>BTPG01000003.1:15350300-15511706 GCA_036245525.1 Semisulcospira habei
TCTTTATTTTACCCTTTTTAAGAGTCTGTAGACGTTTCTTTTAAAGACTTGTGCGACATTTTAGCCTGTCATATTTTTAAGATATATTTCCAGCTTGTCTTACGACCTTGCTTTTAGTCTGGCTGACCAGATTTTTACCCATTCCGCCGTGAGATGGCCTTAGTCGCCTGCTCGGCGTTAAATCCCAATAACCTAGCATCCTTTTTGATGACATGCCTTAAATTCCATGTGTTTTTAACTCATTCAGCCCGACGGCCGTATTTCCTAAAGTTGGGAGGCGTCATCTAATGACCATGCACCAGTTGCAGGAGATCGATCGACCATGATAATTCAAGGGCTGTGCCAGATTAGCTTGGTGCCTGTCGGCGCCAAGCTAATCTGGCACTGCCCTTGAATTAACATGGTCGACCCATCTCCTGCTGTAGTGCGTCAGGGTTGAATGGGTTACGTCCCCTGGATATAACAAGACATTCAGTCCCCTGTTGGACGGCAGGTATCACATCCACAGTTTGTGGACAGGACACTCACCCAGCTTGGCGGCAGCCTCAGTGGCACGCAGCTCCAGGTTCTCAGCATGTCGCAATTCCTGCAGTGTCAGCTCGTGTTCCTGTTTCATTTGGTCCAACAGGTGATGGTGATGCTGTTTGCCTGATTCCATCTGTTTCTCTGTAAAGCAAAAAGGTATATATTTCATATATAAGTGATTGGCAGCAGGGGTTTGCTACATGGATCCTTATAGGCCTGAGGGAGGTTAAAATAACCATTGTACCCCTCAGGCGTGAAGGGGTACAATGGTAACTTTGACCTCCGTCAGGCCTACGAGGATCCGTGTAAAACCCTGATACCAATAACGTATTTGTTTTCTCTCCTCCGCTATATTCATAATATTAGTCAAGTTGATCAAACGTTGAACATCCGTAGCTTCTGCTGTCACCTGTAGTTGACCTAAATACATGTTCTGAGCGAGCCCTGTAGTTGACCTAAATACATGTTTTGAGCGAGCCCTGTAGTTGACCTAAATACATGTTCTGAGCGAGCCCTGGCAGTTGCAAGGTGTCACGATCATGAACAAACACCGCTCTTGCTGGCAGCTTGTCAATTTTAGTGGGACTTTTGGAAACGCTATACGAGCCGCAATGTCTACATATTGTCAGAGTAATGCGATTTAACAGTGAGTACAGGTTTTTGCGACTGTTGTTCACTAAAAGAGTAGTTCATAATTTAATATTCAGCGCTGAAGCAACGATCGTGTGACACTGACCTTGGTGCGCCATTCTCAATCCAGCAGAAGGCCTGCTCTATTTTTGTCTTGAGCGTTTCAACGGGAAATATTGTTGAAAATTGGATGCGATCATCTAAAAAAAAACCTCTATAGTGCATATTCGTTTGAACTATGCTAAGAAGCTTCTTTATTTGGCATGTGTTTTTCTCCTTTTGTTGAACAAAGCTACTAATCGAGAGTCGAAAATGAAGTCATAACACGTCACACAGCGGGCTACAAGAAGTCCACCATTAGTCGCTACAACTTGTACAAGTACAAGGTACAAGGGTTTTTGTACGAGGCCACATGCTACTGTCTGTGATTCGTTATTTGACGTAGGGATGAAAACAAACCCATTTAGCCCTCCCACAACACCACCAGTGTGGGCTCAACCACATAGTTCAAGGGTGATGCTAGACGCAGAGTAGAACGCTGCCTTCAAGATGGCGGTGGACGTGACCAGGGTTGTTCTTTGACTGCTTCTGTTGCGTAGTTACGTGTCTTTCCCAAGCAGTGCCAGCAGTACTGTATCAGACCTAGCAGATAGTTCAAGGGCGGTGATTTTAGAAAAAGATGGTGAACCTAGAATGGCAGTGCGTCTGTTCTGCCTGGCAGCACCTTCAGTAGCAGTCAGAGAGTTAATCACATGATCACAGCCCTGGCCACAAGGAGTTAATCACACGATCACAGGCATGGCCACAAGGAGTTAATCACATGATCACAGCCCTGGTCACAAGGAGTTAATCACATGATCACAGCCGTGGTCACAAGGAGTTAATCACATGATCACAGCCCTAGTCACAAGGAGTTAATCACACCATCACAGCCCTGGTCACAAGGAGTTAATCACACGACCACAGGCTTGGCCACAAGGAGTTAATCACATCATCACAGCCCTGGTCACAAGGAATTAATCACACGATCACAGCCCTGGTCACACTCCTCATGAGGATCTATGCCTTTCCCGTTTGTCTGTGTTCCCTTTGTGAAGAAAGGAATCAACTTACTGAGCCATGTGCGCGCCTCTTCCTTGTTCAGGCGGAGGCTTGTCAGGTTCTGTAGCATATTCTCCATCTCCCCCTCCAGGCCAAGACTTGTACGAGCTCAATAGCGGTGTTCTGCATCTCCTAAAATAACATCAAAAAAGGATCGGCGTGCATCACTACATGGGCTCAAGTTGATAAAATCATGAGATGACAGGTTGTGACAGTCTTCCTTCTTTTTATAGTCTACTGTATTAAAAATACGGCAGACTTTGAGAGCTGGTCGGAGCTCGTTCAGTAGCATGCAAATGACATAACTGGTGGGCGGGCCTCATAGCCTGGCAAAGAAGGAACAAGATAAAAATGACGTCACATCTAGCCACTCTAACTTTGCTGTTGAGTGTAGTTTTGGCTCGAAGTGCCTTATGTATGTAAGTATGTATATAAACACAAAAATCTGTGACATTTGCGTAGGTACAAGCTTGAAAATAAAAGAAATGCTTTACTCAAGGGGTGTCTAGGCGAGTTTTCGAGCATATTGAAATTAGATGTCTCACTGTAGAGTTAAATGACCATTTATAGATGTCTCACTGTAGAGTTAAATGACCGTTTATAGATGTCTCATTGTAGAGTTAAATGACCATTTACAGATGTCTCACTGTAGAGTTAAATGACCATTTATAGATGTCTCATTGTAGAGTTAAATGACCATTTATAGATGTCTCATTGTAGAGTTAAACGACCATTTACAGATGTCTCATTGTAGAGTTAAACGACCATTCATAGATGTCTCATTGTAGAGTTAAACGACCATTCATAGATGTCTCATTGCAGAGTTAAATGACCGTTTATAGAAAGTCAGTTAACCCACATTAGAATCTGTAATTTTGATTATGGTAAATGCACTTGTAATTTTGATTATAGCTAGTTTGGAGAAAGACATTGGACGAGTTAGTTAGCCAGCTTTGTATCTCTTCAACCTTTCGAAAATAAAAATTCACTGCAGAAAAAAAAGACAAAAGTAAAAATCCTCGACTTAACTCATTCTACCCCAACACCGAAATGCCAAAATTTTGCCGTTGTCCTCTAAAGACTGCATTGCAGTGCAGGACACAGATTGACCATGATAGTTCAAGGGTGATACCAGAATAGCTTGGCGCCCATAGGCGCCAAGCTATTATGGCATCACCCTTGAACTATCATGATCGATCCTTATCTTGCTGTGGTGTATCTGGGGTAGAATGAGTTAAGGAGAAGAATCAGTGACTGCGGCGTAAAAGCACCAAGCAAGCCAGTGTTATACAATGTTCCTAATTGATGCAAAGCACCCATAGTCAGTGTTGTTACATGTGTATGAGCTGATGCAATTCTCTTTCTTTCTGATATGATTTAGGAAGACAATCTCTCTATTTTAGCTATGATGTCTGCCAAAGTATTATGGAAAAGGTGGAAAATGCATGCAGCTCACACAGAAGGCTTTGTGGGCATGGGTCATCCCATCTTATTTTTCTTCAAAATGACTGTGTCTACGCTAGCCCGCAGACCGTATCATTGGTACGAAGCGCCGCGTGTTGTCAGTGTCTGTGTGTGCCATTGCTGTGTGGATCAGGGGGCAGGTGGAGAGAGATGAATCAGGTTGAAGCATAAAAACAGGAACAACTCTGAATGTCTAAAAGAAAAAACGCATGTGAGCTCCAAACAATACGTAGACTTTGGCATGAAATCCTCATCTTGTTTTAATTCTAAAGTGCCAGGAGTTTCTAGACTGACACAGAGCTGTGAGGACAAACTCTAAACTTGGCAGTGGTGCTCTGTAGACAACATAACAGACTGACACACAGAGCTCTGAGGACAAACTCTAAACTTGGCAGTGGTGCTCTGAAGACAACATAACAGACTGACACACAGAGCTCTGAGGACAAACTCTAAACTTGGCAGTGGTGCTCTGTAGAAAACATAACAGACTGACACACAGAGCTGTGAGGACAAACTCTAAACTTGGCAGTGGTGCTCTGTAGACAACATAACAGACTGACACACAGAGCTCTGAGGACAAACTCTAAACTTGGCAGTGGTGCTCTGAAGACAACATAACAGCTCAGGTGACAGATCGACCATGATAGTTCAAGGGTGGTGCCAGAATAGCTTGGTGCCTGAAGGCGCCAAGCTATTTTGGCACCACCCTTGAACTATCACAGTAGATCCTCATCTCACAGTATCAGAGATGGATACGTTAAGTGAAGTGTAGAGTGTGTATCATTACAGTCTGAGCTATAACGGTCGATCTCACAGTATATGGGCTGGATAAGTTAAGTGAAGAGTAAAGTGTGTATCATTACAGTCTGAGCTATCATGGTCGATCTCCATCTCACAGTATCAGGGCTGGTAAGTTAATTGAAGTGTAAAATGTGTATCACGTTCGACACTGTGAGCAGGCAAGGCCTGTGGCAGATCCTGGAGCGACTTGGCTGTCCCCCAAAGTTCCTCAGCATGATTGTCCAGCTCCACGAGGACCAGCAAGGCCAGGTCAGACTCAACAATGACCTCTCAGAACCATTCCCTATTCTCAACGGCGTAAAGCAGGGCTGCGTGCTGGCACCGACCCTCTTCACCATCTTTTTTAGCATGATGTTGAAGCAGGCCACAGTGGACCTCGATGATGACGATGCAGTGTACATCAGGTATCGTCTCGATGGCAGCCTGTTCAACCTCAGACGACTGCAGGCCCACACGAAAACCCTAGACCAACTGATTCGTGAGCTGCTTTTTTGCTGATGACGCTGCCCTCGTTGCACACACAGAGAGAGCCCTGCAGCGCATCACGTCCTGCTTCGCAGACGCTGCCCAGCTCTTTGGACTCGAGGTCAGTCTGAAAAAGACAGAGGTCCTCCATCAGCCGGCACCCAAGACAGTGTATCGCCCTCCTCACATCACCATTGGCGAGTCTGAACTAAAGTCAGTGCACCAGTTTACTTACCTTGGCTGCATTATCACGTCGGACGCCATGCTGGACAAGGAGCTTGACAGCAGGCTGGCAAAAGCGAACAGCGCTTTCGGGCGACTTTTCAAGCGGGTGTGGCACAATCAACAGCTGAAGACAGGCACCAAGATCAGCGTGTACAGAGCTGTGGTCCTCACCACCCTGCTGTATGGTTCCGAGTCCTGGGCCCTCTACCGCAGCCAACTACGACTCCTCGAACGCTTCCACCAGCGCTGCCTGCGCACCATCCTGGGCATTCACTGGAGTGACTATGTCACCAACGTCGAGGTCCTTGAACAGGCTGAAATTGTGAGCATCGAGGATTTGCTGCTGCGGACACAGCTCCGCTGGGCGGGGCATGTCTCCAGGATGGAGGATCATCGCCTACCAAAGATCACCCTGTTCGGCGAGCTTGCTACTGGACACCGTGACAGAGGGGCACCAAAGAAGAGATACAAAGACTGTCTCAAGAAGTCACTTAAGAAGCCTGCCAAATCGACCGCCACCAGTGGTCTTCGCTTGCTATGGACCGTGACACCTGGCGCTCCACCATTTACAAGGCAGCTGTCTCCTTTGAGGACTCTCGCAGAGCTAGCCTTAAAGACAAGCGGCTCAGGAGAAAAAACAGAGATGCCGCAACTCAGAACCCTGGCCATACCTCCCCCTGCAGCCACTGCGGTCGAACCTGCCTGTCCCGGATTGGCCTCCGCAGCCACGAACAAGCCTGCAGACGTCGTGGGCAACTCCTATAAAATCTTCGTTCGCGAAGTCAAGCCAAGACAAAAAAATGTGTATCATTACAGTATGAGCTATCATGGTCGATCCCCATCTCAGAGTATCAGGGCTGGGTAGGTTAAGTGTAAAGTGTGTGTCATTACAATCTAAACTTTGGAGAAAACCAAACAGTGTGTGTTGTAATGTCTGAAGCTAGCTATAAGTCAAGTCATTTACATAGAAAAATGTTAAGGGGACCTCTGAAAAAGAAAACGCAGTTATCGGCAGTATTCTGGTTGTATTGGACTTTGAACTTACTGTCTGTAGCAAAATTTACGCAGTGTGCTGAAAAAAAGCAAATTTTTGTTTTTCTGCGGGCCTGTATATTGAGTGAGCACATAACATTGTGCATGTACACACACAAACAGTGTCTGTCATTTCGGATTGATGTCCTGATTCACACAAATGATATGATGTCGCTTGCGTGGCCCAAGACGCAAATCTGAAAAGATATGGTAACAGTTTGGAAACAAGATGAGGATTTCATCCCAAAGTCTACTCTTTTGTTTGGAGCTCAGATGCATTTATCTTTTAGTGACATTCAAGTTCAGAGTTGTTGATATTTTTAGGCTTACAATGCTGATCCATTTCCCTCCTCTCTAAGCCAACCTCTGATCAACACACACGTCGGCGCACACAAATAAAGACGAACACACAGCGCTTCCCGCCATTAGTACGCTCTGTGGGCTCATGTGGCGACAGGAATCCATCTCCTTCTACTCTTCACCCCACCCGGGTCTGCCCTAGGGGACTTGGGTGGGGTTAACTACTTTTTAGTTCCCAGGGTCACCCTTGTCAGCCCCACAAAGTCGGTTTCCCTCTATTCTGGGGCATGCGTTTCTGTCTAACCTTGGTCCATTCTCCTGTATTTTCCTTTTTTAAACTCGTCTGCACTGTCTGTAGCTCTTGATGTTGGCTGTGTGTTGCTAAATGGTCTTGGCTTTATTTAGGCCCCTTATCGTGGGTTTATTTAACGTATTGGACCGGCTGGCAACATACATTTAATATTCTGTTTAGTTGTTTTTTTTTTCACAAGCAGTGCAGGAACGTCCTGAGAAAGACTTGTTGCTGTCGGGACGTTAAGCAATGTACAATCAATCAATCAATCCTTCTACTCTTACCCACCCTCTGATCCACATACACTGGCATACAGAAATAAAGATGGACACACGGCGATTCCCGCCACTCGTAAGCTCCGTGGGCTGGCATATACATAGCATAGCTATTCTAAAGAATAAAAGCACGAGCAGCGAAATGACGTCACTTTAAGCTTCACATCATGGCATCATCAATCTCACGACGCTGTGTGCATAGTGTTTTAGGGTACTCATGTTTTAGGTTACTCATCGAAGTACTAACATTTGATGTATCAGAGGATCAACTTTGCAATTTTCTTGCTGATTTTCATGCCTAGGGCTTATAGGTCACAGTTTGACCTAATTATACCCCAGGGCCCGGACAAACAGCAGACTTATGCAAAATGAAAAATCATGTGTGTATTAATGAGAAGATAGTTTTTATCATAAAAGAAAAAATAAAGTTATGTTAGCTGTTTTACAAAAGACTCCAAAAAGGTGGTGCAGAAAATTATCTGATTTTCACACCTAGGGCATTCAGGTCACACTTGACCTAATCGTATCCGACAGCCGGGACAAACTGTAGGCTTATGTAAATATCGTATATGAAAAATCATGCGATTATTAATGCGAAGATTGTTTTCTCGTAAAAAAAAAAAGATTCAGTTGTTTTAAGATTATCCCATATAATTCGTGAAATTAAGAAATTAATCCCGAAAACGTGAAATATTTTTTTTCAAAAACATATTAATTTTAACTTTCACTCAAAAGGTTCTAGAGGCACAATTGTCGTTAACGAACTCATTCAATATGTCCATTTTATCTAGCTATACGCAAATATCTAGTAACAATAAGAAACATTACGCTCTCTTGACTCCAGTGTGGATCAACCGGTTTTTGTGAAACGGACATTTTCTCGCCAATGAGCATCTTAATAAAGAAATCGAAAAAAGGGTCTCGAGATAATTATTTTAGGGACAATATCCTAAAATTTCAAGCTTGTCCGTCCTCAAACGCGGGCTCTAGTCGCTGACACACACACACACACACACACACACACACACACACACACACACACACACACACACACACACACACTGAAAAAAATTGAAGTAATGAAAAGTGCTTTGTATCATGCATGTAAACAAGACATACTTAGTGATGCTTATGTCACATTCACGACATGAACACTTGCCTATTTCAGTGACCTGTTGGAAGTTCAAGATCACAAAGGTCATTATGTGGATCGGTCATGCACATGATGCATGGGGGCTTGGACATTCTTGTTATGCATGTCTGTGTGTTTGTATCATAAAGGGCCAGACATGAAAAAGATTGTAATGGTTTATTTACAGATCTTTCCTACTGGACAGTCGCCTCATAAAAGTTCATGGATTTCAAAGCATGTGCCTCCACCCTGATGATCGGAAGACTGCATGCTTTCGGTTACTGTAATTAGGAAAGTGGAGATACAATTTTATGCAGAAAGAAAAGAGGATTGAGGAGAAAGTATCTTACAGAGATTTGCACATGTAGTGTACAGTGAGAAAAAGTGTTGTGAGGACCATTGAAAAAAGTAGTTATTTCTCCAACTGTTATTATATGGCCCTGGCTCAGATTTACTGTCAAGAAGTTGTGACACCCCAAATCCAAAACTAAATTCCACATTTAAAGGTACAGACATATGGCGCATCAAATTCAGACCAGATGCCTCATCCTGTGGTATTTTTTGTGTTGACAAAACCCTTATTTGTGTTATTTCACTGCACAAACATTTAGCATTGTGTATAACCACCGTCACAAAAAAAATCCTGCACAAAGCTCACACAAAAGGCACTGTGGCAAGATTGTTCAATAATCTTATCAGCTACTGAGGTAGAGTGTACATAACTTGACAACATTTTTCAATTTTCAACAGAAAATGATCTCTCTAATACTCAAAGCCTGGTTAAAACAACAACAACAACAAAAATTACCTATTGTATTGTTTCATTTTTTGTGGTACATCCTATATCAGTTATTACCTGTCATTGTCCCACTGTCAGTCAGGTTTTCTTTGATCTTGACCTGTCTTTTCTGCATGGTATATAACCTTAATACATTTTGTATTGCGTATGTATCAGATAACATCAACAGTTCTTTATCATGTACTGCGACCATGCCCTACATTCCGGGAAAACCTGCTGAACTCTGCACTCAACCCAGGGCCACACTAGATGTAAAGTCATGCACCGCACTGCAGCTAAATGCAGTAAAGCATTTTCAACAGAACAGCAAATTGTAATGTTGATGCCACAGCTGTGGCACTGCATGTTATGGAGGCCCATTCCGCCTCCACATCCCCCGCACCAAACTCAGCACTTTCGGCCCCCGCTCTTTCTCCGTCTACGGTCCATCCATCTGGAACACTCTCCCACTCTCTCTCCGTCAGAAACACTCTCTCTCCTCCTTCCAGTCAGCCCTCAAAACTCACCTCTTTCAACAGTTCTAGCACTATGACTTCACCACACTCCCCACCCCCAGCTAACTGTCGTAATGTATTTGTACTATGTGAGTGATTGTCAAAAGCGTGCGCATATGTGCGCGAGTTGTGAGTGCACGCTTAGTTTATAATTATTATAAGATAAGCGCATTATAAATACCGTTATTATTATTAATTATTATTATTTATTATTATAAGAGAAAACAAAGTAAGCAAACACCTGTATAGACTCTATCAATTCAGTCACACCAGCAAACTAGCATGACATAAAACAGGGATCATACGACAATGGGATAAATATGTTAATCCATGGCAGCTAGTGGGTTTTGCAAGCCTGGTTTTTGGCTCGCATGCGAAGCAAAGTGTATGTTCTGGACCAGTGGTCATCCATCAGGTTAGATTGGGGAGGTGTTTTTTTGTGAGTGTTGTGGCGGAATTGTATTGTTTCGGGACCTCTGTTCCGATATAATTGGATGGGATTCTCAGTAGCCCCATTACCTCTTTCTGTTTTTTTTTTGTAAACAGAAAACAAATAATCGCGTCTCTGCATTCAAGGCTAATTTGAGAAACTAAAAACGATCTCTGATTCAATAGGGAATTCCCACTTGACTAACGGTAGCGCGTGGGCTCGATTCACCTTTGCCGACTGTTAGCTAGCCGATTCCCGAGAAATGCTCCTGATTGGGAAAAATACCGTTCCTCAGAAATCAGTCATTTTAATCTCTCAAAATACACTTCCGTTTCAGGCGTGGACACAGCCATTATGATAAAGGTGCCTTTGGGATTGTACTTTTCTTTCAAAATACTTTGTGATTTGTTTGCGGTATTTATTTTTTTAGAGTCATGTGAGGTGATGTTCAAAAGGCCCTGTTTTAGCCGCAGACTCGGCCATTATTATAAAGATGGGGTTGACTTGTCACTTTCTCTCAAAATACACCCGTGATGCGACTTGAAACGGGTTTGTAAGAGGTGTGTGTGTGATGTTGCCAAAATCCAGGATTATATACATCAATGGTGGGCTAATTTGGAGGCGGGGGTGGGGGTTAACTGTCACTTTTGCCTCTCTCTGTCTCTGTCTCTCTCTCTCTCTGTCTGTCTGTCTGTCTGTCTCTCTCTCTCTGTTTCTCTGAATGAAGAATACGAAATCGTCCGGGCCAGATGAAATCAGCCCCAAAATACTTAAATTAGCTATTCCTTATGTTATTGAAACAATAACCTATATTTATAACTTGTGCATTCAAACGAATATTTACCCAAAGGAACTTAAAAAAGCCAAGGTTATACCCCTCCCGAAAACAAGAGATATGACTGATGTTAATAACTATCGCCCCATCTTACTATTGTCCATCCTTAGTAAACCACTTGAACGGCATTATTATCCATAAACATCTCTTGGAATATTTAGAAAATCATACATTAATCCATCCCCTTTAGTCGGGATTCAGACCAAAGCACAGCTGTCACACGGCCCTAGCACGTCTAATTGATGTGTGGCTACGCTCAATAAATCAGGGCGAATTTACTGGTGCTGTATTTATTGACTTACGAAAAGCCTTTGATCTTGTGGACCAGAAACTTCTACTTTCCAAGCTAAATGTGTACTTCGGTAGGCAATAAATGCATTTCTTCCTCAAATAACTACAGCCAGAAATCTCTTTACCACCATGACACAACTCCACTTTTTGCCTCATATGTTAGCGACAGAGTCAATGGATCATACTCCTCAAGCGGATTAGTAACACGGGGAGTTCCCCAGGGTTCAGTCCTAGGGCCTCTTCTGTTTTGCCTCTTTATAAATGACCTGCCGTTACATTTGACTAGCGACTAAATTTCATGTGATTTATTCGCGGATGACGCCACAATTCACACCCCGGACAAGAATGTTGATTCTTTAAATGGCCGTTTGCAGCACGAGGAAAGGAGTCCTCGGCAAGCATGGCGTGGGGAACTGCAATGACAATGGCCGCCTACTGTTGGAGTTCTGTGCGGAGCAGCAACTGGTCATCACCAACACTACTTTTCAGCAAAAGGACAGTCGAAAGACCACCTGGATGCATCCTCGCTCCAAACACTGGCACCTTATCGACTATGTCCTAGTGCGTCAGAGGGACCGCAGTGACGTCCTCCTCACCAGAGTGATGCCCAGCGCAGAGTGCCACACTGACCACCGCCTTGTCCGCTGCAAACTCAGGCTCCACTTCAAGCCAAAACCCAAGAAATGGGGGCCCCCCAAGAAAAAGCTTGATGTTGCCAGCCTTCAGCGTGACGATGTGAAAGCTGCCTTTCAGACAGATTTACAGCGCAGGCTCAAAGACACAGCGGACCCAGTAGACTCCTCCCCTGAAACACTTTGGGAACAACTGAAAACTGCTATTGCAAAATCCTCTGCAGAAGTCTTGGGTTTCGCCAGAAAGAAGAACAAAGACTGGTTTGACGAAAACGATGTAGAGATCCAGGAACACCTAGCAAAAAAAAAGAGCCGCCCATCAGGCCCACCTAGCCCAGCCTTCCTGCCCTGTGAAGAAGTCTGCCTTCCGCCTCGTCTGCAGCAGTCTCCAGCGCAAGCTCAGAGATCTCCAGAATGAGTGGTGGACCAGACTGGCACAGAGGACCCAGCTTTGCGCTGACAATGGTGACTACAGGGGCTTCTACGAAGCACTGAAAGCAGTGTATGGCCCCAGGCACCTGGTACAAAGTCCCCTGCGAAGCGCGAATGGCCAGGCACTCCTCACAGATAATACCTCCATCTTGAACCGCTGGTCGGAATACTTTCAGAGCCTCTTCAGCGCTGAGCGCACTGTTCAAGAAGCAGTCGTCCTACAAATCCCACACCTCCCAGTAAAGGTTGAATTGGACGAACCGCCCACCACTGAAGAGACCCTCACAGCCATCCACCAGCTCAAGAGTGGCAAAGCAGCAGGCATTGATGGAATACCGCCAGAGATCTGGAAACATGGAGGCACAGCACTGCACAACAAGCTCCATGACCTCTTTCTCTGCTGCTGGGAGGAAGGAACACTACCAAAAGATCTCCGTGATGCAGTCGTTATCACCCTGTACAAGAACAAAGGCGAGAAGTCTGACTGTTCCAACTATCGGGGAATTACCCTGCTGTCCATTGCTGGGAGAATCCTTGCAAGGCTGCTCCTGAATCGGCTGGTACCTGCCATCGCTGAAGACCAACTCCCAGAGGGCCAGTGTGGCTTCAGAGCAAACAGGAGCACCACCGATATGGTCTTTGTGCTGAGACAGCTACAGGAGAAGTGCCGCGAGCAGAACAAAGGGCTGTACGTAACATTTGTCGACCTAACAAAAGCGTTCGACACTGTGAGCAGGCAAGGCATGTGGCAGATCCTGGAGCGACTTGGCTGTCCCCCAAAGTTCCTCAACATGATTGTCCAGCTACACGAGGACCAGCAAGGCCAGGTCAGACTCAACAATGACCTCTCAGAACCATTCCCTATTCTCAACGGCGTAAAGCAGGGCTGCGTGCTGGCACCGACCCTCTTCACCATCTTTTTTAGCATGATGTTGAAGCAGGCCACAGTGGACCTCGATGATGACGATGCAGTGTACATCAGGTATCGTCTCGATGGCAGCCTGTTCAACCTCAGACGACTGCAGGCCCACACAAAAACCCTAGACCAACTGATTCGTGAGCTGCTTTTTGCTGATGATGCTGCCCTCGTTGCACACACAGAGAGAGCCCTGCAGCGCATCACGTCTTGCTTCACAGATGCTGCCCAGCTCTTTGGACTCGAGGTCAGTCTGAAAAAGACAAAGGTCCTCCATCAGCCGGCACCCAAGACAGTGTATCGCCCTCCTCACATCACCATTGGCGAGTCTGAACTAAAGTCAGTGCACCAGTTTACTTACCTTGGCTGCATTATCACGTCGGACGCCAAGCTGGACAAGGAGCTTGACAGCAGGCTGGCAAAAACGAACAGCGCTTTCGGGCGACTTCTCAAGCGGGTGTGGCACAATCAACAGCTGAAAACAGGCACCAAGATCAGCGTGTACAGAGCTGTGGTCCTCACCACCCTGCTGTATGGTTCCGAGTCCTGGGCCCTCTACCGCAGCCAACTACGACTCCTCGAACGCTTCCACCAGCGCTGCCTGCGTACCATCCTGGGCATTCACTGGAGTGACTATGTCACCAACATCGAGGTCCTTGAACAGGCTGAAACTGTGAGCATCGAGGCTTTGCTGCTGCGGACACAGCTCCGCTGGGCGGGGCATGTCTCCAGGATGGAGGATCATCGCCTACCAAAGATCACCCTGTTCGGCGAGCTTGCTACTGGACACCGTGACAGAGGGGCACCAAAGAAGAGATACAAAGACTGTCTCAAGAAGTCACTTAGTGCCTGCCAAATCGACCACCACCAGTGGTCTTCGCTTGCTGCGGACCGTGACACCTGGCGCTCCACCATTTACAAGGCAGCTGTCTCCTTTGAGGACTCTCACAGAGCTAGCCTTAAAGACAAGCGGCTCAGGAGAAAAAAACAGAGATGCCGCAGCTCAGAACCCTGGCCATACCTTCCCCTGCAGCTACTGCGGTCGAACCTGCCTGTCTCGGATTGGCCTCCGCAGCCACGAACAAGCCTGCAGACGTCGTGGGCAACTCCTATAAAATCTTCGTTCGCGAAGTCAAGCCAAGAGAAATGCATTTCTTCCTCAAATAACTACAGCCAGAAATCTCTTTACCACCATGACATAACTCCACTTTTCGCCTCATATGTTAGCGACAGAGTCAATGGATCATACTCCTCAAGCGGATTAGTAACACGGGGAGTTCCCCAGGGTTCAGTCCTAGGGCCTCTTCTGTTTTGCCTCTTTATAAATGACCTGCCGCTACATTTGACTAGCGACTAAATTTCATGTGATTTATTCGCGGATGACGCCACAATTCACACCCCGGACAAGAATGTTGATTCTTTAAATGGCCGTTTGCAGCACGGTTTGAGCGAAATTTCCACTTGATGCGCAAACAATGAAATGATTTTAAATCCTTCCAAAACGGAGTGCATGACGATAGCAACCCGTCAGAAGCACCAGCTCAAGCCACTTACACTCAGCCTGACTATCCATAATGACATCGTTACTCAGGTCACGGAACACCGATTACTTGGTGTAATTGTTGATGACCAGATGAAGTAATAATAATAAATAATAATTACTGTATTTATAATGCGCTTATCTTATAATAATTATAAATCTAAGCACGCACTCACAACTCGCGCACGCATGCGCACGCTTTAGACAACGACTCACGTACCACAAATAGTGAAATACATTACGACAGTCTGCTTGGGGTGGGGAGTGTTGTGATATAGTGCTAGAACTGTTGAAAGAGGTGAGTTTTGAGGGCGGACTAAAAGGAGGAGAGAAAGTGTTTCTGACGGAGAGAGTGGGAGAGTGTTCCAGGTGGATGGACCGTATACTGAGAAGGAGCGGGGGCCAAAAGTGCTGAGTTTGGTGCGGGGGATGTGGAGGCGGAGAGGGTCGGAGGCGGAGCGGAGGGAGCGGGGAGGAGTGTAGGGGTGAAGTAAGTTTTGAGAGATAGGCGGGAGCGCAGTTGTTCAGGGATTTGTAGCAGAGAGACAGAATCTTGTATTGGATGCGTTGGGGGATGGGAAGCCAGTGAAGGAGTTTGAGCAGGGGAGTGATGTGGTCGGATTTTTTCTTTCTAAGGACGAGGCGGGCAGCATTGTTCTGGACGCGCTGGAGAGTGAAAGTGGTGGAGTGAGGGAGCCCGGAAAGGAGAGAGTTGCAGTAGTCGATGCGATATAGGATGAGAGACAACAAGTTTAGTGGCGGCTTCGGTAGTGAGGAATTTTCTGATCTGACTGATGCGGCGGAGGTGGAAGTAGCATGCTTGTGCCGTGGCGGAGACGAAGCTGGTCATGGAATCGAGGATAACGCCGAGGTTTTTGGCCTAGTCAGAGAGGGAGATGGGGGTGCTGTCGAGTTGAAGGTGGAAGGAGGGAGGAATCTGGGAAAGTTTCTGGCGAGTGCCTACCAGCATGGCTTCCGTTTTGTCGTCATTCAGTTGAAGCTTGTTTGCTGTTATCCAGTTTTTCACATCTTCGTAGCAGTCAGCCGTGCGAGTCAGTAGTGACTAAGTGTTGTCGAGTTTGTCTTTGTCTAGTAGTTGTGAGTCGTCAGCGTAGAGGTGGTGGTGTATGTGGTGAGACTGGATGATGTTGGACAGGGGAGAGGTGTAGAGAGTGAAAAGGACCGGGCCCAGGACGGACCCCTGTGGAACTCCGCAGGAGACCGGGACTGGGTTGGAGGAGACGCCGTCGATGGTGACGGACTGCTGTCTGTCGGAGAGGTAGGAGAGAAACCAGGAGTGAGCAGAGTCAGTGATGCCAAAGGAGTGGTGAAGGCGGTGGAGGAGGATAGAGTGGTCTATAGTGTTGAAGGCGGCAGAGAGGTCGAGTAGCGTAAGAAGGGAGATGTTGCCCGAGTCAGTGGAGAGAAGCAGGTCGTTTAAGATATGTAGAAGGGCTGTTTCAGTGCTGTGATGTTTGCGATAGGCAGACTGAAAGAGACTGAGGAGGTTGTTGTCGGCGAGGTGGAGGTTGAGCTGGTTGAGAACGACCTTCTCAAGAAGCTTGGACAGGAAAGAAAGATTGGATACTGGGCGATAGTTTTTGAGTTCGTTTGGGTCGAGGTTGTGTTTTTTGAGGAGAGGACGGACGATGGCGGACTTGAAAATATAAGGGACGGAGCCATTCTCTAGAGATGTGTTGATGATGTCGGTAATGGATGGCAGAAGTTTTGGAAGGCCGTCCCGGTAGAGAGAAGCTGGGAGAGGTTCTAGTTCGCTGGTTTTGAGAGGCATGGACTTTATGGTCTTGAGGACTTCGTCCTGAGAGACGGGCCGGAAGGACGAGAGGGGGGTGCTGGAAAAGGGGGTGTCGGTAGGGCAAGGCGGAGAAGGCAGAGTGTCGAGTGTGTTGCGCAGAGTTTGGATTTTGTCTGAGAAATAGGTGGAAAAGGCGGACGGGAGTTCTTCTTTGCTGTGTGTGTTGGGGTGAGGAGAGTCTTCAGAAATGCCTAGGAGTGTGTTCATGGTATCGTAGAGGGTTTTGGAAGAAGTGGATTCCAGGATTTTGTTTTGAAGGTTTTGACGTTTGTAGTCGGAGATCATTCTGCAGACTTTGGATCTAGTTGTTTGGAAGATCTGTCTGTGAACGGTGAGGTCAGATGAGCGCCAGCGGCGTTCCGCTTGTCGGCGCTCGCGCTTGGCCTCAGCTATGTCGTCAGTGAGCCAGGGGTCGGGGGGTCGGTTGGGTATGGAGCAGGTGGTGACAGGTGCATGGGTGTCCAGAAGTTTTCGAAGGGAGGAGTCGAAATGGGATGCAAGATCAGGAGAGGAGGCGGGGTCCAGGAGAAGGTCGACAGCTTCGTCGAAGAAGCTCTCTCGGTTGACGGATTTTAGTTTGCGACGAGAGACAAGGCGCTTGGGTTTTTTCGGGGGAGGTAAGTTGAGGAAGACGAGAATAGCGAGGTGGTCAGAGGGAAGCACAGAAGAGGTGTCACAGTCGAGAAAGAGTTGATCGGAGGTGCGGGTGATGATCCAGTCAAGGGTGTGGCCTAGTCGGTGGGTGGGTTTGGTGATGTGTTGTGTAAGATTGTGGTTTGAAATTGATGTGCAAAGGCGTTTTGTGTCAGGGTGGTCGGGTTTGTCGAAGTGGAAGTTAAAGTCGCCAAGAAGGATGTGTTTTCCGGGTCGTGTGCTGTAGTGGTCGAGGAGGAGGTCAAACTCGGTGAGGAACATGGAGTTTGTGAGTTTGTTTTGAGAGCTTGGAAGTGGGGGGGGGGGGGGATAGATACATGAGAAGATGAGGGACTGGCCAGGGAGTGTTGCTACGACCTCGACAGATTCAAAGGAGAGATGAGCAAAAGGTAGAGACTGAGAGAAGGAGAGGTGAACGGAGAGACAGTCCCTGTAGATGATGGCAATGCCACCCCCTCTGGAAGCGCGCGGGAAGGAGGCCAGGCGGTAGCCACTCGGAGTGACGCTGGCGATGATGGGTTTATCGCCAGCTGAGCGGAGCCACGTTTCGGTGATCACGACAACATTTAGGTCATTGTCTAGAATGAAATCTGAAATCACGTCGGCTTTGCCATCTTTGCAGACAGACTGTGCATTGAACAGACACAGTTTTAGGTTGGGTGAGACAGAGGAGGAAGAGGAAGAAGAAACGGACGAAGAAGAGGACAAAGGAGGAGGAGGGTGGGTAGGGGAAAAGAGGATGGAGGGCCAGGGGGAAAGATGAGGGAGGGGGGAGTGGGGAGGAGGAAAAGACGGGGAAGGAGATTCAGGCAAGAAAGAGGATGCGAGAGGAGGGGGAGGGGGAGGGGAAAGGGGGAGGAAGGAGAGTAGGAAAAGATGAGGAAGAGCGAGGGGGAGGGTGAAGCGGAGGAGAAAGGGGGAGGAGGGGACGAGGAGGAAAAAGCAGGCGGAGGAGAAGGAGGTGAGGGGAGGGAGGGGGAGGATGGTGGGGGAGGCGGCGGCCGAGGAGAGCAGGGGGCGGTAGATGGGGAAGACAGGAGAAGAAATGGGAGAAGAAGGAAGGGATGGGGAGAAGACGGGGAGGCGGAAGGGGTGAAAGGACATAGAAAAAGGGGAAGAAGTGTGTGGGTGTGGTGGTGAGTCGTGCCTTCTGCTAATTCCACCCCTGCGGCCTCTCTTTTGCCACCGGATGCCACGTACGGCATTTGCAACTCTGTCGGCTGCACCGGTCGCGCAGTTGGTGGCGTGGCGACGTAGAGATAGCAGTTGTTGGCGAGTGTATCTAATGAGCATGTTTGTTTGTGAGGACAAGAAAGAGAAAGACGGGACGAGGGTCAGTAGGGTGTGTGTGAGTGTGAGTGTGTGTGTGTGTGTGTGTGTGTCGGTGTGTGTGTGAGCGGTGTGGTAGGGTGGCGACCTGATAATACGCAAGGGAGAAAAAGTACAGTAGGTGTGTGTGTGTGTCTGTGTGTGCGTGTGTGTGTGTGTGTGTGTGTGTGTGTGTGTGTGTGTGCGTGCGTATCTCTGTGTGTGTGTGTGTGTGTGTGTGTGTGTGTGTGTGTGTGTGAGTGTGGTAGGGGAGCGACGCTTTACGCAAAACCAACACTGAAAGGGCAGAAGGGATACAGGGGAAGAAAATTACAAGCGAACAAACAGGGTCTGTAAGCGGCGAGATCACAAGTGGGGAGGCCAAATGAGATGTCGACGGGAAATAACAAATTTAGGGCAGCACACGTAACGGTAGGAACACGAACAACAACCAGCAACGGATGCGGGTAGCGAACAGACTCAGTCACACAGTAAACACTTCGCACACAAGCGCGTAACACGTAAATTAGGGCAGCGGAAAAGGCCCGCAACCGGCCACGCTGCGGGGGGAGGCAAAATGGCGACGTAAATAAAGTTCAAACGACAGACACTATTCAATACGATACCAAGTCAGCAGCAAGCAGATCCGACGAAAACAAGCATACAATCCTCATTAGCACACTCTTATATGATGCTCAGCAGACCCTTCGGCACACATAAACACAGTACATCCAACGAAAAGCACTAAAACACTGGGAGCAAAAAAAACACGTGGTGGCAATATGGCGACGTAAACACTATTCAATACTATACCAAGTCAGCAGCAAGCAGATCCGACGAAAAACAAGCATACAATCCTCATCAGCACACTCTTATGCGATACTCAGCAGACTTTCGGCACACATAAACACAGTACATCCAACGAAAATCACTAAAACACTGGAAGCACAAAAAAACACGTGGTGGCAAAATGGCGACGTACACAAAGTTCAAACGATAGACACTATTCAATACGATACCAAATCAGCAGCAAGCAGATCCGACGAAAAACAAGCATACAATCCTCATCAGTACACTCTTATGCGAGACTCAGCAGACTTTCAGCACACATAAACACAGTACATCCAACGAAAAGCACTAAAACACTGGGAGCACAAGACACTTGGTGGTCGCGCAAACAAGATGGCGCCCATTTCCATGGCGCCCAGTGGCAATCGCACATAAATGCTGTATGTAAAACTGTTGCCAGAAATGTTTTTATGCTTTCAAAGTTGAAGTACTTTATCGATGTTGATGCCCGCAAGTTATTTTACAATGCACATGTCAAATCCCACATCGATTATGCGTCCAAATATGGGATGGCAGCGGTGACGTACACTTGAAGATGATTAACTCCCTGCATCGGAGAGCAGCGAAACATATCCTGCCTGATTCAGCCCTGACAACTGACGAAAGACTTGAAAAACTGAAAATTCTACCTCTTAGCAAGCATCACCTCTTAAACAAGGGTGTGGTTATGAATAAAATCTGGAATGAGATTCACCCAGAAAATCTTTGTAAGCTCTTTACCAAGGCAAGTTCAGGTTATTCTACTTCAAGACGAAACTTTATTACACGTCGCCCCAGGATAGATCTATTTAAAACCAGTGTATCTTTCTCAGGCGCATCTTTCTGGAACAAACTGCCTAAGTGTATAACACACGCTAGCTCCCTCTACTCTTTCAAGGAATGCCTCCTCAAGTACTTGTCTGCTGATAGATAATCTACCACAAGTATCCGTATCAAACATGTGCTTATCGTAAAATCAGTGCATGCTGCCGTATGGTTTGTCCATACTAATAATAATCGCTTAATTACAAATTCAAGTTTCTATTATAATCCAAATAATTTTTGCTGTCTGAAGTGCACTATGATCCAAATGATTTTCTTCGTATATAGGTCAAGTTATCATTAGCGCGTGTCTGTGTGTGCGCGCGAGCGTGTATGTGTCAGTGTGCGCGCGTTGCGTGTACTTTCTGTTTTTCGTTTGTTTGTATGACCGAATGAATGAATAAATTTTGTTTAATGTCTCGTCATGTTTAATGTCTCCTAATGTTTCTTTGTGTAATTTGGTACTATTAGTATTACAATTATTATCCTGTGTTTGTAGAGTAGCAACGGCAAGTATGAAAAATGGCACATCCGTTCAGAAATAAAGTTTCATTTCATTTCATTTCATTTCTCTCTCTGATTCTCTCTGTGTCTCTCTGTCTCTGTTTCTGTCTCTCTCTCTCTCTCTCTCTCTCTCTCTCTCTCTCTCTCTCTCTCTCTCTCTCTCTCTCTCTCTCTCTCTCTCTCTCTTCCTCCCTCTCTCTCTCTCTCTCTCTCTCTCTGTGTCTCTCTCTGTCTCTCTGTCTCTCTATCTCTGTCTGTCTGTCTGTCTGTCTCTCTCTCTCTGTCTCTCTCTCTCTCTCTCTCTCTCTCTCTCTCTCTCTCTCTCTCTCTCTCTCTCTCTCTCTCTCTCTCTCTCTCTCTCTCTCTCTCTCTCTGCCTGTAAAACTATTTCGAAGAATCTCTTTTTATTATCAAAATTAAGTCGTATAGTTGACATTGATGCTCGAAAACTATTTTTTAACGCACACTTCAAGACACATTGTAATTATGCTTCCAATATCTGGGACGGCTGTGGAGCCATTCATTTGAAAAAAAAAAAAATCCCTTTACCGGCGAGGTATTAAGCTTATTCTTCCTGGTTCGTCCCCTACTGATTAAAGACTGAAGGCCCTTAATATCCTACCACTTAGAAACAATTAGAACTTAATAGATGCTTACTTGTGCAAAAAATTTTAAACGATGCCCCCCCCCCCCCCCCCTTTCTATCTCCGTGAGCTGTTTTCCCACACGAATAGAGAGAACACAAGGAACAGCTTACTCCATCTCCCAAAACCGAGAATCGACGTCTTCAAATCTAGCATATCATTTTCCGGTGCTAAGTCATGGAACAATTTGCCCTCTCATTTAAAGTTTATTTCAAAGTTATCTATCTTCAGAGCTTGCGTCCATAAATATCTGCTGTCTATGTGAATGTTCTATCTTTCTGCTTAGTATGTTGCTCCAGCACAACAGATTGCTGCAGGTTATGTCATCGTCTGATGTATTTTTATATGTGTAGAGTAGCAGGACAGTTTGGAAGATAGGCATTGCTATGCCTAAAACTTTGTATCCTGAATAAAACGTTTCATCATCATCATTATCTCTCTCTCTCTCTCTCTCTCTCTCTCTCTCTCTCTCTCTCTCTCTCTCTCTCTCTCTCTCTCTCTCTCTCTCTCTCTCTCTCTCTCTCTCTCTCCCTCTCTCTCTCTCTTTCTCCCCCTCTCCCTCTCTCTCTCTCGCACCACGACCAACACTTTAACTGCATTGAGTTTCAGGCCGTTAACCCCGTCACTCAAGTTGCCAATGGACGTGTAATATTTCTTGTTCTCTGAAATCATCGTTAATTCAGCGTAGAACAGTCCCAGGCGTCTAAGGTAAAGAGGCGCTTTATCGCAATTGAAAATCGGCTTAAAGTGCCGCCGCGAACGGAACCCAAAAAGCACGCTCACGTGAATCACGCGCATTCACTCACACACTCTACATAAACACAGAACATTCACATGGTGCTTAGGGCAAGCTCAAGCGAGCTACTAAAGTTCTGAACATTCAATTTTTTGTTGTTTTTGGAAATTTGATTAACTCATTCTACCCCAGACACACCACCGCAAGATAAGGATCGACCATGATAGTTCAAGGGTGATGCCAGAATAGCTTGGCGCCCATGGGCGCCAAGCTATTCTGGCATCACCCTTGAACTGTCATGGTCGACCTGTGTCCTGCACTGCACTGCAGTCTTCAGAGGACAACGGCAAAATTTGGGGATTTCGGTGTTGGGGTAGAATGAGTTAAGTGTGCTGAAATTCAAATGGAAAGAACGTGGATACTAATAGTTTTCAGCACAAGACATAAATACTTATGAGCCCCCGCACCTGCGGGGGCTCATGAAGATCTATGTCTCTTGCAGTTGGATTGTATGCCGTGTTTCTCGGTTACAATGTTTAGTCCAGACGTTATTAGGGGTGTTTTTCACTCAGCCTAACACAGCGCATGCTGCAGCATGGACTCTAGGCTTTGTGCTCCTCGTGATGAGCCTAACACAGCGCATGCTGCAGCATGGACATTAGGCTTTGTGCTCCTCGTGATGAGCCTAACACAGCGCATGCTGCAGCATGGACTTTAGGCTTTGTGCTCCTCGTGATGAGCCTAACACAGCGCATGCTGCAGCATAGACTTTAGGCTTTGTGCTCCTCGTGATGAGCCTAACACAGCGCATGCTGCAGCATGGACTTTAGGCTTTGTGCTCCTCGTGATGAGCCTAACACAACGCATGCTGCAGCATGGACATTAGGCTTTGAACACCTCGTGCTGAGCCTGCGTGCAAACAGCTCAAAAGAACTTGCTATTCAAGATGACAAGGCGTCCATGTGGATAAACCTCACCGATGAAGAGCGTCCAGGTATTTTCGGATCGCCCCTAGTAAAATGTTATTACGTTCAAATAATAAATTTTACGCTAGCGTGCACGGTTTCCTACAGTTGTTTCACAATGTTTTCTTTTTTATAATAATAATAATAATAATTAATAATAATTACGGTATTTATAATGCACTTATAATAATTATAACTCTAAGCGCGCACTTACAACTCGCGCACGCATGCACACGCTTTTGACAATGACTCACGTACCACCAATACATTACGACAGTCAGCTACAAACGACATGCAGCTGCATGTTTAACATTTTGAGTAACAGATGCAGTCGAGTTTCATCAGCACGAGGCATAGATTCACACAAGCCCCCTGCAGGCGCTCATGTCAGTCTATGGCCCCTGTAGCGCTCATGTCAGTCAATGCCTGTTGCAGGTAGAAGAGTTTTGATGTGGGATGATTGACTAATAAAAACGAAACGCAATTTGCAAATTTCTCTCTTACATTAAGTTCAGCTGAACTCGCATAACTTTTTGCTCTGTGGACACGACGAAGGAGACGGATCGACGGATTGTGCTATGAAATTACTAGACATTGTAAGTATAGGGTTTTTCTCTGTATTTCGGTCAAACTTGTAAGCAGCTTGACATACTTTAAGATCAAATACGTATATGCTCATGAAGATTTATACTTCCCCAAAATCAACAAGATGGGATGAACCATAACCCACAAAGTCCCTTCTGTATGAGAGCTGTCCTCGCTGTCAATGGTCTCTACCTTTTGTCTTTGATTTGATTCTGATGTTGAATTATCTCCTATTGAAAAAGTCTCGCAGATCTGCCAATGCGTCAGTGAGTTTAATAAGGGGCGCAGGACATACCCGTCATTGATTTGTCAAACGTCATTTGTCATGACGTAAGTTTTAGTTCTTGAGTAATTTTATATTTTACTTGATATGAGTTTCACTTTCGCTTCTTAGGCTTGAGAACATGGTGACAAAACTAGAACTTTACGGTACAATTTCAGTCTTGCTATAATTTGTGTAAAAGCAGGTTGACTTTACCTAGCTACATGATATATTAAGTATACGTGTCAACTGCATGCTCTTCTGAAGGCGTGTCGATGTGTGTGTGTGCGTGTTAGTGCGTGCACGCGGGCGCTCCAAACATCTCCAAGAGGCATAGATTCGCATGCACCTGGAGGGCGCATGAGGATCTATTCCTCCTGGAGATGCGCGCATGTTTGTGTATGTGTGTGTGTGTGTGTGTGTGAGAGAGAGAGAGAGAGAGAGAGAGAGAGAGAGAGAGAGAGAGAGAGAGAGATAGAGAGAGAGAGAGAGAGAGAGAGAGAGAGAGAGAGAGAGAGAGAGAGAGAGAGGAGAGAGAGAGAGAGAGAAATGAAATGAAATGAAATGAAACTATTTTCCAAGGATATAAATGATTAGTCCATAGACCTGTTTTCAATCATGTCCTTGCTCACGCATACATCACACACACACACACACACACACACACACACACACACACACACACACACACACACACACACACACACACACACACACACACACAAATGAGTTAAATAGGTCATGTAGGAAATTTCCCGAGGGCAGCAGCAAAACCACTGCTGTCAAGATTAAACGAAAGTCAAAATAAGTTAGGACCAAAGCTGGTGATTATCTTTTTTTCTTAGAATTGTCTTGAAATCATTTGCGTTCAAAAGTTATTTGCGAAAAAAGCACAAGGCAAACTTTGCTCAAACGGACTAAACAAAGACATCATCAGTCCACGATATCGCACACTCCACTCTTCTTGAGATTTGTATCACACACTGCGCATACCAAGCCGAAATTGAGGTACAACACCTTTACGGCTGAGATTTAAATGAACACCACACTACTGCAAGAGGTATTTATCCTCATGAACCCCCGCAATTGCGGGGGCTCATGAGAATCTATACCTCTTGTTGAATAACTTTGCATCCACTTTATATGGAACGGCTGGAGCAGGGTGTTGGGGGGGGGGGGGGGTTGGGGAGGGGGGGATTACCACGTGACAATTTCAACAGGCCTCAAAGCTTTGAGTGCTTCCGAGTAAGAGAGTGTGGCGGCATTTAGAATTCTGGTATAGTGCTAAAATAATAACAGATGATACTAAACAAGGTTTATTTTAATGACCTTTGTAACGCACGCAGATTTTCAACCGGTCGCACGCACAGACTCACAAACGCAACGGGCACAACAACGCTAACTCTCAGTCGGACGCATTCTTGCAGTATAAACGCAAACCATCATTTCTTTTTTTAACTGTGGCCCCATTTATAGTCTTAACCAACAAAACGTGAACTCAAAAATACTCTTCACAACATACACAATTCTCAACACCAGTACCCCACCGTCACATCCACGCACAATATAGTCAAAGTCAGGCTAGGTAAACTGTCCTCATTATCCAAACTGCTCAGCTGGTGTTATAGGCCGTTCGTAGGTAAGGCCTACCTTGCGTTGTCGGAAGTACAACTGAAATGTTTTAATGGATCCTGAATTATTTTGGCGCGCTGAATTCGAATCCGTTGTATGCCACGCTGTAAAATTTGAGCGTTTTTCTGTATAAAGCAAAATCCAAGATGGACGCCAGGAAAAATACAAATGTTCATTACGGCACATGTAATTACAATTCAGAAATGAAAACTCTTTTGAAATGGCTCATTTTGTCAGATTATGTCCCAAAAAATATAGTATATATATAATATTTTACATCGAATCAAGGGCGGCTCGCAGGGAGGGGTGGGGGTGGGGGTGGGGGTGGAGAAGCTCCGACCTCCGGACCTCCAACCCGGTCGGCTTAACTCATTCTACCCCGGACACACCACAGCAAGATAAGGATCGACCATGATAGTTCAAGGGTGATGCCAGAATAGCTTGGCGCCTATGGGCGCCAAGCTATTCTGGCATCACCCTTGAACTATCATGGTCGACTTGTGTCCTGCGCTGTAATGCAGTCTTCAGAGGACAACGGCAAAATTTGGGGATTTCGGTGTTGGGGTAGAATGAGTTAAAACTCTGAGGTAAGAGAGTTTGCCTCTTGTCTTTCTAGTGTGGACATCTCCCCGCCCCCTTTGAGATACTGCTCATGCCCCCCCCCCCCTCCACCTCCTCCGCCTTCCTACCCCCTACCCTCTAGCGTACTTCTTTTTATTTTTCGGTCTGTTTTTTGTTTTTGTTTGACATTGTGAGTGCTTTAAAAACCTTATATATCCTCGGGCGCTTTCTGTATAAAGTCCTAAACAAAAACATTGCCCCCCCCCCCCCGCCCAACCCCCACCCCCCACCCATGAGGAAACGTATCCGCCCCTGCAAGCGTAAACGTGGCTTTATTTGGATGTTTTTATCGTGAACCCTTACAGTCTTCTGTTGTGAGTAGTGACTTAGTGACTTGCTGTGTAGTAATTCGCATTTACTTCACTCTGAATCTTTCACACCTAGTCAGGGATTACGACCTTGAAACGGTTATTGCATGCTTCGCACCCGCATTTGCACGTGTAGAACTTGGCGCCCGCCACATGACCTTGCATACGTCATATATCTTGTATAACTTATATAGGTAACAGCAGAGCTGAAACTGGTCTTGCAGCTTCAGTCCATGAGTTTCAAAACTGAATCGGCTGCAACCTGCTAATTTTGCATTGTACATGTATTTGGCTTATTGCATCTTAAATCCACATTCAGACTGGGACTGATGTTTTATATGGAGATGGAGAGCTTGCCACGTTTCAAAACACACATGATGGTTTATCACGTAGTAGTGGGCTTCAAATCTAGGCTCTGCAACCTGCTGTCTCCCCATATGGAGATATTTTCCCTCATACTCAGCCAAGTGTGTGCTGGGCTTCTGGTCGTAGTATAAGTATTTCTTGTCTTGTGGCAGTTGTGTTTATCCAGTTCCAGAACACGGCCATCAAAAGACTGAAGCGTGTTGGAGGCTATCGGCTGACAATGTTGTGTCACAAAACGTCACGGAGTGTGCAGCGAGGATATTGGACATGACCTTTGCGTGATGTTTTACGTGATTCATGCTGTTCCATCCGTAATGATCCCTGTTCCATATAAGATTGGGCAGTCGGGTTCTTCCAGCAGGCTCTAGATGCGGCGTATGCATTGCTGACGGATTGATGGGCGACACAGTTTAATGCAAAATACACGTGCAGCACATGCACTGTTTCGGTTTACCTCATCATGGTCGTTGCGACAGTGTTAACTGTTTGTCTGTCCAGCGCTGAGTAATTCCCCGTGGTATGTGTACAGTTCTTCCAGCGTTAGCCTCACCTATCTGGTTTGTGAGTATTCTATAACTCGAGGCAAAACTTGTATCGTTACATTGTTGTGTATTGTCTTGTGCATCTCTTGACCACATTTAGTAGTGCACCTTCTTGTTTGTGTATGTGTGTTTCTCCTGCCTACTTCCTAAGTTCCAGAAAAAGACATGGGTTATAGGCTAGACCTGATGCATGTTTTTTTGGGATGTAGATGATCGGCTTGTTCTATACCGGCCAAATTCATTGCACTACTGCCCCACGCCCTCGTTGCAAAACGCTAACGTTTGCTTTCCTCGACGGAGAATCATAAAGGCTTATAAATCGTGGACGCAAGTCTCCTCGATTGACGGCGCGGCTTTAGGCCGAGCCGTTAAAGAAAGTTCAAGGGTAGTGCCAGGCTAGATTTGAGCCCATGCTCAAAACACATATAAACCACATTTATCAATTAGATATGCCCTAAATATACATTTTAAAAGATTTAGTTTTAAACCCTATTATAAAACGCATCAAAATACTACTGCTGCTACTACTACTTCTACTACTACTAACAACAACAACAATAATAATAATAATAATAATGATAATAATAATAATAATAATAACAGAAATATAATGAAATAAAACACACTACCCATGTCATAATGTTCCAGCTATCACGACTTGACTTGGCAACACCAACAGCACAAGGGTAGCGTGCCTTAGTAAAAAAAAAAAAAAAAAAAAAAAAAAAAAAAAAAAAAAAAAAAAAAAAAAAAACCAACATTCCCAGCGTTCATTTCGTTACGGCCTGTGAGCTCATGAAGATATGTGTCTCTTCAGAGCTGAATCATGTTTTACCACGTGCTCTGTCGTGGGGTGAAATTCAATAATATGTTTTTTTTTTCTTTCAGCTTTTGCAATAGTGCGTGACTGCCCGAAGAAGACACGGCAACATGTCACTGGAAAACGGTGGGAACGTTGGGAAGCGGTGTAGGTAAGTAGTGCACAATGGCATATATAAGAACAAAAAGTTTAACCCCTTCGATGTCAGCGATCATGAATTTCTCTGTCTGAACGACCACACACAGAAATTTTAATTTGCGTGGGAAAAATGCAAAACAACAACAACAACAACAACCAAGCAAAGATTAACGTCTTTTGTCCACTGCGAAGGCGAGTTCAAAGACGGGATACTGCAAAGAGGCCTGTATAAACATTGTAAAGCTTTCTGGTGCGTCATGCACTACCTACTTACTTCGTATACGTTTGTGCCCATGTGATGCGGCGTTAGAATTAAATGGGTTAGCGGTCTTCTTTTCACTGACGCATTCACGGGTGTAACTATTGTGCATCCACAAACTTAATGCATGGCCAGTGGAATAACGTCCCGAGAGCGCGGCCGTCCAGTCCCAAGGACCACTCCACCCCACAGACCGCAGCGCGACACAACCCCTGGAGCCTACTCCACCCCCTGCAGTCTTCAACCGCCACTGGGGATTAAGTATGTTCGCCTTCTGCATCCTCTGCTTCTCAGCAGGTTGGGGGTATCAACGGCATACAGAACCGGTTGCAGGCTCTAGCTGACAGTAGTGGCAGTAACGGCATCGCCACCACCCAGGGGGGTGTAGGAGTCAGCGGCTCCGACTCCTCCCAGGAGGTTAACAAGGCTGTTGGCGTCAACGAACCGATGTTGCAGTGAGATAGGGAGGTGTATCAAGGCAAAGACAGCAGGCGTTAAGCTACTGACGGTGCGAACTAAACATGTTGCCTCTTTCTGCATATAATATTTTGATAAGTGGTTCTTACAGGTGCTTATATGTGAAAATAGCGGGGTTGGGGCTGAGAAGAGGAGAGGTGAATTTACTTCTCACTGAAATTGATTTCTCGCTCCCGCCCCACACTTAGAGGTGCGTTACGCATGCGGGCGCCTGTGTGCACTACATACAAACACAACGTGGTTTCTTTAGGTATGTATATAGTATGACCGTCTTGTACATATAAACACAACGTGGTTTCTTTAGGTATGTATATAATATGACCGTTTGTACATATAAACACAACGTGGTTTCTTTAGGGTTGTATATAATATGACCGTCTTGTACATATAAACACAACGTGGTTTCTTTAGGTATGTATATAATATGACCGTTTTGTACATATAAACACAACGTGGTTTATTTAGGTATGTATATAGTATGACCGTCTTGTACATATAAACTCAACATGGTTTCTTTAGGTTTAGGCGCTGTAGGGTGGGTGAAAGGCATCTGACCGTTTATTTAATTGTTTTTCTAGCCCTTGCTATATGTATGACTCTGCTGCTTCTGCTGCTGCTGCTGCTGCTGCTGCTGATGATGATGATGATGTTCATTTGTACAGCGCCTGCAATCCAATCCATTGTAATATTTTCGTGGCGCTTTGGTGGGGAGATGCTTTGTCCAGAAGAGATTTAAAAAAAAAAGAACCAATTTGATTATTTACAAAGGACAGAAGAGAACTGTCAGTTTAACTGATTCAGTCCCGACGCACCACAGCGAGATATGGATTGGCCATGCTAGTTCAAGGGTCGTGACAAAATAGCTTGGCGCCTATAAGAGCAAAGCTGTTCTGGGACCACCCTTGAACTAGCATGGTCGATCTGTCTCATGAATTGTAATGCAGTCCAAAATGTGGGTATTTCGTACCTGGGACACAATGGGTTAAGTGATTGAAGAAATGGGTATATATATATATATATATATATATATATATATATATATATATATATATATATATATATATATATATATATATATATATATTGGTACAATAAATTGAATTGGTGTTTGTATCTACTTTGGTAAAAGCACAAAAAGGATAGGAAAGAGGGGTGCGCAATGTAAATGACTGCCGGAAGCAAAAGCATATGGAAGCCCCCCCCCCCTCCCCCCCCACACACACACACACACGCCCACCCATTCACCCCAAGGGGGGCGTATCACATATCCACTGGATTTCCCGCCCCTTGGTGCATGAAATTTAAATCTATGTTCCCCAAACGCACCCCTCTTTCCTGTCCTTTTTTCTGCTTTGACCAAAGTAGATCTATGGTCTCTCCCCTGACTGTGCTTTTTCTTACTTACTTTGTAGTTTCTTCTAAATTACAAGCACTGACACTCAACCCTCTTGGTCTCGTTTAATACCATAATTTCGGCTGCAACACCATCAGCTTTTTTTTAGTAGGTTCTCTCTTAGGATGGATGGAAATTTAGCTCTAGGTGGAGGCATGGAATGTATGCCCCTGCAGAAACCACAGTAAAATATGGTCTTTTTTGCAGGTAGGCAGAAGTTCCTCGTCTTCCTCCAGTGTTGCCGATGGTGTGCTGAAGTTCCTCGTCTTCCTCCAGTGTTGCCGATGGTGTGCTGAAGTTCCTCGTCTTCCTCCAGTGTTGCCGATGGTGTGCTGAAGTTCCTCGTCTTCCTCCAGTGTTGCCGATGGTGTGCTGAAGTTCCTCGTCTTCCTCCAGTGTTGCCGATGGTGTGCTGAAGTTCCTCGTCTTCCTCCAGTGTTGCCGATGGTGTGCTGAAGTTCCTCGTCTTCCTCCAGTGTTGCCGATGGTGTGCTGAAGTTCCTCGTCTTCCTCCAGTGTTGCCGATGGTGTGCTGAATTTTATCGTCTTCCTCCAGTGTTGCCGATGGTGTGCTGAAGTTCCTCGTCTTCCTCCAGTGTTGCCGATGGTGTGCTGAAGTTCCTCGTCTCCCTCCAGTGTTGCCGATGGTGTGCTGAAGTTCCTCGTCTTCCTCCAGTGTTGCCGATGGTGTGCTGAAGTTCCTCGTCTCCCTCCAGTGTTGCCGATGGTGTGCTGAAGTTCCTCGTCTCCCTCCAGTGTTGCCGATGGTGTGCTGAAGTTCCTCGTCTTCCTCCAGTGTTGCCGATGGTGTGCTGAAGTTCCTCGTCTTCCTCCAGTGTTGCCGATGGTGTGCTGAAGTTCCCCGTCTTCCTCCAGTGTTGCCGATGGTGTGCTGAAGTTCCTCGTCTTCCTCCAGTGTTGCCGATGGTGTGCTGAATTTTATCGTCTTCCTCCAGTGTTGCCGATGGTGTGCTGAAGTTCCTCGTCTTCCTCCAGTGTTGCCGATGGTGTGCTGAAGTTCCTCGTCTTCCTCCAGTGTTGCCGATGGTGTGCTGAAGTTCCTCGTCTCCCTCCAGTGTTGCCGATGGTGTGCTGAAGTTCCTCGTCTTCCTCCAGTGTTGCCGATGGTGTGCTGAAGTTCCTCGTCTTCCTCCAGTGTTGCCGATGGTGTGCTGAAGTTCCTCTTCTTCCTCCAGTGTTGCCGATGGTGTGCTGAAGTTCCTCGTCTTCCTTCAGTGTTGCCGATGGTGTGCTGAAGTTCCTCGTCTTCCTCCAGTGTTGCCGATGGTGTGCTGAAGTTCCTCGTCTTCCTCCAGTGTTGCCGATGGTGTGCTGAAGTTCCTCGTCTTCCTCCAGTGTTGCCGATGGTGTGCTGAAGTTCCTCGTCTTCCTCCAGTGTTGCCGATGATGTGCTGAAGTTCCTCGTCTTCCTCCAGTGTTGCCGATGGTGTGCTGAAGTTCCTCGTCTTCCTCCAGTGTTGCCGATGGTGTGCTGAAGTTCCTCGTCTTCCTCCAGTGTTGCCGATGGTGTGCTGAAGTTCCTCGTCTTCCTCCAGTGTTGCCGATGGTGTGCTGAAGTTCCTCGTCTTCCTCCAGTGTTGCCGATGGTGTGCTGAAGTTCCTCGTCTTCCTCCAGTGTTGCCGATGATGTGCTGAAGTTCCTCGTCTTCCTCCAGTGTTGCCGATGGTGTGCTGAAGTTCCTCGTCTTCCTCCAGTGTTGCCGATGGTGTGCTGAAGTTCCTCGTCTTCCTCCAGTGTTGCCGATGGTGTGCTGAAGTTCCTCGTCTTCCTCCAGTGTTGCCGATGGTGTGCTGAAGTTCCTCGTCTTCCTCCAGTGTTGCCGATGGTGTGCTGAAGTTCCTCGTCTTCCTCCAGTGTTGCCGATGGTGTGCTGAAGTTCCTCGTCTTCCTCCAGTGTTGCCGATGGTGTGCTGAAGTTCCTCGTCTTCCTCCAGTGTTGCCGATGGTGTGCTGAAGTTCCTCGTCTTCCTCCAGTGTTGCCGATGGTGTGCTGAAGTTCCTCGTCTTCCTCCAGTGTTGCCGATGGTGTGCTGAAGTTCCTCGTCTTCCTCCAGTGTTGCCGATGGTGTGCTGAAGTTCCTCGTCTTCCTCCAGTGTTGCCGATGGTGTGCTGAAGTTCCTCGTCTTCCTCCAGTGTTGCCGATGGTGTGCTGAAGTTCCTCGTCTTCCTCCAGTGTTGCCGATGGTGTGCTGAAGTTCCTCGTCTTCCTCCAGTGTTGCCGATGGTGTGCTGAAGTTCCTCGTCTTCCTCCAGTGTTGCCGATGGTGTGCTGAAGTTCCTCGTCTTCCTCCAGTGTTGCCGATGGTGTGCTGAAGTTCCTCGTCTTCCTCCAGTGTTGCCGATGGTGTGCTGAAGTTCCTCGTCTTCCTCCAGTATTGCCGATGGTGTGCTGAAGAGGTCAAGAGACAAAAAGCCAAAACCGTCCAAGAAACGTGGATACAAACTGTTCTCAGCAAGAGGCATAGATCCTCATGAGCCGCGGCGAATGCGGGGGCTCATGAGGATCTATGCCTCTTGAAACTGGATTGTGTTCACGTTTTCCTCAGCGAAGCTTTTAAATTGATCTTTCAGGCACACCACTCGTCCGATCGCCATTGCCATTGTGGTTGGCGCCGTGGTAATAGGCGCGGAACTGGCTATAGGACTCGGGGTGCATCTCCAAGAGAGGAACACAGGGACCGTCGCGAAGAGGGAATTATGCCCCACGAATGGAACAGGTATGGGAGGACAGGGTGAGAAGGGCAAGCAGAACGTGTCAGCCAGCGGGAAGTACCGCTACGCTGCCGTGTCAACCAACGCCGGCATCTGCTCTTCGATTGGAACGTGAGTAAAAGAAGATTCACGGGTCACGTTGGTTTACCCCGTTCAGCCCTAGCGCAGTACAGCAGAAGATGGGTCGATCATGATCATTCAAGGGTAGTGCCAGATTAGCTTGGCGCATCTACTACAACTGGTCATTTGAAGATACATGTGTGCTATCTGTGACTTTGGCCCTTACTGCCTAACGACCAGCACATGTCTAAGGTCCACAGTCACAGACCAGAAAACACCTTTTTTCTCGGTTGTCTTTCCAGAGAGGTGATGGCGCGTCAGCGGGGCCATGTTGTGGACGCGACAGTGGCGACGCGTATTTGTGAAAGCATCGTGAACGCGCAGAAATCCGGGATAGGTGGTGGGGCCTTCTTTGTCTATTATGACAGGTAATTCACAGTTGTTTGGAATAGTTTGTTTATTCATTCATTCATTCATTCATTCATTCATTCATTCATTCATTCATTCATTCATTCATACATACATTCGCTCACTCGCTCGCTCGCCAGCTCGCCCGCCCGCCCGCCCACAGTTAGTGCGACTGAGGTAAGTGAGTGTGATTGCGGTCATTTAATCCTACTGCAGTAAGGAAGTGCGATTGCGGTAAGTTAGTGTGACTATGGTAAGTTAGTGTGACTGCAGTAAGTTAGTCCGACTGGGGTAAGATAGTGCGACTCGCGGTAAGTTAGTGCGACTGCGGTAAGTTAGTGCTACTATGGTAAGTTAGTGCGACTGGGGTAAGATAATGTGACTCACGGTAAGTTAGTGCAAATGCGGTAAGTTAGTGCGACTGAGGTAAGATAGTGTGACTCACGGTAAGTTAGTATGACTGCAGTAAGTTAGTGCTACTATGGTAAGTTAGTGCGACTGTGGTAAGTTAGTCAGACTGGGGTAAGATAGTGCAATTCGCGTTAAGTTAGTGCGACTGCGGTAAGTTAGTCCCACTGAGGTAAGATAGTGCGACTCGCGGTAAGTTAGTGTGACTGTGGTAAGTTAGTGCGACTGCGGTAAGATAGTCCAACTGGGGTAAGATAGTGCGACTCGCGGTAAGTTAATGCGACTGCAGTAAGTTAGTGCTACTATGGTAAGTTAGTGTGACTGGGGAAAGATAGTGCGACTCGCGGTAAGTTAATGCGACTGCAGTAAGTTAGTGCTACTATGGTAAGTTAGTGTGACTGGGGAAAGATAGTGCGACTCGCGGTAAGTTAGTGCGACTGCGGTAAGTTAGTTCTACTATGGTAAGTTAGTGTGACTGGGGTAAGATAGTGTGAATCACGGTAAGTTAATGCAACTGCGGTAAGTTAGTGCTACTATGGTAGGTTAGTGCGACTGGGGTAAAATATTGTGACTCCCAGTAAGTTAGTGCGACTGCGCTAAGTTAGTGCTACTATGGTAAGTTAGTGCGACTGGGGTAAGATAGTGCGACTCATGGTAAGTTAGTGTGACTGCGGTAAGGTAGTGCTACTATGGTAAGTTATTGCGACTGTGGTAAGTTAGTCTGACTGGGGTAAGATAGTCGACTCACGGTAAGTTAGTGCGGCTGTGGTAAGTTAGTCTGACTGGGGTAAGATAGTGCGACTCGCGGTAAGTTAGTGCGACTGTGGTAAGTTAGTGCTACTATGGTAAGTTAGTGCAACTGGGGTAAGATAGTGCGACTCACGGTAAGTAAGTGTGACTGCAGTAAGTTAGTGCTACTATGATAAGTTAGTGCGACTGCAGTAAGTTAGTCTGACTGGGGTAAAATAGTGTGACTCGCGGTAAGTTAGTGCGACTGTGGTAAGTTAGTGCTACTATGGTAAGTTAGTGCAACAGTGTAAGATAGTGCGACTCACGGTAAGTAAGTGTGACTGCAGTAAGTTAGTGCTACTATGATAAGTTAGTGCGACTGCGGTAAGTTAGTCTGACTGGGGTAAGATAGTGCGACTCGCGGTAAGTTAGTGCGACTGCGGTAAGTTAGTGCTTCTATGGTAAGTTTGTGCAACTGTGGTAAGTTAGTCTGACTGGGGTAAGATAGTGTGACTCGCGGTAAGTTAGTGCGACTGTGGTAAGTTAGTCCGACTGGGGTAAGATAGTGCGACTCGTGGTAAGTTAGTGTGACTGCGGTAAGTTAGTGCTACTATGGTAAGTTAGTGTGACTGGAGTAAAATAGTTCGACTCGCAGTAAGTTAGTGTGACTGTGGTAAGTTCGAGTGACTGCGGGGGCAATTGAGAGTTTGTGTCTTGCAGCTGGGTAGCACCTGTCTTGCCACGGCACTTGATGGATTAGTTTGATAAACTCTTGTTTCTTCTGCTTGCAGAAAGACGATGGCCGTGACAGTCCTCAACGCAAGGGAGACAGCTCCTGCCAGCGCCACACAAGACATGTTTGTCGCCGACCGTGAGAAATCTACCTTCGGTTTGTATTCTCACCTTATTTTCCTTAATTACCGTATATTTTTGAGTCACGGCAGCAATTTACCAATGAGCTATATCGTCCATTTCAATTTCAAATCTCGATGTCGCTGGCGCGTTTGTGTGTGTGTGTGTGTGTGTGTGTGTGTGTGTGTGTGTGTGTGTGTGTGTGTGTGTGTGTGTGTGTGTGCGTGCGTGCGAGCGTGCGTGCGTGCGTGTGTGTGTGTGTGTGCGTGCGTGCGTGCGTGCGTGTGTGTGTGTGCGTGCGTGCGTGTGGTGTGTGTGTGTGTGTGTGTGTGTGTGTGTGTGTGTGTGTGTGTGTGTGTGTGTGTGTGCGCGTGGAGGTGATTCATGCAGGAATCACCTCGACAAGAAAAGAAGAAAATAAAACCCACGCCAGCGACTTGCAAAGAGTTCGGTGTGTTGCGTGAAGTTACCACACGCAATAATTTGACCCCTGTAAGCAAAATGTCTTCGGGCCGAGTTCATATTAGGGTGTGGCAGTACTTAGACATTGCTGACGACGACAATGAACTTGACTGTAAATATCTAGATTAAAAAAGAACCAAAAATAATTCAGCAATGACAACTGGTGCTTATGTCAAAATGTGTCTAAAAAAACCGCGACTGTTCCTTTGAAACAGTATGAATAATCAATTTTTAAAAATTAGTCAGTCCACCAACCCAGCAACTCACCAACCAACCAAATAACCAAACAACCAACTAATCAATCAATAAATTAGTTAGTCTATCCATCCATCCATCCATCTATCCATCCAGCCAGCCAGCCAAACAGCCAGCCACCCACCCACCCACCCATCCATCCACCCATCCTTCCAGCCAACCAGCCAACCACCCGCCCACCCAGCCATCCATCCACCCAGCCATCAATGAAGGAACGAACCAACAAGCCAACCAACTCACCAAAGAAGTACCCAACGGAGAAAGAAACACGTTTAGAAAAGGCAACACAATTTATTAATATTTCGGGTAAATACCCTTTGTCAAAATAGACAAACAAACAAACAGAGAGATTAGCCGCTACTTATCTTCATTCGCAGAAGGAATGAGTTGCCACATTCCTTCTGCGAATGAAGATAAGTAGCGGCTGATCTCTCTGTTTGTTTGTCTATTTTGACAAAGGGTATTATGACCCAAAATTCATATTTAAACACATTGTGTTGTACCCGTCATTTCTAAGCGTGTTTCATTCTCCGTTGGTACTTCTTTGCATTTTACACGCTTGGCAGTCACCTTTTTGGTCTGGATTGCTTAACCAACTCACCAACCAACCAAAGCAATCAACTTACGTTTTTCAGGTGGCTTGGCCGTAGGCATACCCGGGGAAGTAAAGGGCCTGTGGTATTTACACCAAAAGTACGGGCGCGTGCCGTGGGCCACCCTGATCCAGCCCACGATCGACCTGTGTAAGAACGGCGCCCCACTAACCTTGGCCCAGCGAGATGCGGCCATCGCCGACAAACAGTACATAGACAACAACCCGGAATACAGGTATCACGCAATAAACCCATGGAGCGAAAGATCTTGTACTCGGGCAGACGTCGGTCGTAGTGGGCCCGCGCACTTTCGTGCGCGGACCCACTGCGGCCGACATCGGCCCGAAAGTATTTTTTCATGTTGAAAAGGGGGGACGGTCTGGGTTTATAATAAGGACGTTTTTATCATTTAGGTAGGAGTTGGCACTGAAAAGAGGACTACGCTCCTGCCTATCTCTCCAACTTACTTCACCCTACACTCCTTCCCGCTCTCTCCGCTCTGCCTCCGACCCTCTCCGCCTCCACATCCCCCGCACCAAACTCAGCACTTTTGGCCCCCGCTCCTTCTCTGTCTGCGGTCCATCCACCTGGAACACTCTCCATCTCTCTCTTCGTCAGAAACCCTCTCTCTCCTCCTTACAGTCCCCCCTCAAAACACACGTCTTTCAACAGTTCTAGCACTCTTAACGCCACCACACACCCCATCAGTAGATAGTGTCGGTCAACATTTTTCCGTCCTTAGTACTAGCCCTCTCAGTATTATTACTAGTATTATTATTATTGTTATTCAAAGGTAACAATATGTCTGTTACAGTTCATTTCTGTAATTGAGTGTTACGGGTTATTTTATTGATTTTTTTTTTTAAAATGAGTGATTGATGATGCCATGTGTGTTGTATGGGCAGACAGTGAATTTCCCCGTGAGGGATTAATAAAGTAGTATTGTATTGTATTGTATTGTATTGTATTGTATTGTATTGTATTGTATTGTATCCCCAGCTGACTGTCGTAACGTATTGTGGTATGTGAGCCATTGTTAAAAGCGTGCACATGCGTGCATGAGTTGTAAATGCGAGCTTAGAGTTATAATTATTATAAGCAGATTAAAAATACCGTACTTTATTATTATTATTATTATTATTATTATTATTATTATTATTATTATTATTATTATTATATTATTATTATTATTATTATTATACTTGGCACGTTTTTCAGAGGTCAAGCATGCAGGCTTCAGACAACGGTTCAGTGCAATAATTATCTCTCCCATCGAATGGCACGGGCATGACAAAGTCGGTGTGAACTCATTCGAGACGTGCTGCCTACGGATACGCGGTTTATGCTTATTGCCGGCTTATGCCGCGTATCCAGAGGCGGCACGTCTAGAATGAGTTAATCTAGTTAGCCTTGACCTATCACAGCAAGATGTGGGGAGAACATGACGATGCGCTGGGAATCTATAGGCAGTATTTTCAAGGCAGGGATGGTGTTCCAGCTTTTTGTTTGGGATATTTAACCTGAGTCAAAAGGCATCCAGAGGCAATCACAGATGTGTTGTCATTGTCTTTACTAATCGTTTTTCTTTTTTTGTTGGCAGTTTCTGTCCATTTTACACCTTCTTGGTCTGGTTTAAAACAAATGTTCTTGCTGTTTTTGTTTTTGTGTGTGTGCAGATTTCTGTTTGACTCGAGCAATGAGGTAGTACCCGTAGGAACCATCATCCGCCGTCCTAAACTGGCTCGCACTCTGGAGATCATAGCTGCGGAGGGAGCGAACGCCATGTACAACGGAACCCTCACCGACACTATTGTGGCTGAAATTCAGGAGGCTGGTGTGTATCGGTCGATCGATCAGTCAGTTAATCAACGAATCAATAAATCAGCCAGTCAATCAGTCAATCAATCAATCAAATAATTAATTAATCGGTCCATCCATCCATCCATCCATCCAAAGTCCGTCTTCCTTCCAGTGTCTGTCATCCCTCTCGTTCTTTTTCGTCTAAAATTTGAAGTCCTAGAACCAGCTTTCCAAATTTGTAGATGACGTCATCTGTCAGTTACCGAACACAATTCAAGGGGTTGTGCTTGGTTAGCTTGGTTACCTCCTAGGCGCCAGGCTAATCAAACACTACCCGTGAACTGTAACGGAAGTCTACCTTTGGTGGCGTGTGTCAAGGAGAGAGGGAATTGACTCATTTACTGCTGACGGTCGCAGATCACCACTGTTTCTAAAAACGCTGTCAGTTCAACGCGCCACTATGGCAGATGTGCAGAGAACGTGGATACAATGTTGAGTCGCCAAGAGTCATAGATCTTCATGAGCCCTCGCATCTGCGGGGGCTTTTGAGGATCTGCATCTCATGCAGTTGGATTGTTATCGCTTCAGTCTTACTGGCAGTGAATGGCGTAATGATATAGGCGAATTGTTCTGTCCAGGTGGAATCGTAACTCGACAGGATTTTGAGAACTATCGAGCGGACATCGTGGAGCCTATCGTCTTCGGTCTGCCTAATGGACTCACATTGTACTCGATGCCTCCTCCAGGGAGTGGAGTGGTGCTGGCTTACATACTCAACATTCTCTCAGGTAAGTGTGCCGTGAATCTTTCTCTCAGGTAAGTGTGCCGTGAATCTTTCTCTCAGGTAAGTGTTCCGTGAATCTTCTTAACGCCAGTAGGCGGTGACCGTGTTTAAAATCATAGTAAACTGAACGCCAAACGAACATGGACACAAAATAGTTTCATCAAAAGGCATAGATCCTCAAGAGCCCCCGCCTCTACGGGGTGCTCATGAGGATCTTTACCTCTTGCAAGTGGGTGTTGTTCAATACTTTCTCGGGTTAATACTCGCTTGTGTGCTGGTCTCGGGTTTATACTCGCATGTGTGCTGGTCTATGTCAAACCTGTATAGCGCCATTAACACAATTTTGTCTAAGCAAGAAAGATACACGCTTAAAAAGCACAATTACAACACAATGTGTGTTGTAATTGTCCTTTTCAGGTATGGCGGTTTTCGATTTTGTTTTTTGTTTGTTTGTCTTTTGGTTGGGGGGGGGGGGGGGGGGGGGGGGGGGATTTTGTCTGTATTACGTCCGTTATAACTATATACTTCATGCAGTAGTCTGTTGTTTCGGACTAAGTTACAGTCGTCAGATCCATAATCATAAATATGCAATACGCAAAGGCCTTTGGGCCGACGTTGGCTGCAGTGGGCCCGCGCACGACTGTGTGTGTTAATGTACGACTGTGGGTTACAACTTACACTAACACGACTGTGCGCGGGCCTACTGCAGCCAACTTCGGCCCGACAACCTTATGCGTACTGCATTATAATCATAATTCACTTTGCAGTGGTTAAGGGCCTCAAGGAGGGGGAGGGAGGGGCAGGAGGGAGGAGGGTCTCCCTTCCAATAAAAAGTTGTGGTGTTGGGGACGTTATGCTATCCCCTCCCCCCCTTCACGAATATTTGTTGCGATTTTTTTAAAATGTGACAATAAATATATATCGGGAGGGGGGGGGGGGGGGGAGTTAAATTATACATCTGTATTTAGTAGGTGGAGAACAAAATGTTTTTCGAGAACTAAAATATAAGATTTTCATTTTTATGTTTGACTTCTACGAGGCTTCCTTTCCCGCACTTCCCTCCCATTGATTCATTTTTCGGATGTTAGACCGTTGGCTTCAGGTTCTTCCTGCCTATATCATGTGGACGGAGGTTAGACCGTTGGCTTCAGGTTCTTCCTGCCTATATCATGTGTACGGATGTTAGACCGTTGGCTTTAGGCTCTTCCTGCCTATATCATGTGTACGGATGTTAGACCGTTGGCTTCAGGTTCTTCCTGCCTATATCATGTGTACGGATGTTAGACCGTTGGCTTCAGGTTCTTCCTGCCTATATCATGTGTACGGATGTTAGACCGTTGGCTTCAGGTTATTCCTGCCTATATCATGTGTACGGATGTTAGACCGTTGGCTTCAGGCTCTTTCTCCCTATATCATGTGGACGGAAGGTAGACCGTTGGCTCCAGGCTCTTCCTGCCTATATCATGTGTACGGAGGTTAGACCGTTGGCTCCAGGCTCTTCCTGCCTATATCATGTGGACGGAAGTTAGACCGTTGGCTCCAGGCTCTTCCTGCCTATATCATGTGGACGGAAGTTAGACCGTTGGCTCCAGGCTCTTTCTCCCTATATCATGTGGACGGAAGGTAGACCATTGGCTTCAGGCTCTTCCTGCCTATATCATGTGTACGGAGGTTAGACCGTTGGCTCCAGGCTCTTCCTGCCTATATCATGTGGACGGAAGTTAGACCGTTGGCTTCAGGCTCTTTCTGCCTATATCATGTGGACGGAAGTTAGACCGTTGGCTCCAGGCTCTTCCTGCCTATATCATGTGTACGGAGGTTAGACCGTTGGCTCCAGGCTCTTCCTGCCTATATCATGTGGACGGAAGTTAGACCGTTGGCTTCAGGCTCTTTCTGCCTATATCATGTGGACGGAAGTTAGACCGTTGGCTCCAGGCTCTTCCTGCCTATATCATGTGTATGGAGGTTAGACCGTTGGCTTCAGGCTCTTTCTGCCTATATCATGTGGACGGAAGTTAGACCGTTGGCTTCAGGCTCTTCCTGCCTATATCGTGTGTACGGATGTTAGACCGTTAGCTTCAGGCTCTTCCTGCCTATATCATGTGTACGGAGGTTAGACCGTTGGCTTCAGGCTCTTTCTGCCTATATCATGTGGACGGAAGTTAGACCGTTGGCTTCAGGCTCTTCCTGCCTATATCATGTGTACGGAGGTTAGACCGTTGGCTCCAGGCTCTTCCTGCCTATATCATGTGGACGGAAGTTAGACCGTTGGCTTCAGGCTCTTTCTGCCTATATCATGTGGACGGAAGTTAGACCGTTGGCTCCAGGCTCTTCCTGCCTATATCATGTGTACGGAGGTTAGACCGTTGGCTCCAGGCTCTTCCTGCCTATATCATGTGGACGGAAGTTAGACCGTTGGCTCCAGGCTCTTCCTGCCTATATCATGTGTACAGAGGTTAGACCGTTGGCTTCAGGCTCTTCCTGCCTATATCGTGTGTACGGAGGTTAGACCGTTAACTTCAGGCTCTTCCTGCCTATATCATGTGTACGGAGGTTAGACCGTTGGCTCCAGGCTCTTTCTGCCTATATCATGTGGACGGAAGTTAGACCATTGGCTTCAGGCTCTTCCTGCCTATATCATGTGTACGGAGGTTAGACCGTTGGTTCCAGGCTCTTCCTGCCTATATCATGTGGACGGAGGTTAGACCGTTGGCTTCAGGCTTTTCTGCCTATATCATGTGGACGGAAGTTAGACCGTTAGCTTCAGGCTCTTCCTGCCTATATCATGTGTACGGAGGTTAGACCGTTGGCTCCAGGCTTTTCCTGCCTATATCATGTGGACGGAAGTTAGACCGTTGGCTTCAGGCTCTTTCTGCCTATATCATGTGGACGGAAGTTAGACCGTTGGCTCCAGGCTCTTCTTGCCTATATCATGTGTACGGAGGTTAGACCGTTGGCTCCAGGCTCTTCCTGCCTATATCATGTGGACGGAAGTTAGACCGTTGGCTTCAGGCTCTTTCTTCCTATATCATGTGGACGGAAGTTAGACCGTTGGCTCCAGGCTCTTCCTGCCTATATCATGTGTACGGAGGTTAGACCGTTGGCTCCAGGCTCTTCCTGCCTATATCATGTGGACGGAAGTTAGACCGTTGGCTCCAGGCTCTTCCTGCCTATATCATGTGTACGGAGGTTAGACCGTTGGTTTCAGGCTCTTCCTGCCTATATCGTGTGTACGGAGGTTAGACCGTTAGCTTCAGGCTCCTCCTGCCTATATCATGTGTACGGAGGTTAGACCGTTGGCTTCAGGCTCTTTCTGCCTATATCATGTGGACGGAAGTTAGACCGTTGGCTTCAGGCTCTTCCTGCCTATATCATGTGTACGGAGGTTAGACCGTTGGCTCCAGGCTCTTCCTGCCTATATCATGTGGACGGAAGTTAGACCTTTGGCTTCAGGCTCTTTCTGCCTATATCATGTGGACGGAAGTTAGACCGTTGGCTCCAGGCTTTTCCTGCCTATATCATGTGGACGGAGGTTAGACCGTTGGCTCCAGGCTCTTCCTGCCTATATCATGTGGACGGAAGTTAGACCGTTGGCTTCAGGCTCTTTCTGCCTATATCATGTGGACGGAAGTTAGACCGTTGGCTCCAGGCTCTTCCTGCCTATATCATGTGTACGGAGGTTAGACCGTTGGCTCCAGGCTCTTCCTGCCTATATCATGTGGACGGACGTTAGACCGTTGGCTCCAGGCTCTTCCTGCCTATATCATGTGTACGGAGGTTAGACCATTGGCTCCAGGCTCTTCCTGCCTATATCATGTGGACGGAAGTTAGACCATTGGCTCCAGGCTCTTCCTGCCTATATCATGTGTACGGAGGTTAGACCGTTGGCTTCAGGCTCTTCCTGCCTATATTGTGTGTACGGAGGTTAGACCATTAGCTTCAGGCTCTTCCTGCCTATATCATGTGTACAGAGGTTAGACCGTTGGCTTCAGTCTCTTTCTGCCTATATCATGTGGACGGAAGTTAGACCGTTGGCTTCAGGCTCTTCATGCCTATATCATATGTACGGAGGTTAGACCGTTGGCTCCAGGCTCTTTCTGCCTATATCATGTGGACGGAAGTGAGACCGTTGGCTTCAGGCTCTTTCTGCCTATATAATGTGGACGGAAGTTAGACCGTTGGCTCCAGGCTCTTCCTGCCTATATCATGTGTACCGAGGTTAGACCGTTGGCTCCAGGCTCTTCCTGCCTATATCATGTGGACGGAAGTTAGACCATTGGCTTCAGGCTCTTTCTGCCTATATCATGTGGACGGAAGTTAGACCGTTGGCTCCAGGCTCTTCCTGCCTATATCATGTGTACGGAGGTTAGACCGTTGGCTACAGGCTCTTCCTGCCTATATCATGTGGACGGAAGTTAGACCGTTGGCTCCAGGCTCTTCCTGCCTATATCATGTGTACGGAGGTTAGACCGTTGGCTTCAGGCTCTTTCTGCCTATATCATGTGTACGGAGGTTAGACCGTTGGCTCCAGGCTCTTTCTGCCTATATCATGTGTACGGATGTTAGATCGTTGGCTTCAGGCTCTTCCTACCTATATCATGTGTACGGAAGTTAGACCGTTGGCTCCAGGCTCTTCCTGCCTATATCATGTGGAAGGAGGTTATACCGTTGGCTCCAGGCTCTTCCTGCCTATATCATGTGCACGGAGGTTAGACCGTTGGCTCCAGGCTCTTCTTGCCTATATCATGTGGACGGAAGTTAGACCGTTGGCTCCAGGCTCTTCCTGCCTATATCATGTGGACGGAGGTTAGAACGTTGTCTCCAGGCTCTTCCTGCCTATATCATGTGGACGGAGGTTAGACCGTTGGCTTTAGACTCTTCCTGCCTATATCATGTGGACGGAGGTTAGACCGTTAGCTTCAGGCTCTTCCTGCCTATATCATGTGGACGGAGGTTAGACCGTTGGCTTCAGGCTCTTCCTGCCTATATCATGTGGACGGAGGTTAGACCGTTAGCTTCAGGCTCTTCCTGCCTATATCATGTGGACGGAGGTTAGACCGTTAGCTTCAGGTTCATCCTGCCTATATCATGTGGACGGAGGTTAGATCGTTGGCTTCAGGCTCTTCCTGCCTATGCTCCAGGCTCTTCCTGCCTATATCATGTGTACGGAGGTTAGACCATTGGCTTCAGGCTCTTTCTGCCTATATCATGTGGACGGAAGTTAGACCGTTGGCTTCAGGCTCTTCCTGCCTATATCATATGTACGGAGGTTAGACCGTTGGCTCCAGGCTCTTCCTGCCTATATCATGTGGACGGAAGTTAGACAGTTGGCTTCAGGCTCTTTCTGCTTATATCATGTGGACGGAAGTTAGACCGTTGGCTCCAGGCTCTTCCTGCCTATATCATGTGTACGGAGGTTAGACCGTTGGCTCCAAGCTCTTCCTGCCTATATCATGTGGACGGAAGTTAGACCGTTGGCTTCAGGCTCTTTCTGCCTATATCATGTGGACGGAAGTTAGACCGTTGGCTCCAGGCTCTTCCTGCCTATATCATGTGTACGGAGGTTAGACCGTTGGCTCCAGGCTCTTCCTGCCTATATCATGTGTACGGAGGTTAGACCGTTGGCTTCAGGCTCTTTCTGCCTATATCATGTGTACGGAGGTTAGACCGTTGGCTCTAGTCTCTTTCTGCCTATATCATGTGTACGGAGGTTAGATCGTTGGCTTCAGGCTCTTCCTACCTATATCATGTGTACGGAAGTTAGACCGTTGGCTCCAGGCTCTTCCTGCCTATATCATGTGGACGGAGGTTAGACCGTTGGCTCCAGGCTCTTCCTCCCTATATCATGTGCACGGAGGTTAGACCGTTGGCTCCAGGCTCTTCTTGCCTATATCATGTGGACGGAAGTTAGACCGTTGGCTCCAGGCTCTTCCTGCCTATATCATGTGGACGGAGGTTAGACCGTTGTCTCCAGGCTCTTCCTGCCTATATCATGTGGACGGAGGTTAGACCGTTGGCTTTAGACTCTTCCTGCCTATATCATGTGGACGGAGGTTAGACCGTTAGCTTCAGGCTCTTCCTGCCTATATCATGTGGACGGAGGTTAGACCGTTGGCTTCAGGCTCTTCCTGCCTATATCATGTGGACGGAGGTTAAACCGTTAGCTTCAGGTTCATCCTGCCTATCATGTGGACGGAGGTTAGACCGTTGGCTTCAGGCTCTTCCTGCCTATGCTCCACGCTCTTCCTGCCTATATCATGTGGACGGAGGCATTGTGTTTATGATTACCCCATTCAGCCCTGACACACTCCAGCAGGAGATGTGTCGTCCGTGATAATTCAAGGGTAGTGCCAGATTAGCTTGGAGCCTGACAGCGCCAAGCTAATCTGGCACTACCCTTGAATTATAATGGTCGATCCATCTCTTGCAACAGGTGCATAGGCGTTAGATGATGCCTCCAAAATTTGGGAAATACGTGCGTCAGGCTGAATGAGTTATGTCTGTTTATATGGACAGTGTTGTCAAATATTTGCCAGTATAATGCTTTATTTATGTAATAATAATAATAATAATAATAATAATAATAATAATAATAATAATAATAATAATAATAATCATAATAATAATGATGATGATGATAAAGAGCGTTTATATCGTGCAGGGAGCTCTAAGCATACAAATATGTATGTAAGCAGAATCTCACCACCTTAAAAGGAATTTAAACTACGCGCACACATACAAACACACATAACACATATAAGAAAATCATCCCCAAGTTAAAGGCAGTTTGATGATGCTGATGCACCACCACGATGGTGCTACACGGTCAACAAAGGGAAGACCTAAGACCAAGGCCACCACGATGGTGCTAAACAGTCAGCAAAAGGAGGACCTAAGCATGTATGCTTGTGCACTGATGTGTTCAGTGTATTTTCGTGCATGCATATTTCTCAGTTGTTATTAGCAACGGCGGCAGTTTTGTAAAATGGCTATGTCGATGACGATGTCAGTGCCTCATCCGTGGTAGAACAAAGTTTCGTTTATTCATTGATTTATTCATTGGCCTCTGCTTGCTGGGGATTACAAAATTACCATCACGTGAAACTCATTACAAACTACTTTTCCAACAGTCTCTGAGTGGCGTGGATCAGAAAGTACCACTGAGTGTCCACTTCGCTTATAACAAGGTCGGCCATCAATAACCAAATTTGGATAACTATACTGACATGCAGAAGAATTGGGATATTTTTTTAATCATCAGAAACATTTTAGTGTTTCCGATGATTCCAAAATGTCCCAATTACTCCCCTCGTCAGAGTATAACAAGAATAAAAGTTGGGTCCGCTTGCCATTTGTAATGTCTAAATCTGTATCAGGTCATGATACCGAATGGATGTTGCAGGATACAATTTCAACGCCGACAGCGTGTCCACCCCTGAGAAGACAATCCTCACGTATCACCGTATTGTGGAGGCCATGAAATTCGCTTATGCCAAACGTTCAGCACTGGGCGATGCTCGATTTGTCAACGTCTCAGAGGTACAGTTATATTTCTCTTAGTGTTGTGCACAGGTGCTCTCTCTTACTTGCGCTTGTGTGTCCAGTTTTACACTATCGTTCAAGTGTCAATAACCTAAATTAAAAACAACAACATTCTAAGCAACTTTTTTTGTGAGCGAAAAATGCGTTCATAAAGACAGATTCTCTCACCAAAGAACTGTTGAAGAACAAAACGTGTCGTATGTCATTAAGAACCATAATTTAATTGTGTGTGCGCGTGTGTGTGTGTGTGTGTGTGTGTGTGTGTGTGTGTGTGTGTGTGTGTGTGTGTGTGTGTGTGTGTGTGTGTTGAACTATCATGCTCGATCTGTCTCTAGAATTGTAATACAGTCCTTTATAGGTCAACTTCAAAATTTAGGGATTTCGATAGTGGGGCAAAATGTTTTAAATTCGATATAAATCTACAAGCAACGCCTTGTTTTGTACTACGCTGAAAGTATCCTGGCCGATTGATTTGACTGAATGATTGATCGACTGATTGCTTGAGTGACTGAGTGAGTGAGTGAGTGAGTGAGTGAGTGAGTGAGTGAGTGAGTGAGTGAGAGCGTGAGTGCGTGAGTGGGTGAGTGAGTGGGTGGGTGGGTGGGTGAGTGGGTGGGTGAGTGAGTGGATAAGTGAGTGAGTGAGTGAGTGAGTGAGTGAGTGAGTGAGTGAGTGAGTGAGTGAGTGAGTGAGTGAGTGAGTGAGTGAGTGAGTGAGTGAGTGAGTGGGTGGGTGGGTTTGTGGAATTGTGGGTGGGTGGGTGAGTGAGTGAGTGAGTGAGTGAGTGAGTGAGTGAGTGAGTGAGTGAGTGAGTGAGTGAGTGAGTGAGTGAGTGAGTGGGTGGGTGGGTGGGTGGGTGGGTGAGTGGTGGGTGGGTGGGTGGTGATGGGTGTGTGGGTGTGTGTGTGAGTGAATGGGTGAGTGGGTGTGTGAGTGAGTGAGTGAGTGAGTGGGTGAGTGGGTGGGTGGGTGAGTGAGTGGGTGGGTGGGTGAGTGGGTGAGCGAGTGTGGGTGAGTGTGGGTGAGTAAGTGAGTGGGTGGGTGAGTGGGTGAGTGTGGGTGAGTGAGTGAGTGAGTGAGTGAGTGAGTGAGTGAGTGAGTGAGTGAGTGAGTGAGTGAGTGAGTGAGTGAGTTTTTTTTTAATTTTGCCACTTTTTTCTTTGACAGTTGGTGCGAAATATGACGTCATCCGAGTTCGGTGCCTTCACAAGAGCGATGGTTGATGACAACATGACGCACAATACGTCATATTATGGTCCTACGTTCTACATGCCAGTGAACAGGGATACGTCCCACATGTCATTCATGGATGTAGACGGCAACGTCATGGCCGTCACAAGCACCATCAATACTCAGTGAGTTCTTTAATGAGCGGGGGCTCATGCTGCTCCTCGCCTCCTGCTGACATCACTCTATTAGCGGATGGGGCTCTTTGCCGCTGACTTGACAAGACAGTTCAGACTCACAAACTGCGACCACTTGCAGTAAAGAGGGGATATAGTTTACCCACATCCGGCTGTTAGTGCCAAAGTTAAATCAACGAATATTACGATTATTTTCTTCTTAATATTATTATAATGATGAGGATGATAATAATAATAAAAATAATAATAATAAGTTAGACAGTTAATTGGGTTTAACGTCAAACAGGCAACTAAGGACATCTCACGGCGGTAATAACAACAACCACAATAATAATAATAATAATAATAATAATAATAATAATAATAATAATAATAATAATAATAATAATAATAATAATAATAATAATATTATCATATCAGTATAATGATGATGATTAATTTATTAATTAATTTTTATTAATTTATTAATTTATTTGCTGTTTGTCCAAGCTTCGGATCTAAAGTGAAAGGCAAGAACACCGGCATCATCTACAACAGCCAGATGGATGATTTCTCTACGCCCAACACCACCAATTTTTACGGCGTCCCATCCTCCGAGTCCAACTTCATCCGTCCTGGCAAACGCCCCCAGTCCTCCATATCGCCAAGTGTCATCGTGAACACGGCAACGGGGGAGCCACGGCTTGTCATCGGGGCGGCTGGCGGGACGCTCATCACTACTTCTACAGCATTGGTTTGAACGATTCCTCTGTTGTTTGAATTTTAGAACATTCTGTTATCTTTCTCATTCTCTAGTTAGTACACTGTGTCGAAGCAGCAGTCAGGCTGCAAGCCACCTATTAACCGTTTAACTGCCGGGGCAAAGCGAACGCCACCCAGCTGCAAGATACATAATTTTTCATGAGTCCCAACAGTCGCACTAACTTATCGCAGTCGCACTAACTTACCGCAGTCGCACTAACTTACCACAGTCGCGGTAACTTATCGCAGTCGCACTAACTTACCGCAGCCGCACTAACTTACCCAAGTCACACTAACTTACCGCAGTCACACTAACTTACCCCAGTCGCACTAAATTACCGCAGTCGCACTAACATACCCCAGTCGCACTAACTTACCACAGTCGCACTAACTTACCGCAGTCGCACTAACTTACCACAGTCGCACTAACTTACCCCAGTCGCACTAAATTACCACAGACGCACTAACTTACCTCAGTCGCACTAACTTACCTCAGTCGCACTAACTTACCCCAGTCGCACTAAATTACCGCAGTCTCACTAACTTACCGCAGTCGCACTAACTTACCCCAATCGCACTAACTTACCCCACTCGCACTAACTTAAAGCAGTCGCACTAACTTACCACAGGTGATGTAGGGTACCGTGGAAGAGATGGTGACGTTTTCTGGTTTACTTTCCCATGACGGAAGGTCGCTAGCAGGATTCAGAGCCTCCACTTGCGCAGGGAGCTTTGTCCCGTGTTGTTTATGTTGTCCTATTTACATGTTTGTTCATCACGTGAATGCCGTTCAGTGTGAGGTCGTTTCAGACGCGAAATTGTGATCACTGGCAGCCTTCTTTCGTGTAACATCAGATAACGACCATATTTTAAATACAAAATTTCAGCCGTTGCCCTCAATCTGCCTACACAGATGTCACAGCTGTAAGACAAACAGAAGGAAGTTTTTTTTGTTTTTGTTTTTTTAATTCGCACCGCTATTGTTGTTTTAAACAAAGTGGCATAGACTTGTATTAAATGTATTCACCTGTGACAACTGTACTCGAGCATGAAGAGGATTGAAAGTGCCAATTGTGTTCTTGTAAGGTTTATGTGATAATAGCTTTTTTATACATGTAATGTATATCAATATTCGCATAGATGTCAGTATTAGTATAGTTGTCAGCATTAGTATAGTTGTCGGTATTTGTATAGTTCTTAATTCTGCGTGCCTATGTACCTGGGTGTATGTGTGTGCGTATGTCCGTCTTATCCATTTCTTACTTCACTTGATATATTTATTCGCTCCTGTCCAAACTGTAATTGTCCCTTCGTGGGATAAATAACGTTGGGTTTTTTTGTTTTTTTTACTTGACTAAGTAAACTATTAAAATGAAACAGTTCGCATCTATAGGCCATTATAAAAACTATATATATGTTTTTTTTAATTTGATTCTTTTTGGGTGGCACTATACTGCCGCGACCCGTCTTCCCCGGATAATGGAGCCCAAATTTCCAAACGTGTAAAAATAAAGTTGTAAAAGATAAAGAAAACTGCGAGTCACAAAATGATCATCTCTCACCATTACGTGAAAGAGATATAGATCCTCATGAAGGTCGCTAGCATGATTCAGAGCTTCTACCTGAGCAGGGCGCTTTGTCCCATGTTCTTTATGTTGTCCTTCCGCGACTGCTGTGGCTCATGAGGATCTATGTCTCGTGCGGACTCCGCTTTGTATCCATGTTCTCTGGACGGCTTGGGCGCGTTGCTGGTGAATTTATGAACGTTGCAGAAATAAAATTTGAGAATAGTACCGTGTTACTGTATAGGGGCCAGTCCCATTTGTGTTAACAAAATAAGTATTTAGTATAAGTATAAGCGCGCTTGAGCTTGCCCTTAGCACCACGTGAACGTTCTGTGTTTACGTACAGTGTGTGAGTGAATGCGCGTGATTCACGTGAGCGTGCTTGTTGGGTTCAGTTCGCGGCTACATTGTGCGCATTGAGTTATATTATAAATATGAGAAATGCGCCATTTAAATAACATGTAATAATGATAATAAGTATGTAATAAGTGTTTGACCATGGCCACTTGTTCAAATGATGGTTTTTCCTTGTGCAGACTACCATCCACACACTATGGTTCAACAAGACACTGACGGAAGCTGTCAGCGCCCCCAGGTTGCACCATCAACTACTTCCGCCACAGCTCATGGTGGAAGCGGATTTCCCGGATGTAAGTGCATGTGTATTACTTACGCACTTGCTTACGGACTTACTAACTTACGCACTCGACTGACAGTCTTGCTTACTTTCGGACAGACCTGGCCTCAGCTGCACGAGCAAGCTTAGATCCTGCGCTAAGCCCCTAAGGAAGGCGCTCCGCTGTCGCGAAACACCTTGCTTATGGGGCTTACGCAGGATTTAAGCTCGCTCATGCACTTAGCCCCTGCTGACTTAATTTTAATTACCTGCTTATTAACATAGCCCCGTTAATACAAGTGGTGGCAGATTGCTGTTTTTGAATATTCGATATACCGACACCAAAGAGCCCCCGAGCTGAAATTTGCAAGGGTTTATCAAGATCTGTGTCTCTCTCCGGGGGTCGCCAGTGACGGGTTCCCCAGTAGCAAAACATCTTCGTGCCCACGACGGTTGTGCGCGGGCTCACTGCGGCCGTCGCGGGGCTGATGACCTGTGCATACCGGGTTAAGCACCATCTTGTTAACTTGTTTACCTGCTTAACTCATTCGCGGCCAGCCGCATTCGCATGTGGCTGACCGAGAATGAGTTAATAAATGACCAAGGACCTCGGACTGTATGACACGTGAAACTACTGACCTTTGGAATGTTGGAAAATCTTCCGTTGTGGTCGGTGTGGAAATCGTCAGCTGTGGTCGTTGTGGAAATCGTCAGATGTGGTCGGTGTGAAAATCGTCAGCTGTGGTCGGTGTGGAAATCGTCAGCTGTGGTCGGTGTGGAAATCGTCAGCTGTGGTCGGTGTGGAAATCGTCAGCTGTGGTCGGTGTGGAAAATCGTCAGCTGTGGTCGGTGTGGAAATTGTCAGCTGTGGTCGGTGTGGAAATCGTCAGCTGTGGTCGGTGTGGAAAATCGTCAGCTGTGGTCGGTGTGGAAAATCATCAGCTGTGGTCGGTGTGGAAAATCGTCAGCTGTGGTCGGTGTGGAAAATCGTCAGCTGTGGTCGGTGTGGAAAAATAGTCAGCTGTGGTAGGTGTGGAATATCGTCAGCTGTGGTCGTTGTGGAAAATCGTCAGCTGTGGTCGGTGTGGAAAATCGTCAGCTGTGGTCGGTGTGGAAAATCGTCAGCTGTGGTCGGTCTCAATGATCGAGAGTCATTAACGCCTTTGCTGCCAGTGATCAAGACTTTCGAATCTGAAACCACAGCACGCTGACCGCCATTCGCGTGAAGAAGACAGATGAAACGGGACCAGACGCGGACACAAACAACACAGGACTAGCATGAGACATAGATCCTTATGAGCCCCCGCGACTGCGGTAAGTTAGTGCGACTGCGGTAAGTTAGTGCGACTGCGGGAAGTTAGTGCGACTGCGGTAAGTTAGTGCGACTGCGGTAAGTTAGTGCGACTGCGGTAAGTCAGTGCGACTGCGGTAAGTTAGTGCGACTGCAGTAAGTCAGTGCGACTGCGGTTAGTTAGTTTGACTGCGGTAAGTTAGTGCGACTGAGGTATGTTAGTTTGACTGCGGTAAGTTAGTGCGACTGCGGTACGTTAGTTTGACTGCGGTAAGTTAGTGCGACCGAGGTACGTTAGTTTGACTGCGGTAAGTTAGTGCGACTGCGGTAAGTTAGTGCGACTGCGGTAAGTTAGCGTGACTGCGGTAAGTTAGTGCGATTGCGGTATGTTAGTTTGACTGCGGTAAGTTAGTGCGACTGTGGTAAGTTAGAGCAACTGCGGTAAGTTAGTGCGACTGCGGTAGGCTCATGAGGATTATGTCTCTTGCAGTTGGATTATGTTCACCTTTCTTCAGCAACAAAGGGGTTAATAGATGTTCATATCACACTGGTCAAACTTCACTTACTTTGACGCCGCAGTGGCTTAAAAGTAATATCACAGGTTTGTCCGGACTTTCAATCCTCTGCTTTCGTCAATCTTTTTTTTTTTTTTTTTTAATCTTCTTCTGAAGTGATTTACCTCTATGGATTGATCAGAGGAAGCTGACTAGATCTGCTTATAATGTGAAGTTAATTATCAATCGACAAGTGGCATTGACATGATGACGTGTTATTATTCTTGTAAATTAATATGAATTTTTCTCTAAAATATATATATTTTTTTTTTCAAAAAATACTTACCGATCACATTACTTTATGGAAGTGTCTACTACTTACTCAATTTTAGCCTAAGAACCTGTTGTGTTCCCACACAACCAGGGAGGCACTCAGGGATCCCTAACCAGGGCCGTGAGTAGCTTCCCTTCCCTGCCCATCCGCTCACGTGCCACGTGGTGTGACAACCAGTCGGAATACTTAGCTTATCAGCGGCAAGCGGGGCAGGTGGTAGGGTCCTCCGAGTAATGTCATCGGTAAGTATGTTTCGAAAAAATACATTTTAGAGAAAAATACATTTGTTTCCTCAGAAACATTACCGATGACATTACTTTATGGAAGAATTGCGAAAAGGAGGAGGGTGCGGCTTAAAACCTTGCAAGAACGCCCTAAATGGACTGAGTCAGCCCCTCGCTCCTGAACGCACACTCCCGACAATTCTAGCTAAATATACCAACGGTGCCTCCGGTGCCGGGAGGGAGTGCTGCGCCACGGGGAAGTCCCTCGACAGTTCGAGAGAGCCTCGCTGGCCCGTCAGATCCGGAGGTAGACGCGAGCGAAGGTTGATACCACCCGCCAGCCCCCGGCACTGGTGCCGCGATGTCCCGGCCGGCACCGTTGCGTTCGAAGCCATGGCTCTAACCTCGTGTGCGCGGATAATGGCCTCTTCGCTCCCTGTGGGAGAGGTCCTGTAGACAGACCATATGACCCACCGTAGCCAGGGAGATAACGTCTGGCTGTGAAGTCAGTTCTGCCTGGGGCCAATGGCAGGAAGAGGCGTGACCGTCCCCTCTGGACGGGCTTGGAACGGCGTAGGTAAACGCGTAGGGCGCGCACTGGATCTTGCTGCCTGGTCTCCCGGGGAAACTTGACATCCGTCAGCGGCCGTAGGGTTATCACCTGGGGCGCGGTCAAGGGCGACCTAGTCTTGGCGAGGAAGGAAGGGTCTGTGAGAAGCTGCACGAAACCATCCGTCCTGAACTGCAGGCAGGCAGGGCGTGCTGAAAGCGCGTGTACCTCGCGTACTCGGGCCGCCGTGGCAAGGGCCAACAAGAAGCAGGTTTTCCGTGTCATATTCGCGAACTGGGCCAAAGACAGCGGTTCGAATCTGGCAGAGTTAAGCCACGTCAGTACCCAGGGTAGGTCCCCGCGAGGAATCAGCGAGCGGGGAACCGGACGGTGTAGGCCAAAGTGAGTCATAGGGTCGGCGATGTCTTTACAATCGCCGCGGTCTGGACGGCCGAGGTGCCGGAAGTGTCGGCAATCATAGACAGGTATCCTCTGATCGTGATGGGGGCCGAACCTTGGTCTCCAAAGAGCCAGAGGAAGAAGTCAGCGAGCTGGGGAGTAGTCAGTTTGGTGGGAGAGAGTTGCTGGTCAGAGCACCAGGACCGTAGTTATCGCCACTTTCCCTCGTAAACGCGTCTGGTGGAGGGTCCGCGAGCTGTAGCGATAGCTTCCACTGCTGCACTCCAGAAGCGGTGAGGGCTTGACGCACAATCGCCAGGCGTGAAGGAGAAGCCGCTCCGGACACAGGTGGAACAGCGGCTGGTTGCTTCAGCATCGTGCTCGGGGTGGGCAGCAGGAAGGGGGGGGGGGGGGCGGCCGTGGCGAGGCTGAGTAGGTCGGTGGTCCAGGATCTGTTCCAGGAGAACGAGGCGACCCGAACATGACCGCATTGCATCCTTTGAGCTTGATCAAGACTTTCGGGACGAGAACCGTCGGGGGGTAAGCCAACGCGATGAGTCCGTCCCACGGAATGGAGAGCGCGTCGACTGCCAGACTAGGGGGTCTGGAATCGAGGAGACGATGAGGGGAAGCTGGTGATTCTACCTCGTTGCGAAAAGGTCGACCAGTGAGAGCAGATCATTTGAAAGATGTACGGGTGTAGCGTCCATTCCGTGTGAAGTAACTGGCCGCGTCGTGTAAGGGAGTCGGCTAAAACATTCAGGTGTCTTGGAATGTGTCGAGCTCGGAGGGAGATCCCGTGGTCCTCGCACCAGCGCAGGAGTAGGTGGATGTAACGCACGCAGACTTGCCCCCGGTCGTACGCACAGACTCTCGCACAACAGACGCATACACCGCCACTGACTCAGACGGGCGCACTCATGCGGTAAAACACAACTCACGGGCTTCCTTTCTAACGGAACTTTTATACAATATAAAACAAGAAAATCGCTTAAATGATTATCAAACTATATACACTACACCACTACCAGCATCTCACCACCACATCCACATACACACAATATCACTGCCAGGCTAGGTATTACTTTCTCACTATCCAACCTGTTTGGTGCTCTCGCCTGGTTACGCTCGGTCCTTTCACGTCTAGGCGTGCAAGTCCTTTTTAGTAAGCTCCTCGAGTCGTCCTGTCTCTCGAACCGTGGACGTCCTCGTCACTCGTACTGTATCTTCGCTGTGACCCAAGTGCCTTGGCACCGGCCGCTCACTCCCCGAGTGAAGATTGAGATGGAGAGATGACCTCGCATTAGGTCCTGGTGACTGACGTCTCGGCGTCCGTCTCTCTCTCTCCGAAAAGCACTCTAAACAACAACAAGGTCCCAAATCGTAACACTTGCTAAACACACAACATATTGGATAATATGAGAAACATTACGTAACCTGGCTGATACAAATAACTCACACGTTCATTCACAAACACGCGTGTTCCATAACCTGTCTACTTTCGTAACACCCCCATAACTGTCACTGCCTTGGAACAGACTAACACTCTCGTTATACACTATTCTATACACTGGAAAAGACTATGCTTAACCAACCACGTACTACCTTCATAATGACTTGGCATACACATCTCACATTCCTTAGTTATCCATCTCAGTAAATAACTGTATACGAAAAACACCGGTTACCTCACTGAATTCCAAACCAACATAACTGAACCAAACCGGTCAACACTATACAACCAAATTACTCTTACCAACGCATACTGTCTTTAACTAAACAACTATCAATAATACATATCAAAAACATACCTGACTTATAGGTTTCAGAGTCTTGGAATACGGGCTAAGTTATCTCACACACATCTGTCCAAGCTGACAGTAAAGCCCCGTACTTATGTAACTAGACCTCTGACAGACTGAACTTTCGCCTAGAACTCACTAAAACTCTCCGTTATAAACGTTCCTTAAAGGTTTCACGTGGAACACGGGCCTCACGGACTATCGGCACAAAACAAACCGTTAACAAAAAGCGTACCGTATTAACCCTACTGTGTGAACACTATGCATGAGCATAGAGTTTCATCACAGTGGAGGAGATTTCAAAGGTCGGGGGAGCGCGTTCCGCCCTGTTTCTGAAAGTAGGAAACCACCGTGGCGTTGTCTGAAAGGACGAGTAGCTCCAGATGATGAAGGTGCGCTACCCACGCGATGAGAGCTTGCCAAACCGCTTGCAGCTGTAACCAGTTGATGAGTCTGTCCGCTAGTTCCGAAGGCCAGGGGCCGGACGTCGTGAGGAAGCTCGGTAGCAGGTGAGCACCCCACCCGGAGAGACTGTCATCCACGCAAAGCGAGCTGATGAGGCGGTGAGGCGAGAGGAACTCCCGACGCGAGCCACGAAATGTCCGTCCAGCGTCGCAGATGGGGACGAAGAATCTGAGGGACATGCACCGGGGCAGCTATGTCGCCAAACTCTGGCGGGAACTGAATCTTCCTGGGCCACCTGGCCGGCTAGGGCGGCCAGCTTCTGGATCCGCGGCTCCGGTAGTTTCACCCTGCTGAGGTCGGTTTCAAATTCCATGCCGAGGCGAATAAACCTGCGCGAAGGAGTGAGATCCGACTTGCCCGCGTTGACTAGGAATCCCAACCGCGACAGTAACCGGAGCAGCGCATCTCTGTCCGTCACAAGGGCGGCCTTTGACTGGTTCCTCAGGAGGAGGTCGTCTAGGTAGTTCGAGGTTGGGACCGAATGCAAGGGCCCGAACTGGTAGATCACGCCGTCGAAGGCAAAGCGGAGATACCTCCTGAAGGCGGGGTGCATTAGGACGTGGAGATACGCGTCGGACAGGTCCAGACGGACAGCGAAGTCCATGGGCTGCACGGCGGCCCAGAGGGCCCTGGCGGTCTCCATGCGAGAGGTCGGGGCCGCGATAAATCTGTTCAGCGCCGAGAGATCGACGAAGCTGAGTCCTCAGGTCCGGGGGGCATTCCGCGGCAGGCTTGTAGCACGTCATCCCGACGCATCAGGTCACAGTTGGAGGCGGCGGCCATGGCGTTGACCAAGGAGTGATACGCTGCCCGGTTGGCCGCTACAGCGAGGGCGAGGAAGTCTCCTAGGAGGGATGCGACGGACGAAAGCTTGAGTGAGGAGCTCCTGGAAACCCGAGCAAGCCAAGGAGTTATGGACCAGGGAAGCAGTCTTGTCCAAGCCGCGGGGAAGGGAGCGCCGCCAGCCTGCACTACAGCCGGAGGGTCCAGCGGAGGAAGGGTACAGGCGAAAGTCTGGGAATGGCCCGCATACCAGGACTGGCGGAAAGCGATGTCGAGACCAGCCGCCCACCTACGATCCGAGAAGAAGACGTATTCCTGGGAGTCGGCTTGTTGGAGCTGGGGGGAGAAGGCGTCCCGAAGGTCCTTGAAGCCTGTGGGCTGGGGGAGTGACTTGAATCTCTTGACCTGACGTCCCGCGTCGACGAAAGCGGAGACCTTCCACTTGAGCGGGGGGGGGGGGGGGGGGGCGGGGGACGGGGGGCAGGCCTCCGCGGGCACAGGGGCCGCGATCAGACAAGATGCTTCATCCAGCGAAAGAAGAGCTTCCGCACGCGATGCCGAAGGCGACGCAGGATCGTCCAGCGAAAGCACGAGGTGGAGAGGCTATCCACGCTGAGCTGGGCCGAGATGGAGTCCTCTGGCAGCAAGCTCAGTGTCTCGTCGTCATCGAGGGGGGGGGGGGGGGGGGGGCGAAATCCGGCGGGAGGCCGGGGGGCGGAGGACTCGCTAGCCACGTCCCGTTGAGTGGAGTGAGAAGCAGGCAAGCGGCGAATCCCCTGGAGAGGACGGGTCGACGACGGTGGCGAGGCGCGCCGGGGCGAAGGGAGGCTGACGCGCGCCGGGTGCCTGGCACGGGGGGAATGACCGCGGTGACGGCAGCTCGGGCGACGATCTCTCTCGGGTGAGAACCTACTAGGGCGCCTGTGGGGAGAAGGCGATGGGCGTCGTGGGCGGCGAGGCGAGGCGTACCGGGACAGACGTGATGCTGAACGCGGAAACGAAGCGCGAGACGTGGTCGAGCGCGACGAAAACTAGGAGGGTCGGGGGCGGCGTCTGCTGTCGTGTAGCGCATCACGGTCCTTTCTCCGATCGTCGCCGGACGAGCGAGAGTGTCTGGAGCTGCTGGCGTAGAGGGAGGTGTCAAGTCTGCCAGTAGTCCTCGGACGAGGGGACACAGGTCTCTGCAGGCCCGCCTCCGTAAGGCGGGCGCTCTGCCGGCTTATCGACTCTCCGTAAGAGTACGCTCGCTTCTCGAGGTGAGACCTATCAGGACTGTCAGAGGACAACGGACGGCGCTAAGCGCGTCTCTGCAGGCCTGCCTCCGTAGGCTTATCGCCTCTCCGTAAGAAAACGCGGGCTTTGTCCGGGCGGGTGTCGTGAAGGATGCAGTCTTGTGGAAAGAGCTGGGCTCGTGTGTCCGGCGTGTCGTCCAATCCACAAGGTCGGAGCGGGCGCGTCTGGTCACTGCTCCGGGGGAGTAGGGAGGGGGGGGGGGGCGCCAAGATGGACTTTCGGTCGCTTGTCCGTGTCGGGCGCTCGCGCCGGTATAGCTCCAAGGCTGCGACCAACGTTGTTCAGGCCAGGCGGAGCAGACATCGCAGGCGTGGTCGGAAGCACAGCCAGCACAGGGAAGGCAGACCTTGTGGTTATCGCTCTTCCATTGGAAGTCGCCGCACTGCGAGCAGGTGAGCACTTGGCAGCTGCAACACATATCAGACCGGACAGGCGACCGGGCGAGGGCACCGCGAGGCCCCGCCAAACGAAGTCAAGAGTTCGACGCGCGAAACGAATTGCCTCTGGACGAAGCCGACTACCGGCCCACCGGCCAGCCGAGGGCTGGGACCGATACCTTACCTCTCCGTAGTTGCGGGGACGGGGGGAGGAACCTCCATACCACCTTCAGAGCGCGCCGACGGGAAGAAGGGCCCACATGCAACCACGAAATCCACCGAGGCCGGGAAGCACCGGTAATCCAAACCCACGAAGCACCCCAGGAAACCAAGCACACGAAGTAACCCAAGAGCAACCCAATCTAAAGGCGACCGGCCCTAAAAGGACCGGTCGCTCCATACAGTCAACGTCCTGTAGGCTAGCACACGTCTGCACAGCGTGAGCTAAGTATTCCGACTGGTTGTCACACCACGTGGCACGTGAGCGGATGGGCAGGGAAAGGAAGCTACTCACTGCCCTGGTTAGGGATCCCAGAGTGCCTCCCTGGTTGTGTGAGAACACAACAAGTTCTTAGGCTAAAATTGAGTAAGTAGTAGACACTTCCATAAAGTAATGACATAGGTAATGTTTTTGAGGAAACAAATATCTATTCACACATTCACTTACGTTACGTAATTCATTTCTCTGCAGGTCATCAAGAAAGGTCTAGAAGCCAAGGGTCACGTGACTGGACCAGTCCCTTTCTATTCCACCATCCACTCCATTGCCCGGACACGAGATAACATGCTGGAGGCCGTAGCTGATTGGCGGGGAGGGGGTGCCCCGGATGGATATTGATTGCTCACTTAGGATCACCACTGGCTTTACGACGCGCGCATGACGTGATAACAATCAAAGCTCATTGGTTTGAAGACACAGACTTTCAAGAATCAATAAAACTTGATTGTCTTTTTTAAAACAAATAAAACAGAAAATTGTCTTAGGTTTTATGCAATCTGCCATCTAAAAGTTAACTAAGACATATCGCTGTGGTATGCGTATCTATTTTTGCATTCGCATGCAAGTTCGTGCGCGCGCGTACTTGCATGCGAATGCCCCAAAAATACGCATAACAATAAAAGATAAAGAGTTACACACAAAATGAAACTTTTAGAACAGATTAAACTCAAAGCTTATCTTAAAAACGAATATCTTGTGTTTGAATACTGGAAACGACCTTTTGACGCACATTAAATCCTAAGGTGATATCGGCATTAAATGAAACACATTCAATGTCGATCAATTCTTGAATACGATGTACTGAGGAGCTACAATACAACCACACCAAGCTTAGATAACCGACGCTAATACTCTAATTCTGATGTTGCGCAACAATTCTACCACTCAAACACACACATACACACACGCACGAGCCTGCATTCCAACATAGCACCAATGCACGAAGGCCATTTAGCCAACGTCAGCCCCCGTTGGCCCGCGTACGGCCGTGCGCGGGCCCACAGCGGCGGACATCAGCCCGACGGCCTTTGCGCATTGGGACATCATTTCACTGCAGCATTGAACACAGCAACTGCAGAAGGGATACAGGATTTTTTATAGACATTTTTCGGGGCAAACGGAATCTTACACATTGTGTCTCAGATACAATATAGCCACATTATAGAGTTGTCCACCGAGGACTGCATTACAATTAAAGGTCCTGGTTCAGCAATTAGTTAGAAGAGGACAGCCAAAAAAAAAATTAAAGTCCCTACCTGACACAAAGTACAACCCGTACAGGGCCCCGTCACATTGGATCCCCGAACACGCACGTTACTATAGCTGCTGTAGAGTGTCAGACGTCCTTGACGGCTGTCACAGTTCACGCAAACGGGTATACACTACCCAGTTGCCAAAGGTCACTTCCAGTAGCATCAGTCTGCACACGGGAATATATCCACGGTTCACGTGCAACCACGGGATTGTCAGTATTATCCAACTTGCAGGAAGTCTCACAGAACTACGGGTTGCCGAAAAATCTACAAATACCGCCGGCTCCAACATGGCTCAGCAAATGCTGACGGTAAGTCGAACACCACATAGTTTGCACTTCTTAGTTTTCTCCTCCGAGCATTTAGCAAAATAGCATTTTGTACAGCACTTAGTTCCAAACACAAGCCATGCAACAGTCCAGGTAGCCGCCATCTTTCGAAAGGAAGGGAAGTAACTTGAACATGTGCTATCAGGGGACGCCACTCCCATGCTAAGCAACAAACAGTACGAAATGTAAACAAATACTAGGGGAACGTAATTATGTCATTTTGTGTTGCCGTGGTGTTGTGATGTGGTGTGCGTGCGTGTGTGTATGTGTGTGGACAAGAGTGATCGGTTCCATCGAATGAGGGAAATAAGTTTCGTGCTGAAAAAAAAACAGTGTTTGGGTGTACAGGATGAAGAATTCCGAGAAATCATGGTCACAGACACCGAAGAGGATGAGGAAGATGTGGAAGATGACGAGGGACAGGAGGAAGAAATAGACTGGTACTATCTCTTTCTCACACTCTCTGCGTTTGCGTGTGTGTGCATGTGTTTCTTTCTTAATTTTTTTGCAAATTTAATTATTTTTATTTGCAATACAATATGCTCTTAATTTGTGCATTATGTGTCGATTATATTAGCAACGGCAAGTTCGAAAATAGTTGTGCCAGCAAAAACTTTCACTGTTGTAAAATAAAGAATCATTGCCATTATCTCTCCTCCTCCTCACTTGAATAAGTATGACCTTTGATGTTTACTTTGCCATTATACATGTATGTGTCTGTGCTCTCAGTGTATATAATAGCTTGCATGTGTGTTACATGTGTATAACTTACACATAGAATGGAATATTGTTTCCTACTTTCAGCTCAACAGCAAATGAGGTGGCACAAGAGATGCTTAGTGAACATCTGCGCCAACCACTCTACTTGATTTCGGAACAGACCTTTGTAGATCTGGTCAAGCAGACTAGGTGCCGCACCTGTGGAGCCCCCCCAAATCTGGCAACAGTGCAGAACACACCACGCATGGCATCTCTGACTGTAAAATATACATGCAGTGGCGAGGTAGGTGATCAAACTGTGTGTGTGCATGCATTTGTGCGTACATGTGTGTGTGTTTGTGTGTGTGTGTGTGTGTGTGTGTGTGTGTGTGTGTGTGTGTGTGTGTGTGTGATGGATTTTGCTGCAGCTGCTGTTGTTGCTGCTGGTGATCATTATGCAACTTTGTTTTAGAGGCAGACAGACAGAACTGATGCAATTATGGAGGCAGCTATCACACTGTATGCTGCATCTACATATAAATCAGTTTGCATGTACATGCTGATTACCTGCTCACTGGGCATGGATGCCAATAATTCCTTTCTTGTTTTTCTTTATACTTTTAGGACAAGTGCACTCAAGTGTACAGCACAACAGCCTACTATGGTGCGCGGGGGATGGCCGGGCAAATGTTGACTTTGATGGTATTGCTAAGTGGAATGACGTATAGTCAGTTTGCACAGGGTGCAAGATTCATAAAACTGCAAATACCATCAAAGTCAACATTTTTCCGGCTGCAGCGCCTACTGTTTGAACCCATCAAGGTCAGTATATAATCACACCAATTTACCCAAAATGTGTGTATACACAGATTTAGACAAATGCATATATACACATCTGTTATATCTTTATTGCATGTGCACATAAACCTGACATACAAATATACATTAGGCAGTGAAGTAATTGTTATATGTTAGGGGGAGCCATTGTACGCAATGTACATGTATACTTTCATCCTAAAGTCTTTCATGTTTTTTTATGGCTTTTGGCGAAGCATGCATGTGAGTATTTTTTCTTTTCATTTTCTGTAAAGGTTGATACTTGGTTATTTCTTCAGACACTTTTTATCTGTTCTTTTGTGGGCCAGTCTTTTTACCAGAGGCACATGCAGCAAATGCGACAGTCAGATGATAGACACATTGTTGCAGTGGACACACGCTATGACTCCCCTGGTATGTACCTTTCATGTTTGTTATGTTTCCATGTAAGGAATAGTCTTATCAGTATGTCAAATGTGGTATAATGTCTGGAAAAGAGCTGCATCTGTACTTGCAGTAGCTGATTATGAGGGTGCTGCATAATAGCACAGGAGAAAGATAACAGGATAAACATGAGAAAGATACCAAGCATGATCTCTTACATAAGTGCATAATTTAGTACACTGACATTAGATTGACAGTACACATCTAATAATTATTGGGTTGCATGTACATGTGTATGGCTGTGTACACATGTGTTTACCAGAGTATTATATAACGTTATGCACATACTGTGTATATTGCATGATGTGAGACACTGGCATACTGGGATTTTTATAACCAACAATATTTGGGAAGACACACCCACATGTGCAGACATGCCCAGTCAGAACTATTTCTCAGTTTACATTTTATTTTTCTAACAGGCTACTGTGCATCAAAATCCACAACTGTTTTTATGGACTATGACTCAGGGGTCATAGTTCATGCGGTCTTTGGTGACAGCCGAGCAACAGCAAGAAGATCAGCAGCAATGGAAGCAGCAAATACAGGGACTGGCCTCAACTTTCTGCGAGCAACAACACCAGTGCGAGAAATTGTGAGCGATGCCAGCTCTGCTGTGATCTCCTTGCTAGGTAATCTATAGAACCATGACAGTAGAGTGCATCTGCAGCCTAGCACACCAGTGTGTTTGCTGTTCACATTGCAGTGACATCAGTTGTATACTAGCACATAACAGTGGTGGATCAGTTACCTCAGTGTGTGCGGGTGGGGGTGGGGGGTGGGGGTGGGGAGGGCTGCATGTACATTCCGCTTTACATGTGACTGTTTCTATCACGTGTAACTATTTCTTTTACATTGCAAGTACATGTACAACTGGAGTGTTCCAGAAAGTCTTCAAACAGGTGCAATTTTTGACCTTATTTTCATGCATATCTTGTTTCAGTACTAATGGCCTTGTATTACTGACTCAATTGCAGCCACAGATCATCCGGATCTTCATCATTCCCTCGATATTTGGCACAAAGGAAAGCGAATCGCTGAAAGGTGAGTTGAATAGTGTGCTTACATGAAGGATATGTCGTGCTGTTTGTAAAATAAGGAAATATTTCTAAGCATATATATAATTTACTAGAACGTAATATTCTGCTCAGTTTGTTGCTTATTTGAAGTCTATCAATCAGCAATTTTTATTTCAGTATCCTTGCTGTTGCAAAAGGTGCTAACAGCCACCTAAAAACATGGGTTAGGCCTGTCGTGAACCATTTTTGGTATATCGCCACCCATTGCTCCGGAGATGTCGAGGTGATGCATGAGCGATGGGCTTCCCTACTCTGGCATGTTCAAGGTATTGTTTGAAATATATGCCATTATTTTAAAGTACGGTAGACATGTTTCAGTCTTATCATCGAGTGTGGCGTACTTTGTTGGAGGAGATTTATCGACTCAACTAATTTGTTGGCTGCTAGCACATGGAAAGTACCACACTGCAAATTACCAGTCTCATATGAATTGCAGGGGCTGCACATTTTCCGGACGCTCAGGCTGTTCATTTGATTGCACTGATCATGTAGGGACGCACGTTTTAGGAGAAGGCAGCCATTATTTTGTCTCATTGGAAAAGAAAATAGTTAATATAATGTTTCAAAAATGCAGTTTCAGTTTTTGCCATTTCTGATCACCATGGATATGTGTATGTTTCATATTTGCAGTGTACATATTTCAACTTTTCTGTTTGCTTGTCCTTTTTTGTGTGCTTTGCACTATTTGCCCCTTGGTTTCAGGTATCCACAGGTGGACTGTGGGCAAATGCCACCATGGCCCTCTGCATGAGGAAACAAGTCCTGCCCCCCTAGACCCCACCTCAAAGGCTTTCAAGACTCTCAGGTTGGTGATGGGGTATTACAGGTCGGCACCATTATAAGTTGTAGCATAAGTGTTCTGGCAAATGTGTGACAGTTCATTCTGCTATAGCGGCCACAATTATAAAGTCTTTAGCAGCTGCATAAAAAGTACACCACGCCTTCATGTTGACTATACAGTGACCATGTACACAATGTCTTCCTGTCTATAGTGGTCATTAGTGGCTACCTGTCCCTGTCCATTAGGTGGCCATTATATGCAGATTTTACTGTATTACACATGGGGGTGTTTACATCAGAAGCAGGGGCACATTCTTCCATAGTGTGGATCAAACTGGCACCAATATAGACTGACAGCAATAGCTGCTGTTTACCATACTAGTATTATACTGACGGTGAGTTAGACTGTAAATGAACTGACATGACTGTACCATTTTGTAGGTTGTACATAAGTAAATGAAACTCTGTATGTGCACACTTGTATATGATCTTCTGTCATTATTTTGTGTTGCAGAGGCGTAATCATGAACCCCAACCTGCTGGGCTCCTTCACCCACTATACGTTTGCCCGCCACACCTCCAAAATTGAGTGCTTCTACTCGCACTCTCTACTTCACTACTGTCCCAAAAGACTGAACTTTGGCTATGATGGATATGCGGTGCGCAACATGCTAGCAATCTTGGACCACAACCACCACCGCAACAGAAATAAGAACTACACCCAGACTGGCAATCCTGTGCTCTTCTGCCATTACAGTAAAAGAACCAAACACTGGGTAGCCTAACAAGCAATGGTGGAGAAGGAATATGCCTATATTCCAGGTATGGTAAAACCAAAAGTATGCCATTGCTCACCTGAAAGCATGGTATTTTTAGCCTGAAAATAATGCTGCTTGCAAAAATATATACTGTTTCAAATTATGCCACCGACAACAAATACTATATAATGGCCACCTAATAGACAGGGACAGGTAGCCACTACAGACCACTATAGACAGGAAGACATTGTGTACATGGTCACTGTATAGTCAACATGAAGGTGTGGTCTACTTTTTATGCAGCTGCTAAAGACTTTATGTACACATAGGAAGGATGGAAAATGAAACCGGATACATATATGTGATTTGTAATGATGAATGTGGAAACATATGGAAAACATTGAACAAGACTGTATGTTAGACATGGCATACTTTACTGTGCACAGCCTGCCTGAAAAAAGTACAAACATGTGCAAATAGTGACTTATTACATATGTGAATTTGTCGCCATACAAACCAAATGATGACTGCAAATTATTAGTCTTTTTATGCAAACAGTGGACAAAAAGTTATTGCATGTTTGTCCAAGCTTGTAGTCCATTTATTGCGGACAGTTCAGTTTTGCCCTTAATCGGAATCAAGTCTATTGTGGAAACAAATGTAACACTCTCCATCCTTGGACCAAAAATCAAAACACCTGAAAATTGTTTTTCTTTTTCCTTATGTTTTTAGGTCTGATGAAAGAATGCCTCGAAGCACTGTATGGCAAGCGCATCAGTGATGGCAGGCCCTCCAGTTTTGCTCTGTACCTGCGCAATGCAGATGACCGGGTAAACCCAGGAGCTCATGCAGTTTTTCAACAGCAGCAAAGACGTGGAGGTAGGTGTCACATACACGATGAGATGATGCATTAATTTTACAGTAAACACAATGGTGATCGAAGAATCATCCACAGAAAACCTGCTTTCTGCACACAAGATGTACAAGCTGTGCATACACTGTCTACAGACTGATGCACATTACTGAACAGGATGTATAGATGTCAGTAGAAAGTGGATACTTGCTGTTTTCCACCTGCATAACAGAAGTGGAACACCCCAAAATGTACTTCAAGGGATAGAAAAAGCAAAAAGAAAATGAATTGCTTTGCAAGTAATCGAAAATTGCAACACTGTGCATACCAAAGTGTGTGTTTTTTACCTATTGTAATTTGAGATGTTTTTGACAGTTATGCAGACACTAATCAAAATGATGTGCTACCAAGTCTTTGAATAGGGTACTGTTGCACTCACCGGTGCAAGATGGTAGCAAACCATTACTTTCCTGGCAATGCACGATTTCGAATCATCAGCACAAACACATTAGTGAGAGAGTTAAACTTTATTATAAGTTGTTTAGTCCATGCAGCCACTTTTGCTGGATAATAAATGTACTCAGATCTCCTATGGTGGCCTGTATTTTATTATTATGGTAAGAAATGTTATACCCTAAAGTGAGTATTTTGAAATTTTGTTGGTTATAAAAGTTTCCGAATAAACAACAATGCTATTTTTGCCTAGCCCTTTCTTTTATGGTACTGACTTTGGCATATGCAAGTTTGTCGAGTACAGTGCAAGCCCTTTGATCACCATTTATTGTGACCAGGATCAGATAACAGTCTAGACCCCTTGCAAGTAATGTACTAATCAACTTGCTCGTCCTCATCACTACTTATACCCTCGTTGGCCGAGGCATAGCCTGTATAGGTTTGATTGGGGTCCGGGTACCGCCATCTGATTCTGGCTACAACACAAGAGGGACAACGCTTCCTGTTACCAGGCCCCATATGACCCTCCTGCCACAGTTGAAAAAATCTATAGGCACAATGTCGGTATTTTCGATTGCTGTATGTTGGATTTTTATTGGCAAAGGTGCGGCCGTAATTAGTGACACCACAGATTTCAACCACTGATTGTTTCATGCAGATGTCAATAAATGTGTGTTCCTCTGTTATGCACGTGGAATACCTGCAACAGATGCGATCTTTGTGAGAGTCCATTAATAGGCAATTGCCACAGGAGCAGAAGGCTGGTTTGTCCTGAGTTGTGAGACGCTCATATGGCGCTGCTTCCACACCTATGTATGGCGCTGTCACTAAGGGCTGTTCGTCCGCAAGACGATTCAATGCATCTTTAGCCTCGTCAAGAGACATGCTCGCAATTTTGGCCTGAAAGCATATTTATATAACATCAAAGGTTACCATGCAAGCAATGCAAGTCCCCCACCCCCCACCCCCCCACCCCCTACCTCCCCAAAATTTTGGCAGTCACAAATTTACTCCATTTGTCAAAGCCATTCATTATTAGCCTCAATCTGTATACATCTTGTGACAGTCACTTAGACAAATAGATTGTTTGCAAAACGACTATTGTTTTGTATGGATTTACACTGGCTCTGATTGATGCTGGTTTCAGATGTGCAGATTATGCCATGACATACACACAGTAGCAGAGTGAACACCTTCCAAAGCAGTGCAGTATCTGCTCTAGATCAGTATGTGTAATAACTAACCTTTGCCTCTCGTCGTGCAGCTGCCTCTTGAGCACGGACAGGAGCACTGTTCACCTCCATCATACTGTTGGCTATTCCTGAGTTTCTTGCTGATGTTGCCGCGAACACTCCGGAAGTTTGGTGAGGTGCTTGCCGCAGTCTGGCCTGTTGGGTCTCCACATGGAGGGTGGCTATATGCTGTGGAGTTATGGCAGTGTTGTCCTGTTGGTGAAAAGCAAATTGTGCTTCTAAACGTGTAGTCATGGTCATGTTGTGGCACAGACATTTATGGGAAAGGTGACATTTTTTTATGACACTTTCTATTTCATTTTTATTTCGGCCGAATCATTTCATTTCTATGCATCGTAGAAGTATTCATATTTTGATGAACGTTTGATTTGATCTTGCCATGCAAAGGGAAAATGGCAATTGTCCAGGCCTAGTGTTGGCTCATAATGAAGCTAACTATCAGATTTATATATGTTTGCATGATATGTTTTTTCCCTCAGATGACTGAAAGCTGGATCAAATTACCAATATCCAAAACTGGCACAATACTATACAGGTTGGAAGAAGGTTGGCAGAATATTTGCTGCATGTTGGCACCAGAATGGATTAAGCTTGGCACTATATTGGCAGCCAATATTCACCATACTGGTCCTAGGATGGATCCAGCTTGGCACTATATTGGCAGCCAATATTCACCATACTGGTCCTAGGATGGATCCAGCTTGGCACTATATTGGCAGCCAATATTCACCATACTGGTCCTAGGATGGATCCAGCTTGGCACTATATTGGCAGCCAATATTCACCATACTGGTCCTAGGATTGATCCAGCTTGGCACTATATTGGCACCATACTGGTTATAAGATGGTTCCAGCTTGGCACTATATTGGCAGCCAACATTCACTATATTGGCCCAAGGATGGATCCAGCTCGGCAGCCAACATTTAGCCGATATTGGGCCAACATCGGGCAAACTTGCACTTCCAATATTGGACCAATATTGCCACCCATATATCGGCCCAATATCTAAGCCAATATTGGGCCAATATTGGACCTATATTGGTGTGCTGGCTGGGATGTATATAGTATTTGTAGTTTTGTAGGTATGTTAACCTTTTTTATTCTGATACACTACTGTGTGAAATGAATTTGACTCTGTTAGTTCAAGGGTGAAGCCCGAATAACTTGGCACCTTATTCTGGCACCGCCGTTGAACAAACTGGTTGATCAATCTCGTAATCTGTAATATAGCCTTTATAAGACAGTAAGCACATTTTACCAAAATCAGCCTGAGGATGTACTGGGTTAAAAGCTTTCTGTTCATCAAAGCAAAAAAACAAAATAGATATCATTCAGCATCGAGATGTTTGTTGTTGATCTTTTGGTTCTACAGTATATTTACAGTCTGGGAAATCTGTGCGCAAAGACCTCATTATGCAACCCAGTGTGTACACATATAGTTTGATTGAGGGAATTTAGAGTAGGATGATAATGTGCTTCAGTTATGGCATAAGAAAAGGGGAACAGCACAGAAATAATGGACAATCCGCAAATTTAGCATGCATGTTCTACATTTGATACTGGCTTCTTTTCACATGACCCCAAAAAGGTCATCAATCAAGTAGTTTAAACTAAATTGGTTGGTCCCCATTTTGGGGGTTAGAGATAAATCTGTCCATATAACAAAACATTTATTTTGAAATCCTATAGCTTTTATCAGCACTGAATGAAATTTGTTATTAAATTATTACAGATGAATGCTGCTAAATGGGGCCCAGCATTTAGCTGCGTCCAACAATACCAACATTACAATTTACACACATAAAAGATGTGACACCAAAGCTAATTTTTGAATGTTTGACATTGTTATTAATTCCAATACAAATATATTATACAGGGATAATATGGTGGCATGCAATTTTTAAACAATGCTATTTTACCATTTTGTGTGAAGTGAAATATATTATACACAACTTGTTGTATTTTTGGTTTTGTGTTTTTATTACTGCTACCTTTGGTAGTCATTTTAGGGAGGTCACCCATTCCTACCATCTGATAAACATAACTGAGATTGGTATAAAAACTATAATTATGGTGTCATGTACTACCTGGCATCTTCATCAATAAATCCAACATGGCTTGCAGATGTGCACACAATGAGCAAGGTATGAAACTAATTTTATGTTGTAAGCATTTATTATGCATTTGGGAACTTACCTCTCCGTTGTTTCTGCAGAGTTTAGCTTTGCAGTTTATGCACACGGTCTGTCGTTGCAAACAGGTGCACGCATTATACAACGTGCATTTCTTGTGCACGAACAGCAATTTGTCTGTGGGGAAAGAAAAACACATCAAATCACTCAACTCAGCATGTCTGAAGATGATAATTTCCTTATGTTATAAAACATTTCTGGTACAGAACATCAAGTTACTGAACAGGCCACTGCCGTAAGCGTGTATATATACGAATGATATGTGATCGGCAGTCTAACACATTACCATATGTTGGATTGCACAGGTAACATAATACTTTATCGTAACACACACATACACACCACCGCCACCACCACAACACACATGAAATATCACATTACATCACTGCTCGATCGCCCGTATAAGGCCTTTCCCTTTTGTTTACGATCTCGCACAGCCGGAAGTAGGCGTTGTGGCAAAGGGAATAGCTTCCCCATAACAGTAGCTTCGGAGTAGCTTCCCTTCGTAAACAAGAATGGTGTCTACCAACCACATAAGCGATGGGCCTTTCCAAGAACATCAGAGGAAATGCTAAAATACAAGGCAACAAAATGTGCAAGAAAACGCATATCATCGTGGACTTACCGTCAACATTCCCTGGGCCATTGTGGAGCGATGTTTTCTGGTGGGTGAACAATTTTCCGGCAAGACTTCAAAGCCGCGCAGCAGGTTCAGCGGTTGGATAATCCCGTGGTTGCACGTGAACCGTGGATATATTCCCGTGTGCAGACTGATGCTACTGGAAGTGACCTTTGGCAACTGGGTAGTGTATACCCGTTTGCGTGAACTGTGACAGCCGTCAAGGACGTCTGACACTCTACAGCAGCTATAGTAACGTGCGTGTTCGGGGATCCAATGTGACGGGGCCCTGTACGGGTTGTACTTTGTGTCAGGTAGGGACTTTAATTTTTTTTTTGGCTGTCCTCTTCTAACTAATTGCTGAACCAGGACCTTTAACAAGACATATCGAATATGCCAGACTTGCTTGCCACCGCCCAAAATAGAACTCAGTGGAGAGCACTGTCTGTTGCTGCTGTCTTTCAGTCCCCCCAACGCCCAGTTCGGGCAAGGGACTGATGATGATGATGATGATGATGATGATCGAATATGACCGTTCAATGGTGGTGCCAGAATAGCTATCCTGTCACCACCCTTTAACTATCATGGTCAATCTATATCTTGCTGTGGTGTGTCGGGACTGAATGAGTTCAGCCTCCTCCCTAATGAAATTTTCTCAAAGCAAGCATGAAAGGGTGGAGGGTATCTTTAACAATGATCCAGGCTTTTTTTTTTTTTTACAAGACCGACTCACTCACCGCAGACAGCTGGTTTTTTTTTGCTGGCCATGTTGACAACTCGACCTAACTTTGTTTAACTGTGAGGTTGCCATGCCAGGTATAAATGTTGAAGGAGAGAATGCTCTCAACAAGACTTTTGAACACGAGAACTAAAACGTGCTGGTTGACAGAAACTCTTAAGTTTCCTGAGTAAAATTAAAAGTTGCCGTGCCTTTCTGTTTAAAAACGTTTGATGAACAGATCAACGATTTGATATTTTAATTTAATTCAGCGGAGACGGACTGTTTTAATTTGATAAATTGACCTGTTGTCCATTTTTTGATATTTTGCTGAAATTGATAATTGTATAAATGAAGTTTCATTCCATTTTATTGCTATAATAATTCATAATTGTATAATTCTTTTTGAACGGTGCAATTGCGGTAATTGTTAACTTGCTAGATTGTATCTGACTGTGGTGGTGGGGCCATGGTGCCCAAATTGTGCGCCCATCACAGATCCACGTGGGAACATCATTAGTGATACATTTAAGTTGTTAGCATCAGTATTACCTTTCTATTAGGGATTTGGCAGTCCTAGGATTTTGATTGTCGGTAGCGCTTTGTCGAGGTGATTTCTGTAGGAATCGCGTCGACAAAATCGTTAGCGACAGCCACAAGGTTAACATTAATAATTATAAAGTGTTTGTTCATTAAATTGCCAATGTCCGTTTGTACAAGAATCGGATATTTAGAGACTTGGAACTGTTATTGTGAAGACGTTAAAAAAAAAAAAAGATGATCAAAGCGTAGTCAAGTGTAGTTAAGAAAATAATATTAGATTTCTCAGGACTTGGACGACACCAGCAGCCAGCAAAGGTACGGAGTGTCCACTCTGGGGTCAGAAAAATGCAAAACTTTGCGTATTCCGTAACATAGGAAGCAATTTTAACACTCCAAACATCTCCAATATGCATATATCCACATGAGCCCCGAGGGGTGATGAGGATCTATGCCTCTTGGAGATGTTTGGAATGTTGTCTGTGCTTCTGGTACAAGTCAGTTGCCCGCCAGGATCTCGCTCTCGTTCGGTGTTGGCAGTCGTTTGTTGCAAACAAAACCTCGCTGTTATATCGAGTTCAACAGAGCGACAACTGTGAAGCGTATTCAATACAGGCGACTTCGCTTATAGCGAGATGGGATATAACACAAGTCGGATATAACGACACTTTGAAGTCGCTCGTAGCAAAACCTCACTAATCGCTGAAAAAGGAGCGGGTTTGATGATGATCGTCTGCGCGTGCAAATGAAGAGCAGTTTTTCTGACCCCTTTCTTTCTGTGTCCTGTCAAGAGTTTGTCCGTCCTGTTGTGTCCGCCCCGCGCGAGAGTTGGTCCCTTCTGATGCACACTGGAATCCGCTTTTCAGGTTCGCAATCAGCGTGGGCCAGCGTCAATATCTGTAATGTTTTGGCTTTTAAAGAGTAAGTTGCCACCTCTGGTGAGCAACCTTTTAAACAAGCCTTTCTCCCGCTGTCGTCACTTCTACCTGGACAAGAACGCAGGATAAAGAATGTGATTATAATCAGTCTACGCTCAACACATTTTTGACAAACGTATAAAAAGTTATTTCTTAAATTCATGCAACAGTGAAAGTTTAGTAAAGAGGATTCCAGTGTAGTTTGTGCATTTTGTGCATGTGTGTTTTTTTCTCAGCAGGTTTTGCAGCGTGACAGCGAGCGTGGTGATCATCAAAATGGAGAGTGTATAAACATGTACAGTCTTCGGGCCAAGCTTGTTGTTGCTCGCTTGGTTGTCTGGGGGTGACACCACTAAAGGTCTGGGTGGGTGGGTAAGGTGGCAGGCAGGCTTATTCCGTCACCATTTTCAAAAATTTTCAACGATTTTCAAGGATTATCAACAGATTTTCAACAGATTGTCAACAGACCCTTCACCTTCAAGAGAGGTTCCGTACTTTTGCCTCACGGCACGTCAAAGAGAAACGGATTAAGGTGCGTGAAGAAGTTGTGTGCTGATCTGTAATTTCGGACCTTACTGCTGAAATCGGTAAGATCCAGATCACATACCAGAACACGGGATGTAATGTGGGTGTCAAACGCGCGTAGGGTCCGGTTGTGTGAGTCCGTGTTGGCGAAAGTTCCCGTCGCTGGGGGTTCTCTCTGGCGCTGTGAGCCGTGGCAACTCTGCTAGAGCTAAGTGGTTCCTGCCCTATTGTCCCATCGCTGGAGGCTCTCTCAAGCGCTTTGAGCTTTCGCAGGTCTTTGTTGAGAGCTCCGTGGCTTTAAATTCAGACTAGTACTGCTGTCAGTACATTTCGCTGGAGGCTCTCGTCAGCGCTTTGAGCTTTCGCAGATCTGCGCAGTGACTAGCTCTGTCCAGATTTCCGTGGCTTCAGTGATCAAGTTGCGTTGCGTTGGGTGATCCAGCCCAGGGCTGTGCGGGTCATGTTTCGTCCGTGCATCCACATTCAGGTCGGACTGTGACTTTAGTTAATGATCTGTGACTGTGGGTAAAGATAGCGGGTGTGGGGTATGGGTGGGTAAGGTGGTAGGCATGTATAGCGGACGGTCCTCAAATCTCTAATACTTCGTTATTGTGCCGCTTGTCTGGAAGGTTTGTGACACCGTGCTAATTGCACGGTAATTATAAATCATTAATCAGCCAGTAGTTATAGCTACTGAAACTTATTAACTCATTCAGCCCGACGGCCGTATTTCCCAAATTTTGGAGGCGTCATCTAATGACTATACACCAGTTGCAGAAGATGGATCGACCATGATAATTCAAGGGCAGTGCCATATTCGCCGAAGAGGCGCCAAGCTAATCTGGCACTACACTTGAATTACCATGGTCGACCCATCTCCTGCTGTTGTGCGTCAGGTCTGAATGGGTTAACCCTCTGGGTGTCGGTAGCGGTTTTTGTCGCCTTGTCTCCTGCAGGGATCATCGCGACCAAAAGCCCTGCCGACAACAAAAGCTGTAATCGTCGGTTTCTCTCTGATTGTTGCCGGTTGTTTGCCTTGACCTGTCTTGTGCCAGCGTTTGATTGATTGATTGATTGTACATTGCTTAAAGGTCCCGACAGCAACAAGACTTTCTCAGGACGTGCCTGCACTGCTTGTGAAAAAAACACAACTAAACAGAACATTGAACGTATGTCGGCAGCCGGTCCAATACGTTATATAAACCTAAGATATGGGGCCTAGATAAAGCTAAGACCATTTAGAAACACACATCCAATATCAAGAGCTACAGGCAGCGCAGACAGTAGGGAGAATTTTAAAAAGGCAAATACAGGTGAATGGACCAAGGGTAGACAGAAACACATGCCCCAGAATAGAGGGAAAAACCCACCCTATGGGGCTGACCAGGGTGACCCTGGGAACTAAAAAGTAGTTAACCCCACCCAAGTCCCCCAGGGCAGACCCGGGTGGGGGTCCAGCGTTTGAGCTTCAGTATCAACTTTTTAGTGGCAAAAGACGTCAAGACCCTCCCACTGGTCTTCCGTCTTTGTAATCACTCTAACATTAACCCATTCAGCCCTGGCGCACTACACCAGGAGATGGGTCGACCATAATCATTCAAGGGCAGTGCCAGATTAGCTTGGCGCCTGTCGGCGCCAAGCTAATCTGGCACTGCCCTTAAATGATCATGGTCGATCCATCTCCTGCATCTGGTGCATAGTCATTAGAAGACAATTCCAAAATTTGGGAAATTCGGCCGTCGGGCTGAATGAGATAATTTGCCTGAGATCGCTGCTTCCTTCCGTCCTAACGTTTATTTTATTATATCACATTTATTTATTATTTATTTGTTATCGCCCTCCATCTGCAAGAGACGAGTTTTTACCAGAGAGTGCAGTAAATATGAACAACATCGGGTTGGTTCGTCCCATACTGTTGCCTCTACACAAGCAAAAGCGGGAGAAAAAGAGACTTTTCTGTTCTGCGGTCTACAAACGTCAACACGGAAGAGTGGAGGCTTTCCAGCTTTCTGTTTCTGCGTTTTTCAATAGAAACATTGGAAAAAAACAGCCACTTAGGCTTTCAGTTATTTTTTCTTAATTAATTAATTATTAATTAAAAAAAAATTATTATTTTATATATATATATATATATATATATATATATATATATATATATATATATATATATATATATATATATATATATATATATATATATATATATATATATATATATATATATTGCATTTTACAAAGCAAAAAAAGTTAAAAACAGGGACTTCCGTTTAAAGCTTTTGCATTTTTCACGTACGTACGCAGGCACCTATACAAGCGCATACTAACACACACGCACACGCACGCATAAACACACACGCGCACGCACACACACACACAAACAAACACACACACACGCACACACACACACACACACACACACACACACACACAAATGAGAAACGAATTTTTATTGCCGAAAACACGGATTCTGACACTTGTAGGCAAATTGGAAAAGGGATTACCGAACTGCAGAAGCCGCTTTTGTTCTCGTGATTCTGAAAGTTCTCTACTGACAAGAAACAAGGCGCGCGCGTTCAGCCACAGTAACTATACTACATTTAGCGTCACATGCGACACTCTTCGCAACACGCCACTGTGCAGTCACTGATGATGGCATTCTATGACATCACAACATGGAAGCTCTCGATGTGTGGTAGTCTGTGATTTTGGACTGTACGGCTTCACCTGTAAGATCCAAAATCACAGACCGGCACACAATATTGAAAGTGCCATATTTTACGGCCTAAAGCCATATTTTACGGTCTAAAGCCATATTTTACGGTCAAAAGCCAAGGACATTTAATGGTGTAAAGCCGTAAGGTTCACAATCAAAGACCAAAACACATATTTACGCAGACAGCGTCCTGTTTCAATCAATTAACCCCTTCATTGCCGAGAAAAATGAACACGCTCCAGCTGCAAGAGCCATAGATCCTCATGAGCATTAGTAACTGCGGGGGGTCTTGAGGATTGTTACGATTGTGGTTGTGTTGTTCTGTGACAGCATGCATGCATTCATCGTAGAAAACGATCCGATATTTATTTGAGCTATCATGATTACGAATCAAGTATCCTTGGCCTTCCCCTTACGCCGAGTCAGCAGCAAAATATTGCCTCCGTCTTCGAGTACCATTTTTTTCACAAATTACTCGGACAAAATGCCTGTTGCCGGTCTACCGCCAACACTGGAAGCCACACTAGAGGCCCTGCTGCAAAATAGCCATCTAACATCGTGGAAAGTGGCCGGGGAAAACAACGTTACGGTCGTCGTGTTGAGACTGACGACCGGCCAGCCACCGGACAACATGGCTCATCCACACCGACCCGCCAACAGCTACTACAGGAGAAAGTCGCCCAGTGAGCTTCGCCGTGACAGACAAAGGGCAGAGGAAAAGAGGAGAGGACAACAAGAGACTGAGGCAAGTGAAAACGAACATGAACATTTGCTTTCTTTATTTATGGCAACACCATCAACTGAAACAATAACAGCTGAAACCGACACGCCACAACACGTCAACTACACGCCAGCAGATCGCTCAGTGCGTTCACGTGCATCATGCCCCTTACTGCCTGGTGACGGTGTGTTGGGTACAGCTACCGTGCCGGAAAATCCGTGCAGCATTGACCTCCCAGCAGGTGCAAGTGCACCCCACAACAGTACAGTACCCGATCCGTGTGGCAGTAAGACTGATAGTGTCATAATGAACGCAATGGCAGAAGGCTACAATATTAACATTATCATGGACTATATTGCAACACTGACAGATGTGCCCTTACAAAGGAAAATCAGAGACAAACGAAGAAATCGTGAGTTTCACAGAGTCGTTCTCAATCCCGATGACAGCAAAGGAGATGTTATATGTGAGACGGACGACTTTGTATTCCACTTCGACTGGTCATCCGACAACAGGAAGCCTCTCTACTGGATGGTGAAGCGTGTCCCTGATCTCCGGACTCCGGAGGAACGGGTCATTCTACACAATCTAGATCACTGGCCCAATGCTGACAGGGAGAAACTGATCGAACAGCTGACAGGCGGACTGCAGTCCATGCGCACTATTGTGGACGTGTCAATGTGTTTCCTAGGGTGACTGAGTGCTCCACGGTCTATTTCGTCAATCGGACATTATCGCCTTGCGGCGTAGAGGCGAACTATAAAAGAACTGATTTGGCATACCATTTCGGGTCTGACTGGTCTCCAGTCAAATTTGATGATGTCCATTTATGATAATATTTCGAAGTTCGCGTTTGTAACCCCCATATCCCCACCTCCCCTTGCATAAGGGCTGTTAGCCTACTGCAATAAACTTCTGTTCTGTTCTGTTCTGTTCTGTTCTGAATCAAGTATCCTTTTAGTAAGATTCGCTATCGTTCGCACAGAGAGCGGAATTGATTGTCTTTTGATACACGGAGTTGAATCCCGAAGAGTATAGAAATCGCCCAAATAATCACCATTGTTTTCTGTGCGCGTGAAGTTAGCAGCCAGTATGTGTTAAGAAAAGTAGTGTAATTTCCGGAGAATGCGGGCAAGGTCGTGAACTGTCTGGCGTACTCTTGTGTGACGTTATAACGCGCCGGGATTTCCCAAATAGGGGCTGGAAAAAGCAGCCAGATTTTTGTAGACCATTCTTGTGTATTCTTTTTCATTCATATTTATGAGGTTTGGTTACGTATTCTTTTCTGATTGGTTGTGTTGTATGAATTTGCTCGATTATTCTGGAAAGCATACCACTATAAAAGATGGTGCTAGGAAGCACGTGTGTACATTGTTCAGTTGTAGAATTGCAATGTTTACAGCATCGGTACATTGTTCAGTTGTATAATTGCAGTGTATCATTAGCACTTTGACATTGGGAGAGATACGCAAGGTATCGTGGTTCATTGTCAGTGACGGAGTTATGCAGTGTATAGTGATGTACATTGTATGAGAGACGCATTGTGTCAAAGTGTTGACATTTTGCTGAGGAGACAGTGTATCAGTGTTGTTGCATTTATGAATGCATTGTGTGGAGATCGCATCGCTGCAATAAAATATTGTTGGAACTGTTACTCCAGTGTGGTCTACATCCTTAAGCCACGTGTGACGGGTTGCAGCTGAGTGAAGTTTCTTTACAAGAACCTTACGTGCGTGCGTCTGGTGTGTTTATCATACTACACTACGACTCAACACGTAACAAGGATCCATGTCTCTTGCTGTGACCAGTGTTTATCCGCGTCCGTTGAACAGTTGTGGCTTTTGGTCTTGGCATTAACCCAGATTTCACAAACACAATGTGCGTCCGCTGTCATACACGGGGTTAATAATGGCGTCAACACAAGCAACTGATGACAACGCAACCATTTGCATAGAAAATAAGCACAGTATAATGCATCCACACTGGAAAGTATTGACAACGATGGCTCCAGCTTTCACACAGTGTTAATCTTCACCACAACATGTATAATACTGAAAACATCGGGTGCGTATCGCTAGCATTACCATTACCACAACATGTATAACACTGTATCGCTAGCATTACCTTCACCACAACATGTATAACACTGTAAACATCGGGTGCTTATCGCTAGCATTACCTTTACCACAACATGTATAACACTGTAAACATCGGGTGCGTATCACTAGCATTATCTTTACCACAACATGTATAACACTGTAAACATCGGGTGCGTATCGCTACCATTACCTTTACCACAACATGTATAACACTGTAAACATCGGGTGCTTATCGCTAGCATTACCTTCACTACAACATGTATAACACTGTATCGCTAGCATTACCTTCACCACAACATGTATAACACTAACATCGGGCGCGTATCGCTAGCATTACCTTCACCACAACATGTATAACACTGTATCGCTAGCACTACCTTCACCACAACATGTATAACACTGTAAACATCGGGTGCGTATCGCTAGCATTACTTTTACCACAACATGTATAACACTGTAAACATCGGGTGCGTATCGCTACCATTACCTTTACCACAACATGTATAACACTGTAAACATCGGGTGCTTATCGCTAGCATTACCTTCACTACAACATGTATAACACTGTATCGCTAGCATTACCTTCACCACAACATGTATAACACTAACATCGGGCGCGTATCGCTAGCATTACCTTCACCACAACATGTATAACACTGTATCGCTAGCACTACCTTCACCACAACATGTATAACACTGTAAACATCGGGTGCGTATCGCTAGCATTACTTTTACCACAACATGTATAACACTGTAAACATCGGGTGCGTATCGCTAGCATTACTTTTACCACAACATGTATAACACTGTAAACATCGGGCGCGTATCGCTAGCATTATCTTCACCACAACATGTATAACACTGCAAACATCGGGTGCGTATCGCTAGCATTACTTTCACCACAACATGTATAACACTGCAAACATCGGGTGCGTATCGCTAGCATTACTTTCACCACAACATGTATAACACTGTAAACATCGGGTGCGTATCGCTAGCATTACTTTCACCAGAACATGTATAACACTGTAAACATCGGGCGCGTATCGCTAGCATTACCTTTACCACAACATGTACAACACTGCAAATATCGGGTGCGTATCGCTAGCATTACTTTCACCACAACATGTATAACACTGTAAACATCGGGCGCGTATCGCTAGCATTACTTTCACCACAACATGTATAACACTGTAAACATCGGACGCGTATCGCTAGCATTACCTTTACCACATGTACAACACTGCAAACATCGGGTGCGTATCGCTAGCATTACTTTCACCACAACATGTATAACACTGTAAACATCGGGCGCGTATCGCTAGCATTACTTTCACCACAACATGTATAACACTGTAAACATCGGTGGGTATCGCTATTATTACATATCACGAGAACTACGCGTCGATAACACTACGATCGCTAGCACTACGTGTTTATAGCTTTACGATGGCCAGCACTACGTGTTGATGGCACTATGTGTCACATACTGCTATCGAGCGTAGTGCTATCGAGCCGTAGTGCTAATGACAGGAAATTCTAACTGCCGTAGTTTTATCGACATGTACTGCTCGTGATACGTAGTGCTAAAGGGATTCCCCCAAACAATCAAGACACAGATCTCAAAGCCTCTCCCCCCCCCCCCCCCACCCTACCCCTTTGTTGGCCGTATAGTCTACAGCAATTACAGGTACACACGGAAAGTCAAAACAAACACTGTGTCACACGTTTTTTTTTTTTTTCCCCCATCTATTTGTGTAGGGGAGGTAAGTTTAGAGTGGTGACAGGGTTTAGACAGTCACCGGACGTACGGGCAGTTTAGGTGGGGTATTTGGCCTGTACACGAGTATTTGCTGCCGTGCGAGAATTTGGTGGCCGGCGTGACGCACGTGGTCGCCCGGTCTGCGCGATGGGGTGGTTATGGTTTCGTGGATTTTCAATCACATGATTTACTGAGCGTTTTTTGCTAACCTAACGTTATCCAAATTGTTAGTTAGTCGCTTTTCCAACTTCGAACGAATCAGTCGTTTTTCCATAAGTCTCCTAGGGTGGTCTTTCAGGCGTGGTCCGCCATTTGCTGAAGGCCTCAAACAGCTGTGTCTTTCGTTTGTAACGGCCCTGTGATACGGTTTTGGTCGTCCCGGAGCCGGTGTCGGAAGAAGGAGAAGAGAAGAAGAGATGCGACGACTTTAACCCTGGCTTGTCTTGTCCTTATTTGTCTTCGTCCTAGCCGGGGCGTCTTAACGAATGGCAGTAAATACAGGCAACAATTCTTGAGTGGCCATTTGCTCCAGGGGGGGGGGGGGGGGTGTTTGTGTTTGCTTGTTCTGTTATTATTATTATTTTGGTTAGTGTCTATTGGAGGGCAAGCGTAAGTATAGAATGTACAAGTGAATGTCATCTGTATTTTGTAGTACATAGCGTCGGAGGGTGAATTCGGAAGCGAGTCATGTGGTGACATGTAAATATGTATTCTGTTGAGGTTGAATTTACTGTTGTGGGAGAGAGGTGAAGGGAATATAAAAAGACTGCAGTTAAAGTCGCGGGAAGGATGATGTGATTATCTTGTTTCCTTTGTTAGTTATTTATATGTTTATTTTTGTTTCTGTGTTTTAGTGCACCCTAATCAAATGGTCCAAATCCAACGGCCTAAAGCTTAAAGAACTAACCGGCTAAGTCTGCCACCGTGATGTGGAACTGAGAGTGGAGGGTGGCTGTCACTCCGCCTCGTGGGGCTACGACGCCGTACCTGGGTGCTGTTGCGAGTGTCGCGGCACGCCCGTGTTTAGTCAGGTCATCCCATTTAATTATTTCGAACCTATTTAAGTAAAGTTTTGTTTGTGTATACTGTTGTAAAGAACGTTGTGAGATTTATGTCATCTCCTCGTAGTGACAATGTTGTGAGAGGAGCTTTGTCACAGTGACGGAAAGTTTTTGAGAGATTGTATTATTTAAAGGCAGCCTGTGTTATGGAAGACCTTATCGCGGAAGCAAGAGCGTCGAGCTGAGCTTAACGGTTGTGCTTTCGGCGAGAAGATCCAGTGACGTGAAATATATTGAGTTTGCTCATCTTTCAATCGTGTTAAATTAAGGATATTTGTTCCATTTGTATACGTGATATTGTTTATTCTGAAACATTGTGTTAACTAAATGAGCCTTGTGCTGTAAATGTCTAGTTTGCGAAAGCATTAATTTCATTCGAACTTGTCGTTCATGCTCCCGCTGGGGAGATTCAGTAGCTTGCGAACTATATTCATTTTTCTCGATCTTCATTTGTGTTTTAGTAAGTATATTTGGTTCATCGTATATTTGATATTGTGCTATTTGAAATACTGTGTTACTTAAGGAGCCACGTGCTGTGAGGGACTCTTCGCGGAAGCAAAGACGTTGGTCTAACTAACGTTAGCGCTTGACGCTTGTGCTTCCGTCAGGGTTTAGTGGCTTAGGATTTAAGCTTTTCAGTCTCAGTTTTATTTGTATTATTAAGGATAGTAGTTTTATTATATATTAGTTTCCTAAACCTTTTGTATTAGGGTTATTTAGTTTATTATGTTTCTTATTTTGTATTGTGTATAATGGATATTCGGGGTGGGGAGTTTGAACGTGTGCGAGTGTGAATGTGACGTGTGAATGCGTGGATAGGATTGAGTGAGGATATTTTGGGTTATTGTTAGGGTTATATGTAATAAATGTCGTCGTTATTGTTCCTCTGGTGTTTGTGTTAGTGTGGGTAGGGTGTGTCTCGAGTTGTAGAGCTCATAGTTCGCGCCCCGGAAGCGGGGGCCGTGATACACTGGCTGACAATGACCACACCATTAATGTATTGTCTGTACGCGCGTGACGTGCGCCTTTGTTGGCCGTGCAGTCTACAGCAATTACAGGTACACACGGAAAGTCAGAACAAACACTTGCTGACAATGACCACACCATTAATGTATTGACTGTACGCGCGTGACAATGACCACACCATTACGGGGCCTGACGAGTGGTGATTAGAAAGAGGTCACACTGCACTGCTCTGCATCCATTGTTTTCTGCCGTGTTTACTCTAAAGTCGAAACGAATTACTCGACAAGATATTGACAACTGAGCAGTGTTTAAACCAGACTCCATTAAAGTAGAGCTTTTTCGGGCTGGGGGAAATATGTACCTAAAACGATTGCTGCGTGCAATTCACAAGTTCATGTCGACAGTAAGATGTACTCTTGTTTTAATTTCATTGGATATGCTAATTTACATAAACCAAAGAAAAATGAGCATGAGGCGTATTTCCGGCCACTTCTAAAACCCAACAAATTGATGTCTGCTAAAATATCAGTTTTGATCGGTGGACAAGTTTGGTATAGATTTGTGGCAAAAAATCTACTGAGTTTGTTCAGTTCGAGGTTTAAGGCGGATGGTTGCTTTGAGGGTTGAAAACTGCTCTGGAATCACAGTGCATCGCCACTTCGCGGGCGTTTAATTTCCTCCCTTGTATTCTGACGAGCTAGTTTACGCGGTGGCGCGCACGCTGTGGCGCAGCGGATTTGCATTTAATCAAAGCACCACTCGCCAGGCATCTATGCATGTACTTAAATCATTATGTACAACATTTAGAATGAATTCACCGCCTTCCAGGCGTTTGAGAATGATATTAACCTCTTCACTGTCTGGAAAATTGAAGATTAACTACTTTTTGCAGGAGGCATAGATCCTTATGAGATCCCGCAGTTGCGAGGGCTCATGAGGATCCATGCCTCTTGCTGACACCGCATTGTATTCATGTCCTTTGACGGCTGGTGTTTTGTGACGTTGAATTTACATTGATTTAGAAAACAATCTGCGTTTAGCACATACAATCTAGTGACGTCACAATGTATAATGCATCGACTTACAGTGACGTCATCGTCTTCCAGTCGTTTGACAACAATAGTAGATTGACGACAACATGACTGTGCATGCAATACAGTGACCACACAATATACAGTGCATCTATTGACAATGACGTCATTATCTTTCAGTCGTTTGAGAACAATATTTGATAGACGACAACGAGATTATGAACACAATAAAGTGACGTCACAATGTACAGTGCATCAATTGACAATGACGTCATCTTCATCCAGATGTTGGACAACAATGTTAGACCAAAGACCTGACGAAACCCTAACTTAATAGTCACACAGAAAAAGACGGACCCAGTGGGGTTGGGGGTGGGGGTGGGGGGGTGGGAGGGTTGTTTCTAGGGGTTGTAGACGTATCCCGCCCCCCGCGGGGAAGACGACAATATCGTGACTAAAGACTGGAGGAAGGCAGGAAGAGAAACCAAGTGGAAAGGGAAACGTTTCCACCCTGTAAACATTAGTCAGGTTTCGTTTGCAACGAACGACTGCCGGCAAGGCAAGAGAGCGGGATTACGGCATGCAATAGGAGCGGAGACAACACGCCAAACGCCTCCAAGAGGCATATATCCTCATGAGCCCTCGGGGCTCATGAGGATCTGTGCCTCTTGGAGATGTTTGGAGTGTTTTTGGAGATGTTTGGCGTGTTGTGTACGCTTATGAAAGAAGCTGGTTATCCGCCGTGACCTGACTGCCGTTTGTTGCTGGGTGTGGTGCGGCGTACACGAACCCTCACTAATACGCACTTTATACGCACTAAGTATATACAACGTCATTATGCAGTGTTTGAACAAGCAACTGATGACAAAACAAAAACTTTTACAATATACGCACGAATTATAATGTCACCATAATAGTGCTTGAACAAGCAACTGATGACAAAAGTAAACTTTAAGCAATCTACGCACTATTTAATGCGCTTATTATTATTATTATTATTATTAAGTATTTACGATGTCAATATAATTATGGTGTGTTTAAACATTAACAAACAGTTGATGACGAAAGGAAACTTTTACAATATTCACAATAAGTAAAATGTCACCATAGAGTACATTCCCAACAAAGGCGACAACAACAACACAACTCACAAAAACTCTGAACATGCAACTCTGTCGTTAACCCCTTCACTGCCAGTGGCCATGAATCACGTCTTTCACACCATGGCAGACAACACTCCGCCAGAAACGTGCGTATCATGGAGACAGCGAGAAGAATAGATCCTCATGAGCCCCCGCAGTCGCGGTACTGTACTGGCGCAGTAGTCGCGGGGCTCATGAAGATCTATGCCTCTTGCAGTTGGTCGGTTTTCCCTGCAGTGAAAGAGTTAAACAATAATTGTGGGTAAATCCAGCTGACTGTGGTGTTGACGATGCCAGAACGTTGCACTGTAGGTGTTAGATTAGTGTGCGGCGTGCAGGCGTGAGAGACGAGACAGCAGAGCAAGATGACTGTGGTGTTGACGATGCCAGAACGTTGCACTGTAGGTGTTAGATTAGTGTGCAGCGTTCAGACGGGAGAGAGACGAGACAGCAGATCAAGCCGGCTGTTACACACCCGCAGGACGCCTATCTACACTTGTGGTCTGTGGCTGTCACGCTCATTGTGTCGCCGTGATTCCTAGTCAGCGTGTGTACAGTCAGTACTCCTGATGTTGTCGCATATTCGCTTTCCGTCCGCCACTGTTGTTCCTTGTGTGTGTACTGTCCGTGTCGTTTCCAGCGCTCTGATTAATCTGTTTCTAATTCATTGTACGCGTTTCTCTCCACTGTTACTCAGTCGTCCGAGTTCCCACTCTCTGTGTCGTCCTTACTGGTACGCTATGTACGCGTTTCTCTCCACTGATCCTTATCGTCCGAGTTCCCACTCTCTGTGTCGTCCTTACTGGTACGCTATGTACGCGTTTCTCTCCACCGATCCTTATCGTCCGAGTTCCCACACTCTGTGTCGTCCTTACTGGTACGCTATGTACGCGTTTCTCTCCACCGATCAGTGTTCATACCCAGTGAACAAAAGCTGCACGGGCCGACGTCGCCTTTACCTGGCACGCGCACGAATGTGCGCGTGCCAGGTAAAGGCGACGTCTGTGTGGTTTGTAGAATTGCGCCTTAGTCTGCTTCAGTCTCACTCCACTGGATGTCATCCTCCGAGTTATCGCTCTCTCTGTCGTCCTCACTGGTTAGCTGTGTCACAGTGTCCTTGACCTTTTCCGGGTCCACGAGATCTGACAGGAGGACATAGTCCTTCATGCGGTCCGGAAGGCAGAGCCGTTTCACTCTTTTCTGGCGCGTGCGGTGTTTGCATATACCCAGGTGGTGTGAGATCACAAGGCGGCACGTGGACTGCAGGCTGCGGGGGGTGGTGGCCACCTTTTTCAGGTAGGACCGGGATTGTTTGTAGCGGGATTTGGCCTTTTCATACAAGTCCTTGTTGTTTCTATAGCGCCAGTCATCACAGTATGAAGGACGCGGTAGGTCATCAAACACTGCGAATAACTCTCTGTGTGAGCACGCTCCAGACTCGTACAGCATGTGCAGAACAACAAGGCCTGCGTTCTGCATGCTGATGTAGACAGGGGAAAACCATATTTCTGTGTTAGTGTCTGTGATTGGTGGCTGGTGTGTACTGATTCCCAGCTTGATGCACTCTGCCAGCGGACCATACCGTGTGCGGCCCACTTTATCCTGGGATTCCCAGTAACGCACAGCTACAGCCAGCGCCGTGTCTCCGAAATCATCGACGGCCAGCGGGTTAACTCCCCTGGCAAGGACGTATTGTATGGACTTCCACCGGCCGACCTCACACATCACGTGGAGGACAGTCCTCCCTCGGGAGTTCACTCTCTGGCCCTGGGCCACGTCACTGCCCCACCACAACGCCTCGTCCAGGATCTCAGCAGCCTCGTATGGATAACGACAGTTGATCAACGTTTTGAGTGGTGTGTGTCCTTCTGGATCAGGTCGGTTCAGGTTTCCATGAAACTTCATTGACGTCTTCACAGCGACCCATGGACCTATACGGTGTGCATAACGCGTTGGGCGTACGGCTCCATTCACGGTGATGTGAAATGCAGAGTATCCCCGCCTGTCTGTCATATTGGGGTCAGCTCCACAATCCACCAGTCCATCCACGCTGTCCCAGTCTCCCTGCTTTGCTTTCTCGTGCAGCATTGTGTCGCCCTTAGCGTTCTGCTTGTTGATGTTCGCTCCGTGTAGAACACAATGCTCCACGATGTCCCACCGGTGATTGTCTACAGCGGCCACCAGGGCTTCGTCACGCTGGGCGATTCCAGTGCTGTCCTTCTCCTCCACCAGCCGCCTGACCGCCTGCCACACGCCCTGACCGAGTGCCTGGTCATACATGGCCTGTCTCTCCTCCACCGACAGTCGGCCTTCCATCACGCTGATCCCGTGGGCCACAACGCTGCCCTCTTTCTTATCCAGCGCCGCCTGCATCACCCGCCGTCTGTCTGTGTCGTCCAGACTCTGTTCCATAACACTGGCCACGAGGATCCACTGGCCTGTCTCCATCAGTTCTGGCAGAGCGGCCCGGCTCAACTCCACACTCACACCCTGCTCTAACAGCGCCCTCGCCACGCCCCACTGTCGCCGTCTGATGGTCTCGGGGAACAGCAGGTCCCGCTGGGCAGCATCCATCCCGAGTCTCACCAGCTGCATCACCACGGACCACGCCTCGCTTTGAATGGCGTGTTGTAACGTCGTCTCAATCCCTTCTTCAGTGACGTCCTGCCTGAGTTGACTGGTCACCGCGTACCAACTCATTTTCACACCCCGCCTTCTGCTTGCCTGCCGTTTCTCTAGTGTGTACAGCTCTCTACACCGCTTTTTGTGCTCTAACGCCAGTCTGGCCACACGCTCACTTCTCTCTCTGTACTCCGCCTCCATCTTACTGACATCCTCGCCTCTGTTTCTGCGTCGCTCAATGTCGGCTCTGTTATCGGGCGGTCTCTCGTGGCTGGGGTTTGCAGCTATCAGCTCCTGACACACTTGCCGAATGTCCACTCCCCGCTTAAAGAGCAGACGGACAGCGTCCCAGTCGGCGTATTTGGCCACCTGGCGGTACACGCGCCACCTGTGGTTGTCCGTCAGCCCGTGGTCAGCCAGTAGCACCACGACGTCCCACTGCTTGTGGTGGCGGGCTTGCTCCAGTGCCCACTCACGCTGGTCATCGTACACACTGTGGTCAGCCACCTCCTTCACAACGGCCCACAGTTTCTCCTCCACAAGGAACTGAAGATACCAGCGGCGAGTTTCCTCCCACATACTTGTGCGGGCCAGACTTTGTAAGGCCGGGTTCACAGTCTGGGTGGCTATCAGTGGAAGGGACAGTTGGCACAGGGAAGTGGTCCCGCCTCTTCTTTGGACACACCACTCGAAGAAATGTAGATAGACGTCTGTGTTGTTTCCTGACTTCGCTCTGTGAAATGAGTGCTTCTTCTGCCACAAAGTAGATTCTGGGGTTACTGATAATGAGCCCTTGTGATTACGTCGGATAGCGTCAATAACTATGTGTAAATCCTTTTCCACGACTTTTATTATGCCGTGCAGGTCTGTGTTCAGTTCTAACTCCGCAACTGATAGGTCTAAATCTTCATCAAATTGAACAGAGAGCGAGTCGACAAATAGTTCTGCCCACTGAGCTAACACTTCTCCAATGGCACGATCTTTGTCGTCTACGTACGTACTGACAATATCAGACGCCACGGCGAACATTCCCTTTTTCCGCAACAATCTTGCAACAAGCGCAGGGTGCGTCTGCCCAACAGCAAAAGCAGCTTTACAAAATTGCACGTCAGTAGCGCAATCCCAGACCACGACCAAAGCCCTCGTCAGTGCGGTGCCGCTGATTGTGTAATGATTCTTCAGTAGCATTGTAACTGTCTCCCACAAGCATCGCGTCATAGCTTGTGTCAGGACTGTCTCACGCTGATCGTCCAAACAGAAAACAACTATGTGTGTAAAGGCATCATCACCCGCACGTTTACAGGCCTCTTCTACAGCCCAACGTCGTGTATAATTGACATTGCTGACGTGTTCTTTTCTGATCCGATCCAACAGACGGATAACCGTCGTCCACAGGCCTCGTCTCACGGCTTCTGTCAGCACGGTGTCAAGCTGGTCCTTGTCACAGAATTGAACCATATCTTTACAAACGGTATCACCGTAACATTTACATGCCTCTTCCACAGCCCATCTGCGACAGTCACTGACACCGCTACAAATCACCGGATCTAGAAGGAATTGTGTGTCTTGGAGCTCAACAAGCAGCCTGACAACTGTCTTCCACAGGCCTCGTCTCACGACGCCTGTCAGCACCGTGTAAAGTTGGTTTTCGTCACAGAAATCCACAATGTATTTACATTCACCATCAGCGGCACGTTTACAGGCCTCTTCCACAGCCCATCTCTCTGTGTCACTAGTGTTGTGGATGTGGTAATTGACTGTTTGAAGCAGCATGCAGAATTTCTCCCACACGTTTGTTGGGGAAGTCCATCTTTCTGTGTCAGAGGCTCCGCTGTCGTCATCGATCCGTTTACACAGGCCTCTTCTCACGGCTTCTGTCATCACGGCGTCACGCTGGGCTTGCGTGGAAAAACACACTGCTACACCCTTGCCATCACTGGTACGTTTACAGGTTGCACTGTCGTTATTGGTCCTTTCACACAGGCCTCTTCTCACAGCTTCTGTCATCGCAGCTTCACGTCGGGCTTCTGTAGAGAAACACATTACAGCCACAAACCCGCCATCCTCGATACGTGTACAGGCCTCTTCTACAGTAATACTATGTGTATCTCTGGTGTCCGTTATTCTGATCCGTGCAAGCAGCCAGATAACCGTCTTCCACAGGCCTCGTCTGACAGCTTCTGTCAGCATAGCGTTCAGCTGGTCAACAGCACAAACATCAACTATGGCCACACAGTCTTCATCATCCGCACGTTTACAGGCCTCCTGCACAGCCCACCTCTCAGTGTCACTGCTGCTGGTGTAGTCTGTAATAGTTAACAGCTGGCAAAATGGCTCCCGCATACCTGGCCTGACAGTCACACCTTTCCCAATAAGCAAAAGGTCCTTGGGGCGACCTCGAGCACAGAGGGCACGCGAATATTCGGTACATTTGATAACTGGGTAAGCGCCGTCGTACCGTAAACTCTCGTTATTGCCTCTGTCATCATCATCGTGAGTGTTATCATCATCAGCATCGTCATCAGTGTTATCATCACCATTGTCAGTGTTATCATCATCACCATCGTCAGTGTTATCATCATCATCATCGTCAGTGTTATCATCATCATCGTCAGTGTTATCATCATCATCATCGTCAGTGATATCATCATCATAATCAGTGTTATCATCATCATCGTCAGTGTTATCATCATCACGATCGTCAGTGTTATCATCATCACCATCGTCAGTGTTATCATCATTATCATCGTCCGTGTTATCATCATGATTATTGTCAGTGTCGACATCAGTCCACTCACACAGGCCTCTTCTCACGGCTTCTTGCAGCACGGCAGCACATTTAGCTGCTGTAGAGAAACCGATCACATTGACAGAGCAGCCTTCCATCATACGTCCAGCAATGTCTTCTATGATACAAACTTGACATGTGTCGGCGAAATCTTCTACGAGACAAACGTGAAATGTGTCCGCGGTGTTTATGTTTCTCTTTCCTTCAAGCTGGATAGTGAACTTCCCCGAGTTTCTTCCGACACCGTCACTATTTGTACATTTGCCGACCCTTCCCACACCCCATCGCTGTGTGTCCGCAGTATCAGTCAGAGCTCTGTGACTGGCCCGCTCAAGCACCGTGCACACAGTCTTCCACAGGCCTCGCGTCGTCGTTTCTTTCAGCACAGCATAAAGCTGATCTTCGCCACAGGCCGTGACTATTTCACTAAGCTGTCTGTCATCAGCGTGATTACAGGCCTCTTCCACGGCCCAAAGCTGTATGTCTCTACATCGGCTGTAACGGTTGTTGTTGATGTAGTGAAGAACCGCGCTGACAGTACACCAAACGCGTCGCTCTACGGCTTGTGTGAGAACAGTGCAGGCGTCATTCATTTCCTCATTACAATCAGTATCTTCAGCAGGCGCTGGGCAGTGTGTGTGTGTAGCAGTGAAGGTGTCAGGTATAAATATGTCATTAACAGCCTGTGTGTTCTGATTAGAGATGCCTACAGAACCAGCAGAGGACAGTTTTGCATCAGATGTCTGTATGCATGGTGCATCTGTACCTGTAGCAATACCTAGGGACAATTTGGCATCAGTAGCCTGTGTGAGTTCTGTCAGTGTTCCTATTGAGACACCAGGGACCGATTCGTCATCGCGTGGCTGTACTAAGAGCCACCTGGCGGCGCCCCACAGAGAACGTTTCACGAGACGTGTCAGCACAGAGTCCATCTGGTCGTCATGACAGTGAAAAAGAATCCCGTGTGTCAGATGTTGCTCGTCCGCGCGGTCACAGGCAGCTTGTACAGCCCACTTTCTCTCTGTATCGCTGACACCACGCTGTAAGACTGCAATGACTGCACGCCACAAGCGCCGCCTGGTGACCTGCACTAACACTGTGTCCAGAAGATCATCAGGACAGTACGGGAGTAGCATCAACACAGAGTCTTCGTCTGCTGCTGTTTCACTGGCTGTTTCTACAACCAACCTTCTCACTGTATCGCCGACACCACACTGTAATATGAAACTGACTGCACCCCACAAGTGTCTAGCAATGAGTCTGCGGATCACAGTGTCTACCTGGTCGTCATGACAGTGACCCAAAATCCCGTGTATCAGATGATCCTCATCAGCAAGACCACAAGCAAATTCCACAGCTCTCCTACGTACTGTGTCACTAACACCCCGCTGTAACACCAAACTAACCGCACCCCACAACCATCGCATCAGGAGAGTGTCCAGCAAACCGTCTTTTTGATCGTCGTCATAGTGACGCAGAATGAATTGTGTCAGGTTGTACTCGTCAGCACGGCCACACGCCGCCTCTACAACAGACCTGCGAACTGTGTCACTGACACCCCACTGTAAGCCCCTACTGACTGCGCGCCACAATCCCCGCCCGCACACCCGCAGCACCACGCTATCCAGCAGATCGCCAGGACAGTAGGGAAGTATGGCCAACACGCTGTCTTCATTGCCTTCCTCACTCACAGTCTGAACAGCAAGTCTGCGTTGTTCATCGATTACTCCAAGATCAAAGCTAAAACGAAGAGCAGGCCACAAACCTCGCGGGACTAAAACATGAAGTAACGAACAAAGCTGATTCCGTGTACAGCGAGGCAATATGTGGAACTCGACAAACGCGGGATCAGCATTTCTACAGGCCTCTTCCACAGCCCACGCACGGCACGCGTCACTGACGCCACTAGTGATCAAGTCCGGTACATCCCACCATCTGCCGTCCGACACGGCGTCCCTCAGTTGTGCGTCATGATTGTGTTGACTGCTGGTGTCAGAATGCTGAGTTCTGACGTCAAGCTTTCGTTTTCTGCTGGGGTTGTGGCCGTGTTGAGAAGCAGATTGACAGGCATGTTGGCTTGTGGTGTGACAATCACTGTGATTGCCGTCTTCACGTTGATCACGTGCTGTAGTGAGTTGTCGCCTGCTGGCATTGTTGTCATGTTGGTCTTTGGAATCCATAGCACCTCCATCTGTGTCACACAAACAGGCGTGATATAGTGATTAACCCATTGTAGCCAAATGTCGAAATCCCTACAGTTTGGTGTTGTCCTCTGGAGACCCTATTACAACTTAGGAGACGGATCAAACCTGATAGTTGAAGGGTGATGCCTGAATAGCTTGGTGCCTATGGGCACACGCTATTCTATCACCACCTTTGAGCTATCATGGTCGATCCATCTTTTATGTCGTGTGTCAAGATTAAATTAGTTAACTTTGGTGCTTGTAAAGAATGTACACTCAGATCAACGCACAATGTGATGAAACAATAATAAAAAAAATAATAAATAAATAAATAAATAATTGACAAGGTTCAACGTTCCCCATGTTAAAAATAAATGACATTTGTAGATTTTTTTATTGAAACACTCAAACGTGTTTAATTCTCCTTACAACCGTATAATCTCGCTTTTTGTCCGTTGTTACCTCTTGGACCCACGACGCATGGAACACGAGTTCCCCCCCCCCCCCCCACCCCCCAAGCAAACATCGCCAGGTCCAAGTTTTAGCTTATGACAATGGATTGCTCTCTTTACTGTGCGTTTCCTTCAGAAGTTTAAAACTCTCATTAGGTTTCCATAATAATTGTCATAACAGAATGGCCTGCTACTGGGAACGAGGCACTATGAATATAAATGCAGACTTTAAAAAAAAAAAAAAAACGTCTTGTCTTCTTTTGGTCGCTTGACACTTTTTCTCATTGGCCGCCGGGCTCTATTGGATTTTATCCCCTGGTCATCCGTTCTCAGGGCAACGGGAGTCTACATATCACATATTGCCAAGGTAACATGTGATAATTAGAGTCCCTTATTAAATGTTACCAGAACAACCTTACTCGCTGAGCAAAGCGTTCTTCCCCAAATAAATCTTTGGCCAGTCACATTTCTCGCAACAGACAGTCACATTTCTCGTACAGACAGTCACATTTCTCGTACAGACAGTCACATTTCTCGTACAGACAGTCACATTTCTCTCGGCTACAGTCAGTCACATTTCTCGCTACAGTCAGTCACATTTCTCGCTACAGACAGTCACATTTCTCGTACAGACAGTCACATTAATTTCTCGCTACAGACAGTCACATTTCTCGCTACAGACAGTCACATTTCTCGCTACAGTCACATTTCTCGCTACAGACAGTCACATTGCTCGCTACAGTCACATTTCTCGCTACAGTCAGTCACATTTCTCGCTACAGACAGTCACATTTCTCGCACAAACAGTCACATTTCTCGCTACAGACAGTCACATTTCTTGCTAAAGACAGTCAAATTTCTCGCTACAGACAGTCACATTTCTCGCTACAGACAGTCACATTTCTCTCGGCTACAGTCAGTCACGTTTCTCGCTTCAGGCAGTCACATTGCTCGCTACAGACAGTCACATTGCTCGCTACAGACAGTCACATTTCTCGCTACAGACAGTCACATTTCTCGGTACGGACAGTCACATTGCTCGCTACAGTCACATTTCTCGGTGCAGACAGTCACATTTCTCGGTACAGACAGTCACATTTTTCGCTACAGACAGACACATTTTTCGCTACAGACAGTCACATTTCTCGCTACAGTCACATTTCTCGCTACAGACAGTCACATTTCTCGCTACAGACAGTCACATTTCTCGCTACAGATAGTCACATTTCTCGCTACAGACAGTCACATTGCTCGCTACAGACAGTCACATTTCTCACTACAGTCAGTCACATTTCTCGCTACAGACAGTCACATTTCTCGCTACAGACAGTCACATTTCTCGCACAGACAGTCACATTTCTCGCTACAGTCACATTTCTCGCTACAGTCACATTTCTCTCGCCTACAAACAGTCACATTTCTCGCTTCAGGCAGTCACATTGCTCGCTACAGATAGTCACATTGCTCGCTACAGACAGTCACATTGCTTGATACAGACAGTCACATTTCTCCCTACAGACAGTCACATTTCTCGCTACAGACAGTCACATTGCTCGCTACAGACAGTCACATTTCTCGGTACAGACACATCTTAGTCTTCATTCAGTCAAACCCTTAAACAAAAATATGCCAATAAATAAATAATTTAGGGGGCTACACAACACAAGAACTGTATGTAGGTGTTCTGTGATACCGGCGGTACCAGTGTTATACAAAACATAACTGAATAAGGTAAGATAAGATAGAACTTTATTGCCATATGTAATAATACATTAGGAAATCGTTTCGGTGCTGCACAACTTGAAAAGAAGAACCAAGGAGTACTAAAGACCGGAGATGGCTTTGCTACTTCCAGGAGTAACTAGCAAAGGCCAGTGCCTCTCACAGAGCCAAGACTGCACGCTGGCTCAGTGAGCTATTTTTAGCTCTGCGTCAGCAATGCCCCGGCAAAGCTCCTGCGCCTTAATACGTCCCTAATACTAAGTGAAATAAATAGATGATTAAATAATTTATCTAAGAATAGTATTATTTAAGCATTTTCATACTTGTAAATACTGAAATTTAACATACCTAATGAGGTAGAAATCCTTTAAATCCTTTATTAATCAGTGTATACAATGTGGCACTATTTTTCACCTCGCAAGGGCCAAACAGGAAAGGAGTGCAGTTTCTACTCACATGGCGGGCGTTTGTTATTTGCATTTTCTCTTCTCTTGTATTTTGTGAAATTGCTCATGTTCTAGGCTTCATCATGCCTAACAAATGTGGTGTTGCAAAGTGTACCGGAATTACAATGAAGCAACAAGTGTAGGGTGTTTAAATTGCCCAAAGACGAAGTAGACAGACAGAAATGGATAGCTGTTCTTCTCCCACGAGAAAACTTTGTTGTTGATGCAGCCAAGTTTTACATATGTGAAAGACATTGGCCTTCTGACACACCAATGGTGAAAATACCAGGTGGATCTACAAGACCAACACAGCCTCCGAGTATTTTTGATGTGCCTATTTCATGTTTGCCAACCCCAAAACCTCCTCCTCGTCCATCAAAACAAGAAGATAAGCAATTGCAGCACTTCCTCAAAAAGGACAAAATAACATCATTTTCTGACTTTGTGCCTGAAAAAGATTGATTGTACATTGCTTAACGTCCCGACAGCAACAAGGCTTTCTCAGGACGTGTCTGCACTGCTTGTGAAAAAAACCAAAAAAACAGAACATTGAATGTTTGTCGCCAGCCGGTCAAATACATTAAATAAACCTAACACATGGGGCCTAAATAAAGCTAAGACCATTTAGCAACACACATCCAATATCAAGAGCTACAGGCAGTGCAGACAGTAGGGAGAGTTTTAAAAAGGCAAATACAGGTGAATGGACAAAGGGTAGACAGAAACATGCCCCAGAATAAAGAGAAAAACCCACCCTGTGGGGCTGACCAGGGTGACCCTGGGAACTAAAAAATACCTAACCCCACCCAAGTCCCCCAGGGCAGACCCGGGTGGGGTACCCTGAAAAAGAACTGAAGAAGTATGACAACATTGTTATTTCAAGAACTGATGACAGGTTTGTTTGGCTTCATGTCAAAGGATTTCACAGAATGGAAGTCGACGATCATAGTTGAAAATAAGGCAACACTTTGCTCTCCTCTCATTCTCACTGCATACAAGAAAGAAATCAGAGTACCTCTTGAAAACATTTTGCATCCAAACAATGGATTATCTTCTTACGCCCAGTTCCACGAAGCAGTTCACACGGTCAGGAATTACGTCATTCCTACTGTTGACAGGATTCTTGAAATGGCAGCAGTTCTCGAACTGGAATTCCAAGACAGCAAGCCAGCAAAAAAAAAAAAAAAAAAAAAAAAAAAAAATGGAGTTCATCACGCATCAGCTGAAACTTCTGTGTGAAAAACGTTATTCCACCCAAGATTACTGCTTTGCTGTAGAATCTTTTCCTGATTGCTCGTTTGAATTTCTGAGAGAATACCTGATGATGCCCAACAAAAGGGAAGGTGCAAGCAGTGATTTCTTCTGTGAACCTAGATGGAGTGCTACTGAAGACATTCCAGAAGATCAACAAACCGCAGCAAAAGAATGCACTCTTGCTTGTTGATGAAGTCAAGATTCGCCCTACACTTGCCTTCTCCGGCGGTGTTCTGAGTGGAATGGCTGCAAACGAACCTGATTCAAAGGCAACATCTATGCTCTGCATAATGATGAAGTGCATCCACAGAGGGCCCAGTGTCATGGTCTCAGTTACACCAGTGCACACGCTGACTGCTGCTTTCCAGTTCCAAAAAGTGAGACAAGCGGCTGCTATTGTTGAAGAAGCAGGTGGGAATGTGGTTGGGTCAATCACAGACAATCACAAGATCAATCAGCAATACTACAGACTGTTTGATCGACCTACAGACTCAAAATGTTCGGCCACTGCAATCCATCCTCTCGATGAAACCCGCAAATGGTACCTACTGTTTGATACTGTGCATCTTCTGAAGTGCATCAGAAACAATTGGATATCAGGTAAGAATTTTTTTTTAAATTATTTAAAAAAAATTTTTTTTTGCTTAAGAATCCTAATAATTACTGGCATGTTTGATGAAACATTTCAATTTAGAGATTGATTTTATAACTTTAATATTTCATTTAAATTGTGTTTTTGTATACATGTGTGACGTGGCTGTATAATTATAAATATTCATAGAACATTACAGAAACAAAAGATATATTTAATATAAATGGAATCTAAATATTGGAGAAAAGACCAAATGAATAATTTCTAAGAACAAAATGAAGTCATCATTATATTACATGTTGTGTGCATATTGTTTATTTCAGAAAAATGCCAGAGATTGACCTTTGGTGATGAACAACCCACTGGATCTTTTCAAGATGTGAAGAAGCTGTATGAATCAGAGAAAAACAGCATCTTGAAGACGACACCACTCACACAAGATTCAGTTCAACCTTCAAAGCTGCAGCTACAGAATGTCAAACACGTTCTAAAAGTATTCAATGAGAAAGTGGTTGCAGCACTGAGAATCCAAGGGTCCCAAGATACAGCAGATTTCATTCAAAGTGTGCTGAATTGGTGGAATCATGTAAACGTGTCATCCAAAGGCCAAGACGCCCGACTCAAGGATCCCCGCCGGGCAGTGCAAGTGTCATCATCTACAACTAGGTAGCGGCAGTTCCCCGGGTAATTGACCATCAGTGTACAAAAGTTCACATTTTGGGCCATTTTCTTACGCTGAATTCTCAGCCACTAGTGCATCAAATTTTGTCTAACTTGGATCAAATTAAACAACAATCATTACACCTTTTATTGCAGTTGGTTTTTTATATATTGGTTTAATATAGTCTTCAAGCCAATAAAAATACTAAACCATGTGTTTCGCGGCCGGCGCCACTTTGGGCCACTATGTCGGCAGTGCTTCCGTGAAGCGATTTTGTGGTACTTGTTTTGTCGGCTCGGCTTGTGTAGTACATGTGCACTACACACATGTATTTAGTATCAAAGTGTTCACAAGAAAATGAGGTTTTGAATGGTATAAGGGCGACCTTGTTTTATATTATACTGTGTGTGCAACAGCGACTTTTGTGTAAAAAATGATTAATTTTCACATTTTTTTTAGGGAAAAAAGCAATAAAAACACCCCCTAACTTTCATAAATAAGAGGCCCGGTCTGTACCCTTCACAATGAGGTACTAGGTTAATGTATTCATGACATGTCCTTGGCAAGCCAGCCAATCCAAACGATGTACCCATCCACAACTTTCATACCGGAAGTGCCGATCGATTGAGGATAAAATCACTTTTTTCCAAGATGTGTTGATGTTAATAATGCAAAATACACATGAAACAGAAGATTAACAATTATTAGAGCTGCCTTACTTTTATTTCTAAGGATAATTGTAGGATTACATTATTTATCTTCATAAAATCGACAGCATCTGTTCCGTCAAGGGAGGTAATCCATGCGTTCGAAATTTGGCTTGTCACTTTGTGTAACCCAACACATTTATATAAATTTAAAAAAAAAAACACAAAAAAAAAAACAAGCAGTTTTCAAAGGGTACTGATTTTAATAATGTTCACAACAATACACATGAATTTTCAAGCTATGCTTTTTTTCAGATACAAACACTTGCCAAAACAAATGTTTTGTGACCAACAACATGACATTTATTTCGCTGCAATTTTGTATTTATTTCTTTATTTTAAGATTAGTTATATAATTTAAAAATATAAATATAAAAATGTTTTGAAATATTGAGGCAAAACATTCAATGTTCATTTTCTCAACATTTCATAGAAATCCTTCAATTACTGAATTAGTTTCAAATTAAAAATGTTTGCTTGTGTGCCCACCTGAATTTCCGGACGCTGGTCAAATTGAGGATTTTCATGATTTTGACAATGGATATATCAGGATTGTCTTAACAGTAGTCCCATGGAAAAAAATGGGCATATTCTAAGTATCCATGATTATCATTTCTGCAAGTTTCAGGCAGCTACTTTAAATAGTATTAGTTTTGTGGTGGCCTAAAGTTGCCTGTTCGTGCGATTTTGGTTCGTTTTGACAAGTGTTTTTTTGCAAATTTTATGTGGTCATTGGTGAAACAATTACAACAATTAATTGCTGCAATTAGTTTTATTTTCTATTCCTGGGTACTGAGGACTGATTTTTAAAAGCTAAATATAAAAAGAAATACCTAAGTAGAAGAATTATGCTGTCAAAGTAACCCTATTTTTCAGTTTCAAATGATGTCGCGACATTGTATATTTTAAAATACAGATATCTCGGAAACTAATAAAGGTATTCACCCACTTTTTTGTGTGTTTTGCTTGTTTTTGTGTGTTCTACAGAAACGTAACAAAACATAAGCTGTCATTTCATAACAAAAATTTGACTGCCGCCACCTACTACAACCCTGGACACATATGCTGAACAGTTTGAAGCTGCAAATTCTGGCCATGGAGCTTCTCGTGTTGAATGCTTGACCCACGACACCAAGAAGGCGCTGGTCCAAACAATGCGAGGTCTAGCTGCTTTGTGTAGGCATCTCCTGGATACAGCTGGATTTTCGTATGTGTTGCTGCGGGAAATCCAAAGTGACCGGATTGAAGGGGAATTTGGCGTGTACAGTCAACAGGAGGCAACGCGTTCATGACCGTTGGAGATGTGTCAGGTGCTGCAAAGAAACACCTAGCTAGACATGCAGCCACCTTCCTCAAATCTGTCGAGATGGATGACCAGCCGAAAGTTCACGATTGCATCGGGCCACTAATTGTTGATGATGCAGCTTCAATTGAAAACAGCATCTGATTCTCCGATGTCACGCTCACCAACAACAAGAAAAGCTGCTGTGCCTATGTTGCTGGATGGCTAGTGTTCAGAAGACCTCAGTTTCAGTGACGAGGAACCCCTGGTGAATAGTGATGTAAAGAACTTCATCCAGGAGGTGTCACGAGGCTCTCTCACAGTTCCTCATGAGTGTACATACCAGCTGGTTGAGGTTGGGCTGTTTTGTGAAAAACGCCCACCATCGTGCATGCTGTTGCCGGAGACTATGTATGATACTGTCAACCATGGGATCATACTACAACTTGGACAGTGTGTCACAGTGTCAGAAACTGCTCAGATCTCTGTCAAATGTTCTCTTGCATGGACTGCACAACCTGGAGAAGGACCAGCAAAGGAATGGAGTGCTCCTGCAGACATCAGTCAAGAAGGCGCGTATGTCAGAGTAGGTGGTGAGTCAATAATTTTTTTTCTATGGATTAATTACTATAATGCCAATTCAGAGGATTTATAAGAAAACAGAATACTCCTTTTAACTTCAAATATTAGCATGGCAGGTTTACTTGCAACAAAGTCTCTTCTAATTAACAGTATCAAATATGCCTTATCATGACCCATTACATAAGGTTTTGGTCCCAAAAAATCTTGTATGACATAGTTTAGTACTTTTAAATCTTAAATAAACCTTGCCACTAAACAGTTAGCGGCTTAATAGCCTGTAAATAACACATAAGGCAGAGGCATGCAATGGCCTTCGCTAGCACAGGCTGGGCATCAGAAGCCCATCTCCTGTCTTTAGTACTCCTTGAGAAGAACATAAAACACATCAAAATATAGTTGAGCTGCTCACGTTCACACACACGCACACACATGCGCGCGCGCACACACACACACACACACACGCACGCACATACACGCACAGCACACACACACACACGCACACGCACACACACACACACACACACACACACACACACACACACACACCCGCATGCCTTAATAACTATTACGGTCTAAACGTAAAGGCAATAAGCACGATTTCACAGTGACACAAATCACAGAGGACATAATTCGAGGGTTTCCGGCCAGAAGGTGCTATCTGTGATTTTTGGCTATTTCTACTTTTTGACATGGATGTGTTCATGAAAGAGTCAGCTATGCCCCTGAAGTGAAAATTTGTCAATCCTGTAAGAATAGATGAAGATATTACATAGAACTTAACACAGCTTTATCCAAGAGGCGGCGGATAGTTACGGACAGAATGCACGTTTACGCTCGGACACTACCAATCGGCCGTGTTGCAATGTCCTGCCAGAAAGTGCCATCATGCGATAGCGCCGTATGGCAATACAGCTACTGGGAGATGTGCGAATGAAATGGTAAGCCATCTGGTTCTATAACACGATAAATCGTACTTGCAGGTCAGATGTTAGACAGGCTGTCTACACACAAGCTGTTACAAGCTTGCCATCAGCTGGTAGCGCGAGAAACTGAGCTGATACTGTCGTATTTTGTAAATATGCAATGACTGAAACATCCAGTTTTGTTACCACTTTATATTAACATGAAATTACTTTCATGATATAGTACCAGCACATTCACAGAAAAAACTTTGAAAAAGTAGAAAGAATCATACAGAGCCAAGCTACTGGCGAAGTAGGTAAGACATTTAAGTATTGTCTTTACCTTGTATAATTATGCTCGTTTACGTTCTTATCAAAGACAAGGCGAGGATTCTTCTTCTTTTTCTTCTTCTTCTTCTTGTTATTACGAGTGTTAGCATCATTATAAATAGTATTACTGTAGCTGCAAAAATTCTGTTTAAAAAAAAACTAACTAGCTAAATGTCCGCATGCGAACCGTATACTGACAAGCATAGTCTTTTGAACCATTTATGAAAAGTGTACCTTCAATCATTATCGACCTGTAAAGTGGATGCTTCTTTTCCTAGGTGATGAGGGACTTCATTTTGCTAAAAACAACCCATTTTATTTTGCCTGAGGATAATGAATACATTTTGTCTACTAGTACTAAACGAAACCACACTAATTTTACTTTTGTTTTACAATTCTGATTTCAACTGCCTACATGCTCACGATGAAATCAGAAAGTGATACCTGGTCTGCCACCTTTGCTGACAACGTTTAACTAACCATGGCAGCTTCACTGTCAGGTAAAACTGAAGCCAGTCTAGCTGACCAGACTGAGATGGACACAGAAGCAGCTGCTAATCCTACTCCTGATGATGGCAACTCAAACGATGAAGCTCTTAATCCAGACGAAAAAGGTGACTGTCAAGCATGTAAAGTGCAGAGAAGAACCTAACGGAGAAAGACACACGCTTACAAAAGTCAGTTACAACACAATTTATTAATATTTTGCGTAAATACCGTTCTTCAAAATAGACAAACAAAGTATGAGAAAAGCTGACGAAGGCATGCTAGTACCAGATGAATCTCATGCTTGCCCGAAAAATTGGACAACAAGAGACATTACGCCATCCGTCATATCGTCCTCCACCTGATGTACCCAGAAGTACCAAAAATGAATTAATGCCAATGACCACCACCGAGAGACTTTTATGTCCTTAAATAAAAGTGTCGCAAATGAACACAACATGTGCACACAACAATTATATCCTGCATATTTAATGATAATAATAATAAATCGGTCATTATACAGGTGCTTTTCTCAACTCTGTGAACTGGTTCAAAACGCCACAAACTGAACTCAGTACGCACTTTCTCGTGAAACATGCGCACTCACTCTGAAGGCAAACAGAGTACAAGTCATGCACAGGGCATTCACGTGGTGCAAATGGTCAAGTATTGAGGTTTCGGAAATTCTGATCGCTTGTATTTGAAATCATAAAGTGGCCTGAAACTGGTACCAAAATGGAGGGGGGAGGGGGGAGGGGAGAGAAAGAACCCACAACAGTCCGCCCAAATTAGCGGTGGCACTTACTAGAGGACAAAAGTCTGACTCAGTCCAGAACCGGGTATCGATCCTTGATCTTGTAACATTAAGGCATACTCTTTACCACTGCCCCACGGACCGCCCTATTTCATTATCTGAAGTCTCTCAATGCCAGTGTTCAGACTGTCATCATCTATTCTGACTGCTGTGGTGGTCAGCACTGCAATCAGTTTATCTGGCGGCTTTACATCCCTTTTCGCACACTCTCAACTACACAGGCCGCAATGCAGATTCAAAATTTTGGAGTCCGGACACACTCGATGGGGTGTGATTTAATGCGTTCTGTAATACCCTGTGCAAAAAACGCACAATCCAATAAATACACCGTCTGGCTGGGACATAGCTTTGTGCATGGCACGACGTGGCAAACGTCACCCTGTGATCCCCAGGAAGCACAGCCAGGTCTCTGACTTCAAGCACTAGGTCATCAAAACGCAAAACAACTGAACTGACAGTGAAGGCCGGAGAGTCAACTGGCTCCAGATCCGCTGCATTTAAACTCTCCAAAGTAGATGAACGCATTACTGACAGTGAAGGCCATCTTGTAGTCTGATCCATGCTTGCCGTCTTTGCTTTGTCCCTTTTTTCATCGACAAAATTGTAGCAACTTCTGCATGGACATCTTATAAGTGCGTGCTCATTTTCAAGACAAGCTTGCTACACAATTTGCACGCATGTTTTTTTTTGTCCCATTTGTACTTTCCTTTCCCTCTCTGTGACACGAGCACATCTGTTTCTTCTGTAAGCGCTCTTTCCCCACCCCCAACGTCATGTTCGTTCTGCCTATCCACATTCTCATTGCCATCTCCTAATTCACCAGATTCCGCAGACTGCACCTTGCTGGTAATTGCTTCACTGACACCTGCCCACCCTGATCCTGCCACTTTGCAATCTAACATAGTCAATACAATACTGTCTGTGTTGGAGTTCCCAGAGTTTGATGGCGACCCACACTCTTAATCGTGTCAACTCGAGCCAGGAACAAACTCCTCGTCGTCACTGTTCTTGTATTCCGATGAGCTTCCACTCTCAGGTCCATCCCAGGCTCCATTTGCCAACTGGAAAAAGAAAAAATAAGCTGCATTAGGACAGAAATATCCCAATTTTGGCTTAAGGGGCCTTGCAGAAGAATGAAAAGAGAAATCCCGTGTATGACCGATTTACATATGTGTGACCTCGGTGACAAGGGCTGTCATTTCCAGCAGCAAAATCCAAGTTTTCTGAAAATGTAAGCATTTTTCACACATCTGTCAACCCCGCGTGACCCACTGTTAGAGGTCACTCAAATTGGTATGTTTACTAAGGTCTTGCCACAAAGTATCCTTGGGTCAAGCTTGAACAATGTGGCTTGAATGATCTTGAAAGAGAGAAAATGCCACCGTTAAAGTTTACCACGGACGACGGACGGACGACCAGTGGCCCAGAACATAAACTCACTTTTGCTTCGCACGCGAGCCAATAAAATGATGATCATAGAATCACTTACCAGTTTGTAATGGTAATTGGAGGCATTCCGGTGCCGTCTATGCACCCTCCTACCAGACGCACCCTCTCCGGCAGAGGCTGGGCTATCCTTATGCTGCTTAGGCAGCTGACTAATTTTGCCATGGGCCTTGGTCATGTGCCAGGAAGGGGCGTGCTTGTCTACTTCCATAGATCCCGATGGTTTTGGACATCCTGTGCCATTTGGCGCTGGGTGTGTGCAGAAAGTACCGAGTGTGGCCAAAACAGTGCTGCAAACATGTCATATGCAACCATGTAAACTTGATATTTTGGATCAGATATATACATAATTACTGCAGTACCCCCAGCCCCATACGAACAATAACTGGTAATACAGTAAAAAGCGACACTTTGCACAAGCCGAAAAAGCTGTTCCTGGAAGTCTGTTTTGGGAATCGCGAGACGGTTTGAAACACACACTGAAATCTGCGCAAGAAAAGCGTGAGAAACCAAAAAATGGACGCATAGTAACAAATTAATGCGAAGACGGAGCGCGCGCGAGCTAACGTACCAACCACTGACTCACAGAGAGGAAACGCGCACCGACAACAGTCTTCAATGATGACTCACACGAGGCCACGCGCGCGGGGGACATAAAAACGGCAACGGCCGCGCGAAATAACCTGTTCAGCGCACAACCACAGCGCTAAGAGGTGGCAAACAAACCACTCTGAGAAACAATACGAAATGAATAACACAACAGTCCAACACACCAGCGAGAAACAGGCAAACTCTTGAAGCCTTGATGGAACGACAGGACCTTCTGGGTCCGGCAAACATACGAAAGTATATGCGAACAGTGCGAGTCGCACAACCACCCCCCCCCCCCTCCCCCCTCGTCTAACGCAATGAACTGGAAAACAAAAAGTGACACCAACGAATAGAAATCCACAGAACGGTCACAACAAAAAGAAAAGTTCGGTGTTAAGCACCATCGTGGTTAGGTGGGTCCGCTGACGAGAGCAGTACCTAGCTTATTGCAAGCAAAAATGTGCTCGAAATACGCAATGGAAAGAGTGACTAAAACAAATCTAGACCTGTGTCATGAAACATTGTGTATACGGCCAAGCCAGAACAAACAGGCTCCTGAACGCGTTGTTTGGTGTGCGATGTCGAGCACCATTTCATACACACACGATCGTTGGGGACTACCCTCGCCGTGCTTTCCCGCGTTAGATTGGCCCTCGTGCTGATCCACCAACAACTACACAACGAGACTGCCTGGCTTGGTCACACTTTCACGAGTGGCACAGGTCTAGTCACACGGCAACAGTAACTTTCTCACCAACAAAGAAAAAACAAACAACCAAAAAACCAACACAAGGCGAAAACAAGCCTTGACCTCACTTCTAAACTGGAAGTAAAAAAGTACCAATGGGTACACCGCCCGAAACAAAAACGCGTAACAACGCGGGGCCCACTTTGGGGAAGAATAATCCTCAGGCTACAAAACGGGAGTTGGATCGATGCCAAACGGTGAGGCAGTGTACGTAGCCTAAACAAAGCACTGCACAAACAGCAAGGGCATACTATGCCAGAATTAAAACTGATCGCGCATGATTCATGCACACCGACCGACGAGCGATTACAAAACGGGGCTGACATAACCGCAGCCGCCCACAGGCCATCTCAGCGCCCGTCCACAGAGCTAAATCAACGGCAAACAAGCCATCCGAAGAAACGATACGAAAAGGAAAAACAAAGCTATAGCGAAAGGAAAGGGGAAAACAACGTCAGCGACAAATTAATCCCAAACAGATTTGTGGAATGAGTCGCACCACGAATGGTCGCAACGTGTGAAATAACGGGTGCTGAAAATGTTGACGCGCACCTACACACATGTACTATCTCAAGCCCAACCTTGAACTGGCAACGTGAACATGCTACCAGTTGGCGCGCCGGGAACCACCCGATGACCAAAGATTATGCAATATCACAAGGAGGGCACAGCCTTTGGAAGTGACTCAATAGTCTGACTCAAACCCGTAAATCTGAGAACACTCTGGGACTGGTAACACAGATACCAAGTAACCAACAATTGCATGTGCATGTGTAGTGCCCCCCCCCCCCCCCCCCCTCCTTCTTTCTTGTTGTTTGTTTTTCCCCCTCGTCTTCCTTCTTATCTCGCAAAAAAAAAAAAAAAAAAAAAAAAAAAAAATATCATAGCGCAAAACCACAGCGCAAAGGCAAACAAGCCGACCAAAGAAACCTCCGAAACACGAGGGAAAACAATAATCCCAGGCCAGAATCCGCAACATCGGAAAAACGATCCAAATGAGTCTGGGAAGACCAGATCATCTGATCAAAACTCAACACTGAGAACAGATGATCACACTGCCGAAAACAAACGTGTAAACAACGCGGGGCCAACGGCACATGCCAAAAGACCGGGGTCGCACGGACCTGAACCGAGGCATGGGATGAAATCGACTCATAAACACCGGATAAACAACAAACAATCCCAAAACCAACAAACGAGAGATGGATGCCTGAACAGAACGGCAAGCCCCTCCGAACGCGCCAAAAAACGGTTTAGTAACAAACTCTTGACAAATGAGGGACAGGAGAATCAGAAAAACAAAAGTATACGACGCAATGAACCGTAACTGACCACGCGCCGCGCAGAAAGGAAGAAAAATCAACAAACATGGCCTAGAAACAGACTCATAACAAATGAAGAACAGGAAAATCTGAAAAACAAATGACGCGGAAATAACGCAATGAACAGTATGAAACAACACGTTAACAAACGGACAGTAATACAAGATTGACTTCCCCACCGAAAACACACAAATGTCGCAAGAAAAGCGTGAGAAACCAAAAAATGGACGCATAGTAACAAATTAATGCGAAGACTGACGGAGCGCGCGCGAGCTAACGTACCAACCACTGACTCACAGAGAGGAAACGCGCACCGACAACAGTCTTCAATGATGACTCACACGAGGCCACGCGCGCGGGGGACATAAAAACGGCAACGGCCGCGCGAAATAACCTGTTCAGCGCACAACCACAGCGCTAAGAGGTGGCAAACAAACCACTCTGAGAAACAATACGAAATGAATAACACAACAGTCCAACACACCAGCGAGAAACAGGCAAACTCTTGAAGCCTTGATGGAACGACAGGACCTTCTGGGTCCGGCAAACATACGAAAGTATATGCGAACAGTGCGAGTCGCACAACCACCCCCCCCCCTCCCCCCTCGTCTAACGCAATGAACTGGAAAACAAAAAGTGACACCAACGAATAGAAATCCACAGAACGGTCACAACAAAAAGAAAAGTTCGGTGTTAAGCACCATCGTGGTTAGGTGGGTCCGCTGACGAGAGCAGTACCTAGCTTATTGCAAGCAAAAATGTGCTCGAAATACGCAATGGAAAGAGTGACTAAAACAAATCTAGACCTGTGTCATGAAACATTGTGTATACGGCCAAGCCAGAACAAACAGGCTCCTGAACGCGTTGTTTGGTGTGCGATGTCGAGCACCATTTCATACACACACGATCGTTGGGGACTACCCTCGCCGTGCTTTCCCGCGTTAGATTGGCCCTCGTGCTGATCCACCAACAACTACACAACGAGACTGCCTGGCTTGGTCACACTTTCACGAGTGGCACAGGTCTAGTCACACGGCAACAGTAACTTTCTCACCAACAAAGAAAAAACAAACAACCAAAAAACCAACACAAGGCGAAAACAAGCCTTGACCTCACTTCTAAACTGGAAGTAAAAAAGTACCAATGGGTACACCGCCCGAAACAAAAACGCGTAACAACGCGGGGCCCACTTTGGGGAAGAATAATCCTCAGGCTACAAAACGGGAGTTGGATCGATGCCAAACGGTGAGGCAGTGTACGTAGCCTAAACAAAGCACTGCACAAACAGCAAGGGCATACTATGCCAGAATTAAAACTGATCGCGCATGATTCATGCACACCGACCGACGAGCGATTACAAAACGGGGCTGACATAACCGCAGCCGCCCACAGGCCATCTCAGCGCCCGTCCACAGAGCTAAATCAACGGCAAACAAGCCATCCGAAGAAACGATACGAAAAGGAAAAACAAAGCTATAGCGAAAGGAAAGGGGAAAACAACGTCAGCGACAAATTAATCCCAAACAGATTTGTGGAATGAGTCGCACCACGAATGGTCGCAACGTGTGAAATAACGGGTGCTGAAAATGTTGACGCGCACCTACACACATGTACTATCTCAAGCCCAACCTTGAACTGGCAACGTGAACATGCTACCAGTTGGCGCGCCGGGAACCACCCGATGACCAAAGATTATGCAATATCACAAGGAGGGCACAGCCTTTGGAAGTGACTCAATAGTCTGACTCAAACCCGTAAATCTGAGAACACTCTGGGACTGGTAACACAGATACCAAGTAACCAACAATTGCATGTGCATGTGTAGTGCCCCCCCCCCCCCCCCCCTCCTTCTTTCTTGTTGTTTGTTTTTCCCCCTCGTCTTCCTTCTTATCTCGCCAAAAAAAAAAAAAAAAAAAAAAAAATATCATAGCGCAAAACCACAGCGCAAAGGCAAACAAGCCGACCAAAGAAACCTCCGAAACACGAGGGAAAACAATAATCCCAGGCCAGAATCCGCAACATCGGAAAAACGATCCAAATGAGTCTGGGAAGACCAGATCATCTGATCAAAACTCAACACTGAGAACAGATGATCACACTGCCGAAAACAAACGTGTAAACAACGCGGGGCCAACGGCACATGCCAAAAGACCGGGGTCGCACGGACCTGAACCGAGGCATGGGATGAAATCGACTCATAAACACCGGATAAACAACAAACAATCCCAAAACCAACAAACGAGAGATGGATGCCTGAACAGAACGGCAAGCCCCTCCGAACGCGCCAAAAAACGGTTTAGTAACAAACTCTTGACAAATGAGGGACAGGAGAATCAGAAAAACAAAAGTATACGACGCAATGAACCGTAACTGACCACGCGCCGCGCAGAAAGGAAGAAAAATCAACAAACATGGCCTAGAAACAGACTCATAACAAATGAAGAACAGGAAAATCTGAAAAACAAATGACGCGGAAATAACGCAATGAACAGTATGAAACAACACGTTAACAAACGGACAGTAATACAAGATTGACTTCCCCACCGAAAACACACAAATGTCGCAAGAAAAGCGTGAGAAACCAAAAAATGGACGCATAGTAACAAATTAATGCGAAGACGGAGCGCGCGCGAGCTAACGTACCAACCACTGACTCACAGAGAGGAAACGCGCACCGACAACAGTCTTCAATGATGACTCACACGAGGCCACGCGCGCGGGGGACATAAAAACGGCAACGGCCGCGCGAAATAACCTGTTCAGCGCACAACCACAGCGCTAAGAGGTGGCAAACAAACCACTCTGAGAAACAATACGAAATGAATAACACAACAGTCCAACACACCAGCGAGAAACAGGCAAACTCTTGAAGCCTTGATGGAACGACAGGACCTTCTGGGTCCGGCAAACATACGAAAGTATATGCGAACAGTGCGAGTCGCACAACCACCCCCCCCCCCTCCCCCCTCGTCTAACGCAATGAACTGGAAAACAAAAAGTGACACCAACGAATAGAAATCCACAGAACGGTCACAACAAAAAGAAAAGTTCGGTGTTAAGCACCATCGTGGTTAGGTGGGTCCGCTGACGAGAGCAGTACCTAGCTTATTGCAAGCAAAAATGTGCTCGAAATACGCAATGGAAAGAGTGACTAAAACAAATCTAGACCTGTGTCATGAAACATTGTGTATACGGCCAAGCCAGAACAAACAGGCTCCTGAACGCGTTGTTTGGTGTGCGATGTCGAGCACCATTTCATACACACACGATCGTTGGGGACTACCCTCGCCGTGCTTTCCCGCGTTAGATTGGCCCTCGTGCTGATCCACCAACAACTACACAACGAGACTGCCTGGCTTGGTCACACTTTCACGAGTGGCACAGGTCTAGTCACACGGCAACAGCAACTTTCTCACCAACAAAGAAAAAACAAACAACCAAAAAACCAACACAAGGCGAAAACAAGCCTTGACCTCACTTCTAAACTGGAAGTAAAAAAGTACCAATGGGTACACCGCCCGAAACAAAAACGCGTAACAACGCGGGGCCCACTTTGGGGAAGAATAATCCTCAGGCTACAAAACGGGAGTTGGATCGATGCCAAACGGTGAGGCAGTGTACGTAGCCTAAACAAAGCACTGCACAAACAGCAAGGGCATACTATGCCAGAATTAAAACTGATCGCGCATGATTCATGCACACCGACCGACGAGCGATTACAAAACGGGGCTGACATAACCGCAGCCGCCCACAGGCCATCTCAGCGCCCGTCCACAGAGCTAAATCAACGGCAAACAAGCCATCCGAAGAAACGATACGAAAAGGAAAAACAAAGCTATAGCGAAAGGAAAGGGGAAAACAACGTCAGCGACAAATTAATCCCAAACAGATTTGTGGAATGAGTCGCTCCACGAATGGTCGCAACGTGTGAAATAACGGGTGCTGAAAATGTTGACGCGCACCTACACACATGTACTATCTCAAGCCCAACCTTGAACTGGCAACGTGAACATGCTACCAGTTGGCGCGCCGGGAACCACCCGATGACCAAAGATTATGCAATATCACAAGGAGGGCACAGCCTTTGGAAGTGACTCAATAGTCTGACTCAAACCCGTAAATCTGAGAACACTCTGGGACTGGTAACACAGATACCAAGTAACCAACAATTGCATGTGCATGTGTAGTGCCCCCCCCCCCCCCCCTCCTTCTTTCTTGTTGTTTGTTTTTCCCCCTCGTCTTCCTTCTTATCTCGCCAAAAAAAAAAAAAAAAAAAAAAAAAATATCATAGCGCAAAACCACAGCGCAAAGGCAAACAAGCCGACCAAAGAAACCTCCGAAACACGAGGGAAAACAATAATCCCAGGCCAGAATCCGCAACATCGGAAAAACGATCCAAATGAGTCTGGGAAGACCAGATCATCTGATCAAAACTCAACACTGAGAACAGATGATCACACTGCCGAAAACAAACGTGTAAACAACGCGGGGCCAACGGCACATGCCAAAAGACCGGGGTCGCACGGACCTGAACCGAGGCATGGGATGAAATCGACTCATAAACACCGGATAAACAACAAACAATCCCAAAACCAACAAACGAAAGATGGATGCCTGAACAGAACGGCAAGCCCCTCCGAACGCGCCAAAAAACGGTTTAGTAACAAACTCTTGACAAATGAGGGACAGGAGAATCAGAAAAACAAAAGTATACGACGCAATGAACCGTAACTGACCACGCGCGCCGCGCAGAAAGGAAGAAAAATCAACAAACATGGCCTAGAAACAGACTCATAACAAATGAAGAACAGGAAAATCTGAAAAACAAATGACGCGGAAATAACGCAATGAACAGTATGAAACAACACGTTAACAAACGGACAGTAATACAAGATTGACTTCCCCACCGAAAACACACAAATGTCGCAAGAAAAGCGTGAGAAACCAAAAAATGGACGCATAGTAACAAATTAATGCGAAGACGGAGCGCGCGCGAGCTAACGTACCAACCACTGACTCACAGAGAGGAAACGCGCACCGACAACAGTCTTCAATGATGACTCACACGAGGCCACGCGCGCGGGGGACATAAAAACGGCAACGGCCGCGCGAAATAACCTGTTCAGCGCACAACCACAGCGCTAAGAGGTGGCAAACAAACCACTCTGAGAAACAATACGAAATGAATAACACAACAGTCCAACACACCAGCGAGAAACAGGCAAACTCTTGAAGCCTTGATGGAACGACAGGACCTTCTGGGTCCGGCAAACATACGAAAGTATATGCGAACAGTGCGAGTCGCACAACCACCCCCCCCCCCCTCCCCCCTCGTCTAACGCAATGAACTGGAAAACAAAAAGTGACACCAACGAATAGAAATCCACAGAACGGTCACAACAAAAAGAAAAGTTCGGTGTTAAGCACCATCGTGGTTAGGTGGGTCCGCTGACGAGAGCAGTACCTAGCTTATTGCAAGCAAAAATGTGCTCGAAATACGCAATGGAAAGAGTGACTAAAACAAATCTAGACCTGTGTCATGAAACATTGTGTATACGGCCAAGCCAGAACAAACAGGCTCCTGAACGCGTTGTTTGGTGTGCGATGTCGAGCACCATTTCATACACACACGATCGTTGGGGACTACCCTCGCCGTGCTTTCCCGCGTTAGATTGGCCCTCGTGCTGATCCACCAACAACTACACAACGAGACTGCCTGGCTTGGTCACACTTTCACGAGTGGCACAGGTCTAGTCACACGGCAACAGTAACTTTCTCACCAACAAAGAAAAAACAAACAACCAAAAAACCAACACAAGGCGAAAACAAGCCTTGACCTCACTTCTAAACTGGAAGTAAAAAAGTACCAATGGGTACACCGCCCGAAACAAAAACGCGTAACAACGCGGGGCCCACTTTGGGGAAGAATAATCCTCAGGCTACAAAACGGGAGTTGGATCGATGCCAAACGGTGAGGCAGTGTACGTAGCCTAAACAAAGCACTGCACAAACAGCAAGGGCATACTATGCCAGAATTAAAACTGATCGCGCATGATTCATGCACACCGACCGACGAGCGATTACAAAACGGGGCTGACATAACCGCAGCCGCCCACAGGCCATCTCAGCGCCCGTCCACAGAGCTAAATCAACGGCAAACAAGCCATCCGAAGAAACGATACGAAAAGGAAAAACAAAGCTATAGCGAAAGGAAAGGGGAAAACAACGTCAGCGACAAATTAATCCCAAACAGATTTGTGGAATGAGTCGCACCACGAATGGTCGCAACGTGTGAAATAACGGGTGCTGAAAATGTTGACGCGCACCTACACACATGTACTATCTCAAGCCCAACCTTGAACTGGCAACGTGAACATGCTACCAGTTGGCGCGCCGGGAACCACCCGATGACCAAAGATTATGCAATATCACAAGGAGGGCACAGCCTTTGGAAGTGACTCAATAGTCTGACTCAAACCCGTAAATCTGAGAACACTCTGGGACTGGTAACACAGATACCAAGTAACCAACAATTGCATGTGCATGTGTAGTGCCCCCCCCCCCCCCCTCCTTCTTTCTTGTTGTTTGTTTTTTCCCCCTCGTCTTCCTTCTTATCTCGCCAAAAAAAAAAAAAAAAAAAAAAAAAAAAATATCATAGCGCAAAACCACAGCGCAAAGGCAAACAAGCCGACCAAAGAAACCTCCGAAACACGAGGGAAAACAATAATCCCAGGCCAGAATCCGCAACATCGGAAAAACGATCCAAATGAGTCTGGGAAGACCAGATCATCTGATCAAAACTCAACACTGAGAACAGATGATCACACTGCCGAAAACAAACGTGTAAACAACGCGGGGCCAACGGCACATGCCAAAAGACCGGGGTCGCACGGACCTGAACCGAGGCATGGGATGAAATCGACTCATAAACACCGGATAAACAACAAACAATCCCAAAACCAACAAACGAGAGATGGATGCCTGAACAGAACGGCAAGCCCCTCCGAACGCGCCAAAAAACGGTTTAGTAACAAACTCTTGACAAATGAGGGACAGGAGAATCAGAAAAACAAAAGTATACGACGCAATGAACCGTAACTGACCACGCGCCGCGCAGAAAGGAAGAAAAATCAACAAACATGGCCTAGAAACAGACTCATAACAAATGAAGAACAGGAAAATCTGAAAAACAAATGACGCGGAAATAACGCAATGAACAGTATGAAACAACACGTTAACAAACGGACAGTAATACAAGATTGACTTCCCCACCGAAAACACACAAATGTCGCAAGAAAAGCGTGAGAAACCAAAAAATGGACGCATAGTAACAAATTAATGCGAAGACTGACGGAGCGCGCGCGAGCTAACGTACCAACCACTGACTCACAGAGAGGAAACGCGCACCGACAACAGTCTTCAATGATGACTCACACGAGGCCACGCGCGCGGGGGACATAAAAACGGCAACGGCCGCGCGAAATAACCTGTTCAGCGCACAACCACAGCGCTAAGAGGTGGCAAACAAACCACTCTGAGAAACAATACGAAATGAATAACACAACAGTCCAACACACCAGCGAGAAACAGGCAAACTCTTGAAGCCTTGATGGAACGACAGGACCTTCTGGGTCCGGCAAACATACGAAAGTATATGCGAACAGTGCGAGTCGCACAACCACCCCCCCCCCCCTCCCCCCTCGTCTAACGCAATGAACTGGAAAACAAAAAGTGACACCAACGAATAGAAATCCACAGAACGGTCACAACAAAAAGAAAAGTTCGGTGTTAAGCACCATCGTGGTTAGGTGGGTCCGCTGACGAGAGCAGTACCTAGCTTATTGCAAGCAAAAATGTGCTCGAAATACGCAATGGAAAGAGTGACTAAAACAAATCTAGACCTGTGTCATGAAACATTGTGTATACGGCCAAGCCAGAACAAACAGGCTCCTGAACGCGTTGTTTGGTGTGCGATGTCGAGCACCATTTCATACACACACGATCGTTGGGGACTACCCTCGCCGTGCTTTCCCGCGTTAGATTGGCCCTCGTGCTGATCCACCAACAACTACACAACGAGACTGCCTGGCTTGGTCACACTTTCACGAGTGGCACAGGTCTAGTCACACGGCAACAGTAACTTTCTCACCAACAAAGAAAAAACAAACAACCAAAAAACCAACACAAGGCGAAAACAAGCCTTGACCTCACTTCTAAACTGGAAGTAAAAAAGTACCAATGGGTACAACCGCCCGAAACAAAAACGCGTAACAACGCGGGGCCCACTTTGGGGAAGAATAATCCTCAGGCTACAAAACGGGAGTTGGATCGATGCCAAACGGTGAGGCAGTGTACGTAGCCTAAACAAAGCACTGCACAAACAGCAAGGGCATACTATGCCAGAATTAAAACTGATCGCGCATGATTCATGCACACCGACCGACGAGCGATTACAAAACGGGGCTGACATAACCGCAGCCGCCCACAGGCCATCTCAGCGCCCGTCCACAGAGCTAAATCAACGGCAAACAAGCCATCCGAAGAAACGATACGAAAAGGAAAAACAAAGCTATAGCGAAAGGAAAGGGGAAAACAACGTCAGCGACAAATTAATCCCAAACAGATTTGTGGAATGAGTCGCACCACGAATGGTCGCAACGTGTGAAATAACGGGTGCTGAAAATGTTGACGCGCACCTACACACATGTACTATCTCAAGCCCAACCTTGAACTGGCAACGTGAACATGCTACCAGTTGGCGCGCCGGGAACCACCCGATGACCAAAGATTATGCAATATCACAAGGAGGGCACAGCCTTTGGAAGTGACTCAATAGTCTGACTCAAACCCGTAAATCTGAGAACACTCTGGGACTGGTAACACAGATACCAAGTAACCAACAATTGCATGTGCATGTGTAGTGCCCCCCCCCCCCCCCTCCTTCTTTCTTGTTGTTTGTTTTTCCCCCTCGTCTTCCTTCTTATCTCGCCAAAAAAAAAAAAAAAAAAAAAAAAAAAAATATCATAGCGCAAAACCACAGCGCAAAGGCAAACAAGCCGACCAAAGAAACCTCCGAAACACGAGGGAAAACAATAATCCCAGGCCAGAATCCGCAACATCGGAAAAACGATCCAAATGAGTCTGGGAAGACCAGATCATCTGATCAAAACTCAACACTGAGAACAGATGATCACACTGCCGAAAACAAACGTGTAAACAACGCGGGGCCAACGGCACATGCCAAAAGACCGGGGTCGCACGGACCTGAACCGAGGCATGGGATGAAATCGACTCATAAACACCGGATAAACAACAAACAATCCCAAAACCAACAAACGAGAGATGGATGCCTGAACAGAACGGCAAGCCCCTCCGAACGCGCCAAAAAACGGTTTAGTAACAAACTCTTGACAAATGAGGGACAGGAGAATCAGAAAAACAAAAGTATACGACGCAATGAACCGTAACTGACCACGCGCCGCGCAGAAAGGAAGAAAAATCAACAAACATGGCCTAGAAACAGACTCATAACAAATGAAGAACAGGAAAATCTGAAAAACAAATGACGCGAAAATAACGCAATGAACAGTATGAAACAACACGTTAACAAACGGACAGTAATACAAGATTGACTTCCCCACCGAAAACACACAAATGTCGCAAGAAAAGCGTGAGAAACCAAAAAATGGACGCATAGTAACAAATTAATGCGACGGAGCGCGCGCGAGCTAACGTACCAACCACTGACTCACAGAGAGGAAACGCGCACCGACAACAGTCTTCAATGATGACTCACACGAGGCCACGCGCGCGGGGGACATAAAAACGGCAACGGCCGCGCGAAATAACCTGTTCAGCGCACAACCACAGCGCTAAGAGGTGGCAAACAAACCACTCTGAGAAACAATACGAAATGAATAACACAACAGTCCAACACACCAGCGAGAAACAGGCAAACTCTTGACTAAGCCTTGATTGAACGACAGGACCTTCTGGGTCCGGCAAACATACGAAAGTATATGCGAACAGTGCGAGTCGCACAACCACCCCCCCCCCTCCCCCCTCGTCTAACGCAATGAACTGGAAAACAAAAAGTGACACCAACGAATAGAAATCCACAGAACGGTCACAACAAAAAGAAAAGTTCGGTGTTAAGCACCATCGTGGTTAGGTGGGTCCGCTGACGAGAGCAGTACCTAGCTTATTGCAAGCAAAAATGTGCTCGAAATACGCAATGGAAAGAGTGACTAAAACAAATCTAGACCTGTGTCATGAAACATTGTGTATACGGCCAAGCCAGAACAAACAGGCTCCTGAACGCGTTGCTTGGTGTGCGATGTCGAGCACCATTTCATACACACACGTATGACCGATTTACATGTGTGACCTCGGTGACAAGGGCTGTCATTTCCAGCAGCAAAATCCAAGTTTTCTGAAAATGTAAGCATTTTTCACACATCTGTCAACCCCGCGTGACCCACTGTTAGAGGTCACTCAAATTGGTATGTTTACTAAGGTCTTGCCACAAAGTATCCTTGGGTCAAGCTTGAAGAATGTGGCTTGAATGATCTTGAAAGAGAGAAAATGCCACCGTTAAAGTTTACCACGGACGACGGACGGACGACCAGTGGCCCAGAACATAAACTCACTTTTGCTTCGCACGCGAGCCAATAAAATGATGATCATAGAATCACTTACCAGTTTGTAATGGTAATTGGAGGCATTCCGGTGCCGTCTATGCACCCTCCTACCAGACGCACCCTCTCCGGCAGAGGCTGGGCTATCCTTATGCTGCTTAGGCAGCTGACTAATTTTGCCATGGGCCTTGTTCATGTGCCAGGAAGGGGCGTGCTTGTCTACTTCCATAGATCCCGATGGTTTTGGACATCCTGTGCCATTTGGCGCTGGGTGTGTGCAGAAAGTACCGAGTGTGGCCAAAACAGTGCTGCAAACATGTCATATGCAACCATGTAAACTTGATATTTTGGATCAGATATATACATAATTACTGCAGTACCCCCAGCCCCATACGAACAATAACTGGTAATACAGTAAAAAGCGACACTTTGCACAAGCCGAAAAAGCTGTTCCTGGAAGTCTGTTTTGGGAATCGCGAGACAGTTTGAAACACACACTGAAATCTGCGGCGTTTTCATTTTGTTACGCATCATAGCGCATGTGTGTAGTTACTTTTCGATCACAATCACACATGTCAGAAAAAAGCAACAAAATCGCGTGACAGATTGACCTTGTAATGGTGTTATTGGACGAATTCCTTTCATTGAAGAAGAAAGCTTTTGTTAAAATCGTGGGGTTCTATTATCTTTTAGGAATCAAGACTGAGAAGCAGACGACCGGCCGCATAGCAGACGTCTTTTCTCGAAGCGGGTCAGTATCGGCTGACTGTGCAATTGTATCGGATTGGGAGCAACTCAGTTAAATAACTGTGCTGAATAAGTACACTTGGGCGTGCTCTTAAATAAAAAAAAAATATTGCATAACATTTACCTTTGCAAACGAAACAGCGGTGCGGGACGAAAGACAATGGTGTTTTGCCGAGTCAGCAAGACGGTGAAGGGAAACAACTCAGTTCATGTCACTGCGCAGTTGACCAATCAGGTATCAAGTTGATCTATAGCTAAGGAACTTGACGTCACACAGACGCTCGCTTCCGTGGCAACACACGGGCGGAGTGCGATGCAAACACAAAACATCATGTGAACCACTTAAAATGGGGACATCCTATTTTGATATTTTTTTCTGATTTTTAAATGAAAGATAATCAAAAACAACCCTCAGAGTTAGTGAGTGAGTATAGATTGCTTTACGTCCCGCAAGTGACAAAGGCCTTCTCAGGACGTGCCTGCGCTAAATGAAGAAAAGAACTGCAAGAAGCGCAGACAGGAGGAAGAATTTCAAAATAAAAATACAGATGACTGGTTAGTTAGTTAGTTATTTGGGTTTAACACCGAGCAGGCAACTAAGGCCATCTCACGGCGGGAAGGGTAAAAATCTGGTCAGCCAGACTAAAAGAAAGGTCTTAAGACATGATGTAAATATACCTTAAAAATATGTCGGGCTAAAATGTCGCACAGGTCTTTAAGAAAACGTCGAAAGACAGATGAATGGACCAGAAAGACAGAAATACAAACCCCCAAAAGAGTAGAACCCACTTTGCAGGGGTTAGACAAGGTGACCCTAGGAACTAAAAAGTAGACAACCCCACCAAGGTCCCTTAGGGCAGACCCGGTGGGGGACAACCCTCAGAAAAAAACGGGTGCCTGACTTGGTCACCCAGAATTTTACACACACCCATTTTCCACAAGGATGGTAAAGAAAGTCACCCATTTTCAGTTCTAACTCAGACTCCGAAAAGCCTAATCATTTTGATTCGATGGAATGTGAGCTCGCGCTCTTCTCGGTTTCGGTCCCCTTTTTCCAGCAGAGCGGTTTGTTTATAATTGCTGTCATCGCGTCTAATACACTATGGAAAGCAGTCACTAAATCAGCTCGCGCAGCTTCTTCTATGTAAGGACCAGCATAATGATAGAGGCAGGCAAGAGGCAGGATTCTCATTAGCTTTCGCATCTGCGGGTGTCATGAGGATCTATGTTTATTCCAGACAGGAGGTGTTTATCATCGAGTGTATCTCGCACAGTGTGATAGTGGTCCTTTCTACAGATGAGAAAAGGCATAGATCCTCAAGCGTCCGCCACGCAAGGTATAGGACTGTGACCCATGAGAATCTGTGCCTAAGTTTTGCTTATTCAGTTCACACAATTTTTAATTTCCAGGCTGAGTGGGGGAAAGGGAGCGAGATGGGCTATTGTGGTTTGCAGTGAGTTTCAACCGTTTCTTTTGTTTTTCAGTAACCGTACGTCAATGACCATATTATAAATGAACACACTTTTCCCCCCTCTTTTGTTCTGGTAAAGACAGAGTCGGGTTCATTACGGAATATACTTGAATCTGCTGAGGCACATATAATTCTGAAAACTCAGAAATTTAAAAGCCAGGTTTGAAATTTAAAATATATACTGACACAGTTCTAACTCAGACTCCAAAAAGCCTAATCATTTTCATTCGATGGAATGTGAGCTCGAGCTATTGTGTTTCTGTCCCCTTTTTTCAGCAGAGCGGTTTGTTTTTAATTGCTGTCAACGTGTCTATTACACTATGGAAGGCAGTCAGTGAATCAGCTCGCGTAGCTTCTTGTATGTAAGGACCAGCATAATGATAGAGCCAGGCAAGAGGCATGATTCTCATTAGCTTTCGCATCTGCGGGCGCCATGAGGATCTATGTTTATTCCAGACTGACATAAGGTGCGTATCAGTGAGTGTATCTAATTCAGTGTGATAGTGGTCCTTTCTACTGATGAGAAAAGGCATAGATCCTCAGGGTGTCCGTCATGCAAGTTACAGGACCGTGACCCATGAGAATCTGTGCCTAAGTTTTGCTTTTTCAGTTCACACAATTTTAATTTCCAGGCTGAATGGGGGAGGGGGAGCGAGATGCGCTTATTCAGTGTGGTTTAGATTGAGTTTCAGCCGTTTCTTTTGTTTTTCAGTAACCGTACATCAATGACCATATTATAAATGAACACACTTTCCCGCCCTCTATCGTTCTGTTAAAGACAGATTCGGGTTCACTACGGAATATACTTGGATCTGCCGAGGCACATATACGGGCAGAAATTTAAAAGCCAGGTTACAAATTAAAAATATATACTAAAATGGGCTTGGATAGAGCTATTATTTGGTTGAGGGCTGGGGACAGTACAAGGCTTTAGCCAGCCTTGAAAGCCGCTTTCATCGGAACTGCCGTCAGATGGTATGGCAGAAGGTTCTCTCTTCCGTCTGATGTGCACAGAGACAAATGAACCTATCAAGAAACATTCATTCCACCGTTACTGCATACTTTCACGAGGATAATATATTCTTGTTTTTACATCAGATGGATGGCATTCACTGCCTAGCAATGTTCGCCCATAACCAAAGACAAAACTCCCCAAGTGGCATAGATCTTCATGAGTTCCGCGCAGAGTGCGGGGGCTTGTGAGAAGCTAAATGTACTGTATGTATATTGGTGACTAGTGTTGCCTCTATGCTGCTATGTTTACGCAGCCGGGATGAAATCGCGACCACCGAGCCCAAAAAAGGCTGTCAACACGTGCGATTCGACGACCGTCCCGGCACTGCGGCGTAGAATAGCCGTAGAATAGCGCGATGCTCATGCTCCCTTTAGGTTCACGGCAGTGCAAACTCGAGTTTGAAGACTAACTGTTTTAGGAGGGTTTGTGCACACACATACACACACACACACACACACACACACACACACACACACACACACACACACACACACAGAATAAGAGAGAAAGAGAGAGAGAGAGAGAGAGGGAGAGAGAGAGAGAGAGAGAGAGAGAGAGAGAGAGAGAGAGAGAGAGAGAGAGAGAGAGAGAGAGAGAGAGAGAGAGAGAGAGAGAGAGAGAGAGAGAAAATGAAATGAAATGAAACTTTATTTTCCAAGGATAAAAGACTAGGTGCGCAGACCTGTTTTCATTCTTGAGACAGACAGACAGACAGACAGAGACAGAGACAGACAGACAGACAGACAGACAGAGGGCAGGGCGGGGGGGTGGGTGGGTGGGTGGGTGGATGAGGGAGGTGGTGGGTGGGTGGTTGGGGGTGGTTGGGGTGGGGGGTGGGGTGGGTGGGTGGGTGGAGAGATGTGCAAGTATAGACGGATTACTTTATCTTTCAGTCTAATTCAAAAAGTTTTCCCTCTCTCCTACAAGTTACAAGATACTTTCTTCTAATTGTGAAAGAGACCAAGACTGAAATGGTGATTTCCATTCTACATAAAACTTGTAGACTGTCGTACTGTGATTAAACGCGCAGACAGCAGCAGTCGGACCATTTTGCTGTGCCGATATAAACAAAGCAACGGCAATCACGGCTTTTATACAGGCTTTGCTGAAGTTTTGCCGGCAGGCCATTTTACACTATCGACATTCAAGTTTCGCGGCCTGGAATGCAGTTGCTGTCGCGATAATCCAAGCCGAGAGAATTTTTTTCTAAGTTTTCCGGCAGGCCCTTTATATATATATATTTTTGTGTGTGACAAATTTCGAGTCAGGGCCTGTCCGCATGTTTATTTTCGGGACACCGACGTTGAAAAGTCGATTTGTAAAAGGGCCTGCCTGAGAACTTATCCCAACAATGCGCTACCACCACCACCCTCCCCCACCCACCTTACCCTCCCTATCCATTCCACACCACCCCTCAACTGGGTCTGCACTGGGGGACTTAGGTGTGGTTAACTACTTTTTAGTTCCCAGGGTCACCTTGGTCAGCCCCACATGGTGGGTTTTCCCCTCTATTCTGGGGCATGTGTTTCTGTCTACCCTTGGCCCATTCGTGTGTATTTTAAGTTTTTAAACTCTCCCTACTGTCTGCGCTTCTTGTAGCTCTTGACATTGGATGTGTGTTGCTGAATGCTCTTTATTTAGCGTATTAGACCGGCTGGCGACATACATTCAATATTCTTTTTTTTTTTTTTTTCACAAGCAGTGCAGGCACGTCTTGCTGCTGTTGGGACGTTAAGCAATGCACAGCCAATGTACAGCCAGCCATTCCACACCATAACAACCACTGGGTACACACTTTTTGACATCATTCTATTTCACACCAACCGTGATTGCTCAGTATGGTTTTCACTCGCGCCGCAAAAAAAGTAAAGGGCCTGCCGCAAACCATAATTTCACTTGAGAGAATGGGCTGCCATTGTGCGGTATGGTTTTCACTCGTGCCGCAAAAAATGTAAAGGGCCTGCCGCAAAAGAGTAATTTCACTTGTCAGTACTCGCGCGCCGTGCAAGGAAGTAAAGGGCCTCCCGCAAACGGTAATTTCACTGGAGAGTACTCACGCGCCACGCAAGAATGTAAATGGCCTCCTGCAAATGCTAATTTCACTGGACAGTACTCGTGCGCCACGCAAGAATGTAAAGGTCCTTCTGCAAATGGTAATTTCACTGGACAGTACTCGCGCCCCATGCAAGAATGTAAAGGGCCTCCCGCAAATGGTAATTTCACTGAACAGTACTCGCGCTCCGCGCAAGAATGTAAAGGGCCTCCCGCAAATGGTAATTTAACTGGACAGTACTCGCGCGCTGCGCAAGAATGTAAAGGGCCTCCCGCAAACGGTAATTTCACTGGACAATACTCGCGCCACGCAAGAATGTAAAGGACCTCCCGCAAATGGTAATTTCACTGGACAGTACTCTCATGCCACGCAAGAATGTAAAGGGCCTCCCGCAAACGGTAATTTCACTCAACAGTACTCGCACGTCGTGCAAGAATGTAAAGAGCCTCCCACAAATGGTAATTTCACTGGACATTACTCACGCACCGCGCAAGAATGTAAAGGGCCTCCCGCAAACGGTAATTTCACTTGGACAGTACTCGCGCTCAGCGCAAGAAGGTAAAGGGCCAGCCACAAACCAAGGATTTCTCTACAAACGCACCATAACAACCAATGGGCATACACTTTTTGACATCACACTGTTTCACACCAACCATGATTGCACGCCACACGAACGATTTCCGTGGGGAAACTCAGTGCGTTCCCCACGACCACAGTTCAGTGCCGAGCACAGAATCCCAATGTTGTTTAGGGATATGGTTTTCCTTGTACAGCGTTCATAGAGAAATCGTTGGTTTTCAGTCTCCATGAAATAGTTGCTGTCATGCGAAAGCGAGGCGCGAATGAAAATAGTACTGCAAAACGTCGGTGGTTAGTGTAAAATGAAATTACGGCAGTGTCAAATTTATCTAAGGTTTGAGGTAGGCCCTTTACATTTTTTTTTTTGTCTTGCATTTTCCGCTGAGCATTTTTCACTTCACAGTAACTATATCGTAGAAAAAACCAGCGACTTCTCCACAAATGCATGTCAAGGAAAACCGTGCCGCCAAATCGGCCTTGAGATTCTGTCCTCGGTAACTGCATTCGTGGGGAATGGTTAGTTAGTTAGTTATTTGGGTTTAACGCCGAGCAGGCGACTAAGGCCATCTCATGGCGGGATGGGTAAAAGTCTGGTCAGCCAGACTAAAAGCAAGGTCTTAAAACAAGATGTAAATATAGCTAAAAAATGTCAGGCTAAAATGTCGCACAAGTCTTTAAAAGAAACGTGTACAGACTCTCAAAAATGGCAAATAAAAAATATTCACATAGTCTATGAATGCTCAGATCTTGTTAAAAAATATTGCATTCTCGCAAGAAATTGAAGATTTTGTCCAGGGGAACATCCCGGAACAAAACCTTCAAGGAGTCTGCTGTGAAGTGTTTATATCTCGTGTCAATTAGATCAGCACAATACAGCAAAAAGTGTTGAACAGAAAACTGCTCATCACAGGCAAAACACCATGGACGCTCATCCTGTTTAAGTGTAAGAGTGCGTAACATACGTGTGCCCGATGTGGAGCCGAGCAAGGACAGTCTCCTCACGGCGGCTGCCGCAGTGGAAAGGTAGACTGTCAGACACCGTAGGAAGAGCTTCATGAAGCTTGTTCCCTTCCTCTTTGTCCCACTCGAACTGCGAGTGAGTGAGTATAAATTGCTTTACGTCCCGCAAGCGACAAAGGCCTTCCCAGGACGTGCCTGCGCTAAATGAAGAAAAGAACTGCAAGAAGCGCAGACAGGAGGGAGAATTTCAAAAGAAAAATACAGATGAATGGACCAGAAAGACAGAAATACAAACCCCCAAAAGAGTAGAACCCACCTTGCAGGGGTTAGACAAGGTGACCCTAGGAACTCGGACTGCCACTCGCGGGCTATGTACGCACTAATCACAGATTTAAAATCACTATAAACAGTCTGTGTGTCAGGGGCAGGGTCACTGCGGGCACTGTTGGCAGCAGAATCTGCGATTCTGTTGCCTTCGATGCCCACATGGCCCGGGACCCAAATAAAAATGATGTCATAATTTTCCTTCATCAAGTCCGCGTAGAGCTCTCTAATCTGCACCAGCAGTGGGTGGTCTGTTCCCGCGCCCTGAAGGGCCTGCAGTGAGTGAGTGAGTATAGATTGCTTTACGTCCCGCAAGCGACAAAGGCCTTCTCAGGACGTGCCTGCACTAAATGAAGAAAAGAACTGCAAGAAGCGCAGGCAGGAGGGAGAATTTCAAAAGAAAAATACAGATGAATGGACCAGAAAGACAGAAATACAAACCCCCAAAAGAGTAGAACCCACCTTGCAGGGGTTAGACAAGGTGACCCTAGGAACTAAAAAGTAGACAACCCCACCAAGGTCCCCTAGGGCAGACCCGGTGGGGGTGAAGGGCCTGCAGGGCAGAAAGAGAGTCAGACAGAATCAGGAAGTTCCTTTCCCGAGATTGATAGGCATGCTTGAGTGCCAGCAGAATTGCCTGCAGTTCTGCACTAAATACAGAGGAATGGTCAGGGAGACGGAGCTAAAATGGGCGTCTCGGATGGCGAGAAGACACTGCAGCCGCAGCCACTCTCCCATCCTCAGACTTGGACCCATCAGTATAAAGACGACAATAGCCAGGAAAAATTGAAAGGAGTTCATTGAGGCTCTGTTGGTATATGGCTGGTGGAGTTCAATCCTTCTTGTGGGCGGTCAAGTCCAGCAAGATGTCAGGAACTGGTAGTAGCCAGGGTGGAGTGACGTGTTGCAGAGATTCCGAAACTTTGTCCAGGTCCACTCCGGCTGCCTGCAGATGAGGTCGGACACGGAAGGAAAGTGGACGGACAGCTCCCAGATGGGCATCGTAAATCTCTGCAAACGACATGTTAAAATCACAATCATAGGCAGGATTTTCTGGATGGGTCTTTAGCTTCAGAACGTAGCTGAGCATGAGGCGGATGCGGCGGAGCGTGAGAGAAGGCTCCCCTGCCTCGGCATACAGACTAGGAACTGGATATGTCCTGAAGGCTCCCAGACATATGCGCAGACCTTGATGGTGAATTGTGTTCAGACGCTGTAGAACAGACTTGGAAGCCGAGCCATATACCACAGAGCCGTAATCCAGTTTGGACCGAACAAGGGCCCGGTACAGTCGAAGTAAGACAATGCGGTCTGCACCCCAGTCAGTACGACCAACGACACGAAGAATGTCGAGGGCCTTCTGACAAGAGGTTCTAAGGTAGTTAACATGGTTGCAGAAGGTCAATCTTTTGTCAAAGATGACCCCAAAAAACTTTACCTCTTCGGCCACCTTAATTGGTACTCCAGCAATGCTCAGGCTAGGTTCTGGAAAAAAATTCGTCTGGTTAGTAAAATGCACACAGACTGTCTTGGAGGGCGAGAACTTGAATCCATTGAGAGACACCCACCCCTGGATGCGATCAACGCACAGCTGCAAGCGCCTCTCAAGGGACGCAAGTCCTCGACCTCGTGCACACAAAGCAAAGTCGTCCACAAACAAAGAGCATTCAGAATCATCCTTGATGGCCTTAACAATGTTATTTATTTTAATGCTAAATAAAACAGGAGATAGAATGCTGCCCTGCGGGACACCCATCTCCTGTTCAAAGGAGTCGGAGAGGGTAGAGCCCACACGGACATGGAACGACCTGTTAGACAAAAAATTGTGAATAAAAACAGGCAGGTGCCCTTTAAAACCCGTGTCCGACAAATCAGACATTATACCATGCTTCCAGGTAGTGTCATATGCCTTTACAAGATCAAAGAAAATTGCATAGACATGCTGCTTGTTGACAAAAGCATCTCGGATAAAAGACTCAAAGCGGACTAGATGGTCAGTTGTACTACGGAAGCGCCGGAAACCGCACTGGAGGTCTGTGATGAGACCCTGTGACTCAAGATGCCACACCAATCGGGCGTTGACCAAGCGTTCCATAGTTTTACATAAACATGATGTTGATTGATTGATTGATTTACATTGCTTAACGTCCCGACAGCAACAAGACTTTCTCAGGACGTGCCTGCACTGCTTGTGAAAAAAAACCCAACTAACAGAACATTGAATGTATGTCGCCAGCCGGTCCAATACGTTAAATAAACCTAAGACATGGGACCTAAATAAAGCTAAGACCATTTAGCAACACACATCCAATATCAAGAGCTACAGGCAGCGCAGACAGTAGGGAGAGTTTTAAAAAGGCAAATACAGGTGAATGGACCAAGGGTAGACAGAAACACATGCCCCTGAATAGAGGGAAAACCCCACCCTGTAGGGCTGACCAGGGTGACCATGGGAACTAAAAAGTAGTTAACCCCACCCAAGTCCCCCAGGGCAGACCCGGGTGGGGGTAAACATGATGTCAAAGCTATTGAACGGTAGTTGCCCGGGTCGGAAGGATCCTTACCCGGCTTGGGAATTGACAACTACAGCCAGGCGCCAAGATGGCGGAAAAAAACCCGGTTATCCAAATATGGTTAAAGGCCGTGAGAAGTACAAGGAGTGAATCCTCAGGCAGATGTGTTAGGAGCTGATAGTGGATGGTATCTAATCCAGCAGCAGAGTCAGTACATTTCTGCATGGCTTGCTGCAATTCTGAAAACGTAAAAGGGGCATTATAGTCTTCCGAGTTATCCGATATAAAATCACAAGTACAAGATTCTCGCTTCTCATTCTCCCTCTGGAAAAAAGGTGAATAATGCTCTGTGCGTGGAAGAATTATGGGCAATGGTGGAGGGAAGCAAATTGGCCACAGCCTTTTTATCCATGACCAAACTGGCACCATCTCTAAGATGGCCGACAGAAGCCGAGCCACCCCTGCCCCTAATTCTTCGAACAGCCTTCCAGACTTTTTGGGACGGAGTCCTAGAAGATAAAGAGGAGACGAACCGTCTCCAGGAAGCACGGCGTTCGCGTTAAAAAACGTAACGGGTTTTCGCCCGCTGTCTTTTAAATGTTAAAATATTCGCTTGCGACGGATTACTAAAAGCACGTCGCTGAGCAGATTTGCGCATTTTTTGGGCCTTGCGGCACTCTTCATTGAACCATGGTACTCTCGGCTTCCGAGGGACTGATGTGGAAGTTCTAGGGATTGTGTCACCTGCTACTTCCAACAAAATAGAAGTAAAACAAGAAACAGGTTCTTCAGCTGACATGACCACCTCCTCTGTAAGACGAGACTGACAGAGGGAGGCGAACAGTGGCCAGTTAGCTTTCTTGAGATTCCAGCACCCCACTGGCGAATTCTCCTCACAGCTGACCGATGACAGGACTACTGGGAAGTGGTCACTACCACACAGGTCGTCGTGAACCTTCCAAAGTCCAGCATGAGAGAAGGATCACACACAGTGAGGTCTAGAACAAAACTAGATCCTGAACCTGGGTTAGAGTATGTAGGTGAGCCATCGTTAAAGACACATGGGTTAAGTTGAGAAAAAACATCTTCTAACATCTGACCTCTGCCATCATAGTGGTCACTAGCCCAAAGGTGAGCGTGACCGTTAAAATCCCCCATGAGAATAAATGATTGATTGATTGTACGTTGCTTAACGTCCCGACAGCAACAAGGCTTTCTCAGGACGTGCCTGCACTGCTTGTGAAAAAAAAACTAAACAGAACATTGAATGTATGTCGCCAGCAGGTCCAATACGTTAAATAAACCTAACACATGGGGCCTAAATAAAGCTAAGACCATTTAGCAGCACACATCCAATATCAAGAGCTACAGGCAGTGCAGACAGTAGGGAGAGTTTTAAAAAGGCAAATAAAGGTAAATGGACCTCGGGTAGACAGAAACACATGTCCCAGAATAAAGAGAAAAACCCACCCTGTGGGGCTGACCAGGGTGACCCTGGGAACTAAAAAATACCTAACCCCACCCAAGTCCCCCAGGGCAGACCCGGGTGGGGGCCCATGAGAATAAAGGGAGGGGGCAGTTGATATACTAAGTTAAAAATATCATTATTACAGACCCGCAGTGATGGTGGAAGGTAAATACTGCATATGGTTATGGTCTTCTTCAAGGTAACCCGAGCTGCGACAAAATGAAGACAGGTGTCGATGCTAACGGGGCTACATAAAATTTGGCTACTAATGAGAAGAGCCACTCCACCCGAGCTCTTCTCCGAAACAGAGCCTTTATGTATAACATTAAAACCATTAAAGGACACAGGGTCAGAAGTCTTCAGGTAAGTCTCCTGAAGAGATATTACTGAGGGGTTATAGAATTTGACTAAAAGACGTAATTCCTCAAAGTTAGCTTGAAAACCACGACAATTCCACTGAAGCAAATAGTCCATGATTAAGTCTTATCTGGGGGTAAGGAGTTTTTTCCCCCTTTTTCCTTTACCTTGGAAGGAGTTGAAGAAACAGAGGGGGGCCGGCTCCCGGGCCTCCTCTGGTTCTTCGGAGATGAAGGGGGTGGAGCTGCCGCAGCATCAGCAACGACAACTTCCACTCCCTCCATCCGCTCCTCCAGTGCAGCATATTTGTTTTGAAGGGGGACATCAGTGTTCCCCTTCTGGGCCCGTGCGCACAGCGGTCCTATAGATATCTTAGACTTCTGGTCCTGGGCAGCGTTCCTGCTGCTAGAGTTAGCGGCCTTAGAAGGCTGACCAGAGCCAGAAGCCTTTGAAGTTGACTGACTAACGGGTTTGGGTGGGGGCTGAGGCTTAGGGGCAACAGAAGGCGGCACAACCGGACCGGCAGTGTCCGCCTTCTGCGTTCCCTGGCTCCTTGTCACCACCGGAGGAGGGTTACTCTCCAGGGGGGAGAGGAGCCGAGGCTCCGCCCCCAACCAAGAAGTTGGGGTCTGACATGAAAAGTCTTTGGTGGGGCGCTTGCCTGCCACTGCTGCGCTAAACGTATACACAGAGGTGTTAGAGGTTGGGGCAGCCGCAGCTGCATCAGGGCCTTCAACCAGTTTTTTTGGCATCCAGAAAGGACAGCCCCTTCTCCACACGCACCTGCTGAATCTTGCACTCGGATATCCAACGAGGGCATTTCTTACCCGAAGCCATATGCGCCCCCTGGCAATTCACACACAGGGGGGTGGCTGTGCAGGACTCAGCAGAGTGTCCGGGCCTAGTGCAACGGCGCATGAAGCCTCTGCCTGACGGCATGTCTTCTGCCCATGGCCATACTTTTGGCACTTAAAGCACCGGAGGTGAAGAGGGACGTACTTTTTCACTCTCAGGGAGTAGTAACCTCCCCAGATGGTAGTAGGAGGGGTGGGGGTGCCAAACGTCAGGATGATGGTAGGGAGACGGATCTCCCCACCACCTCGCTTGAAAGCGAAGCGCCTGACGTAAGTCACCCCCTGAGACTTAAGGTTCCGTACAAGTTCATCTTCTGACAGTTCTGCCAAAGCTTGATTTTTGATTACGCCTCTTGACGAATTCATAGTTTTGTGGGGTGTGACTTCCACAGGAGTGTCTCCGATGGAAGAGAGCCCCAGTAGCCCGCTGGAGTGTGCCAGAGTACGGCACTCCACCAGCAAGTCACTAGACCTGAGGCGCTGGGCATCAGGCCTGCCAACACGGCTCCAGAAAAGGATGCAGCTTGGATACATGTTTCTCCTTCACCTTGCTATGGACAATGAGGAAGCGAGGCCATACGGCCGACGCCTGAGGCGTCGCTTCCTCACAGTCTGAATCACTGTCATGTTCAATGTCGGTGGCTATGTGCCGTTTCTGTGCTAGTTTTTTTTTTGGTTTTGTTTTATCCATATTATAATAGTAGAGATATTCATCCCCCGGGGGTCCCCGCCCGCCACCGAGCCCAACAAGGGAAAGTGCAACTGTCTGCGGGTCTCCAACCGACGCACAATGGAGACTGCCCGAAAGATATACTCAAAGGGGTAAGCCCGATTGAACCGTTTGAGCCACCGCCTTCTATCACACCGTTGAATGCAGGGGAATACTGGCGTAAAGCACCTAATCAGCAGCAGAGGCTATAGCATGGTGCTCCGTATAGCAGCCCGCATGTCAACAGTGGGATAGGGCTCAACGTGACAAGAGCCGATTGACTAGGCCGGTACGACTAGCCTCCCGTTTAGGCAGAAGTCAAGGCCAAAGTGGAGTGTTTCCTCTTCTCCCCCGACACGGGTCTCCAAGAACGGCAAACACTTGGGATCCAAAGGACCAAAAGCTCACGAGTATTTTTAAGGACCAATCCAACATGGTACGACCTGGGTTAGCACAGCTCCTTAAAAACCGGACCAGTGAAAAAGACTGAACAACATATCTGCTGACATCAAGTTCTAATCCTGGACAAAGATGGCACCCGTCTACTAGCCCACTCAGTCAGTGACTGAGGAGACTACCCACCCACGCCACGTGGAGGCCGGTGCCGAGTGGGCCGTGGGGAATGGGCTGAGTTTGTCCAAGGATATCGTTACTGTGAAGTGAAATCACGGTAGGGTGCAATTTTTCCAAGTTTTCAGGCAGGCCCTTTATACTTTTGTATTGTGACAAATTTCGAGTCTGGACCGAGACGTCAGTCAACAGAGGCTACCGCGGAGGGACCTACTGTGAGGGCATCTCTTCACTCAGGGAGTGAGAACCAGTGCCGAGACACCCGGGTCAGCAGGGACTGCGCTACGGAGCGAGTCAAGAGGACGTCCACGGTACGAGAAACGGAACGACTCGGAAGCGTGCGACGAAAGACTTACATGCCTAGACGTAAAAGACAAGAACGTTACCAAGCGAAAACACCAGCAAACAGGTTGGATTGTGAGAGACAATTACCTAGCCTGGCGTTTACATTGTGTATGTGTATGCGGTGTTGATGGCGGTGTATGCCTCTTATGTGCGAGAGTCTGTACGTGCGACTGGGGCAAGTCTGCGTGGGGCGTTACAGTGTTACGTGGTTGGACGTAGTCGTAGTATGATAAACACACCAGACGCACGCACGTAAGGTTCTTTTAAATAAACTCCACTCAGCTGCAACCCGTTACACGTGGTTTAAAGATGTAGACAATACTGGAGTAACAGTTCCAACAATATTTTAATTCAGTGATGCGATCTCCACACAATGCATTTCCAAATGCACCAACACTGATACAATGTCTCTTCTGCAAATGTCCACACTGGCGACACAAAGTTTCTCATACAACGTACACCACCGACGTTACGCTGCGTCTCTCACAATGTACACCCTATACGGGCCACGTACCTACGATAAACTGTGTGTCTCTACAACTGACAATGCAAGACAATGTATATACGTGCTTCCCAGCACCAATCTTTTATAGTACAACCAATTTCCAGAATAATCGAAGAAAATCATACAACGCAACCAATCAGAACGAAACACGTAACTGAAACTCATAAATATTAATAAAGAAAGAATTTTCTAGAATAATTACAATAGGCTACAAAAATTCGGCTACTAATTTCAGCCCAAATCCTAGTGTGTAATGATGTCATACAAAAGTATGGAAGGCAGTTCACGACCTAGCTGGTTTGATTGATTGTACATTGCTTAACGTCCCGACAGCAACAAGGCTTTCTCAGGACGTGCCTGCACTGCTTGTGAAAAAAATAAATAAACAGAACATTGAATGTATGTCGCCAGCCGGTCAAACACGTTAAATAAACCTAACACATGGGGCCTAAATAAAGCTAAGACCATTTAGCAACACACATCCAATGTCAAGAGCTACAGGCAGTGCAGACAGTAGGGAGAGTTTTAAAAAGGCAAATACAGGTGAATGGACAAAGGGTAGACAGAAACACATGCCCCAGAATAGAGAGAAAAACCCACCCTGTGGGGCTGACCAGGGTGACCCTGGGAACTAAAAAATACCTAACCCCACCCAAGTCCCCCAGGGCAGACCCGGGTGGGGGACGACCTAGCTGGGACCTTTCCAGATTGTACATGATTGTACATTGTGTAACGTCCCGACAGCAACAAGGCTTTATCAGGACGTGCCTGCACTGCTTGTGAAAAAAAACCCCAACTAAACAGAACATTGAATGTATGTCGCCAGCCGGTCCAATACATTAAATAAACCTACGATATGGGGCCTAAATAAGCTAAGACCATTTAGCAACACACATCCAATATCAAGAGCTACAGGCAGCGCAGACAGTAGGGAGAGTTTAAAATAGGCAAATACAGGTGAATGGACCACGGGTAGACAGAAACTCATGCCCCAGAATAGAGAGGAAAACCCACCCTGTGGGGCTGACCAGGGTGACCCTGGGAACTAAAAAGTAGTTAACCCCACCCAAGTCCCCCAGGGCAGACCCGGGTGGAGGACTTTCCAGAAGTTCCACAATCTTTCAAAAGACACACCGACTGGCTGCCAACTTCACGCACACAGTAAACAACTATGACTATTTGAGCGTCTATAAAACAATGTAACGAAATGTTACCTATTCCTCTGACGACGCACGTACGCGGTCACAAGACAGCGCGACCTGCTCGAAGGTTCTAATCTATACTCCGCGAAACTACGCAAAACAAAGATCGACCGCTATTCTCCGTGCGACTTTTCTAGAAGCTTCCGGTTAAACTTAGCATAATAACAAAGCGAAATCCGCTCTACGCGCGAACGAAAGAAAATCTTACTAAAAAGGTACGTGAATCGTAACCATGATAGCTCAAATAAATATCAGATCGTTTCCTACGATTAACACATGCATGCTCTCACAGGACAACACAACCACAACCGTAACATACAGTGGTGACCCACGACCACTGGCCCAAAACATACTCACTTTTGTTTCGCACATGAGCCCCAAAATTACCAAAATCACCATGAATACCCCCCTCCCCCGCTTTTTTCGTTTTGTTTGTTTGTTTGTTTATTTTTTATTTAAAAATGACGTCATTTAGCACGGTACACAACAAGTAATGAAGTCATTGAATCAAAGCAAATCATCAAATTCAGTAAGAGAATATCGGTATGAGTGGAGAGTAGGTAGGCCTAGTTGTGAAACCGTCTATATGCATGCCCACATACCGGCACTCACAGTCCTGACACATTAAAATGAGAAAGTCAGTATCATCGCGGCAGATTTGGCTTGTGGGATTGTTGATTGATTGATTGTACATTGCTTAACGTCCCGACAGCAACAAGGCTTTCTCAGGACGTGCCTGCACTGCTTGTGAAAAAAAAAAATAAAACAGAACATTGAATGTATGTCGCCAGCCGGTCCAATACATTAAATAAACCTAACACATGGGGCTTAAATAAAGCTAAGACCATTTAGCAACACACATCCAATATCAAGAGCTACAGGCAGTGCAGACAGTAGGGAGAGTTTTAAAAAGGCAAATACAGGTGAATGGACAAAGGGTAGACAGAAACACATGCCCCAGAATAGAGAGAAAAACCCACCCTGTGGGGCTGACCAGGGTGACCCTGGGAACTAAAAAATACCTAACCCCACCCAAGTCCCCCAGGGCAGACCCGGGTGGGGTTTGTGGGTTTGTGCGCCTAGGGTGGCGATGTCTTGGCATTGAGTGGGCAGCTGCACGCAACCATCAATACACTCAAAAATTCGCTATACTTTCAACATTCAGTACATTCAAGGCTATACTACACTTTCACCATTCAATACACTCAAAACTTCGCTATACTTTCAACATTCAGTACATTCAACTGAGGCCGCTACGCTACACTTTCACCATTCAATACATTCAAGACTACGCTACACGTTCACCATTCAATACATTCCAAACTACGCTACACTGACGTTCATTTTTCAATACACTCAAAACTTCGCTATACTTTCAACATTCAATACAACGCTACACGTTCACCATTCAATACTGACACTCAAAACTACGCTACACTTTCACTGTGACCATTCAATACACTCAAAACTATTGCACTGGGATGCAAGGAGTGAGTTAATAGTTAATATTACCAGTGTCGCCCGAGTCCAAATGTGTCGCAGTCTGTACTGAGAACAAAAATGATTATGATCACATAGTTTCTGAGAAAAGCAAATGGCGTCGAATCATGAGTAATCCAGACCAAAAAGGTGACTGCCAAGCGTGTAATATGCAAAGAAGTACCCAACGGAGAAAGAAACACGCTTAGAAAAGACGGGTACAACACAATTGTACCCAATTGTGTTGTACCCGTTTTTCTAAGCGTGTTTCTTTCTCCGTTGAATCATGATTAGACTAATTCCGCTTACGTCACTGATTCTAGTAGACTAATTCCGCTTACGTCACTGATTCGACAACTAGTCATCTGCAGGCCTAAGCCCACTCTACACGATCGCTAAGAATGGCCGGAGTCATTTGCATGCGTGGCTCTAATCGTGCGCGTCACCGCCTAAGCAAAGGGAAATCAACTGTAGCGGCACCTTGCTTTATGGCATGCGCAGAATTTAGTATTAGCACACGTAATCGTATGCAAATGGTCTCTGAATTTGAGTGAGTGCGTGGCCTAATAGGCGGTGATGCATTACGTACAATCGGGAATTTCCATTCACTGCGCTGACTTTGGGCCGTGTGCTTGTGATGCTTCACGTAAGAAGGGAATTTCCATTCCGCCACCGCTGTGACTTTGGGCGGTGATGAGCTGAATTTTTAAGGCTGCCGGACGTAGGACGGTCAAAAGCCGGAACGCAGGGCCATGCATCAATAGCAGAGACTTGATGAGTTAACTTCATGATGATGTGATGGTAGTTATAGTTGTTGTTTTGACTGCCGGAGTTATATAGTGCGCACCGGACGCCACCCCAAACCAGCAGACGCACAAGCAGACACATATGCACACACACACACACAAACACATGTATATGAACGCCGAACGCGCGCGCACACACACAAACTGGCACGCAATCATACCGTGGCTCTCTCCAGTCTCTCTCTGTGCAAGTCAGTTGTGCTGTGTTTACATCGTGGGCATCTAATTCACCCTATTTCCACGGATTAACGAAAGTGTTTTAAATGATATTTGGTGCGTGACTTTATGAGTGAACGACTGAGGTTTTGGTGATGTGGTTTTTTTTTTGGTGAAAATTGGACAGACTGAACGTGAGTAATTTGTATCTATATTTTCTCAAAGATGGTTTATCTTTTTGAACTGTGAAAGTGTGAAAGCAGCCATGGCGTGGCTGGCGTGTTCTGAAATAACCGGCGCCAGTCCACCTGCACCGTCTTCCAATCTCTCTCCAGGCGCTGGCACTGCGGCTTTGCAAAATCGCGTCAAGTATATGTTACGTTAAATTAGAAAAGCCTTTGTAAGAAATACTATTAAGAACAACAAAGGCTGGTCAGCGTCCTGAATGACCTTACCCGAGGCTCAAGTGCATAAACGGTAATCAAACTCCTTCACTGGCTCCCCATCCCCCAACGCATCCAATACAAAATTCTGTCTCTCTGCTACAAATCCCTGAACAAATGCGCTCCTGCCTATCTCTCCAACTTACTTCACCCTTACACACCTTCCCGCTCCCTCCGATCTGCCTCCGACCCTCTCCGCCTCCACATCCCTCGCACAAACTCAACACTTTCGGCCCCCGCTCCTTCTCCGTCTACGGTCCATCCACCTGGAACACTCTCCCTCTCTCTCTTCGTCAGAAACACTCTCTCTCTCCTCCTTCCAGTCCGCCCTCAAAACTCACCTCTTTCAACAGTTCTAGCACTATATCACCACACTCTCCACCGCAAGCTGACCGTCGTAATGTTTTTTTCACTATTTGTTGTACGTGAGTCATTGTCTAAAGCGTGCGCATGCGTGCGCGAGTTGTGAGTGCGCGCTTAGAGTTATAATTATTATAAGATAAGCGCATTACAAATATCGTAATTATTATTATTATTAATCCCTAGTGATGTATCCGCTGACATGTTTAATAATCACTTCTTCCTTGTTACTGAACTTTTCTCAACACAAGGCAATGCCAATGATACACCGGACGTGAACGGAATGCTTAGAGACACAAGAGACCATCTACAAACACGATTCACGGAAGCTGGTGTTGGCGCTGCAGCATTTCTGAAGTGTTGGCGGAATGCACTGTACGTTCGCTACGTAGAACAGCTGAAACGTGTACATCCAGGACAGTTTTTAATTACATGGTCAGAAACAGACTTCGCTACGTAGAACCATAGACCAGAATAACCGGACAAGCATCTCTTTGCCGAGAAACAGACGAACCGCAGGCCGAACTCCCGTCGCGCATGCGTCAATTGATTTAGTCAACCTACGCATCCGCTTTTCTTTCCACACACAACAACAATGGAGATCGACACTGTTTTGCAGGTAAAGGGGAACAAACATTCCCAAGATGTTCTACCTTGAACACTTATTCAATAAATAGGGGCATATATGGTAGCCTTTTTTTTTGTTGTTGTTTTTTGACGGTTTATATTTCGATTGAAGTCTTCCTTTGTGCATTCTATCGTTAGTATTTGTGTCACACGTGATAGGCTGCTGGAGTAGATCAAGTGAAGTGTTCTAGTATTAGTTTCACGTTTACACGAGATGGAAACTGTTGAAATATAACAGGCTAAAAGAACGTGTCGTTGGTGTGCGATGTTTGGCACCATTTTATATACATACTTCACAGCAACGGGAAATCTCCCACCTTAAAACAACAACACGCAATGAGACAAACGGACCCAAAGTAAAACAAAGGGAGGGAACAAACACAGCAACGAACGAAATATAAATACAAGGTTAACTCCCCCACTAATAACAAACGCACAAAACACCAACAGTGCTACATGCAGCCCCTGACAACGCAATGAACCGGACAACAAAAACCAGTGACAATTATTTTATTAAAAAAAAAAAAAAAAACACAGAACAATCACAAGTGTGGTTTGGTGGGTCCGCTGACGAGAGCAGTACCTAGCTTATTGCAAGCGAAAATGTGCGTGCTTGAAATACACAAAGGGAATGAAGTGACGTAACAAAATCTAGACCTGGGTCATAAAACCTTGTGTATACGGCCAAGCCAGAACAAACAGGCTAAAAGAACGTGTCGTTGGTGTGCAATGTTTGGCACCAGTTTATACACACACGAGTCCCGAATAAATCGCAGGATAAAACTTTTTGTATAGTGAATTGAACTTAATATGATTAGAACGAGCTTATATTCTAGGTAAATAATACTTATCCAACTTCACGCATTCCTGTCGAAAGTGTCTAGAACAAATCTTTGCAGTGTCTTTGTTAAACTTGCTAGTGTCTGCACGATTCACGGCGTGAACAAGCTCTCTCTCCCACTTCAAGTCCTTTGGTTGGCGAATGGAGAAAAACGACAGCCCCTTGTGCTTTCCGTTGCATGCACCACAACCCACAATCGTACAACTTGCACCAGGCACAATGCAAGACAAAAGACACTTTACAAACTGCACCACTAACCAAAATCATAGATAACTAAAAACATTCCACGTGAAAAGCTCTCCGATGTACTGAACCGGAATAATGAGTTGACTGATGCGCAAGAATAGTTGCGCGACGAGTGCAGAGACCGGAAGCAGGAGAGAGAGCGGTCCGGTTATTTATGGTCTATGGTAGAACAGCTGGAACGTGTACAGAGGCAGCATGTCACTCAGACCCCAAAGGGTGTGTTTCATTGTCCTGTACTTCACCCTGTTCATGCTGATACCCTATTGCAAGTATTAAATTTGGTAATGATAGTTCAAGGGTGGTGCCAGAACAGCTTGGCGCCTCTAGGCGCTAAGCTGTTCTGGCATCAACATTGAACTAAAATGCTTGATTTATCTTCTAATAGGTAGTGTACAGTTCACAGTAAAATAAGCAAATTAAAACAAATCCAGCTTCAGGATGTACCGGGTTAAAGGGGTTTCAACTTCTTTTTAGTTGTTTTACCCACGAAACCCTGGCGGCAATATTTTTACATCACAAGTTGTTTGAATATAATAGCAACAAATCTTATAAACGAGCTAAATCAACCAATCAGTCAAGGCACAAAAACAGAATAGTATTGATAAACATACGAATCGACCGACAGATTAATAAAATGTATCAATCGTTAAATGAATTTTAAATGTAAAAATAGTTTTGAGTCTATCGATCAATAAATAAACAAATGCAAAATGCAAGACTTCACTGCACACAAAAAAAAAAACCAGAATACAAAAGGACTCGGTTACATACTCATGTAAGGTCACCTTCACAGAGTGCTGGTAGTGATATTACAGTCACACCCCTAGAGTGATCTTCAATGCAGGTGTGTGTCGAGAAAAGTATTCAAGGGCAAAAACAGACCACCTGTCATTAATCCCTTCACTGCCGTGGTACGTACATGTTTGTTTCTGAAACCTTGGTTCATTCAACGACCAAAAAGCTAAGATCGTCAAAGAAACACGGATGCAAATTTGTCTCAGCAAGAGACATAGATCCTCATGAGCCCTCGCAGATGTGGGGGCTCATGAGGATCTATGTCTCTTGAAGTTTGATCGTGTTCATTTTCTCGGCAGTGAAGGGGTTAAAGACATCATTTGGGTGGCCACAGTCACAGTCACAGCTATAGCCACAGTCACAGCTATAGCCACAGTCACAGCTATAGCCACAGTCACAGCTATAGCCACAGTCACAGTCACAGCTATAGCCACAGTCACAGCTATAGCCACAGCCACAGTCACAGCTATAGCCACAGTCACAGCCACAGCTATAGCCACAGTCACAGCTATAGTCACAGCCACAGTCACAATCACAGCTATAGTCACAGTCACAGCCACAGTCACAGCTATAGCCACAGTCACAGCTATAGCCACAGTCACAGCCACAGCTATAGCCACAGTCACAGCCACAGCTATAGCCACAGTCACAGCTATAGCCACAGTCACAGCCACATTCACATTCACAGTCACAGTCACATTCACAGCCACAGTTACAGTCACAGAATAAATGCTGGTCTTTATTTACAGGTGAGCTGTCCATTCTTCGTCACACTTGCGAGGCTTTGAATTTGACATTTGCACCTTGCCCCAAACAAAAATGTGTTCTAGCTCGACCGGCATAACTTGAGGGGCCACTGGCAACAGGGTGCCTATACACATGTCCACCCTGTGGTAGTGGTATATGTGGTTATTGTAACAGGACAGAAAAATGTTCACAAGGCTATCACAAATAGGACTCATGCACACGTAGCGGACATGACCATGATAATATGCTATTTTCCCTTTCAAATGACAGCATAAGAAACAATTTTGCCCACGTAAAAAAAAAAAAGCAAAGGACTTCCAAGGGTGGTGTCCAAATAGCTTGGAGCCTACAGGCGATCTGTCTCCAGAGCTTTGAGGTACACCTAAGAATCTGAAACAGGATTTGTATTCACATAATCCTCCATCTACAACGGATAAATTGGGACAGGGGTGGAAAAAATGGAAGGCCATACAACACTGAAAGAAAAAAAGTGTCTGGTCATGTTAGAAACGCTGAGGCCGGTCTTGTGGCTGTCTGCGTCAGCACACGCGGATGTTGAAACTGCTGCGATTTTGGAAAGGTTACATGATGATGAAAACCTCACCCCACTACACCGTCCTGTAGGTGTGTACTGAGTGCAGCTTTCTGATCGGTACTGATGTACCACTACACCGTCCTGTAGGTGTGTACGAGGGCAGATTTCAGATTGGTACTGATGTACCACTACACCATCCTGTAGGTGTGTACCGAGTGCAGCTTTCTGATCGGTACTGATGTACCACTACACCGTCCTGTAGGTGTGTACGAGGGCAGATTTCAGATTGGTACTGATGTACCACTACACCATCCTGTAAATGTGTACGAGTGCAGCTTTCTGATCGGTACTGATGTACTTATCCCCATGGTGCCTGAAGTAAGCAATGAAGTGTAAAACACCTGGGATGTTTTTGGTTTTTTTAATGCTGTCTGTCCCGATGCTGGACGATTTAAAATCCTAGAGGAAAATCTTCCACAAGTCGACAGTTTTCATCTTCAGAACTGAAGGAGCCGATTGGTCAGACAGTCAGACTGCTGCTAAGTCTTTGGAATACTCCACCAAATAACCATAATGGTCGATCTATCTTCTTAGTATCTTCATAGAGACTAAAAGAATAAATACTTCAAGGTAGTGCCTGATTGACCCTACACCTTTTGACACAAAACACGAGCCACTTTCTACATGCATCCACTGGTACTGGTCACAGCATGCACAAGGGGGTGAAAAATGCTCATCAATTTCCAGCAACTGTGAGAGATTCGATAGAAAACTTCCCACATGGAATTCACCCTTCGGCTGTTGGTAACTCTTTGTGTCACGGTGATTCACCACTATAAAAAGCGCTACCAACAGCCAAAGGGAATCACTGCGACAAAAAGTGCTGCTTAAAGCAAAATAGATACCAGCTGAATGTTCAGAAAGGCGACTAAACAGATGTCAATCGGATCTGTTTGGAGGGAGCAGGGTTTTCCTGGCTGATGAGATACTGTGTGACGTCTATGTCCAGTTTAGATAATGCAGTCGGCAAGTCCAGCTTCTGGTCATCTTCATCTTTCTGGCGCTCTGGAAAAAAAAATATAAATAAATATTTAAAAAATGGATTGCAGGCCAAAGTTTCCAAAGTCTGAGTTTCCTCAACAGAAGTGAAATAAAATAGGGCTTCCTTGTTTGATCCATAAATAAGAGAAACATTAAAATAATAATAATAATTAAAAAAAAAAAAGGGAAATAATGGGTGGCAGTGCGGAAAACTGAAAAAAAAATGATATTGTCATTAACCTTTTATCAATCGGAATACACCAGTGTGTGAAATAAGTGTGACTAAAACAGTTCAAGGGTAGTGCCAGAATAGCTTCCCTTGAACTATATCCTTATCTGTAAGTACTAAAATGTAGCTTGCATATGGCAGAGTACAAACTTGAAGATTTTAGCCTCAGTATGATATGGGTTAAAAGACCACCATTTAACCCCTCCAGTTCCCATCCAAAAAATGAAAACCACCCATCTGCAAGAGGTATAGATCCTCATGAGCCCCCGCAGTTACGGGGGCTCATGAGGATCTATGCCTCTTGCGGAGACCAATTTGTATCCCTCTCCCTTGGTGTAGACAGCTGTCGCTTTTGGTCGTTGAATGAAGCAAGATTTCACAAACAAAACATGCGGCAGGGACAGGGTTAATCACAGGTGGTCGCTTAACTCTTTTCATCCTAATACATTGATGCTTGAAACAAGTTTGACTATGATAGTTCAAGGGTGGTGCCAAAATGGCTTGGCACCCAAGACGCCTGGGTGACGTATCTCCTAACCTGTAATGCAGCCTTCATAGGACAATAAGCACATTTTAAAACATCAAGCCTCGGGATGTAATGGGTTAAAACAGGTTCTGCGGCAATAGCAAATCGAGTCCCCTGGCCTATTTTGTGACATGTATATCCACACTTTGTCTGCAGGATTCTCACCCAGCTGGGCTGCAGCCATTCCATACATATTATTCCATACACATCATCATGGTGGCTTTGATCTTAGGTCCTCCTTTTGCTGACCGTGTAGCACCATCATGGTGGTGCATCACCATCATCAAAATGTGTTTAACTTGAAAATGGTTTTGTTATGTGTGTTTTAGTTGTATGTGTGTGCGCAGATTACTTTTTTTAAAGGTAGTGAAATTCTGCCATTTTGACAGATGAGGGATCAAAACCAGAAATACTGTCCAGAATTGCGCAGACAACAACAGCACTGACAAGACTGAAGACCATATGGAAGGACAGAAACATCATGCTCTGCTCCAAGATCAGATGCGCTCCTTTAGTCATCTCGGTGTTTTTGTATGCCTGCGAGTCATGGACCCTCACAGCAGACCTTGAAAGGAGGATACAAGCCACTGAAATGAGATGTTTTCGAAGGCTGCTTGGCATTTCATACAGAGATCACATCACGAACAAGGAAGTGGGAAGCAGAATCAGGCAAGCCATCGGGCCCTATGAAGATCTATTAGCCATTGTGAAAAAAACGCAAACTGAAGTGGTATGGGCATGTCACGCGTTCAGCAGGGCTTGCCAAAACAATCCTGCAAGGCACTGTGCAGGGAGGACGAAGGAGAGGAAGACAGAGGAAAAGATGGGAGGACAATATCTCAGAGTGGACAGGACTGAGGCTGGGTGATACACTAAGAATGGCAGAGAACAGAGAGGAATGGAGGGAGCTGGTTGCCAAGTCATCAGTGGTGTGACAACGGTCGGCAAGACTACGGGATATTGATAGATAGATAGATCGAAATTCTGCATACATACATTTTTGGGCAACGCGCTTAGAGCTCACTGCTCCTGGGGATGCAGTGCTATATAAATGCTCTTTATTATTATTATTTTATTATCCAAGTTCAAAGTTCACCTAAACACTTTTCGTTTTTGTCAGGCATCTAACATGTAGCTCATTGAGCTTTTTTCCTAGTGAACTGTTAACTGCCTTGTATTCTAAATCTGGATCGTATGTGACATGGAAGTTGATGTAAGGTGATGGGCAGGGATGGGGTGGGTTACAGTAGTGTATCATTGTGCGTGTGTCTGGGAGAGAGAGTGTGCTGTTGTGCATGTGCAGCGAGTCCAGTGTATTCCTGGAGAACAGCGCTGTACAAAACCTATTTATTATAATAATTATTATATATAACACCAAAAACTGAGTCTCCTTTTTGATGACTACTGTGAGATGGCCTTAGTTACCTGCTTGGCGTTAAACCTAAATAACTAACTAACTAACTCCTTTTTGATGACTTGCGTTAAATCGCAAGTGCTTTAACTCATTCAGCCCGACGGCCACGTTTCCCAAATTTTGGAGGCAACATCTAATGACTATGTGCCAGTTGCAGGAGATGGATCGACCATGACAATTCAAGGGCAGTGCCAGATTAGCTTGGCGCCGAGAAGTATCATGGTGGAGCCATCTTCTGTTGTAGTGCGTCAGGGCTGAATGGGTTACGTCCCCTGGATATTACAAGACATTCAGTCCCCTGTTGGACGGCAGACATCACATCCACAGTTTGTGGACAGGACACTCACCCAGCTTGGCGGCAGCCTCAGTGGCACGCAGCTCCAGGTTCTGAGCATGTCGCAATTCCTGCAGTGTCAGCTCGTGTTCCCGTTTCATTTGGTCCAACAGGTGGTGGTGATGCTGTTTGCCTGATTCCATCTGTTTCTCTGTAAAGCACAAGGTATATATAAGTGATTGGTCCAACAGGTGGTGGTGATGCTGTTTGCCTTATTCCATCTGTTTCTCCGTAAAGCAAAAGGTATATATATATATATATATATATATATATATATATATATATATATATATATATATATATATATATATATATATATATATATATATATATATATATATATATATATATATATCATATGTAAGTGATTGGTCCAACAGGTGATGGTGATGCTGTTTGCCTGATTCCATCTCTTTCTCTGTAAAGCAAAATGTATATAATTATTTTTGATATATAAGTTATTGGCAGCAGGGGTTTGCCACAGGGATCTTTGTAGATCTGAGGGAGGTTAAAATAACCATTGTACCCCTCACGCGTGAATGGTACAATGGTTACTTTGACCTCCCTCAGGCCTACGCGGGTCCGTGTAAACTCCTGCTACCAATAACGTATTAAAAATTTCGCTATATTCATAACGTAGTCAAGTTGATCAAACTCTGAACATCCGTGGCTTCTGCTGTCACCTGTAGTTGACCTAATACATGTTCTGAGCGAGCCCCGATCGACAGTTGCAAGGTGTCATGATCATGAGCAAACACCTCTCTTGCTGGCAGTTTGTCAATTTTAGTTTGACTTCTGGAAACGCTTTACAGGCTGCACTGTCTACATATTGTCTGAGTAATGCGATTTAACAGTGAGTACGTGGAAACGCTTTACGAGCCGCACTGTCTACATATTACCAGAGTAATGCGATTTAACAGTGAGTACATGTTTTTGCGACTGTTGTTCACTAAAAGAGTAGTTCAGAATTTAATATTCAGCACTGAAGCGATGATCATGTGACACTGACCTTGGTGCGTCATTCTCAATCCAGCGGAGGGCCTGCTCTAGTTTTGTATACAAACCAAGGGGAATCACAGCGCTGGACAGACAAACAGTTAGATCCCCTGCCCCCGCCTATCAGGCACCCAATCGCCAGCCCACAGAGAAATATGCAGGTATAGAACAAGACGATCATTTCCATCCTCAAAAAAGAATGGATCAGGTCTCTTATATAACCCATGTCTTTCTCCGGAACTTAGGAAGTAGGCAGGAGAAACATACATACACAAACATGAAGGTGCGCTACTATATGTGGTCGGGTAAATACCCTGATTTCCCACAGTAGATGCACAGAACATTACACAACAATGTAACGATACAAATTTGCCTCAAGTTATAGATACTCACAAACCAGATAGGTGAGGCTAGCGCTGGCAGAATTGTATACAAACCAAGGGGAATCAAAGCGCTGGACAGACAAACAGTTAGATCCCCTGCCCCCGCCTATCAGGCACCCAATCGCCAGCCCACAGAGAAATACGCAGGTATAGAACAAGACGATCATTTCCATCATCAAAAAGGATGGATCAGGTCTCTTATATAACCCATGTCTTTCTCCGGAACTCTAGTTTTGTCTTGAGCATTTTGACTGGAAATATTGTTGACAATTGGATGCGGTCATCAAAAAAAGACAACTTTAGAGTGCATATTCTTTTAAACTATGCTAAGAAGCTTCTTTTTTTGGCATGTGTGTTTCTCCTTTTGTTGAACAAAGCTACTAATCGAGAGTCGAAAATGAGGTCATAATACATCCCACAGCGGGCTACAAGAAGTCCACCATTAGTTGCTACAAGGGTTTTTGTAGCGAGGCCACATGTTACTGTCTAGGATTGGTCATTTCAAGTAGGGATGAAAACAAACCCATTTAGACCTCCCACAACACCACCAGTGAGGGCTCAACCACATAGTTCAAGGGTGGTGCTCGAAGCAGACTTGAATGCTGCCTTCAGGATGGCAGTGGATGTGACCAGGGTTGTCTGCGACTGCTACTGCTGCGTAGTTACATGTCTTTCCCAAGCAGTGCCAGCAGTACTGTATCAGACCTAGCAGACAGTTCAAGGGTGGTGATTTTAGAAAAAGATGGTGAACCTAAAAGGACAGTGCATCTGTTCTGCCTGGCAGCACCCTCAGTAGCAGTCAGAGAGTTAATCACATTATCACAGGCCTGGCCACAAGGAGTTAATCACATGATCACAGCTCTTGTCACAAGGAGTTAATCACATCATCACAGGCCTGGCCACAAGGAGTTAATCACATCATCACAGTCTTTGTCACAAGAAGTTAATCACATTATCACAGGCCTGGCCACAAGGGGTTAATCACACCATCACACCACTGGTCACAAGGAGCCAAACCTTTTGAGGTCCCATTTCTCAAATTTTGGAGGTGATGCCTAACGACTATGTACTAGTTGCGGGAGAAGGCTTGAACATGATAATTTAAGGGTAGTGCCAGATCAGCTTGGTGCCTGAACGTGCCAAGCTAATCTGGCACTACCCTTGAATTATCATGGTCAATCCATCTCCTGCTGTAGGGATCCTGGGCTAATAGGCTTAATCACATGATCATATGGACTTAACCACACAATCACAGCTCTAGTCGCAAGGAGTTAATCACATGATCACTGCCCTGGTCACAAGGAGTTAATCACACGATCACAGCCCTGGTCACAAGGAGTTAATCACACAATCACAGCCCTGGTCACAAGGAGTTAATCACACGATCACAGCCCTGGTCACACTCCTCATGAGGATCTATGCCTTTCCCAATGGTCTGTGTTCCCCTTGTGAAGAAAGGAACCAACTTACTGAGCCCTGCGCATGCCTCTTCCTTGTTCAGGCGGAGCCGGCTGGTCAGGTTCTGTCGCATATTCTCCATCTCTCCCTCCAGGCGAAGTCTTGTACGAGACTCAATAGCGCTGTTCTGCATCTCCTGAAATAAACATAAAAAAAGGATTGGCGTGCGTCACTACATGGGCTCAATTTTATAAAGTCATCAGATGACAGGTTGTCATAGTACCCAAATTGTAGAAAACAAACTGCCCTGAAAAAGTCAAACCTCTTTTTGAATTACCATTTTGAGAACTTCCACGATGACATAAAACACCATGACTTTGACTGTAATCATTGTGTCGTCGTTTGTACGCACTTCTCGTACCTGCAACAGAAACTAACAGAAATTCATTTTTCTCTAAAAGGTATTTAAAAAAAAAAAATACTTACCGATGACATGACTGTGTGACTTTGTGGAAGTGTCTACTACTTACTCAATTTTAGCCTAAGAACCCGTTGTGTTACCACACAACCCGGGATGCACTTGGGGAACCCCCAGAGGGGCCGAGAGTTGTCTCCCGTTCCTGCCTATCCAGTTCCGAGTCACGTGGCAGATCTGACTCCAGTTGAGGCGCAATCCCCCATGCCCGGAGCAGTGACCGCACAAGACAGCAACAACCTTGTGGAAAGGACGCCACACCGGACGCGGGAGCCCAGCGCTCGGAGCAGGACTGCTATCAACGCGATCGCTTCCAGGAGGGAGCCCGCCCGGACAAAGCCCGCTGGTTCCTACGGGGAGCCTGCTTGCCGGCAAAGAGCCCGCCTCACTGAGCCCGGCTCGGAGAGACGCGCCACCCCATGTCCGCTGTCAGTCCTCGCTTGTCTCCAAGAAAGCCCGCTGACTCTTACGGGGAGTCGCTTTGCCGGCAGAGAGCCCGCCTCACTGAGCCCGGCTAGGAGAGACCTTTACCCGCGCATCCGAGGACTTCGGGCAGTTCTGAGCCCTCACGCTACTCCAGCTCTACCAGACGCTCACGCTCCCCTGTTGGCGAGCGCAGGAAGGATCACGCTTCGCTCCGCGCCAGGGACCGTAGCCCCCATCGTTCTTCGGCTTCGTCGCGCTTGACCCGCTCGTGGCAGCTCAAGTGGCAGCTCGCTCGTCTCGTCCCTCCCCTCCGCTGCCCGGCGCACCACCCTTCGCCCCCTCCTCGACGGCACCATAGTAAGAGCACCCCCCACCTCGTCAGCACCGTTCGAGTAGTCGCAGTAGCTCGTCGTAACTCCGGACGCCCTGACCGCGTCAACTGGTCTTCGTCACATCGTGCCGCGCCACAGACGCCGCCCCGTCATCGTCGACAGCCCCCTCTCGGATCTGGTCGCTTCCCCTCCTCCTCCTCTGGCCACCGGCACTTGGATGTCGTCGCCCCTAGCCCTCCCTAGCCCTCGTCTGCGTCGCCGGACCTCCTCCCCCCGCCCGGTGGAGGACGAGACCCTGAGCCTGCTGGCCGAGGACTCCATCTCAGCTCTTCTCAGTGGACTTAGTCACTCTCCTTCGCCTCGCTCTCCTTCTTCCGACGACTAGGTTTCCCCCAAGCCGGCCTCTTCGTCGCGTACGGACACGTGCTTTCCCTGGACGAAGCTGCTCGTCTCATTGCCGCCATGCTTCCCGCGGATGACTGCCCTCCGTCGCCATGGTTCAAGAAGAAGATCTCCGCGTTTGTCGACGCTGGAAGACAAGTGAAGAGGTTCAAGTCTCTGCCGCAGCCTCCCGGCTTTCGTGACCTGCGCGACGCCTTCTCCGCTCACCTCCTGTCGGGTTCCCGGGACTCCGATTTCTTCTCGGACCGTAGGTGGCCAGCTGGACTCGACATTGCCTTTCATCAGGACTGGTACTCGGGACACTCCCAGGCGTTCACCTGCCCTCTCCCTGCTGTGGATCCGCCGGCCTTGGTTCAGGCTGGAGGTGCCGCCTTGCTGAAGCGCGCCCTGCCCCGCAGACTGGACAAGACTGCCTCACTCGTCCGTAACACCTTGGCCTGCGCGGGATTCCTGGAGCTGCTGTCCCAAGCCTTCGTGCGCCGCATCGAGGACGCCTGGCACCCCTCCTTGACGCCCCTCCTAGGAGACCTACTCGCTCTCGCGGAAGTGGCCAACCGGGTGGCGTATCACTCGTTGGTCAACGCCATGGCTGCCGCCTCCAACTGCGACCTGTTGCGTCGGGATGCCATGCTGCTCGCCTGCCGCAGAATGCCCCCTGATTTGAGGATTCAGCTGCGCCGTGCTCCCATGGGTGGCCCTCTGCTCTTCGGTGAGATCTGGCAGATGGTGAAGGATGCAAACTCGGACCATTGGCCTCGCAGGACAGCTCCACCTCGCTTTCAGGCTGCCCGCAAGGCTGTGGGTCCTGCCCTGCGGACCTCCAGACCCGCCACGTCTTCCGCCCCCGCGCCTCCGCGGGCCCCTCGTCGCTGCCCCGCCTTCGGCCACCCCGGACCTGTTAGCGCCCCTACCCCCATCTGCCCCCATCCTGCCCGTCGCCCATGTCACGGGCGGGCCGCTTGACTTCTCCCCTCTACTGCCACTGCTGACCACACCAGGGTCTCCAGTCGGCGGAAGGCTTGCTCTGTGCAGCGAGGAGTGGCGCTCGCTGTTCCCAGACCACCCCTGGATATTGGAGACAGTTACCGAGGGCCTTCGGATCGCTTTTTGCTCCCCGCCTCCGCTGCTCCCCATTGTGGTCCGAGGTGCCGTCAGACGAGCTCATGGCCTGCACTTTACGCGGAGAAGTCGCCGCTCTTCTGCAGAAGGCAGCCACAGAGGTCGTGCTACACCCAGACTCCCCAGTCTTCTACAGCCGCCTCTTCGTGGTACCCAAACCAGGCGGCAAGTGGCGACCTGTCATCGATCTCTCAGCGTTGAATGCATTCATCACGGCCCCGTCCTTTCGCATGGAGACTGCCCGGGCCCTCAGAGCTTCCGTACAGCCCGTGGACTACGCGATCAGTCTAGACTTATTTGACGCTTATCTCCATGTCCCCATGCACCCGGCGTCCAGGAGGTACCTCCGCTTCACCTGCGACGGAGTCGACTATTTACCAGTTTCGGGCACTGTCGTTCGGTCTCAACTTCAGCACCTGGGTTTTCACCCACACCATGGACGCAGTGGTGGCCAAGGCGCGACAGTCGTCTTCCAGCCCGACATCGAACTACCTCGACGACCTCCTCCTACGCAACCAATCGGAGGCCGACCTGACATAGGACAGGGATGCACTGATTCGGCTTTTGTCGCGGTTGGGGTTCCTAGTCAACGCGGGCAAGTCGGACCTCACCCCCTCGCGTCGCTTCATCCACCTCGGCATGGAATTCGGCACAGACCTCAACAGGGTGCGTTTGCCGGAGCCACGGATCCTGAATTCAGTCGCCCTAGCCGGCCAGGTAGCCCAGCAGGACGCAGCCTCCGCCAAAGTTTATCTGCAGCTTCTTGGCTTGATGAATGCGGCGGCGGATCTACTCCCCATCGGCCGTCTCTACACCCGGCTGCTACAGCTGCACCTCCTGCTTCACTGGCCGCCATTGTACCTGTTACGATTGTGGTTGTGTTATCCTGTGAGAGCGTGCGTGTGTTATTCGTAGGTAACGATCCGATGTTTATTTGAGCTATCACGGTTACGATTCACGTGCCTTTTTAGTAGGATTTTCTTTTGTTCGTGAGTAGAGCCGATTTCGTTGTGTTGTGTTTAGTCCGGAGCGTTCTGGAGGGGTCGCACTGTCTGGTGGCCTCGTACTTGTCACGTCGGGTAGTTGGCATCGCAACATTTTTGCTACTTTTTGTTTTCCTGTGCGCGTAAATTGAGCAGCTTTTATTTTGTTTTGGGAATGTTCTCGTACCTTTTTGAGCGATCATGGAACGTGGTGATAGGGATACCATACTTTTATGTGTCTTCATTATACGCTAGAATTTAGAGCTGAAGTGAGCAGCCAAGTTTTTGTAGCCTGTTATATTTTTTTCTGGAAAGGTTATGTTAATGAGCTTCGGCTGCGTGTTTCGTTCTGATTGGTTGAGTTGTATGTTTTCCGTAGACGATTCTAGATTTTTGTAGTATATATAAGGAGGGCGCTGGGAAAGCCCGTTCGTACATTGTATTGCTTTGTCAGTTGTAGAGACACGTAGTTTATTGGGAGAGACGATGTGTATGAGAAACTTGGTGTCGCAGTGTGGACATTGCAGAAGAGACTTTGTATCAGTAGTTTGTGCATTTGAAAGTGCATTATTGTGTGGATATCGCATCGCTGAATTAAATATTGTTGGGACTGTTACTCCAGTATTGTCTACATCCTTAAGCCACGTGTGACGGATTGCAGCTGAACGAGGTTTATCTTAAAGAACTCTACGTGTGTGTGTCTAGTGTGTTTATCAAACTTTGACTAAAATTCCACCACGTAACATTTTGGCGACCCCGATAAGACCTCTTCAGTTGGTTCAGTGGAAAGGGTAGCAGGAGAAAACAGCCAGCAGTGAAAAGCAGAGATGGCGACATCGGAGATGGAGACATTCCTGAAAATTGGAAAGGAATGTGGACTCGAAGGAGCTCAACTCCTCGAGTTTGTAACTAAAAGAGAGAGAGAAGGAGAGACTGGAGAGAGAGGAGAAAGAAGAAAAGAGACGAGAGAGAGAAAAAAAGGAGAGACTGGAGAGAGAGGAGAAAGAAGAAAAGAGACGAGAGAAAGAAGAAAAGGAGAGATTGGAGAGAGAAGAAAGAGCTAGAGAACGTGAAATCAGGAAACTTGAAATCCAAGCAGAAGAAGCAGAAAAACAACGAGAAGAGGCGGAGAGGCAGCGACAACACAAAATTCATCTGAAGCAGATGGAGATAGAGGCACAGAGCCAGAGAACTAATGAAGCAACAGCATTAGCGAGCAGAGAACAAACAGCCCGTGCGCCAAAACTTCCACCTTTCATTGAAAATTCAGATGAGATGGACGCTTAACTGGAGCGATTCGAGCACTTCGCAAATAGCAACAATTGGAAACAAGAGACTTGGGCTATTAAACTGAGCACACTTCTAACTGGCAAAGCGCTTGAATTTTACACCCGCTTACCAAGAGAAGAAGCCAAAGATTATACACAGTTGAAAGCCGCCCTGTTGAGACAGTACGATTTCACTGAAGAGGGTTACAGGCGACGATTTCGGAACTGCAAGCCTGAAGAAGGAGAAACACCCAGCCTATTCATTGAAAGAATCAGAAGCTACCTGGAGAAATGGATAGAGCTGGCTGGCCTAAACAGAGAATACCAAGACCTGTGCGACCTCATCATCAAAGAACAAGTTTTCAGCGCATGTTCTAAGGACCTGGCCGCCCACCTCAGAGAGCAAAAAGACCAGTCACTAAAGGCCCTGGCCGACTTCGCTCAAAGATACCTTGACGCTCACAACATGAAGTTCGGGTCCAGTAAGCTACAGCGTGTGTCTGCACCAGCAGAGGAAATCCACAATGTCAGAGACACCCCGAGATACAAGCCGGTGGAGAACCTGACATGTTTTCTCTGTGGAAAGAAAGGTCACAAAGCGATACGGTGTCCTTCTAAAGATGTTCCCCGAGGCGACAACATCAGAAGATCCAACCAAGATCGTGGGATAGCAGGCAGAAGCAGTACCACGTCTCAACACAGAGCTGCCGCTGTATTAGCCAATGATGTGACGTCATCCAATGACTTTGAGTCTAGAGAAACGCGAGTGACACCAGAGCTGATTGAGTCTTTCAAAAAGAATGGACGCATCCCAGTAGGAAATGGGGCTACATTTTTACCAGTCTCAAACATCGCGCTGCCTGAGAATGAAGTGCCGAACATGCCGGTGGTGTCAGGATTCGTCGGCGACACCTCAGTGAGAGTGTTGAGAGACACTGGTTGTAGCTGCATCATCGTGAGAGAGGACCTAGTAGTTGAAGACCAGAAGCTACAGGAGTGGACCACCCTCATTTTGGCTGACGGAACTGTAAGGATTATCCCCCTTGCCAAAGTCAGTGTCGACACCCCATACTTGACAGGTGAGGTGAAGGCGTTGTGAGTGAAGACGCCAGTCTACGACCTCATCATCGGAAACATTGATGGTGCCAGAAATGCAGACGATCCAGATCCAGAGTGGAGACCTGAAATATGTTCTGTTACCACGAGAAGTCAAGCAAAGAAGAGTCACCAGACCATCCCTCTAAAAGTGGCAGACAACACGGAAGCAGCTGTCGTGAATAGGGACAGGCTGGTGGAACTACAGAGAGGTCAAGACAAACCAAAATTGGCAGGATCGGTGCGTCTTGCTGATGACGAAAGACTAGATGATGAGAACCTGTTTGACCTTAATGAACTCCGACACAAAGACGATGTAGAAGATATCCAGTTCGGTCAGAATCTGACCCAAACTCAACGTGAAGAACTGTGCATCCTGACTCAAGAGTTCGAGCATCGGTTACACCTGACCCAGGGACAACAGACACCATCCTGCACGAGGTAAACCTGACATCAAACGAGCCAGTTCGCAGCAAACCTTATCGTCTTCCTTATAACACGAGGGAAGAATTGAAAAAGGATATCAAGGAAATGCTGAGTCTGAATGTCATCAGAGAGTCCAAGTCACCATATGCGTCCCCAGTTGTCATCGTGAAGAAACCAGATGGATCCAACCGAGTTTGTGTGGACTATCGCAGACTCAATAAACTAACAATCTTTGATCCAGAGCCTATGCCCACAGCGGAAGAACTGTTCCAGAAGGTCAGTGGAGACCGATTTTTCTCCAAAATTGACCTAAGCAAAGGGTATTGGCAAATCAAGGTTGCAGAAGAAGATATCCCCAAGACAGCGTTCGTCACACCCGACGGTCATTGGGAGTTTCTGAAAATGCCTTTTGGTATGGTGAACAGTGGTGCCACATTGAAGAGAGGACTGAAAAAGATCCTAGAAGATATGCAAAATGTGGTCTTTTACTGGGATGACATTTTGATTTATACCAAAACTTGGGGGGACCACCTCAAAGCCCTCCAAGAACTGTTCCAAAGACTGTCAGATGCGAATTTCACCATCCGTCCAAGCAAGTGTATTCTTGGGGCTGACAACATAGACTTCATTGGACATAAATTGAGCGAAGGTTTAAAGGGGCTACACGACGCCAACGTGCAGAAGATCAGGGATGCCCCGCGACCTACGACCAAGACTCAAGTCCGCTCATTTATGGGCTTGGCGAACTACTACCGGGAGTTCATACCAAACTTTGCGGCAGTCACAGCACCCTTGACTGATTTGCTGAGGAAAGGACAACCTAACATAGTGAAGTGGGAGGATGCCCAAGAGCGAGCATTCCAGGCGGTTCGAGACATCCTAACCGAGAAGCCTGTTCTACACCTTCCTGACCCGTTGAAAACGTTCTTCCTGAGAACAGACGCCTCCAACGAAGGAGTAGGTGCAGTCTTGATGCAAGAAGATAACGGAAAACTCCACCCAGTGAGCTACGCCAGCAAAAAGTTGACCAGAGCTGAGAGAAACTACTCGACCATTGAGAAGGAGTGCCTAGCCATCATCTGGGGAGTAAGGCGATTCGATTGATTGATTGTACATTGCTTAACGTCCCGACAGCAACAAGGCTTTCTCAGGATGTGCCTGCACTGCTTGTGAAAAAAAAAACCCACAGAATATTGAATGTATGTCGCCAGCCAGTCCACTACATTAAATAAACCTACAACATGGGGCCTAAATAAAGCTAAAACCATTTGGCAACACACATCCAATATCAAGAGCTACAGGCAGTGCAGACAGTACGGAGAGTTTTAAAAAGGCAAATACAGGTGAATGGACCTCGGGTAGACAGACACACATGCCCCAGAATAGAGAGAAAAACTCACCCTGTGGGGCTGACCAGGGTGACCCTGGGAACTAAAAAGTACCTAACCCCACCCAAGTCCCCCAGGGCAGACCCGGGTGGGGGGTAAGGCGATTCGAACTGTACCTTCTGGGAGTGCCATTTGTTCTCCAAACAGACCATCAGCCCTTGAACTATCTAAACTCTGCAAAGTTTACAAATTCTCATATTATGAGATGGGCGATGTTCTTGCAGAATTTTGACATTAAACTACAATCTATCAAGAGTTCGCAGAATTTTGGAGCAGATTACCTGAGCAGAGCAGTTTAAATGAACATTTTTTGTGTCCAGAACTTTTGTATGAAACATTTTGATGCTCAGGACTGTTTACAGGAACTGTGAGACGTTTATTTTAATTTGATTTTTGATGTGAAGTTATATTTGTTTAGGGTTTTGTGTAGGTTTACACAGCCACAACCGTATTTTTGAAATTTGAGAAGAAATTTTTGTGAAATTTCATTCTTAAGAGGGGGGTAATGTTACGATTGTGGTTGTGTTATCCTGTGAGAGCGTGCGTGTGTTATTCGTAGGTAACGATCCAATGTTTATTTGAGCTATCACGGTTACGATTCACGTGCCTTTTTAGTAGGATTTTCTTTTGTTCATGAGTAGAGCCGATTTCTTTAGTCCGGAGCGTTCTGGAGGGGTCGCACTGTCTGGTGGCCTCGTACGTGTCACGTCGGGTAGTAGGCATCGCAACATTTTTGCTACTTTTTGTTTTCCTGTGCGCGTGAATTGAGCAGCTTTTATTTTGTTCTGGGAATGTTCTCGTACCTTTTTGAGCTATCATGGAACGTGGTGATAGGGATACCATACTTTTATGTGTCTTCATTATATGCTAGAATTTAGAGCTGAAGTGAGCAGCCGAGTTTTTGTAGCCTGTTATATTTTTTCTGGAAAGTTTATGTTAATGAGCTTCGGCTGCGTGTTTCGTTCTGATTGGTTGAGTTGTATGTTTTCCGTAGACGATTCTAGATTTTTGTAGTATATATAAGGAGGGCTCTGGGAAAGCCCGTTCGTACATTGTCTTGCTTTGTCAGTTGTAGAGACACATAGTTTATTGGGAGAGACACTGTGTATGAGAAACTTTGTGTCGCAGTGTGGATATTGCAGAAGAGACTTTGTATCAGTAGTTTGTGCATTTGAAAGTGCATTATTGTGTGGATATCGCATCGCTGAATTAAATATTGTTGGAACTGTTACTCCAGTATTGTCTACATCCTTAAGCCACGTGTGACGGATTGCAGCTGAACAAGGTTTATCTTAAAGAACTCTACGTGTGTGTGTCTAGTGTGTTTATCATACTTCGACTACAACTCCACCACGTAACAGTACCCGTGATTCCGTTGCTTCGCCCCTATCTGCTGCATTGGACGGAGACATCGTGGCTCGCTTCGGGAGTTCTTTGGGGTTTCTCACGAAGTCCGGCCCCTGGCCTCCGGAGTTTGCGGACAAGCACATCAACTGGTTGGAGCTGCAAGCAGTCTGGCAAGCCCTCATCGCGTGGGAGGAACAACTCTGTCACCAGGAGCTGCTCGTCCTCTCCGACAACGCGACAGTGGTTGCTTACATCCAGAAGCAGGGCGGGATGCACTCACCCAACCTGTGGATGCTCCTCTACCATCTGATGCGCTGGTGCGAGGACCGCAACATTTTCCTCCGAGCTCGACACATCCCCGGTCACCTGAATGTGTTGGCCAACTCTCTCTCCTGGCGCAGCCAGTTCCTACATATGGAGTGGACCCTATGCCGGGACATCTTTCAGATGATTTGCGCGCACTGAGAGATGCCTATGATCGACCTGTTCGCCACGAGGTGGAATCACCAGCTTCCCCTATTCGTCTCTCCGATCCCAGACCCCCTGGCCTGGGCAGTCGACGCCCTCTCCATCCCGTGGGACAGTCTCATCGCGTATGCGTACCCCCCGAAGTCCTCGTCCCCAAAGTTCTCCTCAAGCTTCGAGGATGCAATGCGGTCGTCTTACTGGTCGCCCCGTTCTCCTGGAACCAGTCCTGGACCACCTACCTCCTCAGCCTCGCCACGGACCCCCCACTGCTGCTGCCCACGCCGAGCACAATGCTCAAGCAGCCCCGACAACCGCTGTTCCACCCGAGCCTGGAGCGCCTGCTCCTTCACGCTTGGAGATTGTGCGGCAAGCCCTCGCCACTAGAGAGGTTTCTCGAGTGCAGCCGAGTGCAGCAGTGGAAGCTATCGCGACAGCCCGCAGACCCTCGACACGACGCGTTTATTAGGGAAAATGGCGAGTACTGTACTCCTGGTGCGATGACCAGCGCCTCGCCCCCACCGACCTAACTAATCCCCAGCTCGCGGACTTCTTCCTCTGGCTCTTCGGAGACCAAGGGTTGGCCCCTATCACCATCAGGGGGTACTTGTCCATGATTGCCGACACGTACCGGCACATCGGCCGCCCGGACCCCAGTGCCTGTAAAGACATCGCCGACCTTATGACTCACTTCGGCCTGCAGCGTCAGGTGCCCCGCTCGCTCATTCCTCGCTGGGGCCTACCCTGGGTACTGACTTGGATGAATTCTGCCAGATTCGAACTGCTGCCTTTGGTCCGCTTCGCGGATGTTACTCGTAAGACATGCTTCCTGTTGGCCCTTGCCACGGCGGCCCGAGTTAGCGAGCTACACGCGCTGTCAGCGCGCCCTGCCTGCCTGCAGTTTCGAGCGGATGGTTCTGTGCAGCTGCTTACAGACCCTGCCTTCATTGCCAAGACCAGGTCTCCTTTGACTGCGCCACAGGTGATCACCTTACAGCCGCTGAGAGGGATAAACTTCCCCCAGGAGAGCAGGCAACAAGATCCTGTGCGAGCCCTAAGCGTGTACCTATGCCGAACCAAAGCTGTCCGGAGAGGACGCTCACCTTTAAAGCCCGGCAGAACTGACATAACAGCCCAGACGATATCTTCCTGGCTATGCTGGGTCATACGGTCCGCCTACCAGGACCCTCCCCACAGGGAGCGAAGAGGCTAAAGATACGTGCACACGAGGTATGCGCCATGGCCACGAGCGTTGAGTGTGACCGGAACTGCACTGTCAAAGACATCGTGGCAGCCGTGGGCTGGCGGGCAGAATCAACCTTCGCCCGCTTCTACCTCCGGGATCTGGCAGGCCAGCGAGACAACCTCGCACTGATGGGGGACATCACTGCGGCGCAACACTCCCTCCTGGCGCCACAGGCGCCGAAGGTACGCACTTAGCTATCATTGTCGGGAGTTTTGCGGCAGGGAGATGGCTCTAATTGGCCCTCATGGGGGTGTTTGGGTGCGGCACCCTCCTCCTTATCGCAATTCTTCCACAAAGTCACGTCATCGGTAATGTTTTTGAAGAAATTAATTCATTTTTCCCTAAAAGGTATTTTTTAAAAAATACTTACCGATGACATGACTCGGTGGACCCTCCTACCTGCCCCGCTTGCCGCTGGTGAGCTAAGTATACTATACCGACTGATTGGTCGCTTGAGCTTACCCTTAGCACCACGTGAATGTTCTGTGTTTATGTACAGTCTGTGAGGGAATGTGCGTGATTCACGTGAGCGTGCTTGTTGGGTTCAGCTCGCGGCTATGTCCTGCGCGCTGAGTTATATTATAAATATGAGAAATGCGCCATATAAATACTATGTATTATTATTATTATTACTTCAAACATTCTGTGCATCTATACACCCCCCTCCATCTGCAAGCGGTGAATATTTTCATTAGCCCTTACACCTGCATGTTTAACCGTTTTCATCCTGATACACTTTCGCTTGAAATAAATTTGACCATGATAGTTCAAGGGTGGTGCCAGAATAGCGCCAAGCTATTCTGGCACCACCCTTGAACTAAAATGGTTGATCTATCTTCTAATATGTAATGCAGCCTTCACAAGAAAATAAACAAATTATACAAATTCAACATGGGTTAACCCCTTACATCCTGAAGCTGATTTTCTAAAAATCTGCCTACTGTTCTATGAAGGCTACATTACAGATTAGGAGATAGATCAAGCTATTTTGGCACCACCCTTGAACTATCATAGTCAAGTTAACTTCCACTTCCAGCAGTTGTGTATCAGGATGGTAACAAGTGAAGCTATTTAACTCCAAAGGCGATTCTAATCTCTGAACAGTTTTGTAAATGCAACTGACCCAGGTTTGTGGTACACGGTGCCGTCCTTCTCCTGCACAACCAGGTATTCGTCATTACTGGCACTGTGGTGTCTCAGCAGCCTGAACCTCTCGCGGAACAAAAACACCTGAAACAAGAAACACGTCACGAGCATCAGAGCTGAATTAGTTGTGCACACATCTGGCACAGAACACACTTTAAAGCCATCTTCCTGCCGTGCTGTTGCAGCAGACGAACTGTCCAGGGCAGTTTAAGGGTGGTGCCTAGAGGTGAATTACTTCTGCACACTTCTCGCACAGTTGACACTAACCCACCATGATCATCCTTTCAGTTTCACACTACAGCTGTAGAAGAGCTGACCATGACAGTTTAAAGGTGGTGCCTATGGAGGTGAATTTCTGGCACAGCTGACAGTAGCCTATCACTTTTTCACACCACAGTAGTCGAGAACTGACCATGACAGTTTAACTAAAGGGTGGTGCTGGAATAGCTATCCTAGTGATAAATTACACAGTGGGCACTAGTCCACCACCTTTTCCCGCTACAGTAGATGAGCTGACCATGACAGCTTAACTAAAGTGTGGTGCTGGAATAGCTGGCCTAGTGATAAATTACACAGTCGGCACTAGTCCACCATCCTTTCCCGCTACAGTAGATGAGCTGACCATGATAGTTTAACTAAAGGGTGGTGCTGGAATAGCTTGCCTAGTGATAAATTACACAGTCGGCACTAGTCCACCATCTTTTCCCGCTACAGTAGATGAGCTGACCATGATAGTTTAACTAAAGGGTGGTGCTGGAATAGCTTGCCTAGTGATAAATTACACAGTCGGCACTAGTCCACCATCTTTTCCCGCTACAGTAGATGAGCTGACCATACTTGATAGAGGTGACCATTGCTTTGTGCACGTTGGACCTGTTGTCTGGAACGCACTACCCGCAGACATTAGACATTCTCCCTCACTCACTGCCTTTAATCAGCAGCAGATGAGCCGATACTTGATAGAGGTGACCATTGCTTTGTGCACGTTGGACCTATTGTCTGGAACTCACTACCCATAGACATTAGACATTCTCCCTCATTCACTGCCTTTAAATCTGCCCTTAAGACCCACCTGTTCGATACCCCAATGTAGCTTAGTTCTTTGTGATTATGTACCTGTGCGTTTGTCTGTGTGTGTGTGTGTGTGTGTGTGTGTGTGTATTGCAGAATCCTTTGTTTCTCTGGCTTTATGACCCCTTCCACTTTATTTGCAAAGTACTTAAATAGCTTGTTTTAGGATTATTAGTTCTAGGGTGGTGCCAGAATAGCTTGGTGCCTCTGGGAACCAAGCTATTCTGGCACCATCCTTGAACTATCAAGATCAATCTATCTCTTGAGTTGATACTCTTTTGAGACAATGCATTGCCAATTTCCGAATTTGAACAGTATGGCTCAATGCACCAGATCGGTTTAGAGCATGTGCTCTCTGCACTTGTAGTTGTAATGAACAATCTCGGAGAAAGAATCACGTGACGTTTGATTGCTGCAAAATAAGATGAATAAAGAATAAACCCTTTCCCATATACAATCAGGCAATAATGCATCCTTATGTTAGCACCACAAAACATTACACGATTTGGCAGATTGGAAAAATATCTTTTTTCCTCAATGGTGGTGATTTTGCGATATCTGCTTTGCTTTGCAGCAGAAAGCACCATAGCAGTTGTAGTATGAGAGATGAGTACACTACAATGGACTTGATCCAGGAATACGCAAGTTCTGACGAAAATGAACTACCCCCAGAGACCTATCTTTTTCCAGTAGGGACGTACGCCCTTGAACATTTTTTGTTCAAGGAGGGTAACGCTAAAACCGCAAACGAACCGTTTTTCGACTGCTATCACAATCTTCCACAGGAATACATACGAGACTACACAACAAGTGCAGAAGCCTACCTGTGTGCGCAGTTCTGGTGCACAGGGCCAGTTCAAGCAACCGGACAGATGCAAAAATCGCAGTAATGGAGCCACTGGTGCGTTTAACCTAGGTACAGGGCGAGGTATACCAACTCAGCAAAACTGAGTGAGAGATTCCAACTCTAGTCTGTACTCACTCTCCTCGGTCCCACAACCGGCTTTCCCTGGCCCTTGAGAGCTTCCAACTCTAGTCTCTACTCCTCTCCTCGGTCTCACAACCAGCTTTCCCTGGCCCTTGAGAGATTCCAACTCTAGTCTCTACTCCTCTCCTCGGTCCCACAACCGGCTTTCCCTGGCCCAGGTGGTTCAGAATCACAGCCTGCTGGCCCTCGAGTA
>BTPG01000003.1:15512206-15532198 GCA_036245525.1 Semisulcospira habei
GACAAGACAAATTGTGGTTATAATCGGAATTCTGTACGTAATCTTTAACTCAGATTATTTCCTGAGATTTTATTTCAGTGCAGTTTGGAAGTTATAAGCTTTTATTCTCTCGTGTCAGTGTAAGCCTTTCACTTTAGAAGGTAGCCCGGCATTTTGATCTGCTGGGTGAACTCTCCGTTCGAATACAGATTCCCGAATGAATATTTGAAGACGTTTTACTGATAAGCCGAAAAATTCTGAATTGCACCCTTAATGTTGCTACGCCTTCTGCCATCACCGGCCCACGGCGTGCGTTGTTGGATATCGTGGTGTCTTTGAAACGCTCGGACCAGCCGCCTTCTCTGCGCCCGGTCTTCTCATCGTTGGCGGAACATCGTAACCGAGGTGAGGGGCGCCTTAGCGAACACACACGTGAGTACACACCATTTATTGTCTTCTTCCACTCGACCTTCCGCGACGGTTACGAGTACCGCGCCTCGCCGGCGTCTTCGGTCGCCCTCTCCCCCGGACGCTCGACATTTTCGTTTTTCCGCCTCGGCGGCCTTACGGCCCCTTCTTTGGACCGTACTTTGGCTTCCTCGGTTCGGCGCTCTTCCTCTCGGGACCGTCTCTCCCGCCCGCGCCACCGCCATTCCACGTCTCGTCGTTCTCGGAAGAATTCCTCTCCCCGCTTTGTTCCGTCTTCACGTATATCTTCGCTGGACCATCGTCGTTCTCGCTCGAGTCTTGCGCGTCCTGCGGTGAGCTCTTCTCCACCTCCTGTTGTTCAGTTGACTAAGGGGGGCTTGCGTCCTTCCAGACCCGATCCCTCTCTACGTCGCCGACTTCCGTCGGCTTCCTCTCCTTCCTGGGACTCCTCTTTGCTTGCCTACCGCTCTCCGTCACCGCGCTCGAGCGTTCGTCCGAATGTGGCCTCCAATGATGACGTTATTAGATTGCACCCGTAAGACTCCGCTTCAGCCGTGTGGTCTCTTGGCGATCGCTCTTACTCTTCTGAACGTGAGGGAGCGGCCCTTTCTCCTTCCGCCCGTGGTGCTTTGGGGTCCGATGTGTGTGCGGCCTTAGACTCGGCTGCTAGACTGATTTCCAGCTTCCTTCCTCGGGACGTATGCCCTTCGTCTCCTCCCATCAAGCGGAAGTCTTCGGCTCTCGTGGATGCCCACCTTCAGCCCAAACGTTTTAAGTCGCTCCCTCAACCACCCGGTTTTCGCGCAATTACGGAGGCCTTTAATACGCATCTCGGACAGGGACGTCTTGGCGACAAGCATTTTTTCTCGGACTTTCGATGGTTGGAGGACTTCGATCTTACCTTCCGACAGCGCTGGTATAATGGACACTCGCCCTTCTTCCTTTGTCTCCTTCCGTCAGTGGACTTGGACGCGGAAGCCTTTCTGGGTGGCAGAGCGGCGGTTCGGCGTATCATGCCTCCCGGCCTGGATACTACGGCGGTTCGAATTCGAAATACCCTCGCGTGTTCCGGTTTCCTGGAACTGGCGACACAGGCTATTATTTGTTGCACTGAAGAGTCTGGGTGCTCCAGCGTTTCCCAGTTGGAGGATATTCGCAACATTGCTACAGTGGCCACGCCTCTTCTAACGCATTAACGGGTGCAGCTAATTGTGATTTGATGCGTCGCGACCTCCTCCTTCGTTCTTGCCCCGGCTTACCCCCCTCTGTTAAGACGCAGCTTCGCTAGGCCCCCGTTGGTGGGTCGCACCTCTTCGGCCCGACTTGGCAGCGGGTGAGGGAATCCTCCAAGGACCTGTGGCCCAGCGCTCCTCGAAGTGACCGCCGTCGCTTTCCTCCCACCCGCAGGTCAGGGGGTCACGCCCTGCGGTTTCCCAGACCCACCTTCCGTACCCCAGCCGGAACCTCTTCTCGTTTTGGTCGACAGCCCCAGTTCGGTCGACCCCTCGCGGCCCCGTCCTCTTCCGCCTCCGCCTGGCCCCGACGCTCTCGGCGGCCCGGGCGTGGCCGGATCCTGTGACGCTCCCCCGTCTCGACCCCCGCCGACCCCTTTTGGGTCGCCAGTCGGCGGGGGGTTAGCCCTGCACAGCGACGAGTGGCGGTCGCTGCTGCCGGACGACCCTTGGATACATTCTGTCGTCTCGGACGGTCTGCGCCTGACCTTTCAACACCCCTCCCCCCCCCCCCCCGCTCCGACGATCGCCTTTGTGGACTCAGTCACCGGCAGACCCGCTCAAGGCGGCCGCTCTTCGGCTGGAGATCGCGGATCTACTCAGAAACGCCTCAACGGAAGTGGTGACACGTCACGACTCGCCAGCTTTTTAAAGTCGCCTCTTCGTCGTGCCCAAACCCGGCGGCAGGTGGCGTCCAATCATCGACTTGTCGGCGCTCAACAAGTTTATTTCGGCTCCCCCCTTCTGCATGGAGACGGCGCGGGCGCAGCGGGCCGCCGTCCAACCTCTCGACTTTGCTATCAGTCTCGATCTCACAGACGCTTACTTCCACGTCCCGATCCACTCTTCGTCGCGGCGCTTTCTCCGCTTCGCCTTCGAAGGACAGGTTTTTCAGTTCCTCGCACTACCCTTCGGACTCAACCTCAGCCCATGGGTGTTCACGAGACTTATGGATGCCGTATTGGCCAGGGCCCGTCGGTCGGCCTCCAGCCCCTCGTCCAACTACCTGGACGACCTCCTGCTTCGGAACCAGGACTCCATCGCCCTCGCGACGGACGGAGACTCGCTGCGGGCTCTCCTTCGACGCCTCGGCTTCCAGGTCAACGAGGGAAAGTCAGACCTCTTGCCGTCTCGTCGGTTTATACACCTGGGCATGGAATTTCTGACCGACCTCAACACCTTGCGTTTGCCCGAGCCTCGCGTCCACAAGTTGATGGATCTTTCTCGGCTGGTGTACCTTGCTGTGGTGTCAGCTCGGACCTGGCTCCAGCTGCTCGGTCTCCTGAATGCGGCGTCAGATCTCTTGCCCCTAGGCAGGCTGTTTACGCGACCTCTCCAGCTTCATCTGCTATTACACTGGCGCCCCTTCTCGGGCGACCTCAACGCCTTGATACCAGTCCCCCCGCGCACCCCCCCCCCCCCCCCTGATCAGGACTCACCTCCTCCGTTGGATGGACCCAGAGTGGCTTCGGTCGGGTGTTCCTCTCTACTCGCCCCCTCCTCGGCTTTCCATTTTCACCGACGCCAGCCGCTCGGGTTGGGGCGCACATCTCCTGCCGAGCTTTGCTTCGATTTCGGGACAGTGACCACAGAACCTCTCGGACAAGCACATAAACTGGCTAGAGCTACAGGCTGTCTGGTTGGCGCTCCATCATTGAAAATTTCGTCTCCAGGGCCAAGGCGTGTTAGTGCTAGAAGTTGGGAGGGACACGATCTCCGCCTCTCTGCATGCTCCTGTACCAGATGATGCTTTGGTGTCGGGACCGCGGGATTTCTATCAAGGCTCGCCACATCCCTGGACATCTGAATGTGTTAGCGGACTCCTTGTCCCGTCGGGGCCAACCTCTACACGCCGAATGGTCACTCAGTCCGGAGATTTTCAAGATGATATGTGCCCGCTGGGAGACTCCCTCCATCGACCTATTCGCGACGAGGTGGAACCGGTCTTTGTGTCTCCCATTCCGGACCCCCTCGCGTGCCCTGTCTCTTCCTTGGGACGGCCTCGTGGCCTACGAATATCCCCCCACGGTTCTGATTCCCAAGATCATTCAGAAGCTCCGGGGGTGCAACGCGGTCCTCCTCCTGGTCGCCCCGTTCCACTGGACTAAGAGCTGGACGACCGACCTTTTGAGCCTTGCCATGGAGCCCACCGTGACGCTACCGACGCCTCGCACGATGTTGAAACAGCCCCGACAAGCCCTTTTCCACCCGTGCCCGGAGTGGCTAGCTTTACACGCCTGGCGGTTGTGCGGGCGGCCCTCGCAGCACGAGGTTACTCGCATGCAGCGGTGGAAGCTATCGCTGCAGCCCGCAGACCATCCACCCGCAGGGTGTACGAAGGGAAGTGGCGCGTCTACCAGTCCTGGTGCGCGGCTCGACGCCTTTCCCCCACGACACTGACTATGCCACTCCTCGCCAATTTTTTCTTATGGCTTTTTGAGGACCAACACTTGGCGCCCATTACCATACACGTGGCTCTGATTGCCTGATTGCCGACACTTACAGACATTTGGGGCGTGAGGACCCAGGCACGTGTAAAGATCTTTCGGACCTGATGGCCCACTTTGAGCTCCGTCGTCCGGTTCCGCGCTCGCTGGTGCCCCGCTGGGACCTTCCCTGGGTACTAACGTGGCTCAATTCCGAACGCTTTGAGCCCCTCCCTCTGGCCTCTCTGGCCGACCTTACGAGGAAGACTTGTTTTCTCCTTGCTCTCGCCACAGCAGCGCGGGTTAGCGAGCTCCATGCCCTTTCCACAGAGCCCGCTTGCCTTCAGTTCCGGGCGGATGGCACAGTACAGCTCCTCACAAACCCGGCCTTTCTCGCCAAGAACAGACTCCCCTCGGCCAGGGCACAGGTGATCACCATCCGGCCGCTGCCGGATGCCTCCCAGTCCCAGGACTCCCGCCAACAGGACCCTGTTCGGGCCTTGAAGATATACCTCCGACGAACAAAACCTTTCCTGAGAAGTCGCTCCCGCCTTTTTCTGCCCTTATATCGTGGCAAGACGGATATTACTGAGCTGCGCAGACTATCTCTTCATGGTTGCGGTGGGTCATACGCTCCGCTTACGAGGACCTCTCCCCCTCAGGGGCCAAGCGGATGCGAATTCGGGCGCACGAAATCAGAGCTGTATCGACCAGCCTCGCCTTTGACCGCAACTGCGCAGTACGGGACATTGTTGCCGCAGTAGGATGGAGAGCTGAATCCACCTTTGCACGTTTCTATCTGCGCGACCTCTCCGGCCAGCGGGACAACCTGGCCCTGGTGGGTGACGTCTCGGCGGCTCAACACTTCCTGCCGGCGCACCAGGCGCATTAGGTACGCTTAGCTGGAAAGGAAAGGAGTAATCGGCAAGCATGGCGTTGGGAACTGCAATGACAATGGTCGCCTACTGTTGGAGCTCTGTGCAGAGCAGCAACTTGTCATTACCAACACTACTTTCCAGCAAAAGGACAGTCGAAAGACCACCTGGATGCATCCTCGCTCCAAGCACTGGCACCTTATCGACTATGTCCTAGTGCGTCAGAGGGACCGCAGTGACGTCCTCCTCACCAGAGTGATGCCCAGCGCAAAGTGCCACACTGACCACCGCCTTGTTCGCTGCAAACTCAGGCTCCGCCTCAAGCTGAAACCCAAGAAAGGGGGCCCCCCAAGAAAAAGCTTGATGTTGCCAGCCTTCAGCGTGACGACAAGAAAGCTGCCCTTCAGGCCGATTTACAGCGCATGCTCAAAGACACAGTTGATCCAGCAGACTCCTCCCCTGAAACACTCTGGGAACAACTGAAAACTGCTATTGTAAAATCCTCTGTGGAAGTCTTGGGCTTTGCTAGAAAGAGGAACAAAGACTGGTTTGACGAAAACGACGTAGAGATCCAGGAACTTCTAGCAAAAAAAAAAATAAAGAGCCGCCCACCAGGCTCACCTAGCCCAGCCTTCCTGCCCTGTGAAGAAGTCTGCCTTCCGCCTCATCTGCAGCAGTCTCCAGCTCAAGCTTAGAGAGCTCCAGAACGAGTGGTGGTCCAGACTCGCACAGAGGACCCAGGTCTGCGCTGACAACGGTGACTACAGGGGCTTCTACGAAGCACTGAAAGCAGTGTATGGCCCTAGGCACCTGGTACAAAGTCCCCTGCGAAGCGCTGATGGACAGGCACTCCTCACAGATAATACCTCCATCTTGAACCGCTGGTCGGAATACTTTCAGGACCTCTTCGGCGCTGAACGCACTGTTCAAGAAACAGTCATCCTCCAAATCCCACACCTTCCACTAAAGGTTGAATTGGACAAGCCGCCCACCGCCGAAGAGACCCTCACAGCCATCCACCAGCTCAAGAGTGGCAAAGCAGCAGGCATTGACGGAATCCCGCCAGAGATCTGGAAACATGGAGGCCCAGCACTGCACAACAAGCTCCACGACCTCTTTCTCTGCTGCTGGGAAAAAGGAACACTACCAAAGGATCTCCGTGATGCAGTCATCATCACCCTGTACAAGAACAAAGGAGAGAAGTCTGCCTGCTCTAATTATCGTGGAATTACCCTGCTGTCCATTGCCGGGAAAATTCTCGCAAGGTTGCTCCTGAATCGGCTGGTACCTGCCATCGCTGAAGACCACCTTCCAGAGGGCCAGTGTGGCTTCAGAGCCAACAGGAGTACCACCGACATGGTCTTTGTGCTGAGACAGCTTCAGGAGAAGTGCCGCGAGCAGAACAAAGGGCTGTACGTAACGTTTGTCGACCTAACAAAAGCGTTTGACACTGTGAGCAGGCAAGGTATGTGGCAGATCCTGGAGCGACTAGGTTGTCCCCCAAAGTTCCTCAACATGATCGTCCAGCTCCACGAGGACCATCAAGGCCAGGTCAGACTAAACAGTGACCTCTCAGAACCATTCCCCATTCGCAACGGCATGAAGCAAGGCTGCGTGCTGGCACCGACCCTCTTCACCATCTTCTTCAGCATGATGTTGAAGCAGGCCACAGTGGACCTCGACGATGACGACGCAGTGTACATAAGGTATCGTCTCGATGGCAGCCTGTTCAACCTCAGACGACTGCAGGCACACACGAAAACCCTAGACCAACTGATTCGTGAGCAGCTCTTTGCTGATGACGCTGCCCTCGTTGCACACAGAGAGAGAGCCTTGCAGCGCACTACGTCCTGCTTCGCAGATGCCGCCCAGCTCTTTGGACTTGAGGTCAGTCTGAAAAAAGACAGAGGTCCTTGTCACGACACGCCTGACGGGGTCAGGGCGCCGGGGACAATGTAAGCGCTAATCGCTCGAGAAGCCCACCCACTCTAAATAAACCACACAACGCCAGTGATAAACAAACAAATCTTTTATTACCTACTCTTACTCTAACCCCCACCCCAACCCACTAACGCCCCACACCCTCACACATACCCACACATGCACTCATATAACGTATTAACACATAAAAAAGATTAACAGATAACAATGACTAACAGGTGAAAATGACTAACAGGTGAAAATGACTAATAGGTGAAAATCGGCAATGGCTATACAAGTGAAAATGGCCAACGGCTATACAAGGCGGGTAACTTTGTCTCTGTACAGTGTCCTCTGTCCCACACTAGACAGGGTGGCTCGTAACGTAAGAGTACTACCCCTACACCGCAGAGCACCGTAGCCGCGCTTGCACACGCACGTCTGTGACCGACGCGCAGAACGTAGAATCAGCCTGCTGTAGCCCAACGTACTTGTCCAACAGGACCGGCTAGCGAAGGCGTTCCGACTCCCGATGATGCGTCACCGTTGGTCATGGAAGATGAAGAGATCGAAGGACGAAATCTTCGAAGCCAGTGCACTGGAAAAGGGCGCATTGTCAGTCAAAGTGCCAACACAGTTAATTCTGGCCTATTTGACACGCACCTACTCACAAACCACGTGAGTTGTGTCTCGTCTCACCCTAATACCCGCCTTGGCCATATTAAATATACAATCATGGATATGAAAGCTTCCTATGTACATTCAACATTCACCAGGTCTACACTATTCCATTACACTAACATTAAACTAGCACAACCACTTTTGTATAATAACATTGCCACTGCTAAAACCAACATTATCAAAATATTCACATGTACATACAAAGATATCAAATAATCACCAGCAACCACCCCACGTGACAATCTTATTACATTACATCTAGGACTTAATACCAATATATTTGAAAGGATACCCACTTTAATTCATTTTACAACATGGCCCTTTAAATATACTCACTCGGCGACAGCCCAACATAAACAACTAAATCCGACACCCACCACATTACAACCCAACCTAAAAACCATGGTTAAAGACTCGATTAAAACATCACTAAAAAAACTAGACGAACATACCCTTCCGAACCTATGTACACATTCACACACCCGAGAGCACAGCAGCTAACTGAGGAAAATGGCATGAATTTACCTGTCACTGGTGAGTCCTCCGGCAGGACGAGACAAACAAGACGAACACGAACCGGAGGGGTCTTCTGTTGAGTAGCAGCCGTTGTCACAAGTCTCTTGGGACACCCACACCCAGGAACACTGGCCGTGGTCTTGCAGGGAGGGTAACACAACCCTCACACAGCTTGTCAAGGGCTCCAAACGAGGCCGCACCCTGACCCAGACTCTCGCTGCGCTAGCTAACTCCGCTGACTGACTGTAATATCCCTCTGCTACCTTGCAGTTTAACTTTACTCTGAACACTGTTCGGTTAAAGCTACTCGGCGAAAGCGTGCAACCGCTGTACTCGCTCACTGCTAAGCTTGCTGCACGGGCTTTACGATTACGCTCACACTACATTTATTAACTTCCCTAAACTAAGGCTATTTACAGAAGTCGGCGACCTACATTTATTAACAAGAAAACGACTTGGCGAAAAACTAAAACAACATGTCACATCCGTTACGTGACAGTCCTTCATCAGCCGGCTCCCAAGGAAGAACATCGCCCTCCCCACATCACCATCGGCGAGTCCGAACTGAAGTCTGTACACCAGTTTACCTACCTTGGCTGCATCATCACGTCAAACGCCAAGATGGACAAGGAGCTGGACAACAGGCTGGCAAAAGCGAACAGTGCTTTCGGGCGACTATTCAAGCGGGTGTGGCACAATCAACAGCTGAAAAAAGGCACCAAGATCAGCGTGTACAGAGCTGTCGTCCTCACCACCCTGCTGTACGGTTCCGAGTCCTGGGCCCTCTACCGCAGCCAACTACGACTCCTCAAACGCTTTCACCAGCACTGCATGCGTACCATCCTCAGCATTCACTGGAGTGACTATGTCACCAACGTCGAGGTCCTTGAACAGGCGGAAACTGTGAGCATCGAGGCTTTGCTGCTGCGGACACAGCTTCGCTGGGCGGGGCACGTCTCCAGGATGGAGGATCATCGCCTACCCAAGATCACTCTGTTCGGCGAGCTCGCCACTGGACACCGAGACAGAGGGGCACCAAAGAAGATATACAAAGACGGTCTCAAGAAGTCACTTAGTGCCTGCCAAATCGACCACCGCCAGTGGTCTTCGCTTGCTGCGGACCGTGACACCTGGCGCTCCACCATTCACAAGGCAGCCGTCTCCTTTGAGGACTATCGCAGAGCTAACCTTAAGGACAAGCGGCTCAGAAGAAAAAAACAGAGTTGTCGTAACTCAGAACCCTGACCAGACCTTCCCCTGCAGCCACTGCGGTCGAACCTGCCTGTCCCGGATTGGCCTCCGCAGCCACGAAAATGCCTGCAGACGACGTGGGCAAGCCCTATAGAATCTTCGTTCACGAAGTCAAGCCAAGACAAGGATGGAGAGCTGAATCCACCTTTGCACGTTTCTATCTGCGCGACCTCTCCGGCCAGCGGGACAACCTGGCCCTGGTGGGTGACGTCTCGGCGGGTCAACACTCCCTGCCGGCGCACCAGGCACGCTTAGCTGAAATTGTGAGGTGTTGATCCCAGCCTTTTTCGCTAATGCGTCCGCAGTCGCGGGGTAGTTGGCGGCGCCCTCCTCCTTTTCGGGATTCTTCCATACAGTAATGCCATCGGTAATGTTTTTCGAGGAAACAAATGCATTTTTCTCTAAAATATATTTTTTTCGAGAAAATACTTACCGATGGTATTACTCGGAGAACCCTCCCACCTGCCCCGCTTGCCGCCAGTCAATAAGAGCGAAACTGGTAACGGCTGCGCATGTCCCGTATGAGGTAAGGGAGGCTACTCAGTAAAGGCAAGCTATTCAGGGACGTTGGTACAGCTCGCTTGGGTGGTTCCCCGGTGGCGTTGCTGTACACAACGATCCCTGGGCTGAAATTGATAGGCTAAGTGCTACTTCTATACAGTAATGCCATCGGTAAGTATTTTCTCGAAAAAATATTTTAGAGAAAAATACATTTTTCTTCGGTCTTCATCTCCACCAGAAACAACAGAGGGTCCGCTACTTCGACAGAAGAGGTAGTGGCGGTCCCATCACAATTACACAAAGATTTTTCTTCGGTCTTCCGGCATCTCCACCAGAAACAACAGAGGGTCTTCTACTTCGACAGAAGAGGTAGTGGTCTCGTCAAAACGTCATAACAGATTCGTCACGACTATACGCGGCTGTCTACAAACCTTCCTTGCATGTCACGTAAGATCGCCACAAATTTGTCGCATACGATTTTGGTACAGCAGTCGTCACAGTGGGATTCTGCTTTCCCGCTAGTATTTTTGCCAAATAGGACTTCCAGATTAACTCCCCTAAACAGATTATCTCCCTAGGTTGCTGACAATTATCCAACCAGAATGCGTAACGGTCAGCTAATCGATCTGTTAGGATAACCGAGAGAGAAAACTGACAGGGGTATTTCCCAGCAAAGACTTTTTTTTGCGTATTATTTATTAGAAACGTTAAAAAGTTACCGAGAACTTGCAAGCATTTTTCTAAGGTAAACGAAGAAAAAAAAGAAGAAAATTTATATGACTTATTGATTTGAGGAGAAGAGAAGTCTCTTCCTGAAGAGACGAGAAATATGATGTAATCGTTATCAAGAAAAGAACCTTGTTTGTCTAAATTTATTATCTCTGTCGTTTATCAGATAACAGTTTATTGCGTGATTGAACGGCGCGGTTACAGTTGGTGCGTGAGTTTGTGTCTGCATGAGCAGGAATTAACTGCATACACACGCGAAGTTTTTTTATCCTGACAAAATAATAATGGTTAGCCATCCTGTCATGTGGATGTGATTCCTCTGTGTTAGGGATGACCGAGGGGAGGTATGACCCAAGTACACGTCTGCGTAGGGAGGGCCGGGGGAGGTATGACCCAAGTACACGTCTGTGAAGGGAGGGCCGAGGCAAGGAATGGCCCAAGTACACGTCTGCGTAGGGAGGGCCGGGGGGAGGTATGACCCAAGTACACGTCTGTGAAGGGAGGGCCGAGGCAAGGTATGACCCAAGTACACGTCTGCGTAGGGAGGGTCGGGGGGGGGGGGGGAGGTATGACCCAAGTACACGTCTGCGTAGGGAGGGACGAGGGGAGGTATGGCACAAGTACACGTCTGTGTGGGGAGTAGAGTTCCATACCGGTACCAAAAAACCCCCGTACCGGTATTTTAACAATTTCTTTTGGGGTCGTACTGATATTTTCTTTCGGTATACTGGCAACCGCAAATATCACTGTTTCACACCGCTCAGCCTCACAGTCACACACACACACACACTACTCAAGAGTAGTGTGTCGCCCAAAGCCAAAAAATGCACTCAGATTAGCTCCAAGGGACGTATATTTTCATTCTGAGAATGCTGTGCTAATGCCGTGGAATTCCAGGCTGGTAAGCTTGCATTGTGTCATCAGGACATCAGCTGTCCTTTTTGTGACTGCATCGCCTACTAGTTCTAGAAACGGAGAGGGTTAGTGGGAGAGAAAGAATGACAGACCTATCATTTTGAGCCTTCCACTGAACACCTACTACATAAAGCAATAGGGACTACCCCCAGGCGCCCCGCCATCCGCTGGAGAATATCCAGACCTCTCCCCCCCTCCCCCCAAGGGGGGATGCTAGAAAATATTCCCAAACAGATATTGGACCTGCTGAGTAGATTTAAGTTTTTGCCGCCTACGACCGTAGTAGGTGTTCAGTGGAAGGCTCAGAATGATAGGTCTGTCATTAACACAGCATTCTCAGAATTGAATGAAAAATTATATATATATATATATATATATATATATATATATATATATATATATATATATATATATATATATATATATATATATATATATATATATATATATATATATATATATATATATATATATATATATATATATATATATATACGTAAAATGTGAAGAAAGGATCCACAGACACCACTTATATATATAAGATAATATATTACAAGTTGTTGCTCTCTGTGACATTATTAGTATATTCTGTTTGCTCGAAGCACACTTTATATCATACTAAAGCATAAACCAGCCGAGTCTGTACATCTTTACAATATATACACATTCATTTTATTTTTGAAAAGTTGCTTAGAGAGTTTTAAAAAAAAGCACTTCCTGTTTTCCTAAGGATAATATTAACTTTGTACTGAATAAAGTTCAAGCCTTATGTAAATGAATGACAAATCGCGTCTGTTTAGCTTTACCGAGGGAAAACTGAAGCATGTCAAGAGAGTATGCACATTAGACTATCACACACCACTGGCCAGCACTGAGCCTCGGGTGTATCAAAGGACACAATCCGTTTGAGTCCCTGCACCATTTAATGGGAAAATAATGCCCCCAGAGAGGCAACCACAGCCAGTGGTGCGTGACTGGTTCAATGACAATGGCACTTGTCACGCCTAGGAACCAAGAAGTCTATTGATAGCGTTCAGAACCTTCTCTACCGAAAAACAGTGAAAGCGATCCAACTGCAAGAGACATAGATCCTCATGAGCCCCCGCAATGGCGGGGGCTCATGAGGATCTATGTTTCTTGCTGAAAACACTTTGTATCAGTCGTCCTTGGCGTCAGATTAGCACAGATTTAAACACACTCCGTGTCAAGTAGCAGTGGGTGGATTAAGGCGCGAACTTTGAAACGACCATCGCATTATCTCTTACAGCAGCGTGAGATCACACAGACAGGAATCTCTGAGAAATAAACAGGAGATCAAAACTAATGTCGGAACTCTTGAGTCTGCAGGCATGGACAGTTTGTGATAATTCTAGACTATTAAACAGAAAACAAACACTAAGCATATCAAAACTGTGGGTGATAGTCTGTGATTGTCGACCCTTTGGGTCTAATCCGTGATAGTATCACAAACCAGCAAGAAACAACAAAGAGTACTTCATGGTATGAACTCTTACATGCACAATATATTTACAATGAAAAGTTTGATAGTTTTCATGATGTTTTTAGATCTTGACAGTGTGCTTCGTCTTATACAATGTATTTACAGTTATCGGCTCCGTAGTTTACACGATGTGTTAGATCTTGACAGAATGCTTCGTCTTATACAATGCATTTACAGTTATCGGTTCCGTAGTTTACACGATGTTTTAGATCTTGACAAGTGCTTCGTCTACAATGTATTTGCAGTTATCGGTTTGATAGTTTACACGATGTTTTAGATCTTGACAGAGTGCTTCGTTTTATACAATGTATTTACAGTTATCGGCTCCGTAGTTTACACGATGGTTTAGATCTTGACAGAGTGCTTCGTCTTATACAATGTATTTACAGTTATCGGTTCCGTAGTTTACACGATGTCTAAACACGTTCAGTTACAGTTGACGCAGACTGTGTTGATGCAATCTTCATTCACTCATTCAGCCCGACGCACGTGTTTCCCAAATTTTGGAGGCGTCATCTAACGACTATGAACCTGTTGCAGGAGATGGATCGAACATGATAATTCAAGGTTAGTGCCAGATTAGCTTCGCGCCGACAGGCGCCAAGCTAATCTGGCACTACCCTTGAATTATCATGGTCGACCCATCTCCTGCTGTAGTACGTCAGGGCTGAATGGGTTAACTCAAGACCAAGAAACCCTGGGTATCCAGGTACATGGATTCAAAGTTGTGTCAGCAAGAGGCACAGATTCTCATGAGCCCCCGCAACTGCGAGTGCTCATGAGGATCTATACCTCTTGCAGCTGGGTGGCGTTCAAATTTTCTCGGCACTGCCATTTTTAGTGCAAAGCGTCGGAACTGTTTACAGAGAAAGAGACCTAAGTCGTGTTTAGACTAGCACCCAACTGTAATTTGATTATATGAGCTAGATTTTCTTATTCTGGTAGCTGTTGTCTGAATTCATTACCCTAGTCCACGAATTTTAGAAACATTCTTTCGTTTGCCGTTATTTCGGATGTTTTGGAGTAGGAATAATTTATTTTTCATTATTTCATTTACGCCTACATTAAAAAAAAAAAGTATAATTATCACCTTTGTCAACGGTATAGTTAAGGTATAAATAAAGTTAAGTGAAAATTGATTGTTTTGGTCTCTCTTTTGGCCAGTATTGTGTTCTAGTTTAACACAGGCCGAATGCTCCTCGCCTACGGTGAATTTGTCACTAGTACGCCATTGACCGAGCAGGAGTCCAGTAATACGTGAACGGCCATAGTAGCGACGATGTCACGTGGGTTCATGATTGTGGTAATGTAGTCTGTAGCTAAGTCGGTTTCTGATCCTTGGAGAGCATCAAGCTAATCAAGAACTACCATTGAACGGTCATGGTCTATCCATCTCCAACAACTGGTGTACGGTAATTAAAGGGAGCCTCCAAAACTTGAGAAAAGCCACCTCCTACTTGACCGGTTTCAGTATATTATTATGGGAAGTCAATCTTTATGAAGTGTGGTACCTGCCGCGAGATGATCTTAGTTGCCTGCTCGGCTAAAACTCAAATAACTAACTAACTGAATTGTGGTGCGGGTGGTCTGTATTTCCAACTCTCCCCATAGGAATGTACCGGCCGTCCCCACCCTCCACAAGCCGCCTGCTCGGTTCTATTTCTCCATCCTAGCGTGGGCTGGGGTGTTTTTCTTGTTCAAATCTGTGTAGACGCTGCACTCAGCTGGTTCCGGCAGCAAAAGCGGCGTGTAGGTGGCGGAGTCTGAACATTCTCCAGCTGCTTTATTGATGACATGACCGCGCGAGTCACTGGGGCTTGCGATTGGCGAGATGAAGTCACGTGGGTTCTGGATGGCAGGGTTTGCGATTGGCTGGTTTTGGTCACGAGCGGTCTGATCTGCAGGGCTTGTGATTGGCCGGTTATGGTCACGTGGTTTCTGTTTGGGCCTGGGCTTTAGATAGCCATCCGGTCCTGTCACAAAGTTTCTGGGAACATCGCTGTACGGTTCTGAATATACACCTGGAAGTAGAAAATGACGGTATTTACAGTGAGATCCATTGTGATGATAAGTGTTATATTGCTCGTAAGACAGTGATATTTACAGTACAATTTACTGTCTTGCGTGCAAGATATTTCCCCCAGAATCCGAGCCGACAAAACCTGACCACACAAAATCATTGGTTAACTCCTTGTGCATGCAACCACTGGTAATGTCAAAAGTACAGTGGGCTGCACGCACAATTTAATTTAAAAAAATCAATCATTGGTCGAATCAGTCCGCGACCTGTTAAAAATGCAGGTTACCAAACACGTTTGTATGTGACAATGTAAGGAAAAAATCTTGCTCTGGAAGATGTTGTGACACGGCTGCAGTCACCTGGTTACAATAAATTCAACTAGTTCCGCAGACCCAAAATGGAAACTAGTAAAGACTGCTATCGCACGAGTCTGCCAATTAGTAACACATGAAAACGAAGACGTCCGACCTTAGTAACTTTGTCATTTGGTCGTCGCAGGTTATCTTAGTTACTTTGTCATTTGATCCCATTAGGTTATCATATTTACTGTATCATTTGGTCCCATTAAGCATGTTCTTAATTAAACAAACTTTTGATCGGCAAACCTAGATCGGAGAAGATCGGCGATCTTTTGGTTTGTTTCTTAATTGAGGTTGAACGAACCTAGGAGAACTTCAGCAAACCAGGTTTGCCATGTTCTTAACTGAAGTGCTTGATTCGGCGTACTTACTGTCTGCGAAGGTGTTCAAAATGGCTGCAGCTATGCCGCTTCGCGATTTGGACGATTTTTGTTTTTGTACTCCTTGCAGTAGCGATCCCACAGACAGCGTTCCGCCTCCCACAAATCAATAAATATAGGTCTTGTTCTTCGCACGAGTGAAATATCGCCGTCTGCCATAGTTGTTTGAATCGGTGACTATCTTCTTATCTCCAACGCAGAAGAGGGTAAAAGTTTTGACCAATCAGAGAAAAGGTTCGCCTTGGTTTGCTCAACACGTTGAGCGAACCTTTTCCGACACCGAACTATGGTTTGCCGAGGTTCGTGAACTACTTCGAACTAGGTTCGCCGTATCTTTAGATCGTCCAATTAAGAACCAACCTGGTTCTTTCGAGATCGTGAACTCTAGTTCGTCAGAGTTCGCGAACTAAAGTTCGTTTAATTAAGAACATGCTTTAGGCTATCTTAGTTACTTTGTCATTTGGTCCCATTAGGCTATCTTAGTTATTTTGTCATTTGGTCCCATTAGGTTATCTTAGTTCCTTTGTCATGTCAGTTGGTCCCATTAGGTTATCTTATTTACTTTCGCCATTTGGTCCTATTAAGCTATCTTAGTTACTTTGTTATTTGGTTGTAATTATGTTAGTTACTTTGTCATTTGATCGTAGTAGGTAATCTTATTTACTTCGTCATTTGGTCCTATTTGGCTATCTTGGTTACTTGGCCATTTGGTCCTATTTGGCTATCTTGGTTACTTTGCCATTTGGTGGTAGCAGGTTATCTCAGTTTGAAAGTTTGACAACAGATGTTTTCTTTTCTCCGCAAAATCCTACCTGCGTCATTCGGCAATAGGTCTTCCAATATTCCATCGTAAGGTGATTCATTTTGATTTGACGGAGCATGCGCAGCACTTAGTTCCGGGTCACGGTGACCTGGGCTTGGGATGACGTCAAGCATTTCTGCGTGAGGCTGTTGTTGGCGACGTCTTTGACATTTCCCTGTAGACGTGTGAAATACACATACATTAACCCCTTGTGATGCAGCCACCGGTACTGTGTAAGTTTACACGCTGGACAGTCACATGTTTGGTCTGGATCAAGTCGCGGTGACTGCATGCCGCACAAGAGCCTTAACTCATTTACTGCGACCCGCATCAATAGCTGCGGAAGTGTGGCATATGTTTGCCGGTATTTCTTGCATGCATGTATACATTTGAGGCCTCGGACTGAAAACCTTGATTACCGTATGTCTAGGGGCTTGAATTATAGAAATACGGCTAGAAATAATAACATATACTAACCTTTTCTCACACACACGATGTTCACAACGACAGCCACAACAATAACAGCGACATTCGCCACCACTAGTATGATAATTGCCATGGGAACACAGTTCTGTGTCTCGGTCTCCTCGTTCAGACCTGCAAGAAATAAAACCCCAAGCAAAACACACAGTTTAAGCCAGTTACGTAAATAAACAGAAAACGACAGTAAACTGCTAGACATATATAACTCTATGAGCCACCGGGGGCTCATGAAGATCTACGTCTCTCGCTGACCTTACTTTGTGTTCATGTTCTCAGGACGGGTTGTGTTCGTGGGTTCTGTGTCGCCTGCCGACCTTACTTTGTGTTCATGTTCACAGGACGGATTGTGTTCGTGGGCTCTGTGTCTCCTGCCGACCTTACTTTGTGTTCATGTTCACAGGACGGGTTGTGTTCGTGGGCTCTGTGTCTCCTGCCGACCTTACTTTGTGTTCATGTTCAAAGGACGGATTGTGTTCGTGGGCTCTGTGTCTCCTGCCGACCTTACTTTGTGTTCACGTTCAAAGGACAGATTGTGTTCGTGGGCTCTGTGTCTCCTGCCGACCTTACTTTGTGTTCACGTTCACAGGACGGGTTGTGTTCGTGGGCTCTGTGTCGCCTGCCGACCTTACTTTGTGTTCATGTTCACAGGACGGATTGTTTTCGTGGGCTCTGTGTCTCCTGCCGACCTTACTTTGTGTTCATGTTCAAAGGACGGATTGTGTTCGTGGGCTCTGTGTCTCCTGCCGACCTTACTTTGTGTTCATGTTCACAGGACGGGTTGTGTTCGTGGGCTCTGTGTCTCCTGCCGACCTTACTTTGCGTTCATGTTCACAGGACGGGTTGTGTTCGTGGGCTCTGTGTCTCCTGCCGACCTTACTTTGTGTTCATGTTCACAGGACGGATTGTGTTCGTGGGCTCTGTGTCTCCTGCCGACCTTACTTTGTGTTCATGTTCACAGGACGGATTGTGTTCGTGGGCTCTGTGTCTCCTGCCGACCTTACTTTGTGTTCATGTTCAAAGGACGGATTGTGTTCGTGGGCTCTGTGTCTCCTGCCGACCTTACTTTGTGTTTATGTTCACAGGACGGATTGTGTTCGTGGGCTCTGTGTCTCCTGCCGACCTTACTTTGTGTTCATGTTCAAAGGACGGATTGTGTTCGTGGGCTCTGTGTCTCCTGCCGACCTTACTTTGTGTTCATGTTCACAGGACGGGTTGTGTTCGTGGGCTCTGTGTCTCCTGCCGACCTTACTTTGTGTTCATGTTCACAGGACGGGTTGTGTTCGTGGGCTCTGTGTCTCCTGCCGACCTTACTTTGTGTTCATGTTCACAGGACGGATTGTGTTCGTGGGCTCTGTGTCTCCTGCCGACCTTACTTTGTGTTCATGTTCACAGGACGGATTGTGTTCGTGGGCTCTGTGTCTCCTGCCGACCTTACTTTGTGTTCATGTTCAAAGGACGGATTGTGTTCGTGGGCTCTGTGTCTCCTGCCGACCTTACTTTGTGTTTATGTTCACAGGACGGATTGTGTTCGTGGGCTCTGTGTCTCCTGCCGACCTTACTTTGTGTTCATGTTCAAAGGACGGATTGTGTTCGTGGGCTCTGTGTCTCCTGCCGACCTTACTTTGTGTTCATGTTCACAGGACGGATTGTGTTCGTGGGCTCTGTGTCTCCTGCCGACCTTACTTTGTGTTCATGTTCAAAGGACGGATTGTGTTCGTGGGCTCTGTGTCTCCTGCCGACCTTACTTTGTGTTCATGTTCACAGGACGGATTGTGTTCGTGGGCTCTGTGTCTCCTGCCGACCTTACTTTGTGTTCATGTTCACAGGACGGATTGTGTTCGTGGGCTCTGTGTCTCCTGCCGACCTTACTTTGTGTTCATGTTCAAAGGACGGATTGTGTTCGTATACTCTATGTCTCGTGCAGATGGAAAGACCTGGGATGAGGCCCGCAAAACGGATTGTTGGCACTACACCCGGATGGTATACTATGGTGAAGTCCAGTTTCGGTTCCCATTTTGAATTTAGTAAAACTTCTGGGCACCATATTTCTTACATATAAATCTCAGAACAGGATAGTCATTCTAAATAAGGTATGTTAATTAACCACTTCAAGTTCAAGAGGCAGATATCCTCATGAACCCGACAGTCGCGGGGGCCCATGAAGATCTATGCCATTTATAACCGTCTGTGACATCGAAGCCTGACCGCCAATTATCGCATTGGCTTGAGGAACACGGATACAAATGGGGCATAGATCTTCATGGGCTCCCGTGACTGTCGGCAGTTGTAGTATAGGAGTAAAATGAAAATTAGCGAGATGTTGCAGGTAGGATTCTATAAAAGTGCAACTGAGAAATTCTGATAGGTCTTACATTAAAGGCACGCGCAGAAAATAAGGAGACAATGCATCTTCAATTTATGCTGGATTTCTTGTTATTCACTGTAACAACATGCTGCCTGCAGCCAGGTACTGACACCTCAAGCAGAGAACGACACACACACGGAGCAAGAGTAAGAGTGGGTACACTCAACAGACACAGTTGTTTGCAGTCTTCGTGCCATGCGTATGTTTGGCGGCACGTTGTACCTTTGCTAATGATACGCACATTTCGCAAACCGCTAACTGAAAAACTCCCCGTGCAATTGTGGGAAATTTTTCTAGGACGGTGAAGAAATTTCAAAATAAAGGAAAAATAAAGAGCATCTACTGAATTTCAAAATCACAATTTTATCCAAGTCTTAATACAGCTCCTAAAATGAGATAGCTGTGTGTAAACGAGTCAAAGTTGATAATAATAATAATAATAATAATAATAATAACAATGATAATAATACGGATATTTATTACACCACCTAATCTGAGACTCTATAGTTCTAGGCGCCTGACAAGCAAACTATATTGACAGAAAAACAAACAAAAGTACAACGCACTCAATATCCGCCTGTTTTGGGTCGCATGATGGCCCTTGACCTTTACACCTCCAGAGTATTTG
>BTPG01000003.1:15532698-16107698 GCA_036245525.1 Semisulcospira habei
GTGTGTGTGTGTGTGTGTGTGTGTGTGTGTGTGTGTGTGTGTGTGTGTGTGTGTGTGTGTGTGTGTGTGTGTGTGTGTGTGTGTGTGTGTGAGTGACTGCAGAGTAAGAGTGTGTCCGCCTACGTGTCCACCGCTGTTATTTTGCTAAATTTTTTTTTTTTTTTTTACGGGTTTTTGGTTGGGTAAAATAAGTCTGGACCGCGGCATGGCAGTGCATTTCAACCATCAATGCCGACTTTGCGTTCCATCGTGCATGCAGGGTGTTTAAGGAAACCACCAAGGTGCGGCTTTGCTGCTAAGTGGACTAACAATCTTTTTCTCTTCTTTGGGCTCACAAATAGGTTTTCCCGGCTGGGTGGTGCTTAGTGGACCAAGAAATTTTTTTATGTTGCTTGGGGTCAGAAATAGGTTTGTTCAAGTTGTTTGTTGGGGAATAAGCCTCTGAAGAGCGGGAGGTGCATTTCAACAAAAAACGCCGACTAAGTTACACTGACACCAAAAAGAAACACACAAGCAGACAGACAAACAAACACACAAGAAGACAAACACACAAGCGGACGGACAGAGAAAGAGAGAGAGACAAATAAACACACCAAAAAACAAACACACAAGCACACAAACACATGCAATACGTCACAAACACACACACACATCAACCCGGCCGACAACCTTGTATAGCGGAAAAAAGTAGTATTTATTTTCATATTTAAAATCAGCCTTAAAAATAAACAAAAAGTTCATGTTACACTTCTTTTTTTAAATCATTTTCATTTACCACCCACCCTCCTTTCACCTCACAATCATTAACCACCCACCCTCCTTTCACCTCACAATCATTTACCACCCACCCTCCTTTCACCTCACAATCATTTACCACCCACCCTCCTTTCACCTCACAATCATTTACCACCCACCCTCCTCTCACCTCACAATCATTAACAAATATTCTCTACTCATACCCGCGCAGTCATACATACCATACCATACGATAGGCCACCGGGAATTCAAATTACTCCGCCAATCATTTAACACTACTTATTTAAACATTCACAACTTTTAGTCAACTTAAATTATAACATAATATCACAACAATATCACACAAATTAAACACCACTTACAACTCCATTCCATAAACACAACAAACACACAATTCAACGTAAATCAACAAATTTTGTCAGAGTTAAATGGGATAAACAGTGTCCCAGCCAGGCTGCCAGCACAACGGGGTTATATGGATGAGTTATCAGTCTCGAAGTGCCGAGAGGAGATACCTCGTGTGTAGTGTTGCGTTGTGTTTCACCGCATCTTGTTTTCAAAGTGAAAACGTCCTGTTCTCATCAGTGTCTAATGCTGAAATACAGTGCTACACAAACACCAGTATGTATGAGTGTCTAATGCTTAAATTCAGTGCTACACAAACAGCGCTCGTCAACTACTGAAATGCTAAAAATCAGCGTTCACCTGCCAGTACGATTGTCCGCCTCTCGTGTTCCGCTTACTGAACACTGAATGCAGTTCTATGGGAAGCTGTCAATGCTGAAAATAAGTGTAAACACTTGACATACTGTACTGTGTGCCCTTGTCTGGTTACTCGACATGCTTTGAAAACAAGATGGTGAAACACTGCACTACAAACGACCTATCCGCGCTCGGCACTTAGACACTGATAACTCATCATTTAACCCCATTGTGCTGGCAGCCGGGGACACTGTTTAACCCATTTGACTCTGACATACCATACCATACCATAGGCGCCAAGCTATTTTGGCACCACCCTTGAGCTATCATGGTCGATACATATCTAGCTATGGTATGTCAGAGTTAAATGGGTTAAACAGTGCAGGCCCGGATACAGGGGGGAGGGGCATGCCCCCCCCCCCCCGACCCCCAATTTGTTAAAATGCTATAAGAAAGTCCCTTTTCGGGGTTGTATGCCGCCCCCCCCCCCCTTCACCCCTTACCCGCCCTGAAAGAAGTAAACGACGTTGCCCCTCCCCCCCCCCTTCCCCCCATTCCCCCCCTTCCCCCCATTGTTTGATTTTCCCATATTTCCATTTATTCTAGGGCTCTGGAATTGATGTGAATGTTTAGAACTCACCTTATAACTAAGCTCTATAACTTAAAATACAATAGACCATTTCTAGAAACAGAGCCACTAGATGGAAAAAAATGGGTTTCTACCAATAAAGTGGGTGCCTCTCACACAAAAACTGGCATTACAGTCAAAATGGGTGTCTTCACAACATTAGGCGTCTGTAATAAGGTCAAGTTCATGGAATACCTCTTTTTCACATTAATTTTTTTTTTTCAACTTAATGTGTATGTATGTATGCTTTAACATTTTTAACATTGTATGGTGCAAATTCAATAAACACTGGCCCGTAACCTTTCGATTATGATTTTTACACAGGAAATCTTTTAAACATTGCTGCGTTTTGTCCTTCTGAAGCAAAACAGTTTATCACATGTGGCATTTATGTGAGAATCAGAATCAACATAATGTATTCTGGAAATTAAAGGACCTTTTTTTTTTTTTAATTTTTTTTTAAATATTTTATGTACTCTGGAGTTTCAGACAAACAGCAACAGAGCATTTTAAATATTAACCCTTATCATTCGGAATACACCAGTGTGTGCAACAAGTGTGACTGAAATAGTCCAAGGGTAGTGCCAGAATAGCGTGGCGCCTCTAGGCGCCAAGCTATTGTGGCACCACCCTTGAACTAAAGCCACTGGTCTATGTCCTCATCTGTAAGTACTGTAATCTATAATTATGGCAGTGAACAAATTTGAAGCTTTTAGCCTCAGTATGATGCGGGTCAAAAAGTGTGGGAAAATATGAAAGATAGAAAAAGACCCAGACGAAGAAACTAATACGTAACTTATTCTACCCCAGACACACCACAGCAAAATAAATATCCACCATGATAGTTCAAGGATGATGCCAGAATAGCTTGGCGCCTATGTGCGCCAAGCTATTCTGGCATCACCCTTGAACTATCATGGTCGATCTGTGTCCTGCACTGCAACGCAGTCTTCAGAAGACGACTTCAACATTTGGGGATTCCGGTCTTGGGGTAGAATGAGTTAAAATGACAGAACAGAACACTGACATTAATTAATTAACTGACAACATAAGAAATCACTTTAAACTTCAGCCTTTATTAATCACATCAAAGGTGCATGCATTTAAAAACACAGTAATTGTTTGTAAACACTTCAAATGAAACAATCAAGAGCAGTCAAACCTTTTTCTGCCAACTTTGTGATGAGGAAAACTAGTTCTTGCCTTCGCCACGTAAAGGGTTTCCGCGACTTATGTGCAACTATTGATAAAATTAAGAGAGAAATATAATGCCGAGTTCTAGCAAGTGCGACAATAAAGTTTAGCCGAGTTGGTATACCTCGTCCAGTGGCCTAGGTTAAACGCAACAGCGGTGCCAATGTTGCTATTTTGGCACCAGACCGGTCACTCGGACCGGTCTGGTGCACCCGATCAGTTTAGAGCGTGTGCTTTCTGCACCTGTAATGGGCAACCTCAGAGAAAGAATCACGTGACCGTCGTTTGATTGCTGCAAAATAACATGAATAAAAAATAAACCCTTTCCCATATATGCAATCCGGCAATAATGCATCCATCCTTATGCTAGCACCACGAAACATTACACGATTTGGCAGATTTGAAAAATAGCTTTTTTAATCCTCAATGGAGGTGATTTTGCGACATCTGCGTCGTTTGCGGCAAAAAGCACCTTCATAGTTGAAGTTCGAGAAATGAGCGCACCGCATGTACTACAATGGACTTGATTCGGTGGTGTGGGGCATGACACAAGCCCCCGTCATCTCAACACAAAACTGGCGTGTTAGGGGAGGTAAAAAGGCACAGCTAAAAGTTAAAACCGCAAACGAGCCTTTTTTTTCGACTGCCCATCATCTTCCGCGTGAACGTACGAGACCACACTACAAGTGCAGTTCTGGTGCATGTGACCGGTCCGAGCGACCGGTCTGGTGCGAAAATAGCAACAATGGCGCCGCTGATGCATTTAACTTAGGTAGAGGGCGAGGTATACTAACTCAGCTAAGCTTTACGCTTCCTATGACTTTTGAAACAATGCACAGCAGATAAAGTGTACTTTATAGTAACAAAAAAGTTAGAGACATTTCCAAAATGATCCAGGCGTACATCAGATAAAAGCAAGCTATACACACTGAAATAATAACACTCTTGTAATAAATCTTTAGGTTGACAATGGTTTTCTTATCTTATTATTGTCTTTCGTCCCGATTGCTTGTACAGTGCTGAACGTCCTGACTTTTTCAGGACGTGCCAGCACTGCTTGTGAAAAAAAAAATTTAAAATAAAATAAAATAAATGAACAGAATATTGAATGTATGTCGCCAGCCGGTCTAATACGCTAAATAAACCTAAGACCATTTAGCAACACACATCCAAAATCAAGAGAGATATCCCCCCCCCCCCCCAAAAAAAAAAAAAAAAAAAAAAAGATTCAGACCAAAAAGGTGACTGCCAATCGTGTAAAAAATTCAAAGAAGTACCCAACGGAGAAATAAACATGCTTAGAAAAGACGGTTACAACACAATTTATTAATATTTCGGGTAAATCCGCTTTGTCAAAGCAGACAGACAAACAAACGGAGAGATCAGTCGCTACCTATCTTCAGTTGCAGAAGAAATGTGCCACATTCCTTCTGCGAATAAAGATAAGTACCAACTGATCTCTCTGTTTGTTTGTCGGCTTTGACAAAGCGGATTTACCTGAAATATTAATAAATTGTGTTGTAACCGTCTTTTCTAAGCGCGTTTATTTCTCCGTTGGGCACTTCTTTTCAAGAGATACAGGCAGCGCAGACAGTAGGGAGAGCTTAAAAAAAGAAAAATACAAGTTAATGGACCAAGGGTAGAGAGAAACACATGCCCCAGAATTGAGAGGAAAGCCCACCCTGTGGGGACTGACCAGGGTGACCCTAGGAACTAAAAAGTAGTTAACCCCACCCAAGTCCCCCAGGGCAGACCTGGGTGGGGGCCTCTGTTTAGTTGCAAAGTAAGGTTAATGTTACACAGTATGCAAAATGATCCCGGTGTACATCAGATAAAAACAGAGCTATACACGCTGAAACAACCAAATAATAACGCTCTTGTAATAAATCTTTATGTTGACAATGGTTTTCTTACCCCTTATTATTGTCTTTCGTCCCCAACCATTCTTCCGTTTGCAGAGTTTTAAATGTTATGCAGTATACAAAATGATCCCAGGCGGACCAGCCCCCATAGTAGCACTCTTGTAATAAACCTTTATGTTGACAATGGTTTTCTTAACCCTTATTTTTGTCTTTCGTCCCCAACCATTCTTCCGTTTGCAGAGTTTTAAATGTTATGCAGTATACAAAATCATCCTAGGCGGACCAGCCCCCATAGTAGCACTCTTGTAATAAACCTTTATGTTGACAATAGTTTTCTTACCCCTTATTTTTGTCTTTTGTCCCCAGCCATTCTTCCATTTGCAGAGTTTTAAATGTTATGCAGTATACAAAATGATCCCAGGTGGACCAGCCCCCGTAGTAGCACTTTTGTAATAAACCTTTATGTTGACAATGGTTTTCTTACCCCCTTATTTTTGTCTTTCGTCCCCAACCATTCTTCCGTTATCAGAGTTTTAAATGTTATGCAGTATACAAAAATGATCCAGGCGGACCAACCCCATAATAACACTCTTGTAATAAATCTTTACGTTGTCAATGGTTTTCTTATCTTATTATTGTCTTTGGTCCCCAGCTGGCTGTTTCGTTTTGCAGATTCAAAGGTTATACAGTATACAAAATGATCCAGGCGTCCATCAGATAAAAAAAAAAAAAAAAAAAAAAAAAAAAAAAAAACAGGCTATACACGCTGAAAGCACCCCAATAATAACACTCTTGTAATAAATGTGTATGAAAACGAAAATGCCGCGAGTGGTGGGGAATCTCAATTCATTTATTTTGCAACTTTTGTTAACTTTTTCAGTCTGTTGCGGATGTAATCCTTAATGTTTGTCCAGTGCCTATGTCTAAGTGCAGGCTCTTCTGCAATTGCCTGCTGTATCTCGGCCTTTCCAGGAAGTTTGTTCATGACAAGGTGTGTCTTGAAACGAGTTTGAACAGCTTTCTCTTCATGGTTTCCTTGTAAATCTAGCTTTCTTTCAAACAGGAGCTGACGCAGTACTGTCATCATCAAAACTATCTAGATTGTCATCAGGCTCTGGACGTCTTTTCTTGGTCATGCTCATTGATTCCTGTGTTGTTGAATTGCTACTTGCTTCATTCACAGGTGCTGTTTCCCCTGAGACCTCTCTGCCAGTTTCTGATGTGTCTTCATTGTCAAAGTCAATCTCTTCATCATCGCCCAGCTCAGCTCAAAGATGTACTGGGAACCAGCAAGAACTGGCACCGATTGCCTCATTTGAAGGATTCTGTCCACAGTTGTCATCATCTTCTTTGTCAGCAAAACGGGAACACTCCTATTAAAGCCCCCACCCGGGGGGACTTGGGTGGGGTAACTACTTTTTAGTTCCCAGGGTCACCCTGGTCAGCCCCACAGGGTGGGTTTTCCTCTCTGTTCTGGGGCACGTGTTTCTGTCTACCCTTGGTCCATTCACTTGTATTTGCCTTTTTAAAACTCTCCTTACTGTCTGCGCTGCCTGTAGCTCTTGATATTGGATGTGTGTTGCTAAATGGTCTTAGCTTTATTTAGGCCCCATGTCTTATGTTTATTTAACGTGTTGGACCGGCTGGCGACATACATTCAATGTTCTGTTTAGGTGTTTTATTTTTACAAGCAGTGCAGGCACGTCCTGAGAAAGTCTTGTTGCTGTCAGGACGTTAAGCAATGTACAATCAATCAACTCCTATTAAACTTGCCTCTGATTTCAACTCGCTGAAAATGATTCACCATTTTCTTCTCAACCTCTGTGAGACCTTTCAAGATATCTTGATTGGTGATCGATCCAATCTTAGCATTCTGGAAGTCTGACACCTTCATTCTCTGAACTTCTCCCCCTCGTTTTCAGTTGAAAAGTGACACAGCGCAAAGAGTTGCTTTAACCACCATCGGATAATCTTCCAAAACCATCCTGGTTTCAAGAAGCTGTTGAACCTTCCTCACATCCTCACATGATGGGATCAGCTTGGGTTTGTTCATGGTCATTTTCCCGACCGACTGGGCTGCTGTAGCGGACACACAATCATACCAGTCCCCATTGAAGACAGAGTCAAACCGCTGTGCCACAGAGAGCTCCTGTCGCCACCTGTCATCTGAACCCTGCCCAAGCTGTTTGGATGCCTGTGACTGTTTGATCTGTGAACATTTTTTCAAAGCATGGCCTATGCGCATTGCGAGATTGCCTTTTTGGAACTGATGTGTCTCCTCATCAAAATCTGCTAGCTCTTTTACAGCCAGTACAACATGATCAAAGCTAGCTGAATTGATCACAGCATTTAAACTTGCTATTTTCATTTCTGACTTCACTTTGATAATCTTTAACAGTCTCCCTAACTCCCGCATCCTGGAGCTGATTTGTCCAGCCGTGTGTTCTTCAATGTCCCTGCGGTCAAATAATCTCTTTCCATACTCAAGAAGCAAGGGGTCAGTTCTGATGAGACAGACAGCTTATCTCATCATCTCTCTGCCTGGCTAATACCTTATGATAGAAGGAAAATTCAACGTCTAAGGGTATTGGAAGCATTAGCCGACCATGGCGCGCCGCCTAACCTCTCTGAGCGATCTGAAACCCTCCTGGTTTCTGACAGCAACGTTTTGAGTGTACAGAGATCAGCTTTTTTGGATAGAGCCCTTTGCAATGGCTACAGGCGAGAAGGTCGTCTACCTTACTAGTTTTGGTGCGATACTTAGGAATCAAACATCCGGATTTGTTTTCAAGAACAGCAATGTTATGCATGTAATCACCCTCATCTTGTAGTCTGATCCATGCTTGATGTCTCTGCTTCGTGCCTTTTTTCATCACCAAAATTTTAGCTACGTCTGCCTCATCTGCATGGACATCTTGACGGGCGCCAAGCTATTCTGGCATCACCCTTGAACTATCATGGTCGATCTGTGTCCTGCACTGCAATGCAGTCTTGAGAGGACAGGGGCAAAATTTAAGGATTTTGGTGTTGGGGTAGAATGAGTTAAAGTTTACCGTGGACGACGGACGGACGACCAGTGGCCCAGAACATAAACTCACTTTTGCTTCGCACGCAGTCTGTCTGTTTTCAACCGGTAGATCGACTTCAGGGACATGTTACTGGATTCTTTGTGACGTTTTCAGTCATTGATGTTTGTGTGTGTGTAGTGAATGACTGCTGACTGATCCTGAGTCACTGTGTCAGAATGTTCTGTCCTGAAGTCAGTGTTGTGTGTATGTGTAGTGAACTACCTGCTGATCGAGAACCTTCACCGACTGGACTATTTGTACCATGACACGCTGAAGGTGGAGTGTCCAACGGGCTCAGGTCGCTAAATGGGTCTCAAGGATGTTGCCGCTGACCTGTCCGCTCGACTTTCGTGCATCTTTCTCCCAGACCCCTACGGCAGTCGTGCATGTCACGGTCAGTAAACAGTTTCAAGCATTCATCAGCAAAATGCATTAAATCGTCACTGCTGTGTTTGCATGTTGTTGGTGTTTTTTTTTTTTTTACAGCTACACTGCCATATTAGTGGTGTTCCATATAGCGATACGACAGCTGTTGTGAAACAAATCAAGAACATAGAAATAAAGAATGAGCATTATGCATGACACTACAGCGCTATTGCCCTCTCAAGCAAATTCCACTGTGATTCCACTGTGAAGACAGCATGGCTTTCAGTACACAAAAAATCACGACAATTCTGAACAGCTTCAGCTGCGACACAATACCACCTGTCGCGCCACTAAATGGATACACACAAAGCAATTTCCCACCTGTCGCTTGGCTACTGTTTTGTTGTGTCGCCTACTGCACTGCTATCACGTATGTCAATGGAAACGGCTTGATGGTGACAACGCTCAACTGCAAGAGGCATAGATTCTCATGAGCAGTTGCGGGGGCTCATGAGACTCTATGCCTCTTGTCTAATTTATTGACATTCTTCTTCCTGATGTAGACGGTTTATCTGACGGTCAGACTTTGGTCATTCCACAGACAGACAAATTGGCATCACTGGCATGGTAAGGATTACTGGTTGTGGCCTTGCTGCTTATATCTACGTTGATCAGCTAAGATTGACGTCTCTCTAGTGTCACGCCACTGGAAATGAATTATGACATTTTTCTCCGAAACAGGTACGGATGAATGATACGCCAAAGACGCAAACTTCCGTGACCTTGTGTTGTTCTACGAATACTTTGATGGGGACACGGGGCGGGGCAAGGTATATATAACGTTCACTTGAACGGCTTTATGTTTAAGACAGCCAAGTAGAAAAACGTTCGTTTTGGCAATCTCCTGCAACTCAGTCCCGACATACAGTAACCGGTAACTGATTGGCCATGATAGTGCAAGGGTGGTGCCAGAATAGCTTGGTGCCTAAAGGTACTGAATGATTCTGGCACTACTAGCTGCTGTCGCTAGTCAGGGCAGAATGAGTTAATTTTTGGAGTGCAATTTGTAGATTATCTATAAGAATTGATGATTGTTTTAACATTAGAACATCAGTTTACTGTTTCTTGGGGTTCACCCCTTCCCGGCCAAAGAACTTACATTTTGTTTGTCAAATCTGTGTTCACTGAAAGACCAAAAGCCACGACTGTCCAAACAACGTGGGTACAAAGCGGTCTACGCAAGAGGCGTAGATCCTCATGAGCCCCTGCAGTCGCACTAACTGACCCCAGTCGCGGGGGCTGATGAGGATCCATGCTTCTTGCAGTTGGATGGCGTGGGCAGTGAAGGGGTTAATGGTTTGTCTCTCTCCCTCTTGTCCTTTCCAGTCACCAGACGGGCTGGGCGGCCCTCATCGTCAGCCTGCTGAAGAGCGCTCACCATTGCAAGTCTCTCTCCGGGGACAGCACCAGCGCGCTATGCTCCTCGGGGCAGTACTGATCAAGTGCCTGTGGTCACCGACCCACACCTTGCTCATCAGGTGCCTGTGGACACCATGCAGTCAGTGAGAGGTCCATGGGCAGACATCCACTGCAGTTCTGTAATGTAATGAGTAGCTAAAATGGTCATTATTTTATACTTTTTCGGACAATGCAACCTGTGTACACTGTCCTGTGTTGAACTGCACTCTATATACACTGTCCAGTTTTGACCTGTACCCAGTGTAAACTGTCCAGTCTTAAACTGCACTCCATATACAATGTCCAGTTTTGACCTGTACCCAGTGTACACTGTCCAGTCTTGAACTGCACTCCATATACACTGTCCAGTTTTGACCTGTACCCAGTGTACACTGCCACGGTCCAGTTCTGTACACTGTCCAAGATGTTTCAAGTGTCTGGTGAGATTTTACGTCAATAGGCCAAGGAGTGCAACATTCACTTCAGCACTTCTGGTGAAAATGTTGGTAAGGTATGACTAAATCGAAAATTATGGAAGAGATAAATGAGTATAATTTCTTTAGTAAGGCTAGAATAGGACATCGACCTTTACAGCTCATCGCAGGAACCGAGACTTGAAAAGTCTTTAACAGTTTAACACTGGACAGTGTACATGGGGTGCAGTGTCTGACAAAATATATACTATAGTGACCACTTCAGCTGTAACGTCAAATTAAATAATGTAAAGTTGTGTGCGGGCCAACTGTGTCTGACACCAGCCTGGAGACCTTATCTGTGACTTAGCTTGCTGACCAGGTGCCTGTGGTGCACATGAACACCCACTACTTGTGTATCAAGTTCCTGTGGCCACCCACAATGTTCTGATTATGTGCCTGTGGTGAGCTAAAGCGAACAGTTCACGCGCCTCTTCTTCATTTGCCAGTTATTGCAAATTTGCGTTTTCTGTGGCCTTCTGCTGCCTGATCAAATGCCTGTGGTTTCTGTGATCAGCTTACTGGTCAGATGCCTGTGCAGTATTATTCCAGTATTAGCCCCCTTGTTCATGCAGGCCACAGCACCGTCGCCCATGTGTAGAGTTCCTGCAGTGTGTTTATATTAGTCAACTGCGTGTTGTCTGTGGAACATGGCACATAACCCACACCCAGTCCGTCATGACATTACCATGAGGTCAAGATCAATGGTACTCTGACCAGCAAAAGAAATGCAACATCATGTTGCATTTTGGGGGGCTTGCCAGTGTAGTTGTGTGATAGTTCAGTGGTGGCACCAAAACACTGCAGCTTGGTGCCTCTAGTATCTTGCTTGGTGCATTTAACATTGTTTAGCGTGTTGAGTAAGTGGAGAATGTTTGCAGAGTTCAGTTGTTTTGCAATTGGACCAATTTGACGTGCAGGGCGTTCAGTGATTTGACGTGCAGGGCGTTCAGTGATTTGACGTGCAGGGCGTTCAGTGATTTGACGCGCAGGGTGTTCACTGATTTGACGTGCAGGGCGTTCACTGATTTGACGTGCAGGGCGTTCAGTGATTTGACGTGCAGGGCGTTCAGTGATTTGACGTGCAGGGCGTTCAGTGATTTGACGCGCAGGGTGTTCACTGATTTGACGTGCAGGGCGTTCACTGATTTGACGTGCAGGGCGTTCAGTGATTTGACGTGCAGGGCGTTCAGTGATTTGACGTGCAGGGCGTTCAGTGATTTCATTTGGACCCCTTCACTGCTACAGAAATGTGAACCCCCCTTCCCCCCTCCCCCCCCCCCCCCACCCCCAGCTGAAAGAGGCACAGAACCTCATGTACCCCCTGCATTTGCGGGGGTTCATGGGGTTCTTGGCCTCTTGCTGACCCCTGGTCATGTCCTTGTTGCTTGGAGTGATGTCATTGTTTCGTGTTCAATTCGCCCAGCGTACAAAGATACGAGTTTGTGTCCGTTGGCTGTGAAGGGGTTAATTTTTAAGATGTGACTTGTCATTCCATTCGTGAATTGTACATCTGTTGGGACTTTTGCATTGCTACTGGTATTTACTTATTAATCTTTGATACACTACAGCACAAGACAGACAGACCGTGATATCCCAACGGTGGTGCCTGAATAGCTTGATGTGTACATGTGCCAGGTTTAAAGCTGGCACCACCCTTGTGCTAACAAGATAGTACGGAATTAGCAGTTCGGCACTACCATTATGCAGATCAGCCTCATTGCACCTAGATGACTGGAGCCATAAAGCTGGACTGTGTCATTGCACCGTGATGACTGGAGCCATAAAACTGGACTGTGTCATTGCACCGTGATGACTGGAGCCATAAAGCCGGACTGTGTTCTTGGCGTAGACATTAACCCATTCAGCCATGATGCACTATAGCAGGAGATGGATCGACCATGATAGTTCAAGGGTAGTGCCAGATTAGCTTGGCGCCTGTATTCAAGGGTAGTGCCAGATTAGCTTGGCACCGACAACTGTAGTGCTTTTGAAGAATAAACAGTCAACAGTCAGCCTCATTATCTTCCTGAACCTGGCAGCCATGATGTCAGACTGTTTACTGGCGGTCACATTCACGTGGTGCTAAACTTGCACATTTGTGACAACAAAAACACACCGTAAGCAAAAAATCCTGTGGGATGCCAGCCCTAGTTGGCCTGTGCACAACCGTGTTTGGCTAACATTGGTGAGAAAACTTTCTTCCTCATTACGTATCGATTTGACTGCATTATATCCAGTTTCTTGATTTTGTATCCTCCACTCTGACTAAAACGGTGACTGCCGAGCGTGTAAGATGCATACAAAAATCCCTGTGACGAAAGAAAGACGCTATCAAAGGACAATTTGAACATACTTGTGTTGTTATTGTCTTTTCTAAGCATGTTTTTTTCATCGTTGGGATGTCCCTTTCTTTGTCTTCCGGTGCTGGTAAGATGGACTATTGATTGATTATTGGTGTTTAACGTAGAGCAGGCGACTAGGGTCATCTCACGGCAGCTGGTAAGATGGAGGCTGGCCTGTATTGTGGTTGAACCCTCTCCTGATCTGCTATGTGATCTTTTAAGTTCGGTCTTCAGATATGGAAGTTTGACTTTTGCCCAACATGCTAAATTGTGGTGTTGCTTGTTTAACCCGTTTCATTCTGAGGCGGATTTTGTACATTTTCTTCTTGTCCTACGAAGGCTGCAGTACTGATTAGGAGATAGATCAACTGCTTTAGTTCAAGGGTGGTGCCAGCATAGCTTGACGCCTCAGGTGCCAAGCTATGCTGGCACCACCCTTGTACTATCAGTCAAACTTATTTGAAGCAATGGATGTATCAGGATGAAAAAGGTCAATATAACCAGTTCTGAAATTCTGGGCATTACTTCTTGAATGTCAACATGTGGACGTGTATTTACATGTATGTTGCAGTACGTCTGAAATACCTCAGTGTTTCTTTGGCCCGTGCTTGTATGGGGCTGTGACATGGTCGATGCTGTATTTTGTACCTGATCTCTATTATTTTATTTGCCCTGTGTACTCAGGACGGTTAACCTCACAGGCATTGCTTTATTAATCCCATAAACTGTCAGAAAAAATGGAACGCAACCCAGCTGCACAAGACATAGGTCCTCATCAGCCCCCATGACTGCAGTCAGTTAGTGCCACTGCAGTCAGTTAGTGCCACTGCAGTCAGTTAGTGCCACTGCAGTCAGTTAGTGCCACTGCAGTCAGTTAGTGCCACTGCAGTCAGTTAGTGCGACTGCAGGGGGCTCATGAGGATATATGCCTTTTGCTGAGACCTGTTGTATCTATGTTCCTTGAATGGTTGCTTCTGGTTGTTAAATAAACAGTTATAGAAACAAACTATAGGTGGGAAGTGGCAGAGAAGGGGTTGAGCCCTCTGTGCATGAAGGCACCAGCACAAGGGAGTTAATGCCACTGAGAAGGAACCCGTTTACTTTGGGAACAGAAAACGTGGTGAAAAACATCCAACTACACCGGTACCAGCGTCATGGATCGTAATGATCATGGGCAGTCGTAGGGGCTCGTGAGGATCTCAGCTTGGTGCTGGCTTTGTTTTAGCGTGTCCAAAGGTTTTTCCTTTTAGTGATGCGAAAGCGATGGCAACAGTGATAAAAGTCAAGAACATAAAAATCAAGAACGAGTGTTCGGTAGCGTGGCGTTAAAAGTGGACACGTTTATAGAACTATTCGAGCATTTGGTCGCGCTTCTATCCTGAGACAAATGCAGCACTCTATACAGGGGCGGATTTCAAGGGGTTTCCCAGATGCACGGAAACCCCCCCTTGGCACAAAAAAAAGACACACACACACACAAACACACACAATACACACACACGCGCAGTGTGTGACACAGTTAGTGACACATGCACATGCACAATCATTTACCAGAAGACAGTTGAACTTATCTCTCACCTTACGTTTTCCTGTTTGTTCATGCACAATCATTTGCCAGAAGACAGTTGAACTTATCTCTCACCTTACGTTTTCCTGTTTGTTCATGCACAATCATTTACCAGAAGACAGTTGAACTTATCTCTCACCTTACGTTTTCCTGTTTGTTTTCTCACATTCATTTGATTTGAACACATTTATCTATATTTGGCCTAAATTCTGGTTGAAAGACGTGTAACAAACCGGGGTTCCAACAGCCAGGCGCGTGACCGGAAATGCGAGACTAGAAACTTTTTCGCATGTCATTTAAAATGCCTAAGAAAAGAAAAATTAGTAGTTTTGACGCAGAAGGGTCACGGAGAATAAGTTCTTTCTTTGCTGCAAGAACGTCTGAATACGTAAGCAATACCAATTAGTCCTTTTTATTTACTTATTCATTCACAAGTTTTCAGATCAAAATCTTCGAAAAATTCGCTGAAATGAGGAACTCCCCATTCGTTTTCCTTTTATCTGTACGCTGCAGTCAGCTGGACACGATCAGTATGATGCTCTAGAAGAAAATACTGATTAGGTTATCATATGACTAATGAATTGGAACCACCTTCAAAGCATGTGTTTCCTATCACTGTGCTTAACAAAAAGAACAGAAGATTTCGAGGTGAGTGGCTACACACCTTCAAGTGGCTCTGTTACTCTTCTTCCACGGATGGAGGATTCTGTAAAGCATGTGCCTGTTTTCCAGGGCGTGATGACCTCGAACGTTTTGTTTCTAAACCATACAAGAACTGGACCAAAGCAAACGAAGACATGAAGAAACATGAAATGAAAGAGTATCATAGGGATGCAATGATAAAGGCAGAGTCTTTTGTTTCCAGCATGAGAGATCCAAGCAAGGCAATTGATGTGCAGATGTGTGGAGTACGTGATCAGTTGATCAAGAACAACAGAGCAGTTTTGAGCAGCGTCATTAAGGCGGTCCTTTTTTTGCGGCAGGCAAGGTCTTCCATTGAGAGGTCACAGGGATGATGGTTTGATGAATGAAGAAAATAACAGCAACTTCAACGCCCTCATCCGCTTCCGAATTGATTCTGGTGACACTGTTTTGCAACAGCATCTAGAATCTTGTCAGCCTGGTTCGGGCTACACTACGTACATCAGTAAAACAACTCAAAACAACATCATTGAACTAATTGGTGACTACATCAGAGACAAGTTGCTTCGTGAAGTCAGAGATGCCAGGTACTTTTCGCTGCTTGCCGATGAAGTGACGGACTCATCGAACTGGGAGCAACTTGCAGTTGTTTTGCTCTTTGTAGATACTTCTAATGTCATTCGAGAAGAATTCATGGCGTTTGTCCCTTGTGAGCAAATAACCGGTGAGGCCCTGACTGTAAAACTGCTAGGATGCCTGCAAGAATGGGAGTTGCAAGTAGAAGACATCAGAGGGCAAGGATACGATGGTGGGTCCAACATGGCTGGCAAACTTAACGGGGTGCAGGCACGGATTAAAGAGCTTAACGAGAAAGCGATCTACTTCCATTGTGCAGCACATTGTCTCAACTTGTGCATTGTCAAAGCCTGTGCTGTACAGAGCATCCGAAACGTGTTTGGTACAATGAAGGAACTCGCTCTCTTCTTTGCCTTGTCCCCCAAAAGACAGCGCTACTTGGAAGAAATTGTGGAGGGCTATGCAGCTGATATCACAAACAAGCGAAAGCTGGTAGACTTGTGCAGAACAAGGTGGATTGAAAGACATCATGCTTTTGAGACGTTTTCGAGCCTCTTCACGCATGTCTACAACTGCTTGTGTGAAATGGAAAACAGAAGCGAAAACTGGGACAGCGATACCTTAACTAGATGCCGGGGACTGAAGATGTCTATCGTCAGCAGCGAGTTTCTTGTGCCTTTTATCACTACACGAAACTGTCTGAGGTACATAAAGCCTCTTTCTGTGAGTCTGCAAAAAAAGACAAAGGATGTTATGCAATCCTACTCAGACATTGAGGCCACTGCAGCTGCGTTATCAGACACTAGGAGCAACATAGAACGAATATTCCCTACTTGGTTTGAAGAGGCCACTGAGATGGCGCAAAGTGTTCAGGAAGACATGGTGATGCCAAGAACAGCAGGAAGACAAACTCTGCGACAAATCCAACCAGCAGACACGCCTGAGACATATTTCCGACGCACCACGGCAGTCCCCTTCCTGGATCACTTGCTAGGAGAATTCAGCACCCGCTTCACAAATACCGATCTTGTCCACGATGGGTTGATGCTAATAGCTGAGAATGCTGCTAGTGTTGATAACGCAACATGGCAACTTCCAGTCGGCGTTAGAAGTCTGACGGACTTGTGGACATCTGACTTGCCAGACCCTGTAGGTGTCGAGGCAGAGTTCCACCGCTGGTGTGTGAAGTGGAGAGCACGGGATGAGCAGCAACGACCCTCCACACTTGCTGCTACTTTGCAGCAGTGTAATGTCAACTTTTTCCCCAACATCCACACCATGCTCCGACTACTTGCCACACTACCCGTCACCACTGCTCACTGTGAACGATCTATTAGCGGGCTGAAATTGTTAAAAACTTGTCTTCGATCAACTATAACTAACCAGCGCCTGAATGGCTTAGCCCTCATGAAAATGCATAAAGAAGTTGAGGTTGATCCAGAAGCTGTTGTCGATGCTTTTGCAAAGAGGTTCAAGTCCCGAATGGCAACGCAGCTACCTCGCGACCTGTTGCTGCATGATTCCTGCTAGTGTTAGTGCTGCATATTGTAAGTCTTCCTTGAAAGTTTGTGTGTGAGTGTGTATTTGTGTCTTGCGTGTGTGTGTATGTCTGTGTGCTTACCTATAGAAAGTAAATTTTAAAAAAAGGAAACCCCCCCTTACCAAACCCTAAATCCGCCTCTGCTATAGACTCCATAAGACATAATTAGTCTGAAACGATATTATCGGGCTGTTATAACGTATTGGTGTTAATTATAGTGATAAAACGGATTTGTGCGTGATATATGCTCAGTTCGCCGACTAACCGCACCGCATAGTTACTGTGACCCGGGACGCCGTTTTTCGATAACGGCGGAGTTACACACTTGTAACTGATGACACTTTAATGATCAATTTGGTCACATTGCCTTGTACTGTTCGAGTCTAGAGTGGCTAACGCTTCTATTTATACATTTCATTATATGGAATACGTAAAGGTTGTTGTGTTCTGCCGCCTTCAAAACGGATATGTTCGCCAAACCGGCTTACATTTTCCGGTCTCTTACCTGATAGAAAAACAGTTATCTGTTTACTCAACTATGTTGAAATCGCGAGAAACGATTATCATGGCTTTCTGGCAGTATAATTTAGTGAGATATTTTGTGATGTAAAGTTCAGCGTGCGTGATGTATATGAGAAAATTCGTGATTCACAGCATCGCACCGTTACTGTTTGAAAAAAAAAAAAACGTTTTCCGTGGGGGTAGTGTTATAAACGTGTAACTGATGACATACTTCAATCTCTATTGGTGGCAGATCCCTGTGCAATCTTCGATTCGCAGACGACATTGACCTCATGGCAGGCAGCAATAGTGAGCTCCAAAACCTGACAGACAAACTTTCAAGTAGCGCAGGGTCTTATGGCATGGAGATCAGTACGGATAAAAGCAAAGTGATGATCAACACCACAAGCGACAGCAGCAGCAACATTCACATGAACGGCCAGAAGCTAGAAGAGGTCAATAGCTTCAAGTACTTGGGAGCCACCCTGTCCAAAGATGGTAGTTGCATAGCAGAGATCCGTATCAGGATAGGTACAGCAACATCCGCAATGGCCAGGCTGGACAGGATATGGCGAAGTAACTCCATCAGCTTCACCACCAAGTACAGGCTTTACAAGTCCCTCGTAGTGTCTATTCTACTCTACGGCTGTGAGACTTGGACACTGCTTGCAGACTCAGAAACGAAAATCCAGGCCTTTGAGAACAAGTGCCTGAGGAAGTTGCTCCGCATCTCGTACCGCGAGCACAAGACCAACGAATATGTACGGAGCATCGTCACTTCCCTGGTGGGCCCACATGAACCCCTTCTGGCAACCGTGAAACGGCGCAAGCTTGCTTGGTTTGGCCACGTGACCCGACACAACACCTTGTCCAAGACTATCCTCCAAGGCACTCTCGAAGGAAGTCGTCGGCGAGGTCGTCAGAGAAAGAGTTGGGTCGCAAACATAAAAGAATGGACCGAACTCGAGATGCCAGACTTGCTTGCCACCACCCAAAATAGAACTCAGTGGAGAGCACTGTCTGTTGCTGCTGCCTTTCAGTCCCCCCAACGCCCAGTTCGGGCAAGGGACTGATGATGATGATGATGATGATGATGACACAATGAAGATCGGTACGGTACGGACACAATAGATTGTACTGATTGATTCTAGAATGTTGGGTGCTTCTATCCATGTTATTGATTATAATAAAACATGAGTAGGCGTTATGTAGTGTGGCGTTAAAAGTGGACACAGGTTTATAGAACGATATGCGTATCTTGTCGCGCCTTTTTCCAGAGAGAAATGGAGCACTGTATAGAATCCATAAGACATAATTAGTTAGAAACGATAATATCGGGTTGTTTGAACGTTCTGGCGATAGTTATAGTGATAATACAGACTGTGTGTGTGACATATGCTCAATTCACTGACTAACAGCACCGCATGGTTACTGTCGCTCAGGGCGCTGTTTTTCGCTTAATGTTGGGTTTACAAATTTGTAACTGATGACACTTTGATGGTAGATTTAAACACATTGCTTTGCACTGTTCGATTCTAGAGTGTTAAGCGCTTCTATTTAGGCATTTGATTCTATCAAATAAGTAACAGTTAATGTGTTCTGCCGCCTTCAAAACGGTCAAGTTTGTCAAGCCGATTTACGTTTTCGGGCCTCGTTCCTGATAGTAAAACTGCTACCTGTTGTACTCAGTTATATTGAAATCACGAGAGAAAAAATGATCGTGGCTTACCGACAGCAGAATTTGTTGAGATATTTAGTGATGTAAAGGTCTGTGTGCGTGATATATGGGACAATTTCCGATCAGCCGCACCGCGCCATTACTGTACTTCACAGCATTGTGTACAGTGTGGTTAGTTTTATAAACTTGTAACTGATGGCACTATAGAGGTCGATAAGGACAAAATAGCGTGTGCTGTTTAATTTTAGAGTGATTGGCGTTTCTATCCATGTGTACGATTACAATAAAACATTAAGCGGATGTGAACTAGCATGCCGTTAAAAGTGGACACGTTTACAAAATTACTGGCGTAATCGGTCGCGCCTCTTTCCTGAGACAAATGCAGCACTCTATAGACTCCATAAGACATAATTAGAAACCATAATGTCGGGTTATTTGAACGTACTGGTTAAATTTATAGTGATAAGTCGGACGTTGTGAATGATCTATGCTAAAATCGTCGCCTAACGGCATCGCATATCTTTCTCCGGTCGCTATTTGGTGCTTTCGGTGGGGTAACAAACTTGTAACTGGTGACACTTTAGTGATCGGTTTGGTCACATTGTCTTATACTGTTCGATTCTAGAGTGTTTAGCGCTTCTATTGATGCATTTGATAATATAGAACAAGTTAAAGTTAATGTGTTCCTCCCCCTTCAAAACGGACAAGTTTGTCAAAGCGGCTGACTTTTTCGGGCTTTTTTCCTGGTTGTAAAACAGCTATATGTGTACTCAGTTATTCTCGGATCGCAATAAACGATTACCATTGCATACTGGCAGTAGACATTGGTGAGATATTTTTCAAGTAGTGATGTGAGGTTCAGCGTGCGTGATGTATGGGAAAATTCCCGATCCCCCGCACCACACCGTTACTGTACGTCAGCAAGATACCGCGGGGGTAGTGTTATAAACTTGTAACTGATGACACTTTAGAGTCAATAAGTACAATAAAGCTTGTACTGTATGATTCTAGAGTGTTTGGCGCTTCTATTTGTGTGTACGATTATAATTTAAATAATCATGTGGTGTTATGTAGCGTGGCGTTAAAAGTGGGCACGTTTATGGATATATCGGTTCATTTGGTGGTGCCTCTTTCCTGCGGCGGCAAATGCAGCACTCTGTATGTAGACTCAATAAGGTATAACTAGTCCGAAACGATAATATCGGGTTATTTACACGCATTGGTGATATGTATAGTGATAAAACGGACTTTGTGTGTGATATATGGTCAGTGCACCGACTACCGGCACCGCATAGTTACTGTGACTCGGGGCGCCGTTTTTCCCTAAGGGTGGGGTTATAAACTTGTAACTGATGACACTTTAACGATCTATTTGGACACAACGCCTTTTATCATTTAATTCTTGAGTATTTAGCACTTTTATTTATGCATTTGATTGTATGGAACAAGTAACCGCTGATGTGTTCCGCAGCATTAAAAACGGCCACGTTTGTCAAACCGGTTTACTTTTCTCGGGCTTTTTTCCTGATTGTAAAACAGTTACCTGTTTACTCAGCTATTCTCAAATCGCGAGAAAAGATTATCATGGCTTACTGGCAGTACATCTGGTGAGATATTTAGTGATGTAAGGGTCTGTGTGGGTAATATAGGGGGAAATTTGCGATCAGCCGCACCGCACCATTACTGTACGTCAGAGCGCCGTTTCCCGTGGGGGTAGTGTTATAATCGTGTAACTGATGACACAATGGAGATTGGTACGGACAAAAAAGCTTATACTGAGTGATTCTGGAGTGTTTGGTGCTTCTATTCATGTGTACGATTGTAATTAAATATGAGTAGGTGTTATGTAGCGTGGCGTTAAAAGTGGACAAGTTTATGGAACTATTGGCGTTTTTTGGTCGCGCCTCTTTTTTTTCTGAGACAAATGCAGAACTCTGTAGGCTCAATAAGGCATAATTAGTCAGAAACGATACTATCTGGTTATTGGAACGTTCTTGTGATAAGCATTGTGATAAAACGGACTTTGTGTGTGATATATGTCAGTTCACCGACTAATGACACCGCATAGTTACCGTCTGTGGCTCGTGGTGTTTTTCGCTAGGGGTGGGGTTAGAAACTTGTAACTGATGACACTTTTTTGATTGATTTTGACACAATGCCTTTTAGCATTTGATTCTAGAGTGTTTAGCGCTTTTATTTATGTATTTGATTATATGGAATAAGTAAAATTTGATGTGTTCCGCCGCCTTCAAAACGGATACGTTTGTCAAACCGGTTTACTTTTTAGGGTCTCTCTCCTAACAGTAAAATAGCTATATGCTTACTCAGCTATGTTGAAATCACGAGAAAAGAGTATCATGAATTAATGGAAGTAGAATCTGGTGAGATATTTAGTGATGTACGGTTCTGTGTGAGTGGTATATGGGAAAATGTCCGATTAGTCGCACTGCACCGTTACTGTACGTCAGAGCATCGTTTACTTTGGGGACAGCGTTATAAACGTGTAACGGATGACACTGTAGATGTCGATATGTACAAAATGGCGTGTACTGTTCGATTCTAGAGTGTCTGGCGCTTCTGTTTATTTGTAGGATTGTATTTCACTTATATAGATGTTAGGCGGCGTCGCGTTGAACTTATAGAACTATCATCGTGTTTGATCGGACTTTTTTTCGAGACAAATACAGCACTCTGTAGACTCCATAAGACGTTATTAGAAACGGCTACATCAGGTTATCAGGAAAAATATTTTGGTGAGGTATAGTGATGAAACGGACTTGTGTGTGACATGGTGATTTCGACTACCAACGTCTCCTCATAGTTTCTGTGACTTAAGGCGTGTTTTCTTTTTTCTTTTTTGGTGGTGGGGGGGGGGGGGGGCGGAGTGGGGGCGGGAGGGGGGGGTGGAGGGGGAGGATGGGGGGGGGGGGGAGGGAGGGTTACAAACGTGTAACTGAAAACACTGTAGAGATCGAGAAGGACAAAATCAAATGACTTTGTACTGTTTGAGTCTAGAGTGTTTGGCGCTTGTATCTATGTATCTATGATAAATTAAATATAAGTGTTACGCAGCGTCACGATTAAAATATACGTTTAAGAAACTATGCGTGTATTTGCTCGGGCCGGTTTCGTGACACATATATGACAATCTGTAGACTCAATGAGGCGTTATTAGTCAGAAACGATAATTATTAGAAGAACATTTGGTTATTTGTATAGTAAAGAAACGGACTTCGTGTATGGTTAATTTGCCAACTAGCGGCACTGCATAGTTACTTTTACCGTGTACTTTTTTTTTTCTTCTTCTTTTTTTTTTTTTTTTTTTTTTTTTTTTTTTTTTTTTTTTTTTTTTGGGGGGGGGGGGTATGGGTATGGTTACAAACTTGCAAACTGATGACCTATTAAAGATCGATTTGTACACCATGACGTGTACTGTTTCAAGGATTCTAGACTTTCTTCTTCTTCTTCTCGAACGCCGTCACACTTGGAGTTTGCCTCTCAAAATGAAATCTGTGGTCTTCTGTAGCGCCCCCACAGGCCCGTACAGTTTCTCTTGTAGAGTGGCGGGCTTCGGCCATATCTCCTCCCTCAGCGGCTGGTGGTTCCCACAGTCCAAGAGGATGTGCTCTGCGGTCTGCTCTGCTTCTCCACAAGGGCACAGGGGAGATGGCACGAGGTGGAAGCGTCTGTGCAGGTGGAAATTGAGTCGGTTGTGCCCGGTCCTCAGACGAAAGATGGTCACCTGCTCTTGTCTGGACAGCTGATGGTAACTGTCTAGGGGCCGTTGTGGTGGTCTGTACACAGACTTAATGATGGTCTTCATCTCTGTGAAGCTGACTCTATTTTCATCTTGTTCTTTCTCTGCGCCCACTTTTGCCATTCTGTCAGCTTCTTCATTGCCGTAGATGCCACAGTGTGAAGGGATCCACTGCAGCACCAGTCTGGTGCACTTGATGTTTTGCAGTGCCTCTTGTAGACGTGGCAGTTTGCTTGCTGTTGCTGCCTCAAGGACAGACATGGCATCAGTAAGGAAGACAATCTGGGCATCAGGGTCTGCAGTGCCACTAAGGGTGTTAGCTGCGCGGACTAGGGCTTCCACCTCAGCTCTGTAATTTGTGCAGTGAAGGCCTGTTGGTACTGCCTCTGCCTGCCATTTTCCGTTTGGGTACTGAATGTACACCCCAGCCCCTCCATCCTGAACTGCATCTGTGGCTGATCCATCGGTGTATGCCCGTATCCATGCTTCCTGGGGATACTTTTCTTCGAGCATGGCCAGTGTCAGGGCTTTCTTGCTCACAGTGCTGTGCTCATCTCTGGTGGTGATGTAGGGTACCGTGGAAGAGATGATTCTAGACTTTGTATCGGTTCTTTTTTTTATGCATGTGATTATATAAAATATTTAAAAAGTTGACATGCACTGCCGCCGTGGTTTGCTTTTCGGGCACAGACCATACATCGGCGCGAAATATTTCGCCGTTTTCTGTCACAATCCGCCCTGAGCCTGTGCCTGAAACGGGGCGATTTGCTTGGGCGAATTGGATTTTGGACGAGTTCACCGTTATACTGATATTATGGTACCGTCTGGATACCATACTACAGGCGCCACGCGTGCGCGGGACGCCATCTTGCACCGCAGGCCTTCGCACAGCGTTCGCTCGCTTCGATTCTTCTCTCAATGATTTTATCTAAATTACCACATTTTCTGTTAAGTTTTAGTGTGGGATAGTTACTATAGGTAATGTACAATTACTGTATATAGTTTTTTGGTTGTGTAACCCCCTCAATTTTTATTTTTCGGGTTTTTTGCGTTTCCATTTTGTCTGATAACTGTTAACTTCGCGTTCGTTCTCTTAGCCTTAGTCAGTCCCAGTCATCCCCTAATTTTTCAATTCCCTAAAAAAAAAAACACTACCGCCCACCAGCTGCACATTTGCAAAGCACAAAATACCCCAAAAAAAGCACATCACCCGTCTCATTTCTTGGCTATGAGACTGGTTCCTCATTTACCAACCCCACACCCAAGCACAGCTGAAATCAGCGTGCCCCTCAAATCACTACGTCAATGGCAACTCAACATAGGCCCACAATTGTCCACTAGATAAGCTCAGGATAGTATGAATCAAAGCACCAAACATGTCTCCTCTCAGCTAACCAGAAATTTCCAGCAAATTCCAACATTCAGCCCTACTACAATTTTTCAAACAAGACAAAAATTATTTTAAAAAACACCCGTCCTCTTACTGCCTCAACTGGCCAAATTTGACTGTATGTGACCTGTACGACGCGCGGCTGATTTAGGTTCAAAGATCTCTGTTGGGTCGCTCGAAGCTCCCTATTCAGGGGGAAAAAACGGATTTGTGTTCAATAGCATGTCCATTGAAAGGTCCTGGTAAATCAAAGTGGCACAGTTGGAGTGCGCCTGAGTTGATCAGTGTTCAGGTCGTACTCCATAGGCAATAGATTTCCCTGTCCCCCATAACCGGCCCATCAGGGCCGTCCATGATCACCTCGGTGCTGTGGACGTTAAACCCGAACTAACCAACCAACCAACCGCTCGAACCTCCGACCCCTGTAGCTCTAGTCCGTTAAGTGGTTGCCTCATTCTCGCTGCTGACCTCGTCCTGGCCATTGGCTGGCCTGGTCTCAATTGACCTGCGGTTGATTGGTTGGATCATGCTCCCAGCTGTCCTCTCCAGTGCCGACCGTCGTCGTACCATTCCTCCGGTCATCTCGACATTTAGCGATTGTTCCACGTCGTTTGATCCACCTTCAGCGAGCTGAGCCGATTTCTTATCAAGGGAGACAGAAATGTCGCTGCTTTCGGCAGCTCCTCGCAGGGTGAGAGAAAGCAGGAAGATGACCCCGAGACAAGCCCTGGCGACTCCTGTCATCGTTGTAGGAGGTGTTGAGAGCTGTACGGACAAATAAAATATAGGGTAAAAGAAAGCACAAGGTAAAGAACACATCGTAGTTGGCAAGACTGAGGCATAGATCTTCATGAGCCCCCGCATGCTTGCGGGGTCTCATAAATTGAAGACTGATCTATGCCTCTTGCTGCAGTTGCCGGCTCACGAAGGATCTGTTGCCTCGCGCAGATTAAAGTACACTCGTGACAAGCGGCCATAATGGGACCAGCAGTACGGCCCAACTTGAAATCGGGCATAAAAATGAGGTAGCCACTGTAGGCTGTGGGAGCTCATGAAAATCTATGCCTCCTGCCCAAAAAAACAAAAAAATGTGTGGACAACAGACGCCAGGCCCACCTGTGCTCTCACAATACATGTATAGCAAAAAGAACCCAAACGGAGAAAGAAACATGCTTAGAAAAGACGGTCACAACACACATTTAATATTTCGGGAATATGTATAGGAAAGGCCGGGAGGATGTACTGAACCCAACCTTAGCCTGCCGCCAGAGATGGATTGAGTTCAGTTGGGTTCAGCCGGTTTGCGGCGCTTTGAGCCGATTCGCAGAATTGAGTAAAGCGCCTATGATAACCGGTATTATAATTATTATTATTATTATTATTATTGACCGTGGTATAATTGAAGGGTAGTCACCAGAAGATTAGCTTAGCGCCTGAAGGCGCCAAGCTAATCTGGCACTACCGGCCCTTCTATTATCGTGGTCGATACATCTCCTGCAACTGGTACACAGTAGTCGGGTGACACCCGGCCTCCAAAACAGTTTGGGAAATGCGGTCACGGGGTTAGATGGGGGTTTTTGTGTTTTTTTTTTAAGGTACCCTGGCCATACTGTGTTCAGAGGAGGTACAACTACTGCATGGCCATCCCCGGTTCCTACGCCACTGTGCTGGAACCTGCAGCAGATTGATGGACCCCAAAATATCCGCCGAAAAACAGTCGCCGGACTGGGACAAGTAATCACAAGACAAAGTCTGAGGAGCACAGGTATAAATAGGGTAGGGAAAGGATATATATCTCTGTGAGCCCTCATAGGCTGCAGCGACTCATGAAGATATGTGCCTCACACAAATGTGGTGGATTATAGGCCTACAGTTGTCCTTGAAAACTCCTTCTACAAAGAAGTGACGGTCCTCTTATAAACAGCATGGTTTTATACAATATAACTGGTCAGTACAGGCTCAGTCAACACCTGATTGTGTATTTTAACCCATTACATCCTGAGGCTGATATTTTAAATTTTACTCATCTTCCTATGAAGGCCACATCACAGATTAGGAGATAAATCATCCGCCTTGAACTATCATAGTCAAAATTTATTTCAAGTAATGGGTTATCAGGATGAAAAGGGTTAAAGAGAGAGAGAAGCTGAGATAGATCAACCGTTTCAGTTCAAGGGTGGTGCCAGAATAGCTTGGCGCCTTGAACTATCATAGTCAAATTTATTTCAAGTAATGGGTTATCAGGATGAAAAGGGTTAAAGGGAGAGAGAAGCTGAATTATACGTTTGAAAGATATCACGACTTACTTTTTCAAAGTTTATTCAGCAAAATTGGTACAAGCTCAATTAACACCGCAATGATGTGAATTATTTATTTGGAGGATAGCGAAACTGCCGACAAGTTTTTTTTTAATTTAAAATTGAATCAAACAAAAAGGAGAAGTTGTCACAAAAGTTAATTAATGTACAAACAAAAACAAACTAAAACGATTATTTTCGACAATGTAGGCAAGTTAATTGAAGGCCCACTATCGCCGTAACTGTTCAAAGATACGCCGCTTCTGCCGGAACGGATGGTTACGAAACGCTACACACAGGTTCATTTAGACACAAGAAGAGAATCTAGTTCAGCACACGTCGTCTTTATACCAAGTAACCTGACAATGACTCCACTCCATTCTATAAATACAACGCTGAAAAACAGCTAAAAATAGACTGACACGCTAACGGCAGCGCAGAAAAAATAAGTGCGATTACGCGTGTGCTTTTGCTGCGTGTCCAAACTGCTGTTATAGTTCATTAGGTGTGTCGACAAGGCATAACAAACACAAATGGTGCTGAAATGTGTCTTCAGATGTATGTGTAATCGTACTTTGAAACAAGATGTGATGAACCATAACCCACAAAGTCCCTTCTATATGAGAGCTGTCCTCGCTGTCAATAATCTCTACCTTTTGTCTTTGACCTGATTCTGATGTTCAATTATCTTATTATTGAAAAAGTCTCGCAGACCTGCGAAAGCGTCAGTGAGTTCTATAAGGGGCGCAGGACATACGCGTCATTGATTTGTCAAACGTCATTTGTCATGACGTAAGTTTTAGTTTTTACGTAATTTTATATTTTACGTGATACGAGTTTCACTTTCGCTTCACAGGCTTGAGAAAATGGTGACAAAACTAGGACTTTACGGTACAATTTCAGTCTTGCTATAATTTGTGTGAAAGCAGGTTGACTTTACCTAGCTACATGATATACTAAGTTCACGGGTCACCTGTATGCTCTTCTAAAAGCGCGTCGATGTGTGTGTGCGTGTTAGTGCGTGCATGCGCGCGAGCTCCAAACATCTCCAAGAGGCATAGATCCTCATGAGGATCTATTCCGGCCTCCTGGAGAGTGCGCGTATGTTTGTGTGTGTGTGTGTGTGTGTGTGTGTGTGTGTGTGTGTGTGTGTGTGTGTGTGTGTGTGTGTGTGTGTGTGTGTGTGTGTGTGTGTGTGTATGAAAGAGAGAGAGAGAGAGAGAGAGAGAGAGAGAGAGAGAGCCGCGCGCGAGAGAGAGAATGACGTCATATTTAGAGTATTATGTCAGTGTCTGCATGGTGACGGAGTTGCCTCTTTTACGTCACCGCCACTGTCTGACTTTCTCTAGAAGTAAAAGTTTTTTAGTGTTTTAATTCTTTTCTGAAAAGAATTAATTTTTACTAAAGAAGTTGAAATGATACAAAGCTGGCTAACGAACTCATCTAATGCCTTTCTCCAAACTGGCTATATGCGAAAGTTCAAGTATATATGACAAAAATTACGGACTTTAATATGGGTTAACCGACTTCCCATAAACGGTTGTTTATGTCGTGAATGAGACATTCAATTACAATATGCTCGGAGGCTCTCTTAGCCACCCACTTTAAAAAAAAAAAAAAAAAAAAAAAGTATCGCCAAGTTTCAAGCTTGTGTGTACAGAAATTCTCTTGTTTACATACATACGCACACACATACAGACGCACATATATACGCACATACGGCACTTCGCGCCAAATGTATGTTCAGCAGCGAGGTTAGCGTAACTAGACATGACGTAAGGCGTAATTTTTATCTTGTTACTTCAAGTGTTAGAGGTTTAGCCTGCCCGCCTTTGACATCATGGACATGCTATTAAATTCGCCCCACCGCGACCTGTCCTAAAAAGTCCCTTCTATAAAAACTTAAAAGGGGTGGGGGGTTAAAAGTGGTGTCGCTAGAATACAGACATATTTTACTAACTCTAGTCATGCCGCTTCAGTATCCGCATGCGGCATATCCCGAATTAAAGATACCTGCTGCAGGCAATACAAGGGTTAACCAATTCGCGGACAGCCGCATCCGGTTGCGCGGCATAAGCCGCGCATCCGGATGCGGCTGGCCGCGAATGAGGTATCCATTGGTAGTATCTTCTTCATAAATGCTCTTACTATGTCTTACATGTAAAATCCGCCTCCTCGCTAGCCTGTTTTGAAAAGGGTCTCTGCAAGTATTTCGTGGATCACTCGTAGGGTCTAGGGATGCCTTAACTACATGTATTATATGTCTCTTTCTTTGCTGGGTCCAATGTATTCCCAATTAAGCCTGTTTGTGTGTGTGTGTGGAGGGGTGAGGGGGGGGGGGAGGGAGGGTGTCTGAGAGTTTATGAGTATGTCTGCCTATGTGAACAGTGTTGTCAATTGTCTGCAAGTATTATGTTTTTAATTATATGCATGTGCATGTGTAGATAGTCTTGTAGTTGTTAGCAACGGCAGGTTTGTAAAATGGCTGTGTCAATGACGATGTCAATGCCTTAACCGTTGTAAAATAAAGTTTCATTGATTCATCGATTACGATAATACTGGCCTAAATGGTGAACTCGTACTAAAAGTTTGAATGTCATAAAATGAAAGACTATCTGCTCCTTTGTATATGCAGAATAGCGCTTCCGTTGCACACAAGAGGCAGTAGAAAACCTCACCTGCTCACACTGATTGTGAAAAGAAGGGTAAGCAGATCGATTTAATCCCAAGGCCGCAAATTGTGGAGGCCGTGTCGCCTATCGACTATATACCAGTGGTAGGAGACGGATCGACCATGATAGTTCAAGGGTAGTGCCAGATTAGCTTGGCGCCTGATGGCGCCAAGCTAATCTGGCACTACCCTTGAATGATCATGGTCGATCCATCTCCTGCTGTAGTGCGTCGGGGCTGAATGTGATAACTCATTCTACCCCAGACGCACCACAGCAAGGATCGACCATGATAGTTCAAGGGTGATGCCAGAATAGCTTGGCGCCTATGGGCGCCAAGCTATTCTGGCATCACCCTTGAACTATCATGGTCGATCTGTGTCCTGCACTGCAAAGCAGTCTTCTGAGGACAACGGCAAAATTTCGGGATTTCGGTGTTGGGGTAGAATGAGTTAATTTAGTATATAGAAAAATAAATTTACAAAAATAAATAGCCATACACAAAAAGGAAACGCACGGAGGAAGGTCTACTCACATCAGTAGAGCAAGTCCAGTCAACTCACAAGTGTTGCGGCGAACGTCAGTTGAATCGTTAGGTACTATGAATAATTGACGGTACTATGAATAATTGACGTGAATAATTGACGGTACTATGAATAATTGACGGTACTATGAATAATTGACGGTACTATGAATAATTGACGGTACTGACGGTACTATGAATAATTGACGGTACTATGAATAATTTCGAACTGATTTGCTTCAGGTTCTTTCAGTTATAGCTGTGACTTTCCATTTTCTTTCGCACCATCTATTGCAATAAACGCAATGAAGCGGCATTCCCTTTACACATTATCTATTGGGGCGGTCCGTGGCGCAGTGGCCGTAAAGGCGCCTGTTAAAGGTGGGAGGTTCGATGCCGGGTTCCGGCGTCCGACTTTTCTCCTCTAGTAAGTGCCACCCGTTAATTCGGGCGGACCGTCGGGGGTTCTTTCTCCGGGTACTCCGGCTTGTCTTCCTCCCCCTCCACTTTGGTACCGGTTTCAGGCCACTTTATAAATTTTAAATACAAGCGATCAAAATTTCCGAAACCTCAGTAGCTGAGCTGACCCTTCGCACCAGGTGAATGTCTTGTGTTTGTGTGTGTGTGTGTCACGTGAGCGTGCGTGTTGGGTTCAGTTCGCGGCGCTTTGAGTCGATTCGCAGGATTGGGTAAAGCGCCGATATAATAACCGGTATTGTATTATTATATGTTATTACAAAAACAATCATTTCACAAGCGAATGGTAGCAATGGATTTGTTCCTTGCAGCTGTGATTGTTCATTTACTTTCACATCTATTGCAATAAAACGTGATGACTCTGAGATTCCCTTCACCACCGCCCTTTAACTCATTCTACCCCAACACCGAAATCCTTAAATGTTGCCATTGTCCTCTGAAGACTGCATTGCAGTGCACGGCACATATCGACCATGATAGTTCAAGGGTGATGCCAGAATAGCTTGGCGCCCATATCATGGTCGATCCTTATCTTCCTGTGGTGTGTCTGGGGTAAAATGAGTTAATGCAATAGGAGTGTCCCACCCAACTGAGAAAGAAACACGCTTAGAATAGACAGTTACAACACAGTTGCCACATTCCTTCTGCGATAATGAAGAAACGTAGCGACTGATCTCTCTATTTGTTTGTTTGTCTATTTTGAAAAAGGCCGGGTATTTACCAGAAATATTAATAAATTGAGTTGCAACTGTCTTTTCTAAGCGTGTTTCTTTCTCCGTTAGGTTCTTCATGGCCCCGCATCACTGATTAGACCCACGACGCCGTGTTCATAGTGGACGACTCGATGTTATACGTCACTCATCGCAGTACTAACATATGACGTATCAGAGAATCAACTTTGCAATTTTCCAGCTGATTTTCACACCTAGGGCTTACAGGTCAAAATTTGACCCAATCCTACCCGAGAGCCGGGACAAACAGCAGGCTTATGCAAACACTGTTTATGAAAAATCATGCGGGTATTAATGAGAAGATAATATCTTCGTAAAAGAAAAGTCCAAAGTTATGTTAGCTGTTTTATTAATAACTCCGAAAAAGTGGTGCCTAACATTGGCTGATTTTCACACCTAGGGCTTACGGATCACAATTTGACGAAGTCGTACCCGACAGCCGAGACAAACTGCAGGCTTATGCAAGTACCGTTTGTGAAAAATCATTCGAATATTAATGAGAAGATTGCTTTTTTTCTTAAAAAAAGAAAGATTCAATTGTTTAAGATTAATCAAAAAAGAAATTTGTAAAATTAATCCCCAAAACGTGAAACTATTTTTTTTTTAATTTAATTATAAGGTAAAAAGTTGAAAAGATACAATGCTGATAAACAAACTCATTCAATGTCTTCCTTAACCTAGCGATATGCAAAACATCTAGTAAAAATTAAAAACAATTACGGACCCCAGTGTGGATCAACCGTTTTTTGTGAAACGGCCATTTTCTTGCCAGTGTGTATCTTAATAAAAAAAATTCAAAAAATAAAAACTGCCTCGTGAATATTTTTTTAAGGACAATATCATACAATTTCAAGCCGAGCTTGTCCGTCAGTTCTCAAATGCGGGCTCAGTCTAGTCGCTGTCACACACACACACACACACACACACACACACACACACACACACACACACACACACATACACACACACACACACACACACACACACACACACACGGCACACACACACACACTTTGATCTTGTGCCGACGAACCCCATTTCAAAGTTGTTCCTATTTTTAAATAGGAACAACAAAAGCGTGGTGGGGGGGGGGAGGGGCGGGGGAATTTTAATGACTGGCCGGGTGAGGGGGGGGGGTGTTGTCTAAAACCACCCCACCTCCAGATCCGCCCCTGTTTGGGGGTTGAATTGAAATGAAGCATTTTTTTTTATGTGTCCAGAGGGGGGGGGGGGGGTATGTGTCATGTGTCTGCCACCACTCACCCCCACATCCGCCCCTGCTTGATGCATGTGTTATGTACGTCAGCCGTTCTACTCAAACGACAACTGTGAGCGGTGGACCGGCCCCGGTGCAGTACAAGTGTTCAATTTCTTGGCATAGTCAGCCGGAAGGCGAAATGCTAACCGCTGGTGACTACCGTTGGGAACCCTTGAACTGTCAGGGTCAGTCGATCCATTTTCCATAATCTGCAAAGTCTTGATAGACGCCATGATACGTGCTATTTAATTACTGCTTATGATTTTGGACAAAGCAAAAGCGATGATAATAACAATAAGGAATATGAATTATTATTATTATTATTATTATTATTATTATTATTATTCGGCAAATGATGAATCAGTTTTATCGAATGAAGTGTTTTGTTAATTTGACTGGCTGTAATGGATTCTAACATCTCGGCTTTGCCGATTCACTCCTGCGCTCATCATCCATTTGAAAGAGACAGTCGGCCTCGTCAGCCCCCTCAGGCTTCGGGGGCTGATGAGGATCTATGTATCTTAGTTGCTTAGCTTTCTATTGCCAATGTTCCTTGTGCGAAGGAAGTGTCTCTGGATCAACCTGCGACCATAAAAATATGAAGTACGATTTGGCTGTACCACTTATTTTATTTGTTATTTTGTTGTTGTTGGGTTTTTTTGTGGCCTTTTCAATTTTTTTAATTTCACTTCATTGTACTTATTTTGGGATTTGATAGTTTGATATTTTGTCTTATTAGATTTTTCATACTTAGCTTTATACATACATTATTACTTTTTACAGATTGCCATCCGGCCATTCCCGTTTGACAAAAATGGTTATGATTGTATGACGCCACTGCAGCCAGCCATATTAATTGCGGTATGGAGTTAAAAAATAATGTGGTACAGTTTACTTCGCTGATGACAAGATTGGATATAACCTGCAGCTTTTTAGCGATTTTGTGGCTTTCATCTCATTGGAGAAAAATCATGGATAAAAAAGGGAAAAATATTGGTGGCCCACATGGGGGTCGAACCCACGACCTCCGCGTTATCAGCACGGCGCTCTAACCAACTGAGCTAATGGGCCTCGCCGATGGACAGGTGTTACATAACATTTCTATAGCTAAAGTTTTGCACGAAAGTGGAAAAGCAAAATATTTAATTTATCTTTTTATTTATCGCAATACTTACTGTAATCATTTCGTGTGCATAATATCATGTGCACCAGCGCAGATAACAAACAAACATGGTTGCTCTCTTTATCAAGTGTACCATATGTTTTCATTGGTTATCGTCAGCTAATCAGAATGCTCGGCACATTTGACTCATTGTCCCGCCACGGAAAGGAAGTGCTAAGGACGCTGTCTTAACTTGCAGTGTGCGTACCGAGTTGCCGTTCACAGCTCTTTTGGAGCTCATGTGGTTCTTCTTTCTTTTTAATCAGTTACAGCAGACGGACTGCACTTGATGTAGCAATGGCTCGCGTATTTGGTGTCGGCGTGGGTTTGTTTTTGATTGCATTTGTGTGGGTACTTTGCATCCTCTTCTGTCTGCTTCTCACAAGAGCTTCAACAAATATGTCGTGAGTCATCAAGACAGATTTTGTTTCGTTTTTTTTTTAATTTGATTGTTTTGTACAGAATACACATTCGCAAAAATGTTTTATTGCTGTGCAAAGCATGCATACATGCACGCTTTGCACACATACTGTACAGCAAGAAAACGTTTTTGGATTCATGTTCAAAATTTTGCAAATAAATGATACGACTGATTGAAGTTTGTTTACTAATGTTGTGGATTCTGCCTTTTTACGCAACAACAAATTGCGCTCTGTTTAACCTCTCCATTGTCATGAAAAAAATGATAACCACACTACTGCAAGAAGTATAAATTTTAATCCTCATGATCCCCCACAATTGCGAGGGCTCATGAGGATCTGTGCCTCTTGCTGAGACCACTTTGAATATTCATTGGTCGGCTGGAGCTCTTTCGCGTTGAATTTATGCAGATTTAAGACGGACAATGTACGATAAGTGGCAGTGAATGGGTTAAACATGGTGATGCACCTCATGTGGTGGCACTGCGTGCATTCTCAGGGGTGGCCAAATTTTTTAATTATCATCTTTCCCCAGGCAAGCAACATGTCATTTTCATCTTTCTTGCACAAATATTATTTTGCCTGCAAATTGCAAGTCCAAACATTCCGAGAAAATGACTCATGGAGACAGTCGGACAAAGCTGGTGATATAAATTGCTCGGTCATTGGCTTTGCCTGTTCAAGACATGCACCAATCAAATAGCGTGTCTTAGAGAAGCTACGGCAGCAATGCAAGGGAAGCAACTGGCTTGGAGTTTTGTTTTGCTGAAACAGACAGATTTAGCAGCTGGCAAAGTCAACTGCATGTTTCGAGTTTTGCGATCGCTTTTTGTAATTTTTTTTTTAATAATCATTCCCGCAGGCAAGCAGCCTTTGGAATTTAACTTTCCCAGCAATATTCTATCTTGCCCCGGGAAATGGGATTTGGCCACCCCTGATTCTCTGTTCAATCCACATGTTGGGACTTTTTCCTATGGAGTCAAAATCTACTCGATTATTGTACCTGTCTATCTTTCTTAGCGCAAAATTCATAATCAAGTGCGCATAATAAAAATCCCATTTCCACTGTTTGAAAAGAGAAGCTAGCGCAAGCCTGCGAATTTAGCGCAACTGATGTTTCAAGGGGTGTATGTGTATATTGGGCTGCAAATACAAATCCATTTCACTTAAACACATAAAAGTAGCAGCTTTTGTGGAAAAATGAATGCAGTTTGTAACAGTGAAATCTGATTGAGGTAGCTCCTCAGCAGACATGAGAGATATGCGCTCACAGTGTGTCACAAAGTGAAAACAAAACCTTGCAACCTTTGATTTGGGGGGGGGGGGGGGGGGTGTTGCCTTTCACAGTCTGCAGTGTAAAGAAAATGCAATGGAAGAAAATGAAACTGACAACACCGTAAGGACAATTGATTGATTGTACATTGCTTAATGTCCCGACAGCAACAAGACTTTCTCAGGACGTGCCTGCACTGCTTGTAAAAAAAAAAAAAAACTAAACAGAACATTGAATGTATATCGCCAGCCGGACCAATACGTTAAATAAACCTACAACATGGAGCCTAAAAAAAGCTAAGACCATTTAACAACACACATCCAATATCAAGAGCTACAGGCAGCACAGACAGTAGGGAGAGTTTAAAAAAGGAAAATACAGGTGAATGGACCAAGGGTAGACAGAAACACATGCCCCAGAATAGAAAGGAAACCCCACCCTGTGGGGCTGACCAGGGTGACCCTGGGAACTAAAAAGTAGTTAACCCCACCCAAGTCCCCCAGGGCAGACCCGGGTGGGGCGACGATTTAACAAGCTTTTCTGTGGTGTAAGCCACTTTTTGACATATCCAGGCGATTGCAAAATTTTGACCAAAGAATAAGTGTATACTTTTTTTTAAAACAGTGGTGTAGAACAGTATGACAAGGAAACTAACTATACATACTCACTCGGAGTATATTTAGAACTGTTTGCTTCCATTAGTATAACAGTAGAACTAGAAGAGAAAGGATGCACACTACATATTACACGTATGTGCACATTACATGTGAACAGATCTATACACACACACACACACACACACGGCAGAAGTGATTATCAGGTCATTGATACATGCATGTATTTTTTTGCAGAAAATTGGGTCCAGTGCTAATCTTGGTGGCTGGTCTGTTCACGGTAATCTTGATTTTCATACCCAGAGAGCCACAGTTCCCAACAGCCGATCAGCAAGCAGTGGTAAGCGTTATTTCCACATTTCAAACACTGTACATTGCTTAGCGTCCTGACAGCAACAAGGCTTTCTCAGGACGTGCCTGCACTGCTTGTGAAAAAAAAAAATAAACAGAACATTGAATGTATGTCGCCAGCCGGTCCAATACATTAAATAAACCTAACACATGGGGCCTAAATAAAGCTAAGACCATTTAGCAACACGCATCCAATATCAAGAGCTACAGGCAGTGCAGACAGTAGGGAGAGTTTTAAAAAGGCAAATACAGGTGAATGGACAAAGGGTAGACAGAAATACATGCCCCAGAATAGAGAGAAAAACCCACCCTGTGGGGCTGACCAGGGTGACCCTGGGAACTAAAAAATACCTAACCCCACCCAAGTCCCCCAGGGCAGACCCGGGTGGGGGACATTTCAAACAGGCCTGATTAAAATTATTGTCTGTCTTCGGGTTTTCTTCATCGAAATTTCAGGGAAGAAAAAAAAAACCCGTATAAAGCAGAATTCTTTTACCTGTAACCCCTTCGCTGCCAGTGATCACAACTTTCACGTCTGAAAGTGAAACCACGGCACACTGACCACCATTCGCGTGAAGGACATCATGTTACTGAGACCAACAAAAACAGGAATAATGAACACAGGACCAACAAGAGACATAAATCCTCATGAACCCCTGCTGTCGCGGGGGCTCATGAGGATTTATGTCTCTTGCACAGGGGTGGCGTTGCCCTTGCCCCAGCAGCAAAGGGGCGGAGAACACAATGTAACTGGGACCCCCAAAAAAACAGCCATATGAACACAGGACTACTGGTAACAAGAGACAAAAGCCCTCGTGAACCCCCGCGACTGGGCTTGTGTCTCTTGCAGATGGGTGTCCGCCTTGCCCCAGCAGGTAAGTGGTTAAACCTCGGCTTCAATCTTGTCCATCACACAACTGTGGGGGAGAAACAGTAATTAAACCCATGTTACTAGTATTCAGCCCTGACACGGTAACAGGAGATGGGCAGACGAGTATAGGTCAACGCATTCTGTCCTGACGCACTACAGCAGGAGATGGGTTGACCGTGATAATTCAAGGGTAGTGCCAGATTAGCTTGGCGCCTGTCGGCGCCAAGCTAATCTGGCACTGCCCTTGAATAATCATGGATGATCCATCTCCTGCAACAGGTGCATAGTCGTTAGACGACGCCTTCAAAATTTGGGAAATACGTGCGTCGGGCTGGATGAGTTAAGGGTGACACCAAAATAGCTTGCCGTTCTGTGGTCTTCAGAGGAAACTCCTGAATTTGAAAGTGTTTACCTTGCCAGCTAAGAAGTGATACTGGTAATGTTTTGGTTCCGTTTCAGGTGTACGACTACACCATCATTTACCGTAACGTGATCATCGCCGCACTAGCACTGTTCATCATCATAGGACTGGCGTTGTACCTTGTCAAACACGCGATGGAACCCATTTACGCCAAGAGGCTCCGCAGATTACGGCCGTAAACACTGTGTTACCATGAATTCTTACATTTGGGTGTGTGTGTACATGTTCCTGCATTGATCGTGTTTGAAGGCATTGTATGTGGCAAGCAAGCGAGAGTGATATTGTATGTGGCAAGCAAACGAGAGTGATGGTGCATTTGAGAGAGTGTGCATGGGTGTTTGGAGTTGATAGGTGAGTTCTTTGAAAAGTTGTGACCTGTGATTTTGGACCTTGCACTCATAAGGTCCAGAGTCACAGATCAGCACAAAAATGGTGTCTGTATGTAAAAATGAATAATGGATAATTTGTGCATAGATTTAGTATGACGGTTGATATGTGATAACATGTTATTTGTACAGGTACATTCGTAATAAATTATTTATTCTTTTACGGTGTATGTTTGTGTCTTGCTTCTTGTCCCTTTGCTGTGCTGCATGTTTTGAGAAATGAGTGAGAAATAGTATTGACAAAATGTTTGAGTGGGGTCAAATCTCTACATTGCAGCTGCATTGAAACAACAACAAAATGAAAAATAGATAAGACAAACCGCAAACTGCTTTTCAATTTTGTTGGTTGTTTGTTTCCCTGTTCATACAGACCTATTCTGTTGTACACACAGACTGACAAATGTACTCGATTATAAATTCATGCAATACTTTTCAAATAAAAATGGCACAGATGCTTGCGTATTAACAGGTAAAGTTCCCTTCGCAGCAGCAATTTCTATGTACAGTCGTTTTAAACTATTACATTCACGAGAATATATATGCACACAGGAATGCCTATTTTAACCCTATCACAAGCAGTAGACACAGACTGTCTCAAATTTTTGTTAACCCTTTCGCCATCGGCAGCAGTTTTGGGCGCAATGATTCCTGCAGGAATCATCGCAACACAAACTCTACCGACAGGCAAATGGTTATTTCAACGCCGAATACCCAGCCCAACCCAGGAACATGGACACAGTGGCATCAGCATGAGACATAGACCCTAGTGAGCCCCAGCATTTGACAAGGCTCCTGAAGATCTATGTCTCTTGCGGCTGGATCATGTTCAATTTTTTCTCAGCAGTCAAGTGGTTAAGCCATTCAGCCCTGGTGCAGTACAGCTGGAGATGGGTCAACCACGCTAATTCAAAGGTAGTGCCAGATTAGCTTGGTGCCATTGGGCACCAAGCTAATCTAAAACAACCCTTGAATTATCGTGGTCGAACCATTTCCTGCAACTGGTACATAGTGACACCTCCAAAATTTGGAAATGCGGCCGAGGGGTGAATTTGGTTAACCTTAACATGCATCCTATTTTTTGCAGGTTTACATCGACGTAACTGAACCGATGTAAGCTAGCCGAGTCCGTACGAAAAGACATGTATCTATAACAATCCCTGATGATCATCTAACAGAACTGTTAAACCATGCTCCCAAACATCTGAGCCAGGATCAAAATACATTCTTCAACATGATCACGGAAATAAGCAAGAAAGAAAGATGCTTTGGAAGAACGGGGGCAAAACAATACAGGCCAACCTCAGTACGTTGCAGTACCCAGGACCCATAATGGCAGACCGCAGCGTTGGAAATTACGTTAAGGTAGTGCAAAACTTTGCCAAGAAAAACCAATATTATTGGTAAGCAAAACTTGATCTGGTCAACGTGGGCCTTAGCTGGCCTGCGCACAGATGTGTGCAGGCCAGCTAAGGCTGATGTCGGCCAGAGGTGTGTTTGCTTGCCACACATGCCCATTGAAGCCAGACACCTGTGTGCATTATATCAAGTACCACGGTATACTGAAGCAGAAAATACTGAAGCCAACCTGTACCGTTTAGTCTTAATTTTTTTCCAAGCAGGTTATTTCCTTTGTTGCTTTCCATAAAATAAGCAAGAAAGAATGAAGCATGCCTTGGAGAAACAATGGCGGAGCAGTCGACTTTGATGTTTGTTCTTCCAAGCATGTTTCTTTTCTTTGTCGGTTATTTTACGTACCGGACCTGCCTGTTGCGGATTTCACAGAATCAGTTCTGTGTTTACCTGTTCCAAGCAACAGCCAAGGTATAATGTTTACCCTGTTCAGTGCCAGCTGACACTCATCCTGTTTCTGCGGACTTCGTTCATTCAACACCAAAAGCCCTCGCTGTCCCAGGTGCATGGATTCAAAGTGGTGTCAGCAAGAGGCATAGATCCTCATGAGCCCCCGCAACTGCGGGGGCTCATGAGGATCTATACCTCTTGCCATTGGGTGGTGTTTACATTTCTGTGCATTGAGTTATAAATATGAGAAATGCGCCATATAAATACTATGTATTATTATTATTTCTCAGCACAGGTCAAAAGCCCCACTTACAGGTATGTTGAATAAAACCTATACTGGATGGCACAAAAAATGAATCCAATCACATCCCGTGGGCAAAAGTCCTCAGGCTCATGTCAGGAGCTGTTTGTCCAGTCTAGTTCCAAGTTCCAAACACATACAGGCGCAAGCCAAATAGCAGACTTCAGCCCGAAAACTGTTTGCTTATAGGCATAAATCTTATTGAACAAGGGATCTTTGCTCTGGAACGCTTTATTACACCTTATACAGAACTTTGTACCTGTGGACATTTCGGCATCCTTTTCCTCCTCTACTGACATTTCTAAATTTACCCCTTCACTGTTGGTAGCGGTTTTTGTCACCATGATCCCTGCATTACAACAAAAACGGCCATCAACAGCCAAAGGGATAAACATGCATGCAAGCTATAATATTTATGCAAATTAGCTGATATTTATTGAAAAATAAAAATGATCACATTTAAAAGGTGACAGTAAAGATTATTTTAATGTAAGAACAAAACCAAAGAATATGACATCGTTTTAACAATTTTCTGAGAAAAGTCTCATTCAAAGTAACAGAAAACAAGCAGGTGATTATTTCATTAAGGTCACTTCACATCCCATATTCATGCCACATAAACTATGTACAATAAACATCATCGATTTCTCAATAACAGACGATCAAACATTAAAAAATAAATAAAAGAAGAGGATTTTATTTAACCTCCGTTTGCATGCATCCACCAGTACAGCAAGCAGTACTGGTGACTGCATTTAACCCCAAGGCTCTATTTTCCAAGGGTAGTGGCAGATTAGCTTGGCGCCAAGCTAATCTGCCACTACCCCTGAATTATGGTCGATCCCTCTCCTGCTGCAGTGCGTCAGCTTAACCCTTATCATTCGGAATACACCAGTGTGTGAAATAAGTTTGACTAAAATAGTTCAAGGGTAGTGCCAGAATAGCTTGGTGCCTCTAGGCGCCAAGCTATTCTGGCACTAGCCTTGAACTAAAGCCTTTGGTCTATATCCTTATCTGTAAGTACTATAAAGTAGCTTGCGTATGGCAATGTACAAATTCGAAGCTTTTAGCCTCAGAATGATATGGGTTAATATACTGAGACGCACATCGGCATGCTACACATGCAAGGAGGCACTGTAATATATGCAACATGTACAAAAGCAACATAGTTCAAAATCAGTGCATTATATTTAAACCCGTCTAGGTGATCCTTCTCAACAGTCACCTGACTTCACAAGACTTGCCAAGACCCATGAGTTGACCCCTTCGGCATGTAGCCATCGGTACTATGAACTTGTGGCTGTATGCACAAGAGAGTTAAATCCTCACAACATAGCGGTCTGTGGCGTAGTGGTAAAGGCACCTGCCACCAATGCTAAAGGTGCAAGGTTCGATACCGGGTTCCGGTGTCGGAATTTTCTCCTCTAGTAAGTGTCGCCGTTAATTTGGGCAGACTGTTGGGTTTTTTTTTCTCCGGGTATTCCGGCTCTTCCTCCCCCTTCCACTCCGGTACCGGTTTCAGGCCACTTTATAAATTTCAAATACAAGTGATCAAAATTTCCGAAATTTCAGTAGCTGAGCTGACCCTTCGCACCACGTGAATACCCTGTGTTTGTCTTCAAAGTAAATGCGTGTGTCCCGTGAGCGTGCATTTTCGGTTCAGTTCCAATTCGCGGCGCTTTGAGACAATTCGCAGAATTGGATAAAGCGCCTATGTAATAACTGGTATTATTATTATTAATAACACCTATCAGTGCTATTAGCCAGATACCCTTAATTTTATTCATACAATTTACATAGATTGCCCCGAGTTGAGCGATAAGGGCCAATCATTTCTGTTTACCTCGCCTTAGAATTGATACTAAAACCATTATCACCGAGAAGAAGGTATGAAAACTGGACACCCAAGTACAAGGCACATATGCCAACTCCACCCACCTAAACTCAGAACTGAACCTAAAAACTTTTATCACTGCAAGGTCTGACAAGAAGCCCGCCAGGTCTGCGACACATCGTAACGCCTCATTCATCGGCTTCAACTTGGGATTAAACCCCCATGTGCTTGCTGTCAACAATACTGTACAACAATGACAGCAGCTGCGAACAGGGGGGGGGGGGGGGGGGGTTAACCCCTTCACTGCCAAGAAAAAGAGAACGCCATCTAAATGCAAGAGTCAGCTTCACAGAGATGAAGACCATCATTAAGTCTGTGTACAGACTACCACAAAGGCCCCTAGACAGTTACCATCAGCTGTCCAGACAAGAGCAGATGACCATCTTCCGTCTAAGGACCGGGCAGAACCGACTCAATTTCCCCCTGTGCCCTTGTGGAAAAGCAGAGCAGACCACAGAGCACATCCTCCAGGACTGTGGGAACCACCAGCTGCTGAGGGAGGAGATATGGCCGAAGCCCGCCACTCTACAAGAGAAACAGTACGGGCCTGTGGAGTCGCTACAGAAGACCACAGATTTCATTTTGAGAGCCAAACTCCAAGTGTGAAGGCGTTCGAGAAGAAGAAGAAGAAATGCAAGAGGCATAGATCATCATGAGCTCCTGCAACTGCAGGGGCTCATGAGGATCTATGTCTCAAGCTAAGACCATTTTATGTCCATGCTCTTGGGATAGTTACGTTGTGATTTTGGTCATTCAGCGAACGCAGATTTTAGAAACAAAATGTATGTAAGTTGGCAGAGAAGGGATTAAGTTCCAAACCTTATCGCTGGAAGGTTTGAAAAGTGGACGCCCAAGTACGTGGCACATACGCCTGATTCCCCGATATTGACACAGGGATGGTTTGCGTTGTTCCATTGCCGGTGACCACAGAGATGTTGATGGACTGAGAGGTGATCACCTGCTGTTGCTGCGGTTGCGTGGCTGCAGCTGCAGCCGCAATGAGGGTGGCCCCTGCGCTGAGGTGGGAGGGGTGGGTCGTGAACTGCGCGTGACCCAAAGCCTGGGTTAGGTGACTCAGCTCTATGGTGGCCGGCTGTAGGATTCCGTTTGGCTGCACCTGTAGACAGAAAAGGAAACACATGAAAGATGACAGGTCTGAAATACAGAAAGCCAGGCCCTCGTCAAGGGACCAAAAACAGAAATTTGGCAAAATCTCAATGTCAAATCCTCTGCCACATGAGCCAACGCAGCTTTAACCCTTTTCATCCTGATACACTATGGCTTGAAATAAATTTGATGATAGTTCAAGGGTGGTGCCAGAATAGTTTGGCCCCTGAGGCGCCAAGCTATTCTGGCACCACCCTTGCACTGAAATGGTTGACCTGTCTCCTAATCTGTAATGTAGCCTTCGTAGGGACAATAAGCTATTCTGGCACCACCCTTGCACTGAAATGGTTAATCTGTCTCCTAATCTGTAATGTAGCCTTCGTAGGGACAATAAACTATTCTGGCACCACCCTTGCACTGAAATGGTTAATCTGTCTCCTAATCTGTAATGCAGACTTCATAGGGACAATAAGCTATTCTGGCAACCCCCCCCCCCCCCCTTTGCACTGAAATGGTTAATCTGTCTCCTAATCTGTAATGCAGCCTTCATAGGGACAATAAGCTATTCTGGCAACCCCCCCCCCCCTCCCCCCTTGCACTGAAATGGTTAATCTGTCTCCTAATCTGTAATGTAGCCTTCGTAGGGACAGAAAACAACTTTTATTTTTAGCCTCAAGATGTAATGGGTTAATTATGATTTTATATTTGTCAAGCACTCACTTTCAGCCCCCCATCACCCCTCCCCCTTAACCTTTTCACTGTTAAGAAAACAAAGACAATCCAACTGCAAAAGACACAGATCCTCATAAGCCCTTGCAGTTGCGGGGGCTCATGAGGATCTATGCCTCTTGCTGACATCACAGGGCTCTTTGGGCCTGAATTAACCCGGACCATACTGAGGCTAAACGCTTCAAACTTGTACACTGCCATATATATGCAAGCTACATTATAATACTTACAGATAGGGATATAGACCAATGGCTTTACTTCAAGGTTGGTGCCAGAATAGCTTGGCGCCTAGAGGCGCCAAGCTATTCTGGCAGTACCCTTGAACTATTTTAGTCAAACTTATTACACACACTGGTGTATTCCTAATGAAAAGGGTCAACAGACATTTCAAAAACATAATCTGTATCTACTAACAAAGGAGGTTTTCAGTGTTTAAAAGTTATGTTAATTCAATTTACTTATTTCCTTCTAGCTACTTCCAAACTTTCATCCACGTCTCTGCCAGTGCTTGTCCCCCCGACAAAAAACATTTACTCATCTTAAATTATCATGGTCGACCCTGTACAGTACTGCGAACGCAGGGGCTCATGAGAATTAATGCCTCTTGCAGATGGAAAGGTGTGACTGCAGGGCTGTGTTCTGTCTGAACTAAAAATCTGGAATTGAGCTAAGAAAGTATTTCGAAAAGGCAGAATCAGTCTCCACGACTGAGGACTGTCACCCATGTCTGCCTGTGTTATACGGATACCTGTACAAATCACTACACTCGCTCACCTGCAACAGTGTTGGTGTGCCTCCACTTGCAGCGGACGCCAGAAAGCGGCTCAGCTGTATAGTGTCCGGTGCGTGAACCGTAATATTCGTCGTCCCTGGCTTGTATTCCTGCATCGGCTGCGTCAACTCGGACATGGCCTGAGTCAGCAGGTCCACACCCTGCAGATTGTCTGGGATGACCGTCGGCGCTGTCACTACCACGTCATCGTAGCGCTCAACAGCCACGCTGGTTCCATCTTCTGTCTGCACCACAAGATCTGTGATGAATTCGTTGTCTTTGCCCTGGGATTTGCGCCGTTCCATAAGGGCAGGTACCAGATCTTGGTGGCTCTTCCTCTGGTGCTAATATGCAGGGAGGAAGAAAAAAAAAAATGAATCCCCTTGTGCCTACAGCCACTGGTGCATCTTCAAAACCCAGACTAAATAATCGACTGAAGGTTAAACGTTTTAAGTGTACAAAAATAACCCACAAAAAAACACACCTCGGCATAACAAGAACAGAGGGCTTGTATAAAAACAATGTATAAACCTGTCTGTTACCATGGCACACTGAGGTTAAAAGGTCATACTTCTGCCTGTCTATTGAAGTTAGTGTGATCACTGTGAAACTGCAAGACAAAATGTTTATTGTTTACATATAAAGTTCACATATTTTATCTTAACCTTTTCCGTGTCAGCAAAAACAAATCGTGTCTCGAAACCACGGCAAACTCAAAGCCAAACAACCTTATCTGTCCATACAACATGGGATATAAAATAGAAACAACAAGAGGCAAAGAACCTCATGAGCCCCTGCGAATGCACCAGTACAGTAGTGCGAATGCACCAGTACAGTAGTGCGAATGCACCAGTACAGTACTGCGAATGCACCAGCACAGTACTGCGAATGCACCAGCACAGTACTGCGAATGCACCAGTACAGTACTGCGAATGCACCAGCACAGTAATGCGAATGCACCAGTACAGTACTGCCAATGCACCAGTACAGTACTGCCAATGCACCAGTACAGTACTGCCAATGCAGCACAGTACTGCCAATGCACCAGTACAGTACTGCCAATGCACCAGTACAGTACTGCCAATGCACCAGCACAGTAATGTGAATGCACCAGCACAGTAATGCCAAAGCACCAGCACAGTACTGCGAATGCACGGGCCCATGAGGTTCCTTGCCTCTTGCTACTGTGTGGCTGGTTACAATTTTTGGGGTCCTTTTCTGTATATGTGTGAATCACGTACCTGCATGAGTTTAGCCTTACTGGCGTACTGTTTGTGACAGTACTCGCAGCCGTGGGGCATGGTCGTGATCGACCCCACCGTCTGGGAGAAGGTCACGTTCTGAACCCCCGGGGGTGCATCGATGACACCCACCTCCGCCCCCACCAGCTCCGGCTTTTTACGGCTGCTGGGCGGGAGCTGGGCACCAGGGTGGTTCTTCAGGATGTGAGCCTTGCGCTTGGAGCTCGACTTGTACACCTGGGTGACACACGACAGGGCAGACCAAAATCATACGCTGACCTCTCTTGATAAATTAAAAATTCATTTTTCTCTAAAAGGTATTTTTTCGAAAAATACTTACCGATGACATGACTTATTGGAAGTCTCTACTACTTGCTCAATTTTAGCCTAAGAACCCGTTGTGTTCCCACACAACCTGGGAGGCACTCGGGGAACCCCCAGAGGGGCCGAGAGTTGTCTCCCGTTCCTGCCCTACCGGTTCCCGGTCACGTGCTAGACCAACCAGTCAGATACTTCGCTCGCCAGCGGCAAGCGGGGCAGGTGGGAGGGTCCTCCGAGTCATGTCATCAGTAAGTATTTTTCGAAAAAATACCTTTTAGAGAAAAATGAATTTGTTTCCTCAAAAACATTACCAATGACATGACTTATTGGAAGAAATGCGACAAGGATGCGGGTGCCGCGTATGAACCTCCCCGAAGGGGCAACCTGGAGCCATCCTCCCTGTCGCAAACTCCCGACAATTTTTGCGAAGTGCGTACCTACAGCGCCTGTGGCGCTGGGAGCGAGTGCTGTGCAGCGGCGATGTCCCCCAACAGTGCGACATTGTCTCGCTGGCCTGCCAGATCCCAGAGGTAGAAGCGGGCGAAGGTCAATTCTGTCCTCCAGCCCACAGCTGCCACGATGTCTTTGACAGCGCAGTTCCGATCGAAAGCGATGCTCGTGGCCATGGCGTGTACCTCGTGTGCGCGTATGCTCCCTGAAGGGAGAGGTCCTGATAGGCGGACCGTATGACCCAGCGAAGCCAGGAAGATATCGTCTGGGCTGTTATGTCATGTCTGCCGGGTCTCAAAGGCAGGAAGAGGCGTGAGCGTCCTCTCCGGACGGCTTTGGATCGGCGCAGGTAAACGTGAAGGGCGCGCACGGGATCTTGTTGCCTGGTCTCCCGGGGAAAAGGCAATGTTTCTTAGCGGCTGTAAGGTGATCACCTGAGGCGCGGTCAGAGGAGACCTGTTCTTGGCAAGGAAGGCAGGGTCCGTGAGGAGTTGGATGGAACCGTCCGCTCTGAACTGCAGGCAGGCTGGGCACGCTGACAGCGCGTGTAGCTCGCTAACCTGGGCCGTGGTGGCAAGGGCCAACAGGAAGCAAGTCTTGCGAGTCACATCCGCGAAACGGGCCAATGGTAACGGCTCAAACCGGGCAGAGTTAAGCCATGTCAGTACCCAGGGTAGGTCCCAGTGAGGAATGAGCGAGCGGGGAACTGGAAGCTGCAGGCTGAAGTGACCCATAAGGTCGGCGAGGTCTTTGCAGGTGCCAGGGTCCGGGCGGCCGAGATGCCGATACGTGTCGGCAATCATGGACAGGTACCCCCTGATGGTGATGGGGGCTAACCCTAGGTCTCCAAAGAGCCAGAGGCAGAAGTCTGCGAGCTGGGGATTTGTCAGTTCAGTGGGGGAGAGGCGGTGGTCGTCATACCAGAACACAGGACTCGCCACTTTCCCTCGTAGACTTGTCTGGTCGAGGGTCTGCGGGCAGAAGCGATTGCTTCCACTGCTGCACTCGAGAAGCCTCTAGCGGAGAGGGCTTGCCGCACAATCTCCAAGCGTGAAGGAGGAGCCATTCCGGGGACAGGTGGAATAATGGCTGGTGGGGCTGCTTGAGCATGGTGCTCGGCGTAGGTAGCGGGGGGGGGGGGGGGGGGGGGGGGGGCGTGGCGAGGCTGAGGAGAGAGGTGTTCCAGGAGCTGTTCCAGGAGAACGGCGTGACCAACAGGACGACTGCATTGCATCCCCAAAGCTTGAGGAGGACTTTGGGAACGAGCACTGTCGGGGGGTACGCGTAAGCGACGAGACCGTCCCAGGGAATGAAGAACGCATCGACAGCCCAGGCAAGGGGGTCGGGAATCGGGGAGACGAAGAGGGGAAGCTGGCGATTCCACCTCATGGCGAACAGATCGATCAGAGGGGTCTCCCAATGGGCGCAGATCATCCGAAAGATGTCCTGGCGGAAAGTCCATTCCATGTACAAGAACTGGCCGCGCCGAGAGAGCGAGTCGGCCAAGACGTTTAGGTGTCCGGGAATGTGTCGGGCTCGAAGAGAGATGCCGCGGTCCTCACACCAGCGCATCAGACTGTAGAGAAGCATGCACAAATCAGGGGAGCGCGTCCCACCTTGTTTCTGGATATAAGACACCACCGTCGTGTTGTCCGAGAGGACGAGCAGATCTCGGTGACAGAGGTGATCTTCCCAGGCCCTGAGGGCTTGCCAGACTGCTTGCATCTCCAACCAGTTGATGTAAGTGCGCTAGATCCAGAGGCCAGGGGCCGGACGTCGAGAGGAACCTCGGCAGAAGGTGAGCACCCCACCCGGAGAGGCTTGCGTCGACACAGAGGGAGATTTGCGGGGGAGGAGAGGCTAGAAGAACTCCCAAAGAGAGCCATGAGGTGTCGGCCCACCGTCGGAGATGGGGACGCAGCATCCGAGTCACAGGAACCAGGGCCGTTATGTTGCCGGAGAACGGACGCCAATGCAGCAGGAGATGCAGCTGTAGCGGCCGGGAGTAAAGACGACCGTGAGTAAATGAGATCCGTGGCCACGTTCATTAAGCCAAGAAGCTAAAGCCAAACTCTGGCGGGGGCTGCATCCTCCTAACTGGCCGGCTAGGGCAGCAATCTTCAGTATCAGAGGCTGTGGTAGGCGCACACGGTTGAGGTCGGTAGCAAACTCCATGCCGAGGTGCACGAAACGGCGCGAAGGAACAAGGTCCGACTTGCCCGCGTTGATCAGGAAGCCCAAGCGCACTAGGAGGTGCAGCAGCGCATCCCTGTCCGTCATCAGTTCGGCCTCAGACTGGTTGTGTAGGAGGAGGTCGTCTAAGTAGTTTGACGTCGGACTGGAGGACGACTGTCAGGCCTTGGCGACGACGGCGTCCATGAGGCAGGTGAACACCCAAGGGCTGAGGTTGAGACCGAATGGGAGCGCCCGAAACTGGTAGAACACGCCGTCGATAGCGAACCGGAGGTATCTCCTGGCGGCCTGGTGCATCGGTACGTGAAGATACGCATCGGACAGGTCCAGGCTGACCGCGAATCCCCGAGGCTGTACAGCGGCTTTCAGGGCCCGGGCGGTCTCCATCCGAAAGATCGGGGCCGAGATATACTGGTTCAGCGTCGAGAGATCGATGATGGGGCGCCACCTCCCTCCAGGCTTCGGGACGACAAAGATGCGGCTGTACAAGGCCGGGGAATCTGTGCGCCGAACTATCTCCGTGGCGGCTTTCCGCAGCAGGGAGGCGACCTCTCCGCGCAGGGCGGAGGCCCTGAGAGGGTCGCTCGGGATCTCAGACCAGAGGGGGGCGCGACATAGTGGCGGCGGTGAGCAGAAGACAATCCGGAGACTGTCGGCGATGGTGGAGCAAATTAAGGAGTCGTCGGGAAACAGCGAGAGCCAACTCCCGCGGTACACGGCTAGCCTCCCGCCGACAGGAGACCCCAGAGCGGCCAGGGGGGGCTGGGGCAGGGAGCAGTCAGGGTGCCCGCCCGCGACCTGATCGGCGAGTGGGTCGGGGCCAAGTGGGGCCACGGGACCGGAACGGTCTAGGGCGGCCGAAGGTGGGGGTCCAAGGGGGCGCAGGGGCGGAGGCGGGTCTCGAAGTCCGCAAGGCTCGATCCCCAGCCTGGCGGGCAGCTGGAAAGCGCTGGGGAGAAGCGTTGCGGGGCCAGTGGTCGGGGTTGGCGTCCTTCACGGAGACCCATGTGTCGCCAAAGAGGAGAGGACCTCCAAGGGGGGCACCACGCAGCTGAGAGCGCAGATCAGGAGGCATCCCACGGCAGGCTTGAAGCAAGGCATCCCGATGCATTGGCGGCGGCTGCCATGGCGTTGACAGACGAATGGTACACTGCCCGCTTGGCGACTTTCGCGAGCGCCAGCAGGTCTCCCAGGAGGTGCGTGATCGCAGGATGCCAAACGTCCTCCACGCGACGGACAAAGGCTTGGGTAAGGAGCTCCAGGAATCCTGAGCAGGCTAAGGCGTTCCGGACGAGGGTAGCCATCCTATCCAAGCCGCGGGGGAAGGAATGTCTTTGCAAAGCGAGGCCAACCGCTTGCGTCAAAGCCGGAGGATCCACCACAGGGAGAGGGATGGAGAACGCCTGGGAATGGCCCGCATACCAGTCTCGACGGAAGGCGATGTCAAGGCCGGCTGGCCACCGACGGTCGGAGAAGAAATCGGGATCGCGGCAGGCGGCGAGGTGCAGGTGGACAGAGAAGGCATCGCGCAGGTCTCTGAAGCCGGATGGCTGGGGAAGAGACTTGAACCTCTTGACCTGACGCTCGGAATCCACAAAGGCGGAGACCTTCCTCTTTGGGGGGGGGGGGGGGGGGACGCGGGGCAGGCGTCAGTAGGCAGTGTCGCTGCGATGATCCTGGCGGCCTCGTCGAGAGCTAGGAGCGTCTCCGCATACGAGGACAATGAAAATCTAGGGGGGTCCGCTTCATCGGAGGTGTGGGGCGAGGGGGAGTGGCTGTCCACTTCAAACAAGGCCGAAACGGAGCCCTCGGGGAGCAGACTCATGGCCTCCTCGTCCACAGGGTGGCCGGGCGTGAAGGGGGGATCCACGGAAGCAGGGGCCCGACGAGACATCAGGGAGCCGTCGCGCAGATCACGGACCTCCAGGGAACGGATGGGCCGAGGACGGGGAAGTGACGAAGGCAGCAAAGAGCGACGAGGCGAACGGTGGCTGGCGCGTGGCGGGAGCCTGTCACGGGGGGAGCGACTCTGATGCCGGGGACAAGGAAGACGATCCTTCGCAGGCGAACCTCCGGCGGGGCGCCCTCGAGGAGAAGAAGAAGACCGGCGACGAGAGCGTCGAGGCGAGCGAGCCGAACGTCAGGAGGAAGAGCGCAACAAAGCATGATGACCACGTGCGTAGGAGGGTCGGGAGGAGCGGCGACGATCCCGGTGGGTGGACCGGTCCTTCCGACGGCGCTCAGCGGGGAGCGAGAGCGTCTAGAGCTGGCGGAGGAACGAGAGGAGTCGGGAGCGTGGCTGGAACGCGCACGCTGGGGCTGACATCTTTGCTGGCCAAACTCAATGAGGTGGGCGCTATGCCCGCAATTAGACCCCTCGGAGGAGTCAGCGGGCTTATCGAGGAGAGACAGACAAGGATGGCCAGTCACGAAGGGAAGGCTCGAGGCAAGCTGTTGCAAGCCGGGCTCAGTGAGGCGGGCACTCTGCCGGCATACAGACCCTACGGAAGGATCAGCGGGTGTGGCAGCAGGGGCAGTCCTGTGGTCAGCAGTTCCAGTGAGTACCCGATGAGAGGTCCGTTCCGGAAGGCCAGGACGGGAAGAGGCGGTCGCTACATGAGAGGCGGCAGGGGACGGCATAGGAGCCGGCCACAAGGTCGCTTGCTGTGGGTGCTCGCGCCAGTAAAAACTCCAAAGGTGAGACCACCGTAGTTCCGGCCAGGATGCGCAGACATCACAAAGGCGGTCCGAGGAGCAGCCAGCACAAGGTAGGCAGACCGCATGGTCATCCATCGGCCACTGGAAGTCGCCACACTGGGAGCGCGTAAGCATCTGGGAACTCCGAGACGACGCGGGGATGGGGGACTGGGGGGGGGGGGGGGGGGGGTTGGGGGGGGCCTCCATAACACCGTCACAGCACCAGGAGGGGAGCGGAGCAAGGCCGGCACAGGCGAGACGACGATAGACCAGGCCCCGAGAACAGCACAGCCGGAAAACAGTTAGCAAGCACGGCAGAAGAGGCCGAGGAGCACACAAGAGCGTACAGTAACGAGCGCAGGGTAAAAAGACCGGTCGAAGCAACAAGGCGAGAGCAAGGCTAAACACGTCTTATCCACGCGAGCAAAGTAGCATGACTGGTTGGTCTACCACGTGACCGGGAACCGGTAGGGCAGGAACGGGAGACAACTCTCGGCCCCTCTGGGGGTTCCCCGAGTGCCTCCAGGGTTGTGTGGGAACACAATGGGTTCTTAGGCTAAAATTGAGCAAGTAGTAGACACTTCCAATAAGTCATGTCATCGGTAATGTTTTTGAGGAAACAATTGAGCATTGCGCTTGAAACTAAAGACTGTGTCTTTCTTTCTACTCGACAGGCAGGAATCACAAGATTACAATACCTATTTATTGAAACGAGAAACTTTCATCCTATGCCCGCTGATAATTTTCCTTACCAGGAGGTTGCCAACAGAACAAATCAGAGGCATACATGCTTATGAGCAACCACAGCTTGCAGGGGCTTGTGAGAATCTATGCCTTTTGTGGATGGCTCTGGGTGCGCGAGCGATTTTCAAATGACTTGTGTACTTACTACAGTATCACCTAATCAACTTAACCTTTTGGCTGTGGATGGCTCTGGGTGCACGAGCGATTTTCAAATGACTCGTGTACTTACTACAGTATCACCTAATCAACTTAACCTTTTGGCTGTGGATGGCTCTGGGTGCACAAGCGATTTTCAAATGACTCGTGTACTTACTACAGTATCACCTAATCAACTTAACCTTTTGGCTGTGGATGGCTCTGGGTGCACGAGCGATTTTCAAATGACTCGTGTACTTACTACAGTATCACCTAATCAACTTAACCTTTTGGCTGTGGATGGCTCTGGGTGCACGAGCGATTTTCAAATGACTCATGTACTTACTACAGTATCACCTAATCAACTTAACCTTTTGGCTGTGGATGGCTCTGGGCGCACAAGCGATTTTCAAATGACTCGTGTACTTACTACAGTATCACCTAATCAACTTAACCTTTTGGCTGTGGATGGCTCTGGGTGCACGAGCGATTTTCAAATGACTCGTGTACTTACTACAGTATCACCTAATCAACTTAACCTTTTGGCTGTGGATGGCTCTGGGTGCACGAGCGATTTTCAAATGACTCATGTACTTACTACAGTATCACCTAATCAACTTAACCTTTTGGCTGTGGATGGCTCTGGGTGCACAAGCGATTTTCAAATGACTCGTGTACTTACTACAGTATCACCTAATCAACTTAACCTTTTGGCTGTGGATGGCTCTGGGTGAACGAGCGATTTTCAAATGACTCGTGTACTTACTCCAGTACCACCTAATCAACTTTACCCTTTGGCTGTCAGTCGCACTTTTTGTCCAGGTGACTCCTGCTGGAATCACCTGAAGGCAGTTGTATGAGAGACCTTAGTCCTGCACCAGCCACTAAGCAAGGTGCTCCACGACAGCGGAGCACCTTGCTTAGTGGATAGCGCAGGACTAAGCTCTCATGCAACTGACTCTTGGACATAAAACAATACCAACAGCTGAAAGATTTACATTTTAAAACTCACTCTGATTTACAAATAACTCGTAGTATCCCATCTTTTGTTACAGTGCAGAAAACATCAAAGACAGCTATAGGTTCTGTGTACAAAAATTATCAACGAATCATGTCTAATCCTAATTTCTCACTACGAGCATCTCACCTTGTCACAGTGCTGACAGTAATAGTCACGCTGAGTCCTGAGGATGGGCAGGTTAAGCTCGGGCACGGACTCGGGTTTGACGTCAGGGTGTCGCTTGGCCAGGTGATTGACCAGCATTCCACGTCGTTTGAACCCCAGCAGACAGGTGTGGCACTTGTAGATGAATCGGTGATAGTCCGTCGGTAGCACCTGTAAATAGACAAGTCTCGTCAAGATTGCGGTCATTATTAGGTTCAAACATGAACGGCACTCCAAAGAATGTGGTTTGATCAATCAAAAATGCACTTTTTTCCTCGTGTAAAACAAATCAACAAACGAGTCTGAAATTAACCACTTCCCTGCCACTGTACGTACATTTTTGTTCTTGAAATCTCTATTCATTCAATGACAAAAAATCACAACAGCCCAAGAAACATGGATACAAACTGGTCTCAGCAAGAGCCATAGATCCCCATGAGCCCCTGCTATCGCGGGGGCTCATGGGGATCTATGGCTCTTGCAGTTGGATTGAGTTCAATTTTTTTCAGCAGTGAAGGGATAAATCTTTGCTCTCAAACAAAATACCTACAATGCACATCAGTCACATGGGAACATTGGCTTGAAAGCAAATAAAGCCAACCTACCACCAATAAAATTTTGAATGATGACGTTTCACACAAGCAATTCTCAACATCCCGACCAACAAAAGCATGTAAAATGCAAGGAGAAACCTAAAAAAAACGAAACACGCTTTGGAAAAACAGGGGCAAAACAGTTTTAACTGTTTTGCCCATGTTTTTTTCCAAACAGTGTTGACCAAAGTGTTTCTTGCTTTTGTTATTAAATTCTAACAATTCTCACCTTCGGAACAAACTTTTTGCTGTTAGAATGGCGCTCGGGCTTAATGTGGATGCGAGTCTCCCGTTCCTCCGAGTGCATGCGCTTGATGTGTTCCTTCAGCTTGTCTTTGCGCTTAAACTGTCGTCCGCACGTCTCGCACATAAACTCGCGGTGAGACGTGTGCCGCAGCATGTGCAGTTTCAGCTTGTCCGGCCGTGGGAAAATCTGCAAGGTTAAAAAAAAAAGTTGAACTTCACACTTCCAATGCTGACTTAACCTGTTGTGTGCCAAGACAATTTCAACACCACCCAACTGCAAGAGGTACAGATCCTCATGAGCCCCCGCAGTTGCGGGGGCTCATGAGGATCTATGCCTTGTGCTGACACCATATTTGCATTTATGTTTGTGGGACAGCGAGAGTTTTTGGGTCTTTAACTCTTTCTACCCCAGACACGCCACAGCAAGATATGGATCGACCATGATAGTTCAAGGGTGATGCCAGAATAGCTTGGTGCCTATGGGCTGACTGACTGACTGATCGCCTATGGGTGCCAAGCTATTCTGGCATCACCCTTGAACTATCATGGTCGATCTGTGTCCTGCACTTCACTGCAGGCTTCAGAGCGGCAACATTTGGGGATTTTGGTCTTGGGGTACAATGAGTTAAAGAAGGAAGATTGCAGGAACACAGTCTGTGTCAGCTGGCACTGAAAGGGTTAACCACTTGCCCATGCAGCCAAGGTACTGAATACCATACTAATGACTGCAAACACAAGGGGGTAAAAGAATGAGCCCTCAGGCTGAAATTCCCAAAGCTGGATCTTGTCTTGAGAATGCTTCATCATAGTTCAGGGGATCGAGTGACGGCGACAGCCTGACACCTCCAGGTGTTAAACTATTCTGCACCACCCATGAACTATCAAGGTCGTGTCAATATCTTGCAGTAGTGCATCACGGCTGAATGGGTTGGCTTAACAGTCCATCAGCCATCCCCTTCTAACTGCAAGCGACAGAGATTGTCAAGAGCACCAGGGTTTGCAGGGTCTCATGAAAATCTACGCCTCTTGCTGACATACTCTTTCCACATTGATCTCGGCAGCTAAAGCTAAAGCTAAAGATAAAGCTAAAGATAAAGCAAAAGATAAAGCTAAAGATAAAGATAAAGCAAAAGATAAAGCTAAAGATAAAGACAAAGCTAAAGCTACCGAGATCAATGTAGAAACAATATGTCAGCACGAGGCACAGATTCTCAAGAGCCCTATGGGCTCTGGGTAGCGGCTGCCATGATGATTACAGAAAGTGTTGCCATTGTAATAGACATACTGTTAACCACAGGTGAGTACCTCAAGCCACTCCCTCCCAGAGAGGCACATAAATTCTCATGAGCCCCTGTGGTCACTTGATAACAAGTGGGCTGGCAGAATCCACCAAATGTGTCAACTACTTAACTCGTTCTACCCCAGACACACCACAGCAAGATAAAGATCGACCATGATAGTTCAAGGGTGATGCCAGAATAGCTTGGCGCCTATGGGCGCCAAGCTATTCTGGCATCACCCTTGAACTATCATGGTCGATCTGTGTCCTACACTGCAACGCAGTCTTCAGAGGACAAGGGCAACATTTAAGGATTTCGGTGTTGGGGTAGAATGAGTTATGAGAACTTTGCCAAATGTGTCAACTGTGTGCAGGGATGCAACTCGGCATCGGACATCAGTCATAGTCCAATTGCAGGGCTTAAATGTCCAATTAATGTAAGTGCCAATAGGTCAAATGTCCTATTATAATTAGCTCGATATTGCCTATGTCCAATCACTTTTCTGCTGAATTGAATGCGCATGTTATGTAGCACATTAGCAATCTAAGTCTGCATTGCACGCAACAACCACACACAAAATACTACCTTATGTGTACCTACTATACTGACAAGCAAAAATAAATGGGACATCATTCAAGTCATCGGAGACACTGACGTGCTTCCGATGACTTGAATGATGTTGCATTTTTTTTGCTTGTCAGTAACTATTAAATGTTTATGATGTCATATGTCCTATTCATGTTGGCAAACCCAGGACATTTGACCCCTCTACAAAATGTATAGCTGCATCCCTGTTTGCCATGATCTGACCTACTTGTGATGACGACAAACTCACCCTCGCACAATGTCCGCAGGCGTACTGCTTCTCCGAGTGAAAACTCCTCATGTGCTTGCGGATGAAGTTGTAATCTTCAAACGATTTCTCGCAGTAGGTGCACGTGTAGTTGCCGTTGCCATCGGCATGCGTAACCACGTGGTCCTTCAATGCCGTGATGTGATCGAATCCCTCATGGCACATTGGACACTCGTAGTACTTCTTCTCGCTGTGCGTCTGCCACAAAACAGCAGATTTGTGGGTCGCAAATAAAACGTGCACACGCGTAGGATAAGGATTCAAGAGAAGTCTTGAAGGGTGAAAAGAGTCACCTGTCATTAACCCCCTTCATCCTGATAAATAATTGCTCAAAATAAAAATTTGACTATGATAGTTCAAGGGTGGTGCCAAATTTTTCTGGCACCACCCTTGAACTAAAACGGTTGATCGGTCTCCTAATCTGTAATCTGTAATGTAGCCTTCATGGGACAATAAGCAAATTTCAATTTAAGTTGTAAAAAAATCAGCCTCAGGATGTGATGGGTTAAAGACCATTATTCAGATGGCTGCAGCCACTTAAAGGTCCTTAACCCTTTTAGCCCTGAGTCCCTACAGCGGGAGATGGACTGACCAAGATAATTCAAGGGTAGTGCCAGATGAGCTTGGCGCCTTCAGGCGCCAAGCTCATCTGGCACTACCCTTGAATTATCATGGTCAATCAATCTCCTGCAAATTTGAGAAATACCATGGGGCTAAAACGGTTAATGACAGATGATCTCTCATACAGGTACTTGCTAAAAATGAACTCAACAGTATGACAAAAATCCTGACATTTCTATCGATTTCTTTTCTCAGTGGGGAGGGGTGGGGGGGGGGGGTGGGGGGGGGGGTGGGGGGGGGGGATAGCGGGGGAGGAAGGGGAGGGTGGGGAGGGGGTTGCTCTTAAAATCCTAATATTAAACATGTATTAATCCACTAATATGAGAATATAAATGTATAAATGTGCCCCATCTCTGTCACGAAATATCATGGTCAACACATTTTGAATTGTAGTTCATAGAAAATCTGAACAAGTTTGAAAATAATTGCAATCAAATGTTTCTTGTCGAATATTGATGATAAATGTTCAGGAAGCCTTTGCCAGAATTTTTTGTTTAAATGTGCTAGTTTCTGATCATTCTACAGACCTCTCCTAACTGCTCCTAATTAAGCACTACATCCAACACAGCTATCATGGTGTGTGCGTCTCTTGCAGCAGGTGCGTGACAGCCGTAACTAACCTTCATGTGGCAGGAGAGAGCAGAGTTATTCATGAAACGTTTCAGACAGATTTCACACTCCAGCGGTTTTGTGGCATCATCACCATGACACAGCAGGTGTTTTTGAAGTTTCTCCGGGACAGAAAACGCCTGAAAACAAAACCCAAAATATATACAAAGATTTCTTTCTTTTTTTTAAATTTCATAATTTTGTACACGTACACCTGGATTGTCTAAAGATACAGACATAGATTTCAAGACAAAATTTCCCAGAAGACATCTGCCAGAATGAGGCATGGATCCTCATGAGAATCCATGCCTCATTCAGATTGAACGATGCCTCATTTAGACTGAACGACAAAAAGCAAATTTACTTAAACTTCAAATTTAAAGAAATTTAGAGACAAACAAAAATGGGGGGAAAACAGCAAGAAAATTGTTTTAATTAATCTAGGAAACAACACAAATGTATGCTGTACCTTCCAACAAATCTGGCACTTGTGCGGCCTGTCTGAAGTCTTCTGCAATCTGGGCGCCTTGGCGTGAGCAGCCGCGTGCTCAATAAGCTCGCGTTTGGTGTCAAATCGAGCGCGGCACATTGGGCACATCAGGTAAGTCTGGATGGAAACAACGTTGATTCCCTCACTGGCTGATCCATTCACCACCGCCATCTCCCCTGTTAAAAAGAAATTAATTAATCAATGTAACTAAATTATAAAAATAAATAAATTTTAAGAAAAGGATTCAATCTGCTCGAGACACAGTTGTGAAATCCGGTCATCACTGCATTGAACTTGGTGTACTGTGTGGCGTGTTTGCTCGAGTTTATGACATTTCTATCACCACCAAATGTATTGTCAAAATAAAGTGAAAACAGTGGTCTCAGCAGGAGGCATAGATCCTCATGAGCCCCTAGTGGTCTCAGCAGGAGGCATAGATCCTCATGAGCCCCTGCAGTCATGAGGATCTATGTCTCTTGCTGCTGGAGTCAGTTTTCTGCTGTTCTTAAGGTCGTGCTGATAGCCAGTATCAGGATGTGTCCTTAACCCTTTTGGCCCCGGGGTCCTGCAGCAGGAGACAGATTGATCATGATAATTCAAGGGTAGTGCCAGATGAGCTTGGCGCCTGAAGGCGCCAAGCTCATCTGGCACTACCCTTGAGTTATCATGATCAATCCATCTCCTACAACTGGTACCAACACCTACAAAATTTGAGAAATGGGACCTTAGGGCTAAGAGGGTTAAACAGGTGGGACTCTGTACGGCCAGTGATATTACTAAAGCCACTCGGCAATATTCTGGCAACAGGCACTTACATGTTTGCTAGCCTGCACATGTTAGCTAGCCCGCAACTTCACGTTAGCTAGCCCGCATCTTTAGACGTTAGCTAGCCCGCAACTTTACACGTTAGCTTTCTCTCTTGGCTTGACTTCGCGAACGAAGATTTTATAGGAGTTTCCCACGACGTCTGCAGGCTTGTTCGTGGCTGCGGAGGCCAATCCGGGACAGGCAGGTTCGACCGCAGTGGCTGCAGGGGGAGGTATGGCCAGGGTTCTGAGTTGCGGCATCTCGGTTTTTTCTTCTGAGCCGCTTGTCCTTAAGGCTAGCTCTGCGAGAGTCCTCAAAGGAGACAGCTGCCTTGTAAATGGTGGAGCGCCAGGTGTCACGGTCCACAGCAAGCGAAGACCACTGGTGGTGGTCGATTTGGCAGGCACTAAGTGACTTCTTGAGACAGTCTTTGTATCTCTTCTTTGGTGCCCCTCTGTCTCGGTGTCCAGTAGCAAGCTCGCCAAACAGGGTGATCTTTGGTAGGCGATGATCCTCCATCCTGGAGACATGCCCCGCCCAGCGGAGCTGTGTCCGCAGCAGCAACGCCTCGATGCTCACAGTTTCAGCCTGCTCAAGGACCTCGACGTTGGTGACATAGTCACTCCAGTGAATGCCCAGGATGGTACGCAGGCAGCGCTGGTGGAAGCGTTCGAGGAGTCGTAGTTGGCTGCGGTAGAGGGCCCAGGACTCAGAACCATACAGCAGGGTGGTGAGGACCACAGCTCTGTACACGCTGATCTTGGTGCCTGTTTTCAGCTGTTGATTGTGCCACACCCGCTTGAAAAGTCGCCCGAAAGCGCTGTTCGCTTTTGCCAGCCTGCTGTCAAGATCCTTGTCCAGCTTGGCATCCGACGTGATAATGCAGCCAAGGTAAGTAAACTGGTGCACTGACTAGTTCAGACTCGCCGATGGTGATGTGAGGGGGGCGATACACTGTCTTGGGTGCCGGCTGATGGAGGACCTCTGTCTTTTTCAGACTGATCTCAAGTCCAAAGAGCTGGGCAGCGTCTGCGAAGCAGGACGTGATGCGCTGCAGGGCTCTCTCTGTGTGTGCAACGAGGGCAGCGTCATCAGCAAAAAGCAGCTCACGAATCAGTTGGTCTAGGGTTTTCGTGTGGGCCTGCAGTCGTCTTAGGTTGAACAGGCTGCCATCGAGACGATACCTGATGTACACTGCATCGTCATCATCGAGGTCCACTGTGGCCTGCTTCAACATCATGCTAAAAAAGATGGTGAAGAGGGTCGGTGCCAGCACGCAGCCCTGCTTTACGCCGTTGAGAATAGGGAATGGTTCTGACAGATCATTGTTGAGTCTGACCTGGCCTTGTTGGTCCTCGTGTAGCTGGACAATCATGCTGAGGAACTTTGGGGGACAGCCAAGTCGCTCCAGGATCTGCCACATGCCTTGCCTGCTCACAGTGTCGAACGCTTTTGTTAGGTCGACAAACGTTACGTACAGCCCTTTGTTCTGCTCCCGGCACTTCTCCTGAAGCTGTCTCAGCACAAAGACCATATCGGTGGTGCTCCTGTTTGCTCTGAAGCCACACTGGCCCTCTGGGAGTTGGTCTTCAGCGATGGCAGGTACCAGCCGATTCAGGAGCAGCCTTGCAAGAATTTTCCCAGCAATGGACAGCAGGGTAATTCCCCGATAGTTGGAACAGTCAGACTTCTCGCCTTTGTTCTTGTACAGGGTGATAACGACTGCATCACGAAGATCCTTTGGTAGTGTTCCTTCCTCCCAGCACCAGAGAACACGTTAGCTTTACATGCTAGCTATTCTGGCAACAGCACTTACATGTTAGCTAGCCTGCAGCTTTACATGTTAGCTAGCCCGCAACTTCACGTTAGCTAGCCCACAACTTTACATGTTAGCTAGCCCGCAACTTTACATGTTGTATAGCCCGCAACTTTACATGTTAGCTAGCCCGCAACTTCTTTCCTTTAACAAAACCTATTCCAGGCCAGCAACATCGCCATCTAATCTGCAAGAGGCATAGATTCTCATGAGCCCCTGCAGCTGCAGGGGCTCCTGAGAATCCATGCCCCTCGCTCCATTCAAGCATGACGGTTTACCTCCATCGTTGACCAAGGTGTCAACGTCAATCTGCCCCGGGTCGTAGGTCAGCTTTCGAATCTCGTCCATACCCACATCTTCGGCTGCATGCACCAGTGTGTGAAGGTTCAGGACGTTGGGGTTATCGAAGGTCAGGTCGCAATGGGTGCACACCCACTCCTGACCCCCGCCCGCCCCTTGACCTTTACGCCGGTACAGCGATTTGATTGGCTGCCGCAGTCCTGGCCTCTTCTGATACTTTTTTAGAGTCCTGTCACAAACAAGAAGGAATATGACAGGCTGTGCCAAAAATAATCAAAAATGTTAACTCAGCCACTATGCCAGAAGCTAAAATTTCCTAACACGTAGGAAAAGTGAAATGTTTGTTTTTAACTGCTTCACTAGAACTGATGGACGATCATGTTTCTGAAATCTTTGCTATTTAGTGCCAAAAAGCCCAGCCCTCCAAGGAATGGGGAGACAGAAGGATGCAAGCAAGAGCCATAGATCCTCATGAGCCCCCACAGTTTGCAGGGGCTCATGAGGATCTATGTCTCTTGCAGTTGGATCGGGTTCAGTTCTTTCATGTTTAATAAAAGTTACAAGTAACACTCACTTGTTCAGGTAGATGCTGGTCGATTTCTTTTTCCACTGATAGCCCGACGTGCCCGCAGCATCCTCCCCCTGTGAAATACACAGCACATTCAGCACTGGAAAAGTACAGTCTTCGTCACTTGTCATTTCTTTTTAAAACACAGTAATATTAAGGACAGCATGGGACAGGGTAGGGGAGCAGAATGACTGCATGATACAGGATATTGGGAGGTACAGTAGGTAGTGGCAAAAGACACGGATTAACCCTCATCATTCAGAATACACCAGTGTGTCAAATAAGTGTGACTAAAATAGTTCAAGGGTAGTGCGAAAATAGCTTGGCGCCTCTAGGCGCCAAGCTATTTTGGCACCACTCTTGAACTAAAGCCATTGGTCTCTATCCTTATCTGTAAGTACTATAATGTAGCTTGCAATATCTATCTATCTATATCCCGTAGTCTTGCCGACTGTTCGGGCACCACAGATGACTTGGCAACCAGTTCCCTCCATTCCACTCTGTTCTCCGACATTCTTAGCGTATCGCCCAGCCTCAGTCCTGTCCACTCTGAGATATTGTCCTCCCATCTTTTCCTCTGTCTTCCTCTCCTTCGTCCTCCTTGCACAGTGCCCTGCCGGATTGTTTTGGCAAGCCCTGCTGAACGCGTGACATGCCCATACCACTTCAGTTTGCGTTTTTTCACAATGGCTAATAGGTCTTCATAGGGCCCGATGGCTTGCCTGATTCTGCTTCCCACTTCCTCGTTCGTGATGTGATCTCTGTATGAAATGCCAAGCAGCCTTCGAAAACATCTCATTTCAGTGGCTTGTATCCTCCTTTCAAGGTCTGCTGTGAGGGTCCGTGACTCGCAGGCATACAAGAACACCGAGATGACTAAGGAGCGCATCAGTCTGATCTTGGAGCAGAGTGTAATGTTTCTGTACTTCCATACGGTCTTCAATCTTGTCAGTGCTGTTGTTGTCTGCGCAATCCTGGACAGTATTTCTGGTTTTGATCCCTCATCTGTCACAATGGCTCCTAAGTATTTGAATTTATTAACTGTTTCCAGTTTTTGGCTTCCAATCATGACGTCAGTGCCAATGCCACTGGTGTTATTTGTCATCAGTTTGGTCTTCTCTGCACTGATTTCCATCCCATAAGCAATGGCTGTACTGTCCAGCTTTTCCACCAGCTGAGCTAGCTCCTTCTCTGTTCCTGCAAGGCCATCAATGTCGTCCGCAAAGCGCAAGTTCGTGATTGTTCTGCCTCCAATACTGACAGTTCCTTCATGATCTTTCAGAGCGTTTGTCATGATTCTTTGCAGGAAGATGTTGAAAAGATTAGGTGAGAGCAAGCAGCCTTGTCTGACTCCGACTGTAGTCCTAAACCAGTTTCCTATTTTGCCGTTGAAGCAGACTGCGCTAGTGGCCTTGTTGTAAAGGTTTGCTACGACTTTGATCAGGTTGGCATTGATGTTGTATAGCTTCATGGTGGACCAAAGGGCTGCATGCCACACCCTGTCAAACGCTTTAATAAAATCCACAAAGACATGATAGAGGTCTTGCTGGTGCTGGAGGTACCTCTCACATAGAACTCTCAGGTTGAAGATCTGCTCAGTTGTGCTGCGCCCTGGTCTGAAGCCTGCCTGTTCCTCAGCTATGATTTCCTCTGCCTGTGGCTTCAGCCTGTTCAGTAAGATCTTTAACATGACTTGCTTGCAATATGGCAGTGTACAAATTTGAAGCTTTTAGCCTCAGTATGATATGGGTTAAGAGATGGGGTGGGGGGGGGGGGGGGGGGGCAGAGAGAGAGGAGTTCTCATGAAAATACCTCTCAGTAACTTTTCAACCTTTTGGGGGAAAAAATATCCATATTGGATGTGAACCAGCAAGGTCATTTACAAAATCTTTAACCCCTTCACTGCCAATGGTCGTACATGTTACGTCTGAAATCTGTGAACTCAACGCAAAAGAACTCCAGTCGTCCATGAACAATAGATACAAAGTGATTTCAACAAGGGACATAGATCCTCATGAGCCCCCGCAACTGCGGGGGCTCATGAGGAGCCATACCTCTTGCAGTAGAGTGATGTCCTATTTTTCTGATGGACAGACCATGATGGTTCAAGGACAGAACCAGATTAGCTTGGCACCTGAAGATTCTGACCTAATCTGGCACTACCCTTGATCAATAATGCTTGAGCTATTTTCTGCTTTGGTATCGTTACCCCCCCCCCCCCCAATGTATGCAGCCACCGGTACAGTAAGCACTACCAGTGACTGCATGCAAAAGGGGTTAACACAGTTAACTCTTTGACTGCTAAGTGATCGTGACCCGAATGCAAGAGGCATAGATCCTCATGAGCCCCCGCTGTTGCGGGGGCTCATGAGGATCTATGCCTCTTGCCGATGCCACTTCACATCTGTGTTTCTTAGACAGAACAAATGTGCTGTACTGACCTGTCTGTTTTTGGCTTTCAGCAAGGGCCCCTTCCCCACTACGCGAACTCGCCTCCTTCCCCTCCTCTTTCCTTCCTGCTCGGATCCTCCCTCCTCCTCCGCGACCTCCATTTTTGACGCTTCTGACGGCAAATCTTCACTCTCGTGCTCCAGCAGATGGCGCTGTAGAGCCATGGAGGTACGGAACCTTTTGCTACACTGTCCGCACTGGAATCGACTCGCTTGCTCGTCAAGCAAAGCCCAGTCGGCATCGGTCGGCTCGTGAGCTTTCAGGCATAGGCGCTCGGCGTAGTGTGCTGCGTACCAGACCTGGTCACGAAAATACTCTTGCTGTTCAGGGACAATATCATCTAAGGAAAAAAAAAATCGCTCTACCACCCTTAAAATACAGTCAATTCTTTTTCTAACAAGACACAGTGAGCACCAGGCGACTGCAAGAGACATATTCCAAACACCATCGGCACAAAAATGTTTCATATGCAAAATCTCAACATAAACTGATGCTGTAATTAGAATAAGATATACAACAGATAAAAGGCAATTTGAAGACATGTCAAGATAATCAAGCACAACCCTCCCGATATCAAAGACCTATCTCCCATCGCTGATACTCTGACAATTAAAAGTAATGTCACATCAATTGGAATCAGCAGAAACACTGAAGTGTTTTCGATCATTCAAATGATTTTGCAATTCTTTTGCTCTCCAGTAAAAATATGACAATGTTCCCAAGATTTCATTTCCTTTAACCCCAAAGGCTGCATTTCCCAAATTTTGGAGATGTCACGTAACGGCTCTGCACCAGTAGCAGGAGATAGATCGACCATGATAATTCAAGGGTAGTGCCAGGTTAGCTTGGTGCCATCAGGCGCCAAGCTAACCTGGCACTACCCTTGAATTATCATGGTTGATCTATCTCCTGCTGTAGTGTGTCTGGGCCAAATGGGTTACCTGAGAAACGGAAAAGCCCTACCTTCAGTTCTTGTCGCGGTTCTATGGTTTTGGTGACCGTGAAGTAAATGTCCTCTCCATGCTGGTAAGCCACCAGATTCTGCTCAGCAAAGGACGCAGCCGGTCGCACAAACATCATCCAGTTACACTTGTTCTCATCGCTCGTGTCAAAGTATCCTGTACACTTGTCAGGTTTTTCAAGCTGTAAAAGAAATCTTGTGAAATCAGACTCACAACCTCTGCAACTGTAAGAAGTAACGAAGTAGTAAGAAGTAGTAAGAAGTAACAAAGTAGTAAGAAGTAGTAAGAAGTAACAAAGTAGTAAGAAGTAACAAAGTAGTAAGAAGTAGTAAGAAGTAACAAAGTAGTAAGAAGTTGTAAGAAGTAACAAAGTAGTAAGAAGTAGTAAGAAGTAACAAAGTAGTAAGAAGTTGTAAGAAGTAACAAAGTAGTAAGAAGTAGTAAGAAGTAACAAAGTAGTAAGAAGTAACAAAGTAGTAAGAAGTAGTAAGAAGTAACAAAGTAGTAAGAAGTAACAAAGTAGTAAGAAGTAACAAAGTAGTAAGAAGTAGTAAGAAGTAACAAAGTAGTAAGAAGTAGTAAGAAGTAACAAAGTAGTAAGAAGTAGTAAGAAGTAACAAAGTAGTAAGAAGTTGTAAGAAGTAACAAAGTAGTAAGAAGTAGTAATCTTGAAGTAACAAAGTAGTAAGAAGTAGTAAGAAGTAACAAACTAGTAAGAAGTTGTAAGAAGTAACAAAGTAGTAAGTAGTAAGAAGTAGTAAGAAGTAACAAAGTAGTAAGAAGTAGTAAGAAGTAACAAAGTAGTAAGAAGTAGTAAGAAGTAACAAAGTAGTAAGAAGTTGTAAGAAGTAACAAAGTAGTAAGAAGTAGTAATCTTGAAGTAACAAAGTAGTAAGAAGTAGTAAGAAGTAACAAACTAGTAAGAAGTTGTAAGAAGTAACAAAGTAGTAAGTAGTAAGAAGTAGTAAGAAGTAACAAAGTAGTAAGAAGTAACAAAGTAGTAAGAAGTAACAAAGTAGTAAGAAGTAGTAAGAAGTAACAAAGTAGCCAGCTAAGTAATCTGACTCAACATGTTAAAGGCCCTACGTGCTCCCGGAGCAGTCTCAACATTGCATAAAATTGTTTGACAAATATCAACCTCTGATATACATAAAATGTGTTCTAACGCCTCCTGGCGAGTGGTTACGGTTGTTATTTCGTTCGTAACTGTATGATTATGTCACTTTGTCTCCGCTTTACTGCTGAAGCGTAACACCCCTCAACTACACCAAGCATCAGAGCCAAGGTAAAAGTTATTCATAGCTCAAAACTCCAGGTCCTCGAGCAAAACATTAAGTAGCTGGCAATCTGATATAACAGCCTTTGTAGGGCTTTATCACAGTTAGGTGTCTTAATTAATCTGTCTATGAGTAAAACGTGCAATTTGGCCTGGAAATCACCGCGGACACTTAGTTTCACTTACCATGAGAATGAGCTTGCTGTTGGCTTGGTCCACCGAGTCGACCAGGTCCCCAACAAATGGCCCAAACTGGCTATTCTTGGCGATCTGTCTCTTTGCGAACACCGCTGTTTCTGAAGAAAATAAAACAACAAATAGTATTCAATCACGATAACAACAAAACCAGTGAAACAAAACCACACTTCACAACACAAGATCATATGTGTGATAATGTGTTTCTGTTTAGCGTTTGCGTGAATGTGTGCTTCATAAATTACAAGCACGTGTCTTGGGTTCAGTTTGCTGCGCTTTGAGCACGTTCGCAAAATTGGCAAAAGCAGCTACTGGTCAACAAAATTCAAAAATGAAGTCTACAAAAGACATACTGGCCCGATAGTTCAAGGGTGGTGCCAGAATAGCTTGGCACCGACAGGTGCCAAGCTATTCTGGCACCACCCTTGAACTATCATGGTCAATCCACCCCTTCTGGTGGCATTGCAGGGCTGAATCATGAATCAGTAATGGCAAAAGTAATTAACATTGTTATCTTTACGGTTACCATCATCACTCAAGCCCAAATAATAATACCAGTTACCTGGAGGGCCCCCATTTTCTGCGGACGACGAGAGGCGGTAAATCTGCAGCATGCCAGGCAGCGAGGCCCACGCGCGAGACAGGACGACCTTGTCGGGGACGTGCGCCAGGCGATGGTCCAGACACTGGCCGTCGTATGCGGACTGGCACTCCTCACACCCTGGTGACGAGATATCATGGTGGTTATTGTTATCATGGTTATCATTATGTTATTATCACTGCCACAAGGGTCAAGGGTTGTGCTCACGTCTTCTGCATGGTTAACATCAAACGGACCCAAGTAATAGTGCCACTGTGTGTACGTGCCTAGCACAACGTTGCAGCATTTGAATTAACATCAAACAGACCCAAGTAATAGTGCGACTGTGTGTACGGGCCTAGCACAACGTTGCAGCATTTCAAAATAATACATGATGCATGTTCTATTGGAAAAGGCAGTCCTGGGGGTGGAATGCTGATGATGATAGTGATACTTTATCACACAAGGACACACATTTAGCTCCGGGACCCAGCAGCAGGAGATGGATTGATCATGATAATTCAAGGGTAGAGCCTGATGAGCTCATCTGGCACTACCCTTGAATTATCATGATCAATCCATCTCCTACAACTGGTACATAATAATAAAATAATAATAATTACGGTATTTATAATGCGCTTATCTTATAATAATTATGACTCACAACTCGCACACGCATGCGCACGCTTTAGACAATGACTCACGCAACACAAATAGTGAAAATACATTACGACGGTCAGCTTGGGGTGGGGAGTGTGGTGATATAGTGCTAGAACTGTTGAAAGAGGTGAGTTTTGAGGGCGGACTGGAAGGAGGAGAGCGGGTGTTTCTGACGGAGAGAGAGTGGGAGAGTGTTCCAGGTGGATGGACCGTATACTGAGAAGGAGCGGGGGCCAAAAGTGCTGAGTTTGGTGCGGGCGATGAGGAGGTGGAGATGGTCGGAGGCGGAGCAGAGGGAGCGGGGAGGAGTGTAGGGGTGAAGTAAGTTGTAGAGATTGGCAGGAGCGTAGTTGTTCAGGGATTTGTAGCAGAGAGACAGAATCTTGTATTGGATGCGTTGGGGGATGGGGAGCCAGTGGAGGAGCTTGAGCAGGGGAGTGATGTGGTCGGATTTTTTCTTTCTGAGGGTGAGGCGGGCAGCATTGTTCTGGACGCGCTGGAGAGTGAGAGTGGTGGAGTGAGGAAGGCCGGAAAGGAGAGAGTTGCAGTAGTCGATGCGAGATAAGATGAGAGAGACAGCGAGTTTGGTGGTAGCTTCGGTAGTGAGGTATTTTCTGATCTGACTGATGCGGCGGAGGTGGAAATAGGAATTTTTTTTCTAAAATGTATTTTTTTGAAAAATACTTACTGATGGCATTACTATCTGGAATACACTCAATTGCCTATAGATTTCAGCCAAAAAGTTGTGTAACCCACACAACTGGGGAGGAGACACCGGGGATCCACGCACCGGGGCCCTGGGTGGCCTCCCCTTACTACCCTATCCCAGCATTCGTAGGGCGACCCCGTCAGTTTCACACATAGCGAAAAGAGGCAAGCGGGGCAGGCGGGAGGGCAGTCTGAGTAATGCCATCGGTAAGCATTTTTCAAAAAAATACATTTTAGAAAAAAAATTCATTTGTTTTTTCAAAATACATTACCGATGGCATTACTATCTGGAAGAATGTCGAACAGGCGGAGGGTGCCGTTCCTATAACCGCAAACCCAACCACCCGTTGGCCCAGAGAGGGAGAGAGAGAGAGAGAGCACTCCCGATGATTTCAGCTATGACGTACCTAAGACGCCAGGGGCGCGCGGAGGGAGTGCTGGGCCGCGGAAATGTCGCCCACCCGTGCCAGGGAGTCACGTTGGCCGGATAGGTCTCTGAGATAAAAGCGGGCGAATGTGGAGTCAGCTCACCAGCCAACCGCCGTAACAATATCTTTGACCGAGCAGTTGCGGTCCAGGGCAAGACTGGTGGCCACTGCTCTTACTTCATGTGCCCGGATGTGAAGAAGCCTATCGCCGTCCGGGGAGAGGTCCTGGTAGGCCGACTTAATCACCCACCGCAGACACTGTCTGGGCCGAAATATCTGGCCTGCCTGCGGGCAGTGGGAGGAAGAGGCGAGAGCGCCCCCGGCGTCGCGGCTTAGAGCGACGCAGGTAAATCCGAAGCGCCCGCACCGGGTCCTGTTGACGCGACTCAGGGGCCATGTCCGTTCCATGGAGAGGCCTTACGGTCAGCATCTGAGGGGCCGCCGCAGGGCGGCGGTTCTTGGCCAAAAAGGATGGGTCGGTGAGAAGCTGTGCAGAACCGTCCGAGCGAAACTGCAAACAGGAGGGAAGTACCGAGAGAGCGTGAAGCTCGCTCACTCGGGACGCCGTGGCGAGAGCCAGCAGAAAACATGCCTTCCTGGTCAAATCTGAGAAACTAGCCAAATGCAGAGGTTCAAAGCAGTCCGTGTTCAGCCACGTTAGTACCCAGGCGAGATCCCACCGAGGCACTAGGGACCGAGAAACTGGTCGTCGGAGCTCAAAATGTGCCAGCAAGTCCGTCAGATCCTTGCAGCGCCTGGGTCTGGCCGGCCCAGGTGGCGGTAAGTGTCCGCGAACATGGAGCGATAACCTTTGATGGTAACGGGTGCTAAGCCTTGTTCGTCAAAAAGCCACAGGAAGAACTCCGCCAGCTCCGGGGTGGCTAGATGTGTGGGAGGGAGACTTCTGGAGGCGCACCAGGCCTGAAGGACCCTCCACTTGCTCTCATATACCCGCCGCGTAGACCGTCTGTGGGCTGTTGCAATAGCCGCCACTGCCGCATCCGAGAAACCTCTAGCGGCGAGGGCTTGCCGGACAACCTCCAGGCGTGAAGGAGGAGGTGCTCCGGGCACGGAAGGAAAAGCTGCTGGCGGGGCTGCTTGAGCATCGTAGGAGGTGTAGGAAGCTCCAGTGGTGGGTCCGTCGCTAGCTCGAGTAGGTCCGTGGTCCAGCTCTTGGTCCAGTTGAAAGGGGCCACCAGAAGGAGGACTGCGGAGCAACCCAGAAGCTTCCGCAGAACCTTCGGAACGAGGACTGACGGGGGGTAGGCGTAAGCGATCAGACCGTCCCAGGGGATGGAAAGCGCGTCTACCGCCCAGGTGAGCGGGTCCGGGACTGGTGAGACGTAGACCGGGAGCTGTTTGTTCCACCTGGTGGCAAACAAGTCCACTAAAGGAGTTTCCCACCGGGAGCAGATCAGGCGAAAGATGTTCGGGCGTAGGGACCACTCCGCGTGGAGCAGCTGTCCGCGGCGGGACAGGGCATCCGCGATCACTTTCAGGTGGCCGGGAATGTGGCGAGCCCGTAGAGTAATGCCCCGGTCCCTGCACCAGAGGAGGAGATGGGAGAATGCACAGGGAGGGCGAGTGAGTGCCCCCCTGGTTCTGTATGTAAGCCACCACCGTCGAGTTGTCTGAGAGAACGAGAACATCCTGGTTGGTCAAGGTCTCCTGCCAGAAACTGAGGGCCAGCCAAACTGCCTTCAGCTTCAGCCAGTTGATGTGTTTGTCCTCCAAACCCCGCGGCTAAAGGCCCGAGGCCGAGACAAAGTCCGGTAACAGATGCGCGCCCCAGCCGGCCTGACTCATGTCGGTGCAGAGAGACCACCGGGGCGGAGGTGAGTGAAGAGGCACGCCCCTAGCCAGCCAATCGATGTCCGCCCACCTCTGGAGGTGTGGACGAGCCAGAGGGGTAACTGGTACAAGATCCGCAAGGGAACCCGACGAAGGACGCCAGTGTAGTAGGAGATGTAGCTGCAACGGGCGGGCATAAAGCCTGCCCAAGGGAAGCAAGTCCGCAGCCGCACTGAGTAGGCCCAGAAGTTGAAGCCAGACCCTGGCTGAGAAGGAGGACCCTACCTCCATCGAAAGCACTAGATCGACGATCTTCTGCCGCCGGGCCAGAGGCAGGCAGACTAGATTGAGATCGGTCAGGAATTCGATCCCCAGATGTAGAAAACGCTGAGAGGGGGTAAGATCCAATTTGCCCAGATTGAGAAGAAACCCGAGACGACGCAGGAGGGAAAGCAAGGTGTCTCTGTCCTCTTGGAGCGCTGAGGCTATCAGATTTCGCAGAAGTAGGTCGTCCAAGTAATTGGAGGCCGGGCTCCGGGATTGTTGGCGGAAGAAGGCCATCACCACGTCGAGGATCCTCGTAAAAACCCACGGACTGATGTTGAGGCCGAAGGGAAGGGCGCAGAACTGGTAAACGACTCCCCCAAAGGCAAACCGCAGGTACCTGCGAGACGACGGATGAATCAGGACGTGAAGATAGGCGTCGGACAGATCGAGGCTGATCGCGAAGTCCATCGGACCGCTCGGAGGATCCTGGCTGTCTCCATCCGGAACCGAGGGGCCGAAATGAACTTGTTTAGCGCCGACAAGTCGATGACTGGGCGCCACTTGCCTCCTGGTTTGGGAACGAGAAAGAGGCGGCTGTAAAATGCTGGTGAGTCCTGACGCGATACCACCTCCGTCGCTGCATTTGTCGAGGAGAGCCGAAACTTCTCTGCGCAGAGCGTCCGCCTGAAAGGAGTCGAGTGGAGACTGGGTCCACAAGGGGGACCTGCGAAGAGGCGGAGGGGACCGGAAAGAAAGCTGGAGGCCTGTAGAAACCGTGGAAAGGATCCAGGGGTCGTCTGGGAACAGCGACCTCCAATGGTTGCTGTAAAGAGACAGCCGCCCGCCGACTGGAGACCCGGGAACTGCCGACGGGGGCGAGAGAGGGGGCAAGTCAGCGGGCCCGGCCGCGTCCAGACCTACGGGCGCCGCGGGACCAAGAGGGGCGGGAGGCGGGGAAGGGCTGAGGGGCCTGAGGAGGGCGAGCCCTACCTCTGGCCGAACCGACTGGAAGCAAGGAGGGTCTAGAAGACCGCCGGGCACGACCCCCGGCCGGGCAGGGGCCGCGAAAGCGAGTCACTGCAGGAGTGGAGACAGGTCTGGGCCAAAGGTCCTTGGACGAGTCCTTAACTGACTGCCACGTGTCCCCGAAAAGCTGAGATCCACCTAGGGGGGCCTGTCGAAGCTGGTTCTTCACTGACTTCGGGAGATCCGCGCAGAGATGCAGAAGGGTATCCCGTCGCCAAAGATCACAATTAGCGGCCGCCGCCAAGGCGTTGGTGGAGGAGTGGTAGGCGACCCGGTTGGCCGCTATTAGGATGGACTGCACATCGCGGAGAGGGGACGGCACCTCCAGATCCCAAGTCCCCTCCAGGCACTGCAAAGCCGCCTGGGTAGCCAACTCCAGGAACCCTGAGCACGCCAGCGAATTTCGCACTAAGGAAGCGATCCTGTCGAGCGGACGAGGCCAAGCTTTCAAGACAATTCTGCGGCCGCCCGCCTGGACTAGGGCTGCCGTATCCACCACTGGGAGAGGGACGGCGAAGGCTTGAGAATGTCCCGCGTACCAGGCCTGGCGGAAGCTCAAGTTAATCCCTGCAGGCCACTGTGAATCGGAGAAGAATCCCGCGTCGCCGAAGTTGTCTTGTCGTAAATGGTCGGAGAACGCATCTGTGAGGTCCCGGAAGCCGGCCGGTTGAGGAAGGGACTTGCGGTGCTTGACGTGCCTTTGTGCGTCGACCATAGCGGAAGCCTGTCTCTTCATCGGGGGTGAAGGAGGACAGAAGTCGGGTGGGAGAAACTTCGCAATAAGCCGGGAGGCCTCATCCAAGGCGCTGATAGTCTGCGATCCGAGCGAAGGGCCGACGATGTCCAAAGAGGAGGAGGCCGACGAGAACGCTGACAGGCGGGAAGGGGATCCCACCGCCGAATCCCGCAGGAAGATGGCCGAAGCCAAATCCGTAGGATGAAGGCTGAGGACATCCGGTTCCGAAGAACTAGACCGTCCCTCTCGTGAATGCGCCGAAAGGGGGGACCGGCTCCGAGAGAGCCGCACCGCCGCGCGAGAGATAGACGGGGCCGCCCGCGACGCCCGCCGGGCGGAGCGTCGCGGGGACAGAGGGACCGCGAAGGAAGAACGATCAGCAGTGAAGCTAGATACCGCACGCTGGTGACGGAGACCACTCTCCGAACGAAACCGGTCTAGTGACGTAGCGGTCTGGTCACACTGGGCCCGCCTGGTCGGAACGGGGCAGGGGGGGGGGGGGGGGGGGGGACCGTAACGAGTCACGCCTAGCCCGCTCAGGAAAAGCGGAGCGGGGAAGGGACAAAAAACGTGTATGCGGCCCCCGCTCCAAGGTCTTGGAGCGAGGGGGATGCGCTGTATGTCACACCGTGCCCACCTGGTCGGAACGGGGCGGGGGGGGGGGGGGGGGGGGGGGGGACATTCTAGAGTCACGCCAAGCCCGCTCAGGAAAAGCGAAGCGGGGAGGGGACAATTCATGAACACGCGGCCCCAGCTCAGGCGCTTCTGAGTGAGGGGGATGTGTGTCAGAGTCACACCGTGCCCGCCTGGTCGGAACGGGGCGGGGTGGGGGGGGGACTGCCTATGGTCTCGCCAAGCCCGCTCAGGCGAAGCGAAGCGGGGAGGGGACAATTTCTGAGCACGCGACCCCCGCTCAGACGCCTCGGAGCGTGGGGGACGAGTGTCAACTTCACTCCTGGCCCGCCCAGACGAGACCGGGTGGGGGAGGGACGAAAGCGAAGCTGGCCCAGCCCGCTCGGAATTAATCGAAGGAAGGGGCAGCACTGCTAAGGGCCTCAAGTCAAGGGCCTCAAGTCACGCTCCGATGCCTCGGAGCGTGAGAGAGAACCTCTCTTAGTACGTTTCCTCTCATTCTTACTACGCTTGCGTTCTTTCAACCGCACCCACTCAGGAGACCCAGAGCGGGGGGTGGCTGACAAACGCTCCGCTCGCCTAGACCGCTCGCTCGAAGCAGAGCGGGGGGTGAGCGAACCCGATGGGCTCAAGCTACGCGCTGCCGAAGCAGAGCGTGGGGAGCGCGACTCCGAAACTCGCCTACCCTGTTCCGAAGACTCGGAGTGGGGAGGGCGAACTTGTGAGGTAATAGTGCAAGAAGGGGACTTACCTGAGGGCCGGACAGCCCGAACGACGGAGCGGAGCGGAGCGGTGCCCGAGGAGCCGACGTAGCGACGACAACCTGTGAAGGATTCCAGGGAGACTGAAGCGGCCGGGAGGGCCGGTCGCGCCTGTAGAAGTCCAACATCTGCGACCACCGGTCTTCCATCCACTCATCACACACGTCACAAGTCCTGTCTGATGAACAGCCCGAGCACGGCAAGCAGGCGTCGTGGGCGTTGGAGGGCCACTGAAAGTCCCCGCAAATACGGCAAGACTTCAACACAGGAGTAGCCATAGCGTCACTGAAAAACCCGTACGAAGGCTAAAAGTCAAGTCGCACTCCTACCAAGTTCACAAAGTCACGTGCGGAAGCCAACCACAAGGTCACTGGCGAAGCTCAATCGAGTGAAACTGACGGGGTCGCCCTACGAATGCCGGGATAGGGTAGTAAGGGGAGGCCACTCGGGGCCCCGGTGCGTGGATCCCCGGTGTCTCCTCCCCAGTTGTGTGGGTTACACAACTTTTTGGCTGAAATCTATAGGCAATTGAGTGTATTCCAGATAGTAATGCCATCGGTAATGTATTTTGAAAAAACAAAACATGCCTGGGCCGTGGCGGAGACGAAGCTGGTCATGGAAAGAGAGGAATCGAGGATAACGCCAAGGTTCTTGACCGAGTCAGAGAGGGAGATGGGGGTGCTGTCAAGTTGAAGGTGGAGAGAGGGAGGGAGCTTGGAAAGTTTCTAGACAACGCCTCCAAAAGTTTGGAAACCTGCCCCTGGTGTTTAACGCCACGCAAATGAGAACAAGTTGAACAGATACATTCAAGTGAAGTAACGTTCACTGGATAAATGAAATCAGATCAAAGTAACACACCATCACAAAGTGAGAAAATATGATTAACCCCTGCCCAGCGTGTAAAAGACCATCTGGCCGAAGTCGGGAGGGAGTAAGGGATGGCTGATAATGCTCACAGTGGAAGAAAGTCACAGAGGTAATATACAATCACTCACAGAGCTCCTCTGTGTTGTATGTCCGCGGTTCATACTGCGATCGCTGTCGACTGCTGCTTATCTCCTCCTGGAGGATGGCCAGCCGTGTGCTCTTTCGCGTTTGATGAACCTGAGTAATCAAAGACAACACACTGTCAATTAACCCCTTCACTGCTGAGAAAAAGAGAACACGATCCAACTGCAAGAGACATAGATCCTCATGAGCCCCCGCGACTGCAGAGACCAATTTGTATCTATGTTTCTTGGATGTTGAACGAACAAAGATTTCAGAAACAAAAATATATGTATTGCGGCAGGGAAGGGGACCATTAGTATTCATTTTCTTGTAGTGTTTCCTCATTTTTCTTGCGTGCTTTTTTGAAAGAATACGGATTTCCCACACATATATAAAGGGCATGCAGACACAAACAGTCCAACCACCCTAAAAACATGAAAACGAGTAGCCGAAAAGTGAAACGCTCAGTTTCCATGCACGACATACCGGTTGAGCTGGCTGCATGGTTGGCTGGGTACCGGACGTGCTTGGCCGATTCTCCTCTTCTTCACGAGCTGCCGCCATCAACGCCCTGAAGGGCGACACTTCCACGTCCATGTTGCTGCTCTCCGCCGCCTCACTGTCCGAAGCCATGGAGCCATCTACAGAGAAATCAGGGAATGGAGAAAACTAGGCCAATTTTAATCACTTCCTGGTTGTTAATATAATGCGGAAGATCTCCAGCCTCATAACAAATATAGAAGCAAAGTGGTGTCAGCAAGAGACAAAGATCCTCATGCACCCCCGCGATAGCAGGGGTGCATGAGGATCCATGTCTCTTTTTTTGTTGTTGTGGGAATCAGTCTCAAACAGGCCAGCAATTGCCGTATAGAAAGGTTATTTTTGGTGCCTGTTTTCCATTTCTTTTTTTTTTTCTCCAATTCTTCTTTTATCCTTCCGACATCATCTTCATGTTTATTCTTCACATTTTGTCTAGTCAACTTTATTTCAAAAGTCTGATGATACATGTACAATGCTACAGTGAACATTACGTGAACTTTTAATGGACATAAACGCGATGTTTGCGATATTTTGATCAGGTACACATGTATACTATATATAGCAATTAAAGGTTATATTGGGATGGACAGGAAACGTGGGGTTGCTGCCATGCACTCTCTGCTACTGTCTTTAAAACACCCACGCTAGAGAGAGAGATGATCATGTGTGAGCGCTCTCACATCAAAGGCATCAAAGGATTTGTGTCTCTTGCAGTTGGATCGTGTTTACCTGTTCCGGTACGCAAACAGGCTGCATGAACAAGGGGTTCAAATCAAAATGAAGCACTACCCACTCACCTATATCGGATATGGCCGAGCTGTCGACTGTACGATCTAGATCTCCGTCGTTGTCCTCTCCGAGAGAGCTGGGCCCTGCTCCATCCAAAACCACACTCTGCATCGTGGCCAAATGGTTTGAATCCAGAGCAACCTCCATACTCATGCTGGTCACGGTGGCAGTCACGGCTCGAGGGACGCTCATCATGGTGGAGTGAAGACCTTCCGACTCCATGCCCACCGAGTGGCTGGCCATGTTCACAGCGTGCAGATAAGATGGGGCTGAAAACGCAGATTCAAAATACTTGAGAACACACCAAGTACTAGGGTCCAAACTCACACTTTGGAGAATATGCGGCAGTTCTGCACATGGATTCATCATGGTTGTTCAAGTGTGCTGCCAGAATAGCTTGGCGCCACAGAGGCGCCAAGCTATTCTGCCACCACCCTTGAGCCATAACGGTGGATCCACATCTGTTTCTAGCAAGTGAAAGCTAGAAGGGTTAACTCCTTCAATATGATACAACAGCAAGAGAAATCCTCAGTTGCGGAGGCTCATGAGGATCTATGCCAATCCCTGACACAACATTGTCTCCATGCTCCTAGATACCTTCAGGCATGGGAATTGCCAAAGCAAAAATCAGCTAAAACTAGGGGGGTCCGGGGGCATGCTGCCTCCCCCCCCCCCCCCCCCCCCCCCCCCCCCCCCCCCCCCCCCCCCCCCCCCCGGAAAAAAATATATGTGATGATGAAAATCTGTGCAATCTGAGCATATTTTGGGAGGAATGTGAAATTATTTTCCGCGGAAAACCGCAGATCCAAGGACAATTCCCATGCCTGATACCTTGCACTGTTTGGCGCTGAATAACAAGTTTTAGAAACACAATTTACCACCAAAGGCAGTGAATAGGTCAAGCGGTACAATGCAGAGTGAGTGATTCAAACTCCAAAGCCACTGACCTTGTAAATGTGGGTGACAGTCGAGGTCCTCTTGCGTTGTGTCACACTCCCCAGTCGTTTCTTCCATCTTTAATTTCCGCACTGATGCCATCAGGGACTGGTGGTGAAAGGCTGCGCCAAGGGAGCTAACTGAGGGCTCGCGATCTGAGCTGGATGTGCTTACCTCCCCATGGGAAGAGAATGAGGGCATGGATGTGACCTGCATCGTGACGTACTGGCTGCCTGTCGACTGACAATGAAACGAAACACAATCAGACAAGCGCACAGCGCAAACATCAACTATAAGCAATGCCTTTCTAATTCAACTCGCACATAACTTTAGCCTGCCAGGCCTTCCGGTGCATTATCAACTATTCTGCAAGAAAGCGTCTAAATAAAACTTCAATTTTTTGCCTTTTTGGGCATTTTGACCAGCAAAAGGCATGACAGGTGGTGTGAAAAAGAGCAAAATTTGGGTAATTTAGTCGACCTAGTGTGTTCATGGGAGCCTTATATGGGGCATGTGCACAGTTGTTTGCAGGCTTGCAGACGACAGTTTTGTCATGGGGTACTTAGTGCATGAGAGTGATACGGAAAACGCTTTCATGCCATTTGTTTAAGAATTGTTAGAAATGTTTCTCATGTGACAAGCTCCGTATGGAATTTTTGTGTGGGCAGAAAGGTTCTTCATTCATAGCTGTGTGCTGCAAGAGGCTAACAGAGAAGAGTGTGTGAAAAGGGGGGTAATCTCACATGAACACATCTGAACACGTTGCATTTGCAGCATTATCCTGCGTATCCGGATATAGCAGGACTCAAATGAGTTAAGTAACTTGCGTATACCCTGGGATCAGTTGCACAAGTGAGCTTAGTCATGCGCCAGCCAGTAAGCAAGGTGCTCTACTTTAGCGGGATAAGTGTTGTGGCGCTATGGCGGAGCACCTTGCTTAATGGCTGGCGCAGGACTAAGCTCACTTGTGCAACCGACCTCTGGTGCTCAGAAAGGCACTAATGCCAAAGAAGAACTATCACTAAACTGTTGTAGGTGATCTGCTTAACCCTTTAGCTGCCAGTAGTGGTTTTCATTACGATGATTCCTGCAGGAATTATCAAAACAAAAACTGCTATAGACAGCCGAAGAGTTCAAAGAACTGGCCCAGGAGGTGTCAGACATGTTGCAGGTAAACCAAGACGCCGTGAGATCGAGAACACTGTGAACCTCACAGTCAAAGCATCTCCACAAAATGCCAAGCAAATCTAAACACCACAACTGGAACATAGTTTGACTATGCTGGTGAAAGAAAAAGACAAACTATCAATTGTTGAACTGCATACCAAATTTAAAAATCAATTCTGTCTTAGGCCTGAAGAAGTACCCTATTGAGAAAGAAACACGCTTAGAAAAGACAGTTACAACACAATTTATTTGTGTTGTAACTGACTTTTCTAAGCATGTTTCTTTCTACGTTGGGTACTTCTTTGCATTTTACATGCTTGGCAGTCACCTTTTTGGTCTGAATTAGGCCTGAAGGCTTTCTCAACTCACCATGGCTGGCATCTGCAACAGCGTGGAGTTCGCCCGTCTATCAGTGCCCTCTGAACCCACACCGATTGTTGATTGGCTGACCGTGCAATCCGTAGGGGACACAACTCTCACCACATGGTGATGATCATGTTCAAGTACAAGGTATCCCTGCAAACACCAACACTACTTCAAGAATGTGTTAGAGGACACATTTCCTAGGAAACCCCAAGGGACGCTGCCTTAGTGAAATTCACAGAAAATCCCAACAACAAAAAGCACGCTGAGAAAGAGAAGTAAAACACAATTTAACACTGTTGCACTTGACCTTTCTAAGCATGTTTCATTCTTGGAATTTCCTTTGCATTTCACATGCTTGGCAGTCAACTCGTCGGTCTGGAGTGAAATTCATGAATACAAGACAATACTACTTTAAAAGGCAGTCTGAAACTTTACGAAAGCGAAATTTTTCTTTCATTCAAAAGAACATTTCTTGGTTGGCTATTTCCTAAAACTATACCAACAAGCAAAAAAAAATGTAACATTTTTGGAATCATCCCAAATTGTCACATTTCTTGTGATTTGGTAGTGTTTTTGATGATTCCAAAATTGTCACATTTCTTTTGCTCTTCAGTATAGTAAAAGAGGAAGAAAGAGAACAATACCACACCTGCTGTAGGGAACTGCTGTCCACAGTGGATGCTGCAATTAACTGTCCCCCGTTGCCAGTGGCCATCGTGGAGTAAGCTGGCATTGCCTCGCTGTCTCCGTCATCCTGACGGCCGTAGCCACCCTGACCTGGCGGGGTCATGCGGCCGTAAGTGGAGTGAGCCGCCTGAAACAGCTCCTGCTGGGCGCCTGCGCTAATCTGGTATGCACCTGAACAGTGACACAGCAAATCATGTATTAACTCATAAAGCCCTGATGTGCTGCAATGAGATGTGGATCGACCATGATAGTTCAAGGGTGGTGTCAGAATAGCTTAGCGTAAAGCTATTCCGACGACACCCTTGAACTATCATGGTCGATCTGTTGCCAGAATTGTCAAATAAACCTCAAAGGATATCATTAAAGTGTTGATTTAATTCTCAGGATGAACAAGTTAATTTTACAACATACTGAGCTTGAGCTTACACCTGTCACCCCTCCCCGGGTATAGGCCGTAGACGAGAGACCTCCAGTGACTCCTGTCCTGTGCTTCTCCTTCGATTTTGCTCCAGGTGGTTCCCAGTCTCTTGATGTCTGCTTGGAGGTCTCGATGCCAGGTGTTCCTCGGCCTGCCTCTTTTCCTCTTTCCCTGGGGGTTCCGTGACAATGCCTGCCTAGTGATACTGGAAGCTGGCTTTCTCAGACTGTGACCAATCCATCCCCATCTTCACCCAATTTCATTCTCTGCTGTTATCTGCTCTGTTCTCTCCCAGAGTCTGACGTTGCTGATCTTCTCTGGCCAGTGGATTTTCAAAATTCTTCTAAGGCAACTGTTTATGAAGATCTGTACTCTGTTGACTGTGGTTTTTGTCAATCTCCAAGTCTCTGCTCCATATAGGAGAACTGCTTTTACGTTGGAGTTGAAAATCCGGACTTTGGTGTGTTGTGACAGCTCTCTGGAACTCCACACTTTTTTCAACTGGAGAAAGGCTGCTCTGGCTTTACCGATTCGTGCTCTGACATCTGCATCAGTGCCGCCTTTCTTGTCTATGATGCTCCCGAGATAGGAGAAGGACTCCACCTCCTCCAGCGGGGTGCCAGCAAGCAAGACTGGTTCTTCCCTGGTTGCGTTCAGCCTCATTGTCTTTGTTTTCTGTTTGTGGATGGTGAGGCCCACTTGGGACGAGATGTCAGCAAGCCTCGTGGTCTTGTCTTGCATTTGTTGATGAGTGTGGGACAGTAAAGCCAAGTCATCTGCAAAATCGAGGTCGTCAAGCTGTGTCCACTTCGTCTGTGCTCTGTGGTCCTCTTCATGACCCAGTCTATGGCCAGTAGGAAGAGGAACGGAGACAGCAAACACCCCTGCCTGACACTGGTTCTGACCTGGAGCTCCCTGGTGAACTGCCCTTCGTGAATCACGCGACATGTCATGCCATCGTAGCTGCTCTTGATCAGGCGGACGAGCTTTGTGGGTACACTGTAGTGTCGTAGGGGTTTCCACAGAGTCTCTCGGTCCACGCTGTCAAATGCTTTCTTGTAATCCACAAATTTGACGTACAGCGGGGAGCTCCACTCCAGAGACTGTTCCACGATGATGCGGAGAGTGGCGATCTGGTCTGTACATGATCGGTTTTTCCTGAATCCTGCTTGCTGGTCTCTCAGCTGGGGGTCAACGGAGCTCTTCATTCTCTCCAGGATGATCCTGTTGAAGACCTTTCCTGGTACTGACAGCAAGGTGATTCCTCTGTAGTTGGAATACTTGCTGAGGTCGCCTTTCTTGGGAAGCTTGATTAGGTACCTCTCCTTCCAGTCAGCCGGCATCACCTCCTCTTCCCAGATCTTTCCAAACAGTGGGTACAGCATCTCCACTGTTGTCTCTAGGTCTGCTTTCAGAGACTCCGCTGGGATGCCATCTGGCCCTGCTGCTTTGCCGTTCTTCAAAAATGCCACTGCTCTTCTGATCTCTTCCCGGCTGGGTCTGTCACAGCTGATGGGTAGGTCGGTCTCTGCTGGCTGGATGTCTGGGGGGTCGGGTGGGGGTGGGTCTGTTCAGTAACTCTTCAAAATACTCGGCCCATCTGTCGAGTTGGTCTGCTCTGTCTGCAATAAGCTTGCCTTCTTTGTCTTTTACTGGTCTTTCTGTATGGCCATACTTGCCCGACAATCTTCTGGTAATGTCGTAGAGCTGTTTCATGTTGCCGCTGCCTGCTGCCTTTTCTGCCTCTGCTGCCAGGCGGTCTGTGTAGGCCCTCTTGTCTGCCCTGATACTCCTCTTCACCTCGCGGTTGGCTTCCGAGTATTCCTCCTGTGCCCTTGCTTTGGCTGCTCTCGTGTGACTGTTGTTGACAACTGCTTTCTTCTGCTTCCTCACTTCTATCTTCTTCAAGGTCTGTGCCGACAGCCAGTCCTTGTGATGGTGTTTCCTGAACCCTACAGAGTCTTTGCAGGCTGAGTTCAGCGCCTCTCTAACTGCCTTCCACTGCTGCTCTGTGGTGACCGCCTCCTCTTCATTTACTAGCTCCTGTAGCGCTTGAAACCGGTTGGACAGCACCAGTTTGAACTCTTCTCTCACTCCAGTCTCTCTCAGGAGGCCTACATTATAGCGCTGTCTTCTCTGTGCTGCTTTTCTTTAACTTGAGCTTTATTCTTAAAGTAAGCAGATGGTGGTCTGAGGCGACATCTGCTCCCCTCCTCAATCGAACATCTTGAAGGGATCTTCTAAATTTTTTGCTAATGCAGATATGGTCTATTTGGTTCTCTTTAGTATGGTCAGGTGAGACCCAAGTTGCTTTGTGTATTCTTCTGTGTGGGAAGATGCTGCCTCTAATGACAAGTCTGCTTAGAGCACAAAAGTCTACAAACCTCTCCCCGTTCTCACTCATCTCCCCTAGTCCCTGTCTCCCTATCACCTCTTCGTATCTGGTGTTGTCCTCTCCTATTTTGGCATTAAAATCGCCCATGATGATGGTGATGTCTCGCTCTGCACGTTTGTCCACAGCACTCTGGAGTCGGTCATAGAACTCTTGTTTCTCTTCCTTGTCACTGTCATTAGTGGGCGCATAACACTAGATGACGTTCAGCTTGATCTTTTTCTTGGTTCTAAAGGCTGCTGTGATAATTCTTGGCCCAAGAGGTTCCCAGCCCATCAGCGCACTCTGTGCCACTGGTGACAGCATGAATGCTACTCCTTCTGTATGGGGGGCATTCTCCTCTTCATGACCTGAATACAGAATCATCTCCCCACTTAACAGCCTTTTCTGGCCAGACTGCGTCCATCTGGCTTCACTGATACCTAGCAGGGAAAGGTTGTACTTTTGCATTTCTGCTGCTATCTGGGTGGCCTTGCCGCTCTGGTACATGGTCTTGACATTCCATGTGCTCATGGTTTTGTCCCTGGATAGAGAGAGGCGGCTCGGTCTTGTGGCTTCCAAAGACTTCTGGCTTTCACCACAGGACGTCATAAATCTTCTGGTAGAAGAACCTTCCTCCTCCAGGAAAGGAATTGCTGTTTGTCTGTTCGTCGGCGTTTTTGTAGCTATTTCCTTATTTGCAGGGTGGGGAAGCTACCCCCACGCCCAACCCCCTTACTAGGAGGACCAGGGGTTTTCTGTCGGGGTCACCTTCCCTTAGACCATGTTGGTTCACGGCACCTTATTTCATTCGGTGCACCCCTAAACGCCATATGGTCCCAGCGCGAGGACAACACACTGAGACTTCTACAGAAGAACCTGTCTTCAACGACCACAGTAACGAGAGATCACCTGTCATGAATGATGGTCTTTAATGACAGCTGACATTTTTAGCCCGGTAAAATGCAACTAAGACTTCTCTTGAAAGAGAACATAAAAACCACTTTTCTAGCAAGACAGGCCATTGCTGAAACAGGTTTAACTGTGACAGAACATTTTTTGCTTGTGAAGACGTTTACGTACTGCCACTCAGACTGTATCTTCCCAGTGCTTCTTTCCACATCACTACAAATCACCAGCACTGGTCTGGTGAGCTGCATAGTTCAAACATTGTGACACAATAGCTTGACTCCACCCAGGGTGCCAAGCTAAACTGGCCCTATCATTTAACCCATTAGATCGTTAGGCTGATTTTTAAAAAATATTTTATTATTGTCCTATGAAGGCTACATTACTGATCAGGAGAGAGATCAACCATTTTAGTTCAAGGGTGGTGCCAGAATAGCTTGGCGCCTCAGGCGCCAAGCTATTCTGGCACCACCCTTGAACTAGTATAGTCAAACTTGTTTCAATCAATAGTGTATCAGGATGAAAAGGGTTAACTATCAATTATCATGTTGAACTACGATTCTCGTATCTTATTCGTAAGAGACAAAAGTGTAATACAACAAACGGAATTCACAACATACCAGAAAATGAAGGTCTAAGCTCCTGATACTGGGAGCCATCAAACTGTGGCTGTACGTGGTACCCCTGCACCATCTGGGCCCCCTCTGCGTAGTTGTGGTGCGAGGTGCTGGCATGCAACACAGGGGGCTGCGCCTCCACCAACAGCGCGTTCTGATTGGGCGGATGCCAGACTCCCTCCTCCACCTCCTCATTTCCTTGATCAGGGTTGTTCTGACCGTTGTCCATGTCAAATGGGGTCCGTCAGATGTCTGCAAGGTCACACAAAAGCGGTTACACTTTACAGTCATGAAAACAGAGAATGTAAAATCAGGTGAGACTGAGAGAGACAAATGACACAATGAAAAAGTCACTTTCACAAAACAGACTGATTCAGTGATTGTCTTGTCCAAACTACAGCACATTTCTACAATTAAAAAGAAAATAAATATATAGAAATATATAAATATGGCAAAAAAGCAGGAAAAAACCTTCCTATCAGCAAATCAAACAACAAAAAGGGCAACATTCCAAATTAACAATTTGGGTGTTGGTAACATTTTTAGTCACGATGATTCCTGTAGGAATGATCGTCACTAAAGCCGCAACCAACACAAAGGGTTAACCCTCTTGTTCATGCAGCTACCTGCCCTGTTCACAATACTGTTGGATGCATGCACAAGGGGACTAATGGCTCAGTATGCACACTTGGTCTTCAAAAGTAACAATTCCCCAAAAGTTATAGACTCAAAATAATTCTTTTACTTTCCAGTCATATTATTTATCATAATATTCATATTGTAATGTATGAATTGATGACTATGAGGTTGTTACTTTCCATAGCTTTTGTACCCACACCACACTAGTAATGGGTTTTGTGCAATTTTTAAGTAATCAAGTTTACTCTCTCCCAAAATAACACCCGCAAAATGCCTTAAGTGCTGATACTACTGGCAGCCACTCACTGGGTGCAGTCAACTTAACTAATAACAAAGTCAGATTTATAACAAAAGTCAGAGCCAGCTTGCTTTTCCTCAGTCGTAGATCTGTGGTCCTGTTGTAATGTTTCACTTCGTCTATGTCATGTTTGAATGTGTGTGTGTTAGCGCTATGCGTTTTTGTCACAAAATTTTTTTGCGCTATACAATTACAAGAACCATTCATTATTATTATATATTTAACAAACTTTTTGAGAGGCCACTACACAAATTTCCTTCAAATTCATATAACAAGAATATTTGGGTTCAAAGGTGATTTGTAGTATCCCAAGATTACTTTACATTGCCAGCATACAAATGCAATGGGTCCATTCATTACAACACAATTGAAATTATGGAACTCTGCCCTATCACTGTATCAGTACAACTTTAAGGATGGAGGGAGTTGAGGGAAGGGATACAAGAAAAGAGCACAGGGTGGGTAAGCTGAATTTGTTTTGTCTTCTTGTACAATATGCAAATTAAATAGACAATCAATGCCCTTTCTATATTATCTGATTACATCCTGAGGCTAACTTTTTTTATTTGCTTATTGTCCAATGAAATAAGGATGCTTTACAGATTCGCAGACAGATTAACCATTCCAGGCGCCAGGCTATCCTGGCACCACCCTTGAACTAGCATAGTCAAATTAATGTTAAACAGTAGTGAATTAGGATGAAAAGGGTTATGTTGGTGCTTATGTAACCGGACTCAGTGACTGGGTGTAGGCGACTTAAATAGTTTATCATTATCAGATAGACAAAAACTGCCCATCTGATACAGTACTCAAGTGCCTACAGAGTTTAAGTCTGAATTCCTTTTGTGGTCTAGGGAAGGACTGGAGATTGCAGTGGAGAGTAGATAAATCTACTCTAGTCTCGCATGCGCACAACTGAAATCCGTCAGTGTTTACTCTTGCCTCGCGTTGTGTTCAAAAAGCCAAAGTTGCTTGCGCAATGGACCGACCACAGTATCCAGAAAAACCCTATTTTGACGGGACTTGTTGTTATCGTTCCTACTGAGCTGCTAGTAACGTGCGCTCGCACGATCAGTCACACCGTCATACATGCACGGACGTACACACACACAAACTTCTCGCGCATACACACGCACAGTCTCAGTCTTGCTCTCACTCTAGCCGAGCATCGTAAGATAGAAGTAAGGTTCCAAGATTTATTTATACCAGAAAAACATTCATAACATAATCAAAGTTAATTAAACCAGTGCAAGTGCTAATAACCTTAAACACACATAGGCATAACACCTATACCTTCGACCTTCGATTACGACACCTAGCAGACCTATCTCCTATGACTACGATTCCTAGCGAACCTAACTCCTAGGCCTAACACCTATACGCACTTACCGACGGATAAAACCTACGCGCTGTTCTAACGCATCCTAAACCCTATTTGGGTGAACTAGAACTAAACGCTACTGTCCCTATAGGATAGGGCCGGGGTGGTTCGAGATGATCATTATTCACAACCGTCTCGTAGGGTAGGGTCGGGGTGGCTCGAGGTGATCATTATTCACAACCTCCTCGTGGGGTAGGGTCGGGGTGGCTCAAGGTGATCATTATTCACAACCGCCTCGTGGGGTAGGGCCGGGAAGTGTGAGTGATCATTATTCACAACCGCTCATGGGGGGGGGGGGGGGGGGGGGGGGGGGGGGGAAGGGACTGGAATGTGAGAGATCATTATTCACAACCGCTCACATGGGGGAAAGGGGACTGGAATGTGAGAGATCATTATTCACAACCGCTCACAGGGGGAAAGGGGAGGGTGATCATTATGCACAACCACCCCTTTCGAGCCCCCAGGTCGGTCCATTGCGCAAGCAACTTTGGCTTTTTGAACACAACGCGAGGCAAGAGTAAACACTGACGGATTTCAGTTGTGCGCATGCGAGACTAGAGTAGATTTATCTACTCTCCACTGCAATCTCCAGTCCTTCCCTAGACCACAAAAGGAATTCGGACTTAAACTCTGTAGGCACTTGAGTACTGTATCAGATGGGCAGTTTTTGTCTATCTGATAAACTATTTAAGTCGCCTACACCCAGTCACTGAATCCTGGTCACGAAATGTCAAATAATTATAAATCATAATGTCTCTTGATGTTCTGATATAGCATGCCGCCATGTTGACATGAATTGACCATTCAATGTTTAACTGACACTCCTCCAGAGTTCGACATTAGCCAACAAACAGACAATGAACGAACTGCCGTGAGGTATGAGATGAGGGTCAGACAGGTGTGCGAAATTGGAACGGTCCACACAAAAGTTTGGGCCCGGCCAGACCGACACACTTGCTTGAGCAACCAGGGGGGTCACAGCCCTTGTCTTCCGACCAACCAAAATGTCTGCTGAAACTCGACCGACGAAAATAAATTATGCTTATAGTATACAGCTGCAATAGTGCCAGTGTACATCAACTTACTAAATCCTGTACTTCTTTTCATTCACCGACGCTGCATGTTAACAGACTAAGGGTAATACATAAGGAGGGGGAGATACCTATCAATGCTGTGGGATCCTCCGTCCCCCCTCCTACCAAAATGATCCGCGGTCGGACGGATCCATTTTGGTCTAAACTGATCAGTACGGGAAGATACCAACCACGTCTGCGTGTCAGGGGAGGGGTACACACGTATGTAAACGGACGCTGTCTGTCGAACAGATTTCGTATCGTTCTAGGCTTTGCAGAAATATTTACCAGATATGATACTCACGGTTAACACCTATAAAATATTCCGAAGCTGATTCACAGCGTACAATTGCACAGTTTCTTTGTCATGTCCTGAAATTTTGGCAAAGGACAAAGTTGTCCTACCTCGAACGCGCGAAATCTCGTGACCTCGCGAATTTTATCACGTGACCAGTACAGCTAGCAGACGACACGAGCGTGCGCGCGTGTGCGATCTGATAAGCAATACAAGGCACACAAAGGTTGTAATTGTGTGCAAATGTTGTATTTATTGTGCGCAGCACCGAGACGAATTCCTAACATTTTTACATATGGCAATAAAGTTTTATCATATGAACAAAAATATGATTCAAAGAGAGGTATTTTTGTTATATCAATGTTCGTTGAATTATATAAGCCCATGTATATAGTTTGTACTTGTGGTCAACGTCTATCCAATATTTCCATCTAAATATAAATGAATCAGCTGTAGCACATGTGTGTGTGTACGTGCTGCTTCAGATAGACTATCCATATTTTCTTAATTCTCATATAGTACATTTTCAAAATAACACACACACATAATGCATACACACACATGCACACGCACGCAGACCCCAACACGCATGTTCAGAAAAAGAAATGTGCTCTGTAATCTTTTTATTCACATTTACAAAGTCTATTGCTGACAAGCGCAACTAAATCACAAAATAGACAAAATATTTAAATTGACTTCACAAATGCTGGATTAATGCACAAAAAGCACATTTTGCCAAAGCACTGGTCCCACTCAGGCAGTCTGTCTCTTCACAGCAATACAGTGATTATAACTTAACCTTCTTACTGCCACACTTCCACAAGTTTGAAGATGTTACCTATAGCGACTATGTACCACTTGCAGGAGACAAGTCGACGATGATCATTCAAAGGTAGAGCCAGATTAGCTTGGTGCCTTCAGGCACCAAGCTAATCTGGCACTACCTTTGAATGATCATGGTCAATACATCCCCTGCTGTAGGGCATTGGGGCTAAATGGGTTAACATAAGGATGACCCTACTAGCAAAACCTGCGAGCTTATCTAGAGGTTAAAACTGGGATCAATCAAACATACAACACGTGCCGTACACAAGTGGCGTATACACATGCAAGTAGGTGTACTCATGATGTTGGGACCATTGCAGCTCTGTTTAAACCAACAAAACACAAACACACACCACCATTTTAGATAGCGTGAGCATGCTTGAGGAAAGATCTTATAACCTATATCACTGTGTGTAATGAAGTTTCAAACTTGCGAACGAAAGCCATTTTGGGGAGGCACCAGTATGTCAAGCCTCTTGTGAATGGGGTTATTACTTAACACATTACATCCCGAGGATAATTTTGTCGTTTGCTCGCCCTAATGCAATGAAAGCCCGTTAACATCCAACTAAACAACGGATTCACGGGTACATGTAGCTAAGCAAACTTGAACCTAATTAATGCCTTTCAGCGTGCAACACAAAATAAGCTCCATCAAACAGGAAGGGGAGCCTGTCCTTTGTAATGCAAACATAAACAGCTATCACAATAAGCTTACATTCTGCTTCATGACAAAATATTATGCAAATTACCACTGCAGATTTCACACAATGCTACCAGAGTCCGTTCAGTATTGTCAGCAGCAAAAGCTTGAGCAAGGTAAAACGTAGTATCATCGTACCGGAACGTGGCAGAGGTATCAGTGAGACATGACATTGAATTGAAAGTGCTTTTTGCTGACCAAAGTTGTCAGAAAGCCCTGTATGCTTTTTTACCCAGTTACTGCCAAGAAGAAGTGAATGCCATCCAACTGCAAGTGGCATATATCCTCATGAGCCCCCGTGACTGCGGGGGCTCATGAGGATCAATGCCTCTTGCTGAGACTAATTTGAAACCATGCTCCTTGGACGTTTGCGGTTGAATGAACATTGAGTACAGAAACAACATATGCATCCTGTGGCAGTGTCAATAAGGCTTTTTGCTGACGTGACTCCTTCCGGAATCGCCATCACCCCAACCAAAATCACTGACAGTCAAACGGTTAACTCCCTTGTCTATCTGCCTTGCACACACAAGGGGGTTAAACGTATTTAACCCCTCCATTTTCAGTAGCTGTAAATACTATCTCTGAAGTCATCGCCACTGTAAGGATGCAAGTATGAATGGAGACCTGATTAAGATCCCAGTGTTCACTTTTCTTGACAATGATGGGGTTAAATTCATGATTAAACTGGAATCTACAATGCGTTAACATCTATGATGAGTAGTTTTAAAAAGAGCAATAAAATTAACCAGTGAATCATCTAAGCTACACGGATAGATGGTAAGTTAACAAAATTGCACTTAAAAAGCGAATGTGCAGAAAAGGAGACGACGACAGAGCCAGAGCACCAAACAACTTGTGTTTTTGTAAAATCAAATGACTTTGTGAAAAAAACATTGTACATGCACAGGACTGACAGCCGTATACATATACAGATAAAGAGTTGACAGCCTGTCGAGACTGTTGAGGAATGAAAGGTAATACCGCACAGGTTGTCTCCCCGATTCACTACCACTCACAAGCAGAAGCGAATCGAGAGAAACAAACAGTGTCAGTACGTTTCAGGGAACTTTGGATATCACAAAACATCAAAGGTCCCAATTGTCTTTCTTTGAAGTTTGTTATTAATTAACCCCTTCGCTGCCAGTGATCACGGATTTAGCGTCAGACTGCAGGCTGATCGCCATTTATGTCAAGAACACAAAGTAATTGGAACCAGACACAAAGAACACAGGACCAACAAGAGACATCAATCCTCATGAGCCCCCCGCATTCGCACTAACTTACCGCATTTGCGGGGGCTCATGAGGATTCACGTCTCTTGCAGCTGGTTGGCGCTCGCCTAGCTCTGGTAGTTAAGGGGTTACATTTTATTTAGTCAGGACAACATGGAGTTATATCTCACTTGGATTACATCCAATATTGTTATTAGCAAAGTACATGCAATGTGAGTACAAGATATTTACCAAAGCGCCCCCCCCCCCCCCCCCCCCACCAAGAAAAACAAAACAAAGCACTTGTAATAAATAAAGATTATGTATTTAAACATATAAGAAATCTTGGACATAACAAGATTATGAAAAAGTGTGACTTAAAATGCTACATATGTTAGAAAATGTGTGTATACATAACAAGGGTGCAAAAACTGAGTGGTAAAACTTATTGCAATTAAGTGCCTAAAAAGATTGATTGATTGATTGTACATTGCTTAACGTCCAGACAGCAACAAGGCTTTCTCAGGACGTGCCTGCACTGCTTGTGAAAAAAAAACAACTAAACAGAACATTGAATGTATGTCGCCAGCCGGTCAAATACGTTAAATAAACCTAACACATGGGGCCTAAATAAAGCTAAGACCATTTAGCAACACACATCCAATATCAAGAGCTACAGGCAGTGCAGACAGTAGGGAGAGTTTTAAAAAGGCAAATACAGGTGAATGGACAAAGGGTAGACAGAAACACATGCCCCAGAATAGAGAAAAACCCACCCTGTGGGGCTGACCAGGGTGACCCTGGGAACTAAAAAATATCCAACCCCACCCAAGTCCCCCAGGGCAGACCCGGGTGGGGTGCCTAAAAAGAAAATTGAAATCTAACAAAATGAAACATTGAGTATAAGACGCGATGAGTATAAGCTGCGATATAAATAAAATAAAATTAATGAATGCTCTTCATTTTTGAAAATCTCTCATTTGTTGTGCACATATTTTCATGACGCTGTTAACACAGAGCCTCGGGTTGATACTCCTAAATCTGGTGTGAAGACTATACAATATTACAGTTAATGAGACTGATCATCAATGCTAGTCCAAGGGTGGTGCCAGAACTGCTAAGCATCCAGCTATTATAGCACCATCCTTGAGACTAATAACCCGTTGTCTGTCGGTAGCGCTTTTCATCACGAAGCTTCCCGCAGGTATAACAACATCCTGACGTCCCGCAGGAATCATCGCGATGAAAAGCGCTACTGACAGCCAAAGGGTTAATCAGTCCCTATCCTGTTGAAGTGCTACATTCCTTAGTGGGTCAAACACATACCAAAACGCGCCTGTCACATAACACATACCAAAACTCGCCTGTCACATAACACATACCAAAACGCGCCTGTCACATAACACATACCAAAACACGCCTGTCACATAACACATATCAAAACGCGCCTGTCATTTAACACATACCAAAACGTGCCTGTCACATAACACATACCAAAACGCGCCTGTCACATAAAAGAAGGAGCACTCGCCTGTTGACCCATTTCATCCTGAAACTGATTGGGTAAAATTGGCTTATTGTCCTGCGAAGGCTACATTTTAGATTAGGAGATGGATCAACCATTGCAGTTCAAGGGTGGTGCCAGAATAGCTTGGCGCCTCAGGCGCCAAGCTATTCTGGCACCACCCTTGAACTATCATAGTCAAATTTATTTCAAGCAATGGGTGTATCAGGATGAAAATGGTTAAGATCTGACACCCGGTAAGAGAGTTCAGTTCAATATCAACACTGCCATAGTCGTATGCACATCGTACATGCTGCAATCACAGATAGACGAAAACATGCAGGAACAAAGATTCTGATTCCATTGAAGCTTTAAGCTCTCCACTAAATATAGATGTTTCACATTCAAGTATGCTATCTTATGACAGTCATATTTCAATGCGTACTTTTGGAAATAAAACAGACTTTTATAATTTGAAAATATTACAAATAATCAATATTGTATAATTTTTGCAGGCATAGAAAGAGACAGGCACTGTTTAAACAATTCAAAACAAGAATAACTGATGACAACAAACTTTAAACATGTATGTCGTATGATTCATATCACAATCATAACATAATAATACCATTAGGCATGCACACACACACGCAAGCACGCACACAGTACAGAGAGTATGATACAAGTAATACACTTTCTCAGAGGCAAGGACGGTTTGAGCTCAGAACACTTGTAAATCCAACAATTGTGCACTGGTCTGTGATTCTGAACATTATGGCGTACACGTGTGATGGTTTGTGATTTTGGATCTTACAGCCTACAGCCATAACATCCCAAATCACAAACCATCACACATTCTTTTCTAGCAATTCAGCCATGGTCATGCAGTTTTTGACAAAATTGAGATTCAACAGGAAAAAAAATCAGCTCAAGATTCAGTTTAGTAGATACAGGACGGATATATTTACTGGAATGTGACAAGAAGATGGAATATAGGCAACAGACCTCTTCTTCAGAAGCAAAAACAAATGTGTTTGAATGTGCTTGAATACGCTGTCCATTACTGTATCCAGCGGTACCTGAGATGCCTACAGCAGTGAGTGCAGTGTTTTCTGGGGAGCAGCACTTTACAACAACTTGATTAGAAACCAGCTTACGAGGACCAGTCCACCTAATAACCCTTTGGCTGTCAGCAGCACTTTATATCGACGTGATTCCTGCAGGAACCACCTGGATAAAAAGTGCTGCTGACAGCCTGCAGGAATCACCTCAACAAAAAGCACTAATGTCATCCAAAAGGATGAAGCATCACTGGCAAAATATTATGGTAACTTGCATTAACAGCACTGAAATATGCTCTACATGACAATAGTGGAGACGTTTAATATAGGTATTCCTAAGAGGCACTCAAATATGCTCTTCATGACAGTAGTGGAGACATGTAATTTACATTTTCACCTGATGTAAAAAGTGTTAAATATTTTACAGGCAACAGACAGGTGTGCTTTCATATATACAGGATGATTTATAATGTAGGCATTCATCCTTTTGCGAAAGGGGAAAACTGGAGAATGCAGAAATAAGGTAAATGTAAAAAGTTTGATATGTGAGTTTTCCCAAGCAATACATGCACCTTGATATGTCTTACAAATTCCATTCAAACAGTACTGGTGTTAATAACTTACAACAGTACATAATTACCATATGTAAGGAATCAAAAACAGTCTATCACAGGTAACCCATTTATATATTGACGAGCAAAAGAAATGCAACATTTCCAGAACCATCGGAAACGCTAAGTTTCCGATGGGTCTGAAAATGTCGCATTTCTTTTGCTCTTCAGCGTATTATGTGATCACAGGCTTTTTATACCGATTTCTAATGTCTTTCAGCACATGGTGAAACATCTCAACCTATTTTGCACATATACTAACACTCATAATAACTGTAGGGTTTTAAATTGCACGGTTGTCTTCAGAAACATGCATTGTGAAACAATCAAAATGTTTTGCACGTCTGTAGAGGTAGGAAAAGAGAGAACGTAAAAGGAACCATTGGACAATGCCAGAGACAATTCCAAGTCTGAAAAGTTTAGTTGTTACCCGCTGCTAACAAAAGCACCCAACCCTTTCCCCATAATGATTCAAATACTGGCAGGACTTTTCAATGACTAGATGTTGAAGCTTTTTAGCTTGTCAAATAAATACACTAGCACTAAAAAAATACATAAAAATGCACTCGAGGAAAACAAAAACAAAAATGCACATTCCGAAAACATGACACCTCCCTTCCATCCATCCCACGCATTTAATCCTTCAGGCTTCTCCTCCTCTAGTCCTGCTCATACCACACAGTACTCCAAGATACGCTGCACTTAAACACATGTATCCATGCCAAAAGGTTCCGGCTACTTCCTCCGTGATCCCTGAACAGTAAACATGGCATCGTAGGCGGGAGGGGCATCTACCGGGCTTTCTTGAGGGGCGGAAGGCTCCAGAGCAAGTGGGGGGAGGGATGCACCCCTGATCGGCGGCAGCGAGACACCCCTGATGGCTGGTAGGGTGCCACTTGGGGCCTGGCTGCCTGGAACTCCAAAGGCGCGCAATGCAACCTGTAAGCGGACAAAAAATGGGAAGATAATTTACTGTCAAACTGACTGATGCTATGACAGAATTGTCATGTTGGCTATGGTTAGAATCTTCCTGTATTACTTGTGCATTCAGGCTCTTACATGTTCTTTAACCAGTATCTGACAACAGACATACGGCCACATTAAGACCCTAATGGAGCCAATGTTTACAATAAATAGAGATTACGGCGGTGGATTGTCAGGACATGGTCCTGAATGAACCAGGTGGTTGCTTGTAGGTAACTGCACTTTCAACAACAGCTAAAGCCACCCCCCCCCCCCCACACACACACACACACACACACACACACCCAAAAAAAAAAAAAAAAAAAAACCTTCCGTACATATGACAAGCTTTCTCAAATGACACAAATGCTTGAATAAAATGTGAACATCCCACAACTCTGTAAGAATTAGCAAACAGAGACAGATGTCAAAGACAATTTTCACTAATAAATACGCATTGAGGATGAAAATATCAATTTTGTGGCTATCATTTGAAGTCTGTCACAGTTCTGGAAACAGATCAATCAAGATAGTCCAAGGGTGGTGTCAGAACAGCTTGGCGCCTACAGGCGTCAAGCTGTTCTGACACCACCCTTGAACTATCATGTTTGAATCACATCGTGTCATAGTGTCAGGGCTTTTCTGGTTCATTTTTCATTCAACAGAAGAATGGATCCTACAGAACAGATACAATAACTGCATGAGTAATTTTGTCAATTCTGCACTCACGGTGCTGTAGGACGGGGGCAGGGACACGTTTGAAGCACTGCCGCTGTTGTCTGTTTGTCTATCTCTGTTCATGTTTTCATCAGGGCCGGCTTTATCAAAGCCCTGGACCATGAAAAGTGCAGCCAAGTCTGGGCCTGTTCCATTCGGCGCATCTTCCGAGGCATAGGCTGTAAAAGCATTCAGGCGATACGCTCCGCCTGACTGAGTTTCCTCTTCTGGGCTTCCAATGGTGCCAATCTGGCAAAAGCAAGCATTACGCCTCAGTTTCAAACTCCCCAAAAATATTTCCAGGCAATACCTCGCCCCTTCAGTTAATTATAAATTATTTGTAAATTGGCATCAGACAACAATTAAAAAAACATTTTAAATAAAGTAACATTGTGGCCAGTCACTGCATTGAAATCTGAGAAATGATAAAGGACACTGCCATTAAAGAAACATACCTGAGATGTCCGAACATGATACGGAAAATTTTTGTTGGCAGCCGATGGCCGTGTCAAAACCTGCGAGACAAAAAAATAAATGCAGATGTTCATTACTTTAACCCCTTAACTGCCAGTAAAAACACAGAGTTTGCTTTTGGAAACCACTGCTCACTGACTGACATCCGTGTGAAAAATGAATTTTTCTTTAAAATAATTTTTTTCGAAAAATACTTACCGATGGTATTACTAATAGGAATGGTTTCTTAGCTAGACTAATTTTAGCCAAAATTGTTGTGTACGAGTCTGGCCGTGATGGCAGGAGAGGGGCGCCATAGCCTAGGCGGTAACCCGAGTAGCCTCCCTTCCAACCCAACCGTGCAAGCGCCCAGCGGAAGCTCAGCAGTCAGTTTCTTAGCGGACCAGCGGCAAGTGGGGCAGATGGGAGGGACCTTCGAGTAATACCATCGGTAAGTATTTTTCGAAAAAATTTATTTTAAAGAAAAATTCATTTGTTTTCTCAAAACACATTACCGATGGTATTGCTAATAGGAAGAATCCCAAAGAGGAGGCGGGTGCCGCTATAATACCCCTAACCCATGTCTTAGAGGCTACTAGAGCCGCCCTCCCTAAGCAACCTCCCTCTAATTTTAGCAAAGATAGGGAGGGAGAGTTGCACCGCCACGAAGTCTCCCACCAGCGAGAGGTTCTGGCACTGGCTGGAGAGGTCCCGCAGGTAGAAGCAGGCAAAGGTTGTCTCCGCTCGCCATCCTACGGTCTTTGACAGCAGAGTTGCGGTCGACAGCAAGGCATGCAGCCATGGCTCTGACCTCATGTGCCCTGATGATCATTCGTTTGGCTTTATCAGGGGCGAGGTCCTGGTAGGTGGAGCGTATCACCCAATGGAGCCAGGACGACAGCGTTAGGGCTGAGTTGTCATTTCTACCTGGGGACAGAGGGAGGGGTGGACGGGTGTGTCCCCTGCGTAGCGGCTTGGTCCGGCGCAGGTATACTCGTAAGGCCCTCACCAGGTCCTGTTGTCTGGATTCCCGGGTGGGCCTGGGTCTCTCCATGGTTGAATGGTGACCAACTGCGGGGCAGCCAAGGCGCTAGGTTCTTGGCGAGAACGCCGGGTCAGGCAGCAGTAGTGCCGAGCCGTCCGTCCGGAACTGCAACAAGCGGGGCGTGCTGATTGGGCGTGCAGCTCGCTGACCTTGGACGCCGACGGGAGGGCCAGTAGGAAGCAGTCTCCAGCGTCACGTCTGGTAGTCTCGCCAACTGGATCGGTTCGAAATGGGCCGAGATGAGCCAAGTAAGGACAGGCCAAGACAGGTCCCATCACGGCAACAGGGAGCGAAGGGCGGAACGTTGTAGACCAAGTGGGCCATCAGGTCGGCGAGGTCTTGCAGTTATCCGGGTCGGGATGTCCCAAGAGACGGTACGTGTCAGCGACCATGACATGTAGCCGCAAGTGGTCATCGGCGCTAATGCTGGCAGGTGAACCACTAGGAAGGTGTCCGCCAGCTGAGTTCTGTCAAACGCAGGGGAGAGGCGCATGCCATCAAACAGTTGCACAGGACTCGCCCCTTTCCTTTGTAGAATCGTCTGGGCGCGATTCTGCGGGCTGTAGCGATGCTGCCACTGTCACACCTGAGAAGCCTCTGGAGGCGAGGGCTTGCCGCACAATCTCCGGCGTGAAGGAGGAGCCATTCGGGACACGGGTGGTACAGTGCCTGTCGTGAATGCTGAGCATCGTGTGCGGGGTGGGAAACCGCAGCGTTGGAGTCGTGGCGAGGTCCAGGCGGCCGATGGTCCACGATGTGGTCCAGGAGAACGGGCCATCCGGAACGGAATCGCGTTGTACCCGCTGAGCTTAAGTAGAACTTAGGGACGCGCACCGTCAGCGTAGGCGACCAGGTCGTCGCACGGGATCGAGGATGCGTCGACTGGCCAGGCAAGCGGGTCTGGAATCGGCGAGATGAAGCGGGGAAGCTGTCGATCTCATCTCGGCACGATCAGGGAAAGTGTCCGCTGCGCAGATCACCCGAACGATGTCTGGACAGCCCGTCCACTCTGTGCGGAGAAGCAGGCCGCGACACGCTCCGAAGTGATGTCACCATCTTCGCACCAACGGAGATGCAGAGGAGGAAGTACAGGGAGAGGAGGCATGCCCCGCCTGCTTTTGAAGTAGTCGACAACTGTGGCGCCGTCGGAGGGGGCGAGAAGCTCCTGGCCTCGAGGACGTGGCACCCGAAACTGAACAAGTAAGACTGGAGGCCATCCGTCGGAGGCAGAGTAGGGTCTTGGTAACAGCGGAGCGCTCCTGGTGGCGGGACTTGTGTCGATGCGAGGGACATCTCGAGAGGAGGGGAGGAGGTGAGAACTCCCGTTGCGTGCCGGTCAGGATCCGTCGCGTGAAGAAGGTGAGGGCGTAGCATCGGCCGCACCAGAACCTGAGACTCGAGGTCGCCTGCCGAGGGTCGTCCGGGGGGAAGCAGGAGTCGCTAAGGCGGGGGCAGTAGAGACATCAAGGGGGGAGAAGGTCCGCCGTGGAACTTACCCATCCCAAACGCCGAAGTCCCCGTCTGGCGGAGTACATCTGTTCTAGAAACAGCCGCTGCACTGGGTTCATGAAGAGCTGCGTTCGCTGCTTCCGAAGCTGCCCATCATGAGGTCGGTGCAAGGTCCCATCCCCGGTAGAGAAGTGGCACTAAGGCGAGAGGTTGAACTTGCCCACGTAGACCAGGAACCATGTCAGCCGAGGGGATCTCAAGTGCGTCTCGATCCATCTCAAGGAGGGCTCCAACCGATTCCACGAGGGGATCGTCTAGGGATGTCGATGTGGAGCACAAAGACGTCCGACTGGTCCTGTCTGCAATGGAGTATAGTCACGGTAGAACCCCCAGAGGCTGCGAGAGCCACCGGAGGGAGTACCCGACCCCGGCAGGTCACGCCGTCAGGGGTAAGCGGAGGGAACGGCTGGAGACGGTGTCCTCTTCTCCTTCCTGGGGAAGACCAGAACGCAACGCCGTCCGAGGAGGACTCCCACCAGCTCTGTATCATCTAGGAAGTCACCAAGTCCGGGCTGAAGGCCCAGTCCAAGTCTGCACTGAGGCGAAGTCTTGGGCGGGCTCCCCGCCGAAGGATGGGAGGTGATGAACTGGCACATATGGTGCCCGTGTCAACTGTTGTAGCCTCTACCAAGTCAAGAGGTCGAAGCGCAGGGAGCAACTGAAGTCCCTGTTCACACGAAGTGGAAGCCGACAAGGCGTCAACCCAGGAGTGGTCAGCAGCGGGGTAGGAGAAGACCGGAAGCCAGGAAGCTCGTAACCGCAGCTAGAGGAGGGAGTGTCTCTGATCCTTGAAGCTCAGAACGATAGAGGCTCAGTCCTCAACTTCTTCTCGAACGCTGTCATGGAGATTGGTTCTCGAGAACTGTGATCTTCTGTATCGCCTCTGCAGGCCAGTACAGTTGCTCAGTCATGCGTAGTCAAGTGCCGTCTTCGCAGGCAGACAAGCCAAACCCCGGGGCCGGAGAAAAACGTCCTAACGTCCTGGGGTGCCAGCAGGCACCCTGTGTCGTCGCCGAAGCTACTAAGGAATAACGGCTCGTTGGCTGACAGCGCTTAACTTACCTTTCAGCTGTAAGCGCTTGCAAGTGTACACGTCACCAGACTAGTACTGGCTGGAAGCCGCCCCGGAGGTGGGGTGGCGAGCCGAGGACAAGGCTGCGGTCGCAGTATTCTGTGCGTCGCGCTGGCCGTCCACGGCCTGCAGTCTCGCCCAGGGTGACGGTACTTGTAACGGGCTTGAGGCGGAACACTGCTGTTGGACTTGTGGAAGGATCGGTCGACCTAAGTCTAGTCCCGACGGACGTCCGCTAGGTTCTTCCCACTCCGTGGTCCATACGCACCGTCCTGAGGGTAGACATGGCGTGTGAATCGGCGTGAACCCGGCTCATCTCTAATTAACCTGGTGAGCGGGCGCCCGCAAGCCCAGCAGAATTGTCCAGTCGTATACTCCTTCTATCGACCCTCTGCCGCGAGGTGGCCCCAGACGTCTGGGTGGACAACCGCCAACGACAAATTCCTGAAAAGAGTGGGATGCCGAAGCTTCAAGTAATCTGATCACAATCCCAACTCGTTGCTACTCAATCCCTGACGAGCGGGAGCACACTAGTCCAGCCGTCCTGTCCGCTAATGGAACCCTGTCACTGCTTATGAACGGGGTGCCGAACGTCTGTGCCAGAGTAGAGTCGAGGATTGGGGGGCCCGCACGTCGCGGGCCAACCTCATACTGGGTCTTCTCCGAACTTACAAGTTGGTGGGCACCGGCTGATGTTCTAGGCATAGTGCCCGTCCTGCTGCCTAAGTCACTTAAGTGCCGCATGGCCCAGCATTCTCATCCCGCCGAAGGTATAGGCACTTACCACGGCCGGGACATCTTATCTTGTCTGTGCTGGCATATACCCCAGGTTGCAGCGGACGTGTGGCCCGGCGTGACGTCTCGTCGCGATGCCGCGCCGTGTCTACTGCTGTCAGCCCAGGAACGGAAGCGCGTCCGGTCGAGTCCCCGAACGCTAACTCTGGAGAGCCGACTCTGCGCTGGACTCTAGTCATGGGCGAGGAGGTGGCAGTGACTGGACCATCCTGTTGCGTGCGAGTCTCCACAACCTGTTAGACCGCCCTCGTCGGGTCTGTGACGACTACCGGTGCTGAAGCTCACCCTCGTGTCTGATCTCATGTCGAAAAGGCGACACTACCGAGTAGAGGCCACTCGACGGGACCGTGATGGCTGCCGTTGCTTTGCCCCGAGGTCTAGCTCGCAGCACTCGAGGATCCATGACCGAACAGAGACCACTCGATGGGACTGTGGTGGCTGCCGGAATGAGAGCTCAGGCTAGCGGCCTGGGCCACAGCGTTGAAGGCTCTACCACCTGGTAAGGGCCACTCGTCGGGTCTGTGGCGCGTACCGGTGTTGGATCTTTCCCCCGTGTTGGTGTCGGCCATTCGCGGCGGTAGAAGCTCCATAGCTGGGTCCACTGCTCTTCCAGTCAGGGACATCACCGCCGGGTAGAGACCACTCGACGGGACTGTGGTGGCTACCGGTGCTTGTCTCGAGGCCTAGCCCATGGCGCTCGAGGATACTTGACCGAACAGAGACCACTCGACGGGACTGTGGTGGCTGCCGGTACTAGAGCTCGATCTCGCGGCCTAAGTCGCGGCGTTGAAGGCTCTATCACTCAGTAAGGGCCACTCGACGGGTCTGTGGCGTGTACCGGTGTTGGATCTTTCCCCCGTGTCGGTGTCGGCCGCTCGCGGCAGTAGAAGTTCCATAGCTGGGTCCACTGTTCTTCGAGCCATGGGGCGCAGACCAAGCACGGGTGGGTGGAGGCACATCCGGAACAGGGCAGGCAAACGGCATGCTCGTGACTGGGCCACTGGAACTGCCCACATCGCGTGCAGGTGCGGACTTGCCAACTGCAAAACATATTGCACAAAGACATGCGAGTGAGCATGCCCCCGCGGGCCCGCAATATGAAACCACGCGTACAGAACGAATTTTAAGTGCACGGCGTATGCCGACGTCCGGCGCTCTATCCCCCCTTGAGCGCCTGACGTAGGCAATAACCAAGGTTTTACCTTGCCATCCGAAGAAGCAGGGCACCAACACAGGTCGAAGACCAACCAGAACACCACTGAGTCCAGGACCCACGGCTGATGGCAGGCTCGACGCAAACCCTGTCCGTGACAGACGTCCACGCAGGCACCGCTGGCACGACCGTTTCCAGACGCTAGGAACACCGCCGAGGAAATTCAGGAAGCGTCCACCTACACCAGACACTCTGAAGACAGTCCTGGCGCTAAGCAGAAAGTTCAGAACACACGACGTGCGAAAATCGCCACGAACAGTCTGGCACCAAGGCGCGTGAGTACAGTTCACAAAACGCCACGGTCACGTCAGGTCTAAGGCACAAAGACCGACGAGGAAAATTCCCACAGGAAAGCGTCCAAGCCTAATACCGGGCACTCCGAGGCTAGCAGTAGAGCGAAGGAGAAAGTTCAGGACACACGAAGTGCGTAACACACTACGGCCAGACCGACCTCGAGGCGCGTGAGCACAGTTCACAGGGCGCCGCTGTCTCGTCAGGTCTAAGGCACAAACACCGACGAAGAAAGTCCCACAAGAAAGCGTCCAAGCCTAACATAAGGCAAAGCGTAGGGTAACATCTCCACCAAAACCCCACAACCGGTTTCCACAACTTCACACAGTCCGAAGCTAGTCATAGACGTACACAACCTTCCACTGTCTAGCAAAGAAACTGACTGGTGAGCTTCCGCTGGGCGCTTGCGCGGTTGGGTTGGAAGGGAGGCTACTTGGGTTACCGCCTAGGCTATGGCGCCCCTCTCCTGCCATCACGGCCATACTCGTACACAACAATTTTGGCTAAAATTAGTCTAAGAAACCATTCCTATTAGTAATACCATCGGTAATGTGTTTTGAAGAAACAAACGCACATGAAATGCGACCAGACGTGAGCACAAAAACAAAACAAAGGTCTAACAAAAGACGGAAATCCTCATGAGCCCCTGCAACTGCGGTGGCTCATGAGGATTTATGACTCTTGCAGATGGGTAGCGTTTGCCAGGCCCACCCAGTGAAGGGGTGACCAAGGTGGTAACAGTGATCAGGAAAAGAAATCATAAAAAGTAACGATTTGCTGTTTTCGTTTTGGCTCTTGTTGTTAACCCAGGCCGTGTGCGCCAAAAGGCCAGGAAATAACTCCATAAAGAAAGACACAAGCTTCAGAACAGCATGGGGACAGAGCAGTTTAGTAACTGTTCAATCCATTCGGCAGCCCCCATGCAATACAGCAGGAGATGGATGGACCAGGATAATTCAAGGGTAGCGCCAGGTTAGCTTGGCGCCTGAAAGGCGCCAAGCTAACCTGACGCTACCCTTGAATTATAAGGCGCCAAGCTAACCTGGCGCTACCCTTGAATTATCCTGGTCCATCCATCTCCTGCAACTGGTATGTAGTGAGTCATTAGGTGACACCTCCGTAATGTGGGAAACACAACCTTGGGGTTAAATTGGTTAACCCATTTAGCCCCGGGATCCTGCAGCAGGAGATGGATTGATCATAATAATTCAAGGGTAGTGCCAGATGAGCTTGGCGCCTGAAGGCGCCAAGCTCATCTGGCACTACCCTTGAATTATCATGGTTGATCCATCTCCTGCAACCGGTACATAGTCGTTAGGCAACACCTACAAAATGTGCCAAATTTGACCTTGGGGCCAAAAGGGTTAAGGGTGACTGAAATCACAAGAGGGCTGTACACCCAGGATAAAATGCAACCTATCAATATCAGATCTCAAGACTATTTTTGCCGCACGTACCAGGAAAAAGAGGTGTCCGCCGAGCCCAACGAACTGCTCCACGGCGTTGACAGTCTTCTCTCGACTCCACTTGGCCATCGAGAACATGGCCACCAAGATCACAATAGGACCCGCCCAGAACCTGGTCACGATCAGTAAATGTTCATCTTAGTACAGCGCCCTTGTACACATTATCCTTCCTAACCCACCTTTTACACGCAGCCACCAGCACTGTTAACAGTACCTGCGCCTGTATACACAAGGGGTTAAACCTTTAATTTTATTTATAAAAATTCATAAAAGTTATTGTTGGCTGCATGAACACAAGCCGGTTGCACTACTGTCATGTTAAATAGTCTCATATCAATGACATTATTTTTACCTGCCTGCACATGGGCATATCTTTAGAACGAATCTCATTTCAGTTACATGCGACAACATCACAAACTACTGTCCCTAGATGGCTTACACGGAAAACGGCTATGTGCATGTTTCTGATATTTCAGGAAGTATCGAAATCACCAGTTCACCCCCTCACCCCCCCTCCCTATAACCCCACAAAACACGCTCTGCCCAAGGACCGAAATCCTCCAATTGTGAAGCTGCCCTCTGAAGTATTACAATTCGAGAGACAGCATGACAGTTCCAGGGTGGTGCCAGAATAGCTTGACGCCTGAGGCGCCAAGCTATTCTGGCACCACCCTTGAACTATCATGCTCGGTGCAAGTCTTGCTGTGGTGTGTTGGGGCTGAATGAGTTCAACAGGTACCTTCACACATTTCATCCAAATACAGTTGTGAGTGCACAAGTACAGGTATCAACCTATCCACAAATTGACATATCCTCAACATATCAGAATCAACAGGGCGGTTTTCATCCACCTTGTGCATGCCACCACCTGGGCTGTTCACAGTGCTGGTGGACGCATGTAGTAAGGGGGGGTGGGGGGTGGGGGGTGAAATGAGGAATGCATTTTGCGATAATTGTTACCAAGTTCTGCTTCCCTTACCACAGAGTGTAGAAGATGAAGAAGGGGAAGAAGAAGTTGGCTTTGTCAGAGTTGTGCTTCAGCGTGAAGAAGACCGCGTACAGAAACCACAGCCACCCCACCAGTCGCATGGTCACAAGCCCGTAACCAGGGGGGCTCTCGTAGAAATACAGCACGTAGCCTTCATCAAAGAACTGAAAGAAACCAATGCACGGTCAGCTGCACTCATAACAAGGTCAGAAATATTTCATAAATCAGATCGAACACTTTTTCTGAGGTCCCGACGACCAGCTCTGCTACACATCACTTGGCCAAAGCCTAACATCAGACATGACAACAACCAGCCAAGTCCCCCATTTTGCGCTGTCAAAGCTGACCGTAACTGATATCCAGCCCCTTGTGTCTGCGTAAGATGCCCAGCTAATCTGGCAATGCCCTTGAGCTGTCATATCTAATCTATCTCCAATTGCGGCGTGGTACGGCAAATGTGTTAAATGATTTGAGATGCGCCGCGTCTGGATACGTGGCTTTACGCTGCATATCCAAACGCTGCATATCCAAACGCAGCATATCCAAACGCGGCATATCCAAACGCAGCATATCCAAACGCGTCATATCTTGAATATTTTAACCCCTCTAGCCCCGGGGTCCTGCAGCAGGAGATGGCTTGATCATGATAGTTCAAGGTTAGTGTCAGATGAGCTTGGCGCCTTCAGGCGCCAAGCTCATCTGGCACTACCCTTGAATTATCATGATCAATCCATCTCCTACAACTGGTGCATAGTCGTCAGACAACGCCTCCAAACGTTTGGAAATGCAGGTGTGGGGTTAAGAGAGTTAATGCCTTTCCCACCTTTGTGTTTGGAGCTTTGTCACATTTTCCACACATTCCAGCAGTCGTTTTATTTGTCTGCATCAGCACTGTCGCTTTCACCCCACTTAGCCCTGTCGCACTACAGCAGAAGACGGATCGACCATGACAGTTCAAAGGTAGTGCCAGATTAGCTTGGCGCCCAGGGGCGCCAAGCTAATCTGGTACTACCCTTGAACTATCATGGTCGATCCATCTCCTGCAACCGGTGCACAGTGGTCGGGTGATGCTTCCAAAATGTGGGAAATGCAGCCTTCGGGTGGAATGGGTTAAAACGAGGAGCCCTGAAGTTTCAAAACTATTTGGGACTTGCCCTCTGAGATGACATATCAGTTCAGGAGACAGACTGACCGTGATAGTTCAAGGGTAATACTGAGGCCTAAGGTTGAAATTCCAAAATCTTGGGACTTGTCCCCTAAGATGATGTATCAGTATAGGAGCTAGATCTATCATGATAGTTCAAGGGTAGCACTAAATTAGCCCGCTGCTTCCATGCACCCGATCAGTCTGGCTCTTCCCTTGAACTATCATGGTCGATCCATGTCTTTTTGCATCCTGTCAGTCACACGTTTCACAGATGCGCGCGCTTGAAGAAAGCGAGGCGTTGCATAGAAAGGGGTTTGACAGCACCTGAGCGATAGCATTTTCTTCGCTCGCAAGTGCTTGTGTCCAAAGAAATGCACGCCCGGGTTTCAAATGCTTGATCAACTGACCAGTCCTTCCCAGATGAAGAGCGTGACGTATACGATGATGAAGAGGACAAAGAAGACGGTGATTTTGATGGTGGAGGACTGAGGCAGGCGGCCGCGTGTTATGCTGTACCCCTTGGCCATTAGAATCAGCATCAGGATGAAGATTATTGAGGACGCGGCTTGGAAAACGCGGCCTGCAGTCACAGCAAACAAGAAAATGTGTGAATTTCAGCACAAGCAATACACAGTATACATCCAAAATAAAATACATGTATAAAAAACCAAGCGCTTTACTGCAAGAAAAATATGAACACCACCCAACTGCAAGAGGCACAGATCGGGCTCATGAGGATCATTGCCTCTTGCTGACCTCAGTCCTATCTGGATGGAGGCGGTTATTCAGTACTGAATCTGTCCTGCTTTCAAAGACATAATTCTGCGCCCAGTGACAGCGTATATAGGGCTTAATTAATGCACTATGCCGGGGATTGGGATCTCACCTGTGTATATCGGGGTTAATTAATGCACTATGCCGGGGCTTGGGTTCTCACCAATGTATATAGGGGTTAATTAATGCACTACGCCGGGGCTTGGGATCTCACCTGTGTATATCAGGGTTAATTAATGCACTAGGCTGGGGCTTGGGATCTCACCAATGTATATAGGGCTTAATTAATGCACTACGCCGGGGCTTGGGATCTCACCTGTGACCTCCGTGTCTTTTTCCTGCCACCCTGACTCCCCATACATGCCCCATGCTATGGACATGAGAAACAGGCCCGCAAACCACAACACCAGCGACGCCATATACAGTTTGTACGTCGAGTGGAACAGCTGTCGGGTGCGCAGCACAACTGTGGATGAGACAGCGTGATAACAAGGCCAGTGATGAAACTCAAAGCAGGAGTCTATCAATCACCACAGGTCCACCACAGCACTGATTTGACTAAAGGCATTGGGATGGTAGAAAAAATATTGACGATACGCAAAATATATTATGTCATGTACAAAATTCAAAGCAAAAGACAGGCCACTATCATACACATTATCATACGTAAGTAGGTCAATGCATGAAGAAGACACATTCAGCGTGTTACTGGTCTTTCAGACCAGTCCACATTCCATTTGCAAGAGGCATACACTCTCATCAGCCCATGCAGCCGCAGTACTGTACTGGTGCAGCCGCAGTACTGTACTGGTGCAGCCGCAGGGGTTCCATTATGTCTCTTGATGGCAAAGTTGCCTTATTTACCGGTACTTTCTAGTTCTAATCTGGTGTTTGGGGCAAATTTTGACACATTTTTTAATAGCCATAATTGCGAGGGCAGTGCATCTGCTGAGACGAGGTGGTTTCACTCCATTCTGTCCAGGGACACTGTATCACTGTATCTTGTCAATCTGCACCCATAAGCCTTCATGGACACCAGTTTGACTTAGAAACCACACTCTTTTGGTGGAGTTCATTTCCACAAGCAGACAGTGTAAACCTGACAAATGCATTTGTCTAACTCTATACATTTTATTCTGAACTGTCAGCCACACTACATTAATTGCCTTGATCATATACAGTAGTTTTAGAAAGGACACGTTTGTATGAAAGAGCGGTGTGTTTCCTTGGAAAATAAAGTCAGTCAGTCAATTAGTCATTGTATTCTATGTGCCAACAAAGCTTGTACATTCTGCTATAGCTGCTTAATTGTGCGCTTGTTTGATTCACGCACCAGTGGCCGACACAAAGGACCAGAAAAATCAATACTGGCCAAAATCAATAAAGCTCAAACTCAAAGTGAAAAGAGTGAAACATGATTTTCACTCTGGCAATGCAAGGGAATAAAAATCAATTACGGCATATAATCAATAGCGACATACAAAAACTCAACGCATGCACAGCCAACGACTAGGTCTCAGTGAGTTTATGTTTTCCCACCAAGCACCAATAACAACCTCGGTGTGCGGCACAGCTGAAACCAACATCAGTCAGCAAGAGGCTGAGAGTTTCATGAGCCCCAGCGTCTGCAGTAAGTTAGTGCATCTGCAGGACCCAATGCAAATCTATGCCTCTTGCAGATGGAAAGAACTGACTGAAGAACGATGCCTGCTGCACATCCAAGGCATTTAACACGTATTGACAGGCTGTGACGAACGTGTGAATAAACAGCAGGCACTCAATGGAACTTGCCCATCTGTTAGCTGCGCACAGATTGTATGCCATTCAGCCCTGACATGACGCACTACAGCTGGAGATGGGTCGACCATGATAATTCAAGGGTAGTGCCAGTGTCGGCGCCCAAGCTAATCTCGCACTGCCCTTGTATTATCATGGTCGATCCATCTCCTGCAACAGGTGCATAGTCGTTAGATGATGCCTCCAAAATTTGGGAAATATGTGCGCTGGGCTGAATGAGTTAAACACGCTTTGTCATCAGGTCAAAATTCTCACATTTTGTAGTTGCCCTCAGAGGACTAAACGCCTATTACGTGGACAGACCGACTACATGGACAGACTGACTACGTGGACAGACCGACTACGTGGACAGACTGACTACGTGGACAGACGGACAGACCGACTACGTGGACAGACTGACTACATGGACAGACCGACTACGTGGACAGACGGACTACATGGACAGACCGACTACGTGGACAGACCGACTACATGGACAGACTGACTACGTGGACAGACTGACTACGTGGACAGACCGACTACGTGGACAGACTGACTACGTGGACAGACTGACTACGTGGACAGACTGACTACGTGGACAGACCGACTACGTGGACAGACCGACTACGTGGACAGACTGACTACGATAATTCAAGGGTGGTTTCCACAATAGCTTGACTTATTCGAGAGGTGCCGCCTTCGGATGGCGACACGTCTCGAATGAGTAAACATTTGTTTAACTCATTCTACCCCAGACTCACCACAGCAATATATGAATCGACCATGATATGTTCAAGGGTGATGCCAGAATAGCTTGGCGCCTATGGGCGCCAAGCTATTCTGGCATCACCCTTGAACTATCATGGTCGATCTGTGTCCTGCACTCCAATGCAGTCTTCAGAGGACAATGGCAAAATTTGGGGATTTCGGTGTTGGGGTAGAATGAGTTAAATTGTTCTGCCTAGAGGTGCCAACGTGTTTCGGCACCAGCCTTCAACTATCATGGTCAATCAGTCTCCTGAATGGATTAACCCTTTGGCTGTCAGCAGCGCTTTTTGTCACGGTGATTCCTGCAAAAAGCGCTGCTGATAGCCAACAGGTTAACTTCAAAGAAAGCGCAAAACGCCTCACCTGCACAAACAACGGAGACTATGACCATAGCCAAGTAGGCAATCAGGTAGGAAATATCCTCGGGAAGAATGTCTGTAAAGAAAGAAATGAAAAGGCACGAGTGCAACATTTCTACATAACATACATGTACTGACAAGCAAAAGAAATGCAACATGTTTTTGCAATAAAATGTTTCCGATGATTCCAGATATGTCCAGAAAAAAATGTCACATTTGTTTTTATCTTGGGAAACACTAGACTGTTAACGATGATTTGAAAAATGCTGCATTTCTTTTGTTCATCAGTATATACTGTGCTGATCTGATCTGTTTTTCCTAGTTGATGAATCTGTACAGACTGGGAGCTAATTTCACTGCATGCTTTCATTTTCAAGCGCGAGCACGCCCATGAGAAAAATCTCGGCAATCTGTGCTGGGATGCATTCAATGATTTACTGAGTGAACCCATGACATCCTGAGGCTGATTTTCAACAATTTGCTTATTGTCCTAAGTAGGCTACATTACAGGCTAGGAGAGACAGATCAACCGTAGTAGTTCAACGGTGGTGCCAGAATAGCTTGGCGCCAAGCTATCCTGGCACCACCCTTGAACTATCATAGTCAACTTGATTTCAAGCAATGGGTGCATCAGGATGAAAACGGTTAAAATGTCAAAGCATACCAACACCACTGCAACCATTAGGGAACTGCGTAATTTGGCGAAGAAAATAGTTTAGAACGACACTGAAAAGCAAGATTACAAACGTGTCGTACCGTTTTCACTCAGAAACGTAACACTTTTTGCAAGGAATGCTGTTTGCTACAGAAAAGAGAACTTACAAAATTCGTCAGCGGAGTATTCATAGTGCAGCAAATCCCAGTCCTCTCCATTGGTCATGTGGAGTCTGTAGTTCAGTCGTAAACCCGGCAGCTGGAAGTCAGACCATTGTCAAAACGTTGTCAGCTAAAACTTAGCCCTTTTCATTCTGAGGCTGATTTTATTGAACTGCTTATTGTCCTATGAAGGCTACATTTACAGATCAGGCACTAGATCAACCATTTTAGTTCAAGGGTGGTGCCAGAATAGCTTGGCGCCTGAGGCGCCAAGCTATTCTGGCACCACCCTTGAACTATCATAGTCAAATCAATTACAAGCAAACGTGAATCAGGATGAAAAGGGTTATGTGTCTGCCATGACCGTGCAAACCTCTTACACTGATTTCCGGGCATAACTGCGTGTGTCACTCGCAGACAGATTAATGAAGATACCTGATTGTGATAAAGCCCCACAAAGGCCATTGGAACAGATCGACAGCTACTTTCTATTTTTCTCAAGGACCTGGAGTTTGGAGCTACGAACCGGTATAGCTTTTACCTCGGCTCTGACGCTTAGTGGAGCTGAGCGGTGCACACAATTCAGCAGTAAAACGGACACAAAGTGATGCAATTGAGCAGTTACCAGGATGGACAAAATCACAACCACAGCCAATCGTTAGGAGGCATTACAACACATTTTATAAATATCAGGTGTTGGTATTCATCAAACAAATTTGAGAATGCTAGTGCTTACGGCCTTTAAACAGTGAAATTCACAAATAACCAGATTTGTAGGCATTAATGTGAAGTGTGTTACAAACAAAGTTGTATATCTTGTTGCGTGAGTGTGTATGTTAGGGCATATTTAGGATGCAAGGTGTGTGTATGTTAGTATGTCATTTGTACGGCGCCTAGAGCTTTTCTATCGAAAGTATAGGCGCCTTAAAAATATACATTACTATTATTATTATTAAAGTAACTTTAAGTTGTATCAACAAAGACATCAGTAGAAGTGTTGTTTTTTCTGACTTATCATTATACAAGTCATGTTGTTATCATTGAAGAGAATACATTATTCAAAGTTGTGATAAGTGCGGAGGACAGTAGTTATTAATGTAAATACAACTGAAAGAAGATAGCATGTTCTTCTTCATAAAAACAACAGACACAAATAAGACAGAACTGTGTGCTCGACAATTAAATAGATGCCGTGTGAAAAGGCACATTCGAAAGGTGTGTGAAATAAAACACAAACACAAATACCCATACACATGTGCTGGTCTGTGATTTCGCACCTTATGGCTCCCAGCTGTAAGGCACAAAATCACAGACCAACACACAAAATGAAAATATACAGAAGAGAGCAAGATCAAACCTGCAAACTTACAGAGCCGAACGAGGCGTCACACCTGGCCACCGCAATGTACCACCATCGCTCTCGTGTAGAGCGAAAGGTGCGCCCGCCCGAACATTTGTAGTAACTGTGGTCGTCGCCCGTGGTGACAACACACCCCGAGTATCGAGAGGTGGCAGTGTTGCTGGTACTGAGGGCGATGATCTGGTTGTTCTCGACTGACAACACGGACCTTCTGGCTGAACAGTTCTGCAAGGAATCATTCACAAACACTATGAGTATGTGAAAGGTCCAGTTTGCGGACCACAGGAGTCGCTTAACACCTTCCCCGCCATTGAACACAGATTGTTTTTTTATATCTGTTTGAACCCTTTTCATCCTGATACACCACTGCTTGAAATTAATTTAACTATGATAGTTCAATGGTGGCGCCAGAATAGCTTGGCACCTCAGGTGCCAAGCTATTGTGGCACCACCCTTGAACTGAAATGATTGATCTATCTCCTAATCTGTAATGCAGCCTGCATAAGCGAATATAAAATAATCATCCTCAAGATGTAATGGGTTAATCCAACACCAGAGACAACACACATTGCCTGATCCTCACTGTGGGGAGCTGGATATCTGCAGCCCAAGGCTTACGCCTCGACTGTCAACACACATTGCCTGACCCTCACTGTGGGGAGCTGGAGTGGGTTTCATGTAGCGTGCTTAAATATAGTGTGTTAAGCTCGCTGACTTAAGGTCTTTCTTGCTTAGTAAAGCTCTTGCTTAGTGCGCGAGTGTTTTCTGTTGCATGGAGCGACTTAGCGACGTGCGTAGCTCCGAACGAGTTCTTAGCGAGCGGGGATAGGTTATTTATAGCTTATGGTGGGGTTCTCCCCTACGTCATCATAGATTGTAGAAATCGGCCAATAAAAACGCACGGTTTTCGCTTCTTCTGACCTAACGGAAACGAAGTAGACAAAACGCCGGTGAAATGGCGGCGATGGAAAACAAGAAGTCAAGAGAGAAAGAATAGCAAAATTTTCGTGCAGGCAACCCTGCTTGTCAGTCTAATGTAGACGTACATTAGTTAAGGAGTACCGTGTAGGCTCCCATGGTATGAGGATCTATGTCTCAAGTCTAATGTAGATGTGCATTAGTTAAGGACTACCGTGTAGTAGGCTCCCATAGTATGAGGATCTATGTTTCTCTGACAACGGCTGGTGTTGGGTTATACCCATCGGGGTGCAGGGTCAGTTGAATCAGTTATGCAGACTCCTCACTGATAATTCCCAGATGTCCGTGAGACGAGGCTGGGTGGGGGTCCGTGCGTTCCCACGTACTTATCGTGTTCTTCCTTCTCTATCCTAGATGGAAGGCTGTTTCTGCCACAAGGTTTAAGAGAGTGAATTCACATTTCCGTTCTCCCATTAACACGGCAGCTAAGAACTCTTCCTCAGCTAAGCACGCCGCTACGCACGGGGGGGGGGGGGGGACCGTCCTTAGAATTAAGCACGCCACTAAGCTCGCTCCAGCAGATAAGCATGCTCATGCAACGCACATTTTCAGCTAAGCTTGTGAACTTAGCGCTAAGCAAGAAATTTGCGCGCTAAGCAAGCATATGCAACCCACCCCCTGCAGCCCAAGGCTTACGCCTCGACTGTCGCTGTCAGAGGGACTTAGATTCGAGCCGTACCAGCAAAAGGCATAGATCCTCATGAGCCCCCACAACTGCGGGGGCTCATGAGGATCTATGTCTCTTGCTGTTGGATCATGATCGCCTTTCTTCAGCAGTGACAGGGTTAAAATGAAATAACCAACAACAGTGCTCCAGTGAACACACAGATGTGCGTATTTCAGCTCACGCTCTAAAACGGAAAAATATAAGAAGATTTTAATTCCAACAAAGCCATGTGATTTCTACGACACACATATTACAGCACGTACCTTGTTTGACTTGTACACGGATTCCCATTGGCCAGGCTCGTCATAGTACAGTAGTATCTCCTGCGTCCCGTAGTCCTGAACACAAAGCGGAAAGCTTCTGTTATGCAATGACACACCTGTTAACCCTTATCATTCGGAATACACCAGTGTGTGAAATACGTTTGACCACAATTGTTCAAGGGTAGTGCCAGAATAGCTTGGCGCCTCGCTATTCTGGCACCACCCTTGAACTAAAGCCATTGGTCTATATCCTAATCTGAAAGTACTATAATGTGGCTTGCATATGGCCGTGTACAAATGTGAAGCTTTTAGCCTCAGTATGGTCAGGGTTAAACTCTTCATTGCCAGCGCAACACAGCGGACAACACCTAACTGACAGGGAGAGAGAGTTGAACGGCTTTTCCCTGCAAGAGCACTGCAGACATAACCCCAACTGCGAAGGGCATGGATTCTCACGAGCCCCCACAATGTGGGGACTGATGGGGATCTATGCCTCCTGCTGACCTCACCCAACACCAACGTGCTTTCGACTGACCGGAAACTGGAAACTCCAACCGCCAATTAACCCTCTTAACCCCATGGCCTCATTTCCAAACTTTTGGAGGTGTTGTCCAACGACTATGGACCAGTTGTAGGAGACGGATTGATCATGCTAATGGACCAGTTGTAGGAGACGGATTGATCATGATAATTCAAGGGTAGTGCAAGATGAGCTTGGCGCCTGAAGGTGCCAAGCTCATCTGGCACTACCCTTGAATTATCATGATCAATCCGTCTCCTGCTGCAGGGTCCCAGGGCTGAAAGGGTTAATCTGCAATGTTTCCAGAGGCATACTTTCAAGCCGCAGTGAGAGGTATAAAGATCGCAAGGGTTAACTCCTTGGATGTAGGTAGAGCTTTTTATCGAGGTGATTCCTGACAAAAAGTGCTACCGACAATAACGGGGTTGAGGAGTCCCAACGCTGTGGATGTTAAAATAATAATAATAATAAAGGAGATTTGTTAAGCGCTTATTCTAAAAGAAGCTCTAAGCACTGATACAATGAAAAGGCAGGCAACTAACACGCGTACACACACACACAACATACGCACGCACGCACACACACTCACACACAACATATGCACGCGCGCGCACATACACACACACATGACCATACGTAAACACTGCGTAGACGGAAGAAGCTGACACTGCTGTGAGTCTCTTGCAATCAGATAGAATTGTTTTTTTAAAAAAATGTTAACCCTTATCATTCGGACTACACCAGAGCCTCTAGGCGCCAAGCTATTCTGGCACCACCCTTGAACTAAAGTCATTGGTCTATTTCCTTATCTGTAAGTACTATAATGTAGCTTGCATATGGCAGTGTACAAATTTGAAGCTTTTAGCCTCAGTATGATATGGGTAAAAGAAATTACATGTAATGCATGCAAGCCATCAATGGACCCTGTGAAAAACAGTCAAAATGTCATCCTGATCTGAGAGTTGTACAGTGACATAAGTGGGGAAGGGAGGGGAGGGGAAGGGGAAGGGGGAAGGGGGCGTTAGGGAGAAATAATAATAATAATAATAATAATAATAATAATAATAATAATAATAATAATACAGTGCTTTTCTATAGCGTCCTTCCCCACTTACGCAGGCTCAGAATGCTTTACAAATGATTTATAAACACACACAATAACTATAAATGACAACAAAAGGAAACAGTTCAGGCATACTAACTACAGCTTTTCACACAACGAACACATGCTGATTACAGTGACGCCATCCAAAATCACATGATGGGAGCCAAAGCAAATTAACACTGATATGCCAAATTAATAAGATATGTTTCAGGTTGGTTTTGAAGACTGAGAGTGTTGGGGATTGGCGGACATGGGGAGGTAGCGTGTTCCACGTGAGGGACCTGGTACTGAAAAGAACGCACACCTGCAGTCTTGAAGTTAATTCTAGGTTGGACCAGTAATTTCTGGGAACAAGAACGTAGGCTACGGGAAGGGTTATGAGAGCAGAGACTGGAGGAGAGGTGCAAGGGTCAAAGTGCTTGTATGCCAGGGTAGCCAGTTTACATTCAATTCTCTTGTTTGACAGGAAGCAATCATTGTTAGTGTTCACTACTGTGGAAATAAAGATGATCAAGAACTGCTGAAAATAATGTATGCCTGCAAGCCGTGAATAGACCCTTTCCAAACAAGCTGAGCTATGCCAGATATATAAGCCTGCATGTAGAACAAAATGTTGTATTACTTTGCAAACCACTATCCCTCAAGACAGTCAGTACCTCCTATCTACAAGAGACATAGATTCTCATGAGCCCCTGCGCTGCAGGGGCTCATGAGAATCTATGCCTCTTGCTGGCCTGGTTGGGTCCGCGCTGCTCCTCTTACTGTGGGTGTCATATCAAATGAAGCACCTGACTGTATACTTAACACATCAAAGTGATTAGCCTACTGATATTTTCATTGTCGTCTGGCATGTGGTCTACATGAATACAACAGCTGAATAAGCAATCATAGTAGTTCTTAATATAATACCTGTGTTATAAAATGGACAGCTAGATACAGTGTGCGCACAGAGCGCACAGATGGAAGTAAGGGTGGACGTAGAGGGGCTGGGAATGAGGTATGCACCGAAGGAGGGGAAGACTGCAAAACTGTGATAATCAAAGAGTCTCAATTATTTTATTTTGCAAATTATTCACAATGAATATATATATATATATATATATATATATATATATATATATATATATATATATATATATATATATATACATACATACATACATACACAGTGGGGCATTGTAGGGTTTTAATATAAAACGTGCATAAAACCTTTCACAATGCTATGTAATTTTGCCTTTCTGGGAGTTTGAAATGCCCACACCTCCTCTCTTGGAAAGTGGACCCAACCAACCCCCCCCCCCCTCCTCCACCCCCCCCCCCCCCCCCCCAATTTTCAGCCAGTGTAAAAGCAAGGTCTAGCATCTGGGCACCCAGGGAAAAAGGACGGGCTTGTTCCACAGCATGTCCGTTGTAAAGTCCTGGTAAAGTGCCACAGTTGCAGTGAATTGATCAGTGTTCAGGTCATACTCCATAGGAAATAGATTTCTCTGTCCCCCATAAACCCGCCTGTCAGGGCCGTCCATTATCACTTTGGTGCTGTGGACGTTAAACCCCAAAACTAACCATGGGCACCCTTTGTGGCAAGTTAAATGACAGACAAAAAAGTTCCCCCCCCCCCCCTCCACTACTGGCAGGTGATGGATCTACCCACGAACATAATTTTTATTTCATATGCAAATAATAAACCAAACTACTAGTTCATATTTTTTGACAACTCGCATCAATCAGAAAATAATTATCACTGGCAACCATGGGCTGTAAATGTGCACGATGGTCTGTAATCATTGGACGAAACTGGGATTTAATGTCATAAATCACAGACCACTACACATGCGGCCCTCCTTAGCACCACCCCCCCCCCCCTCCCCAGCCCACCTCCACAACACACACACAACATTCACCTAGCGGATGGTGATAGTTGCACTCGATACATAAGGTAAAACAGCTAACTGAGGATTCCACTGATTTCATTGCAGACCAAAACAAAAATCAATACTGCTACCAATTACAGCAGTGTCTGGCAGTCTCAGAACAAGCACACGTAAGCCTCAATACCATGCGGTACCTGGGGAGCCATAACAAAGTCAGACTGCGTTCTTTCAGATCATGTTATTGTGGTGTTTAGAGCTCACCGAGTCTGGGGATTCAGCACAATATAAATGCTCCTTAATATTATTATTATTTTTTGTGCTGAATTCACATGGACATATGCAGAAAAACTATTTGGTAAGAAAACGTCCTTAGGTTGATGTCAGCCTTAGCTGGCCCGCGAGCGAGCCAGCTATGGCTGACATCAACCCAAGGACCTTTTACTCACACAGCATCCCTGTGAGAGCCAGAGTCTGTGTGCACTGTACCAGCCAGATACTGCGCAGTACACTAGAGCACAGACTATTAAGCTAACCTGTACCTCTCTTCTGTTAACTGTGGGTCCTAGCCAGGTGTGCTGTCTGTGAATTTGAGGCTAACTGCTCTAGGCCGTAAGGTCCCAAATAAAAAAAAACACCATCACACATATAAAAAGACAGACCCTGATGCTCATCAAATTATACCCACTCTCAACACTCCCAAAAACTTTTTTTTTTTTTTTACATACAAACCAAACATGACGCCACAAAGAGATTAGAATTAGTAAATAACAATGAAATGTCATATCTGAGAAACACATAAAACACAAAAATGTATTCTCACCGACTTACTTAATTCACTCTTTGGCTGTCAGTAGCAAATTTTGTCAGAGGCGATTCTTCGACAAAAAGTGCTGACGGCTAAAGCAGTAAAAGGTCAAATAAACTTGGAGAAAAACAACTTCATACAAAAATCATCCAGATAATGACATGCCTGCAAGACTGTCGCACACAAGATAAAAACAGAGTGAATCATCTGAATGGGGAGAAAAACAAGGAATAATGAACCCATTCGGCCGTGACACAACACAATACAAAACATGGATCGATCATGATAAGAGCAGGGTGGTATCAGAAGACACCAAGCTATTCTGTTATCATACTTGAACTATCGAAGTTAATCTGTCTCCTGAGCTGAAATCAGACCTGGGAGGACGACTCTGAAAACATTTTGATCTTAGCACTAAAAAAGTTAACCCTTTGGCCGTCGCTAGCAGTTTGTCGTGATGACTCCAGCAGGAATTGTTGCAACAACAAGGGCTCCCAACAGCCAAAGGGTTCTAACCCCTCGGGCGCTTTTCCAAATGTCAGAAGTGTTACTGAATGATTATGTACCAGTTGCAGGAGGTGGATTGAAAATGATAATTCAAGGGTAGTGCCAGATTAGCTTGGCGCCTTCAGGCGCCAAGCTAATCTGGCACTACCCTTGAATTATCATGGTCAATCAGTCTCCTGCTGTAGGGTGTTGGGGCTGAATGGGTTCACCCTCTTGCCACCAGTACTGTTAGCAGCACAAGGAGCTGCATGCACAACACTAAGGGGTTAACCCATTTTCTGCCACTGTATGGACATATATTTTTTTCTGAAATCTGTCTACTTTCAGCGCCCAAAAGCCACCACTACCACAGAAGCATGGTTACAAATTGGTCTCACCATGAGGCATAGACCCTCATGAGCTCCCTTTGACTGCCGGGGCTCATGAAGATCTACGCCTCTTGCTGATGGGCGACGTTCAGTTTTCCTCTGCGGTGAAGGGGTTAATCATAACTAATGCTACATTCTACGGGACCTCTGCACTGCCACCACCTGCAACAACTCGGGGACATTCCTGTGCGCAGAACAAAATCGCTGTGGGCGTAATTGTGAATCAATGTGATTGGCACACTGGCCGTTGCGTTAAGGAAAATACCCCTTTGTGATATATCTTCAGCACAGTGGGAGATGAGTCAGTACCATGACAATATTGATCCAATGGTCAGTCAGCAATGGCTGATACACACAAATGCCACAGAGGTACATAATCTACTTTATAATATACAGCTGCTCTTGACAATATTGCTCTAGGCTTCCTGAAAGATGATGACAGCATACAAACATTTTCTGCTGCAGAAGTTGCATCAACACTTTCTTGATAACAGCCTTCTCGCAAAGAAAAGTGAACTAAAGATACTAGACAACAAACAAAGATGCACAGTTTTCAAAACCAAATCTTTTTCAAGTTCAACACTCCACTGTTGTTACACAGTTATAATATGTGTGATTTTTCATGATAAAAATAATTTCCAAAAGAGATTTCTTTTAAAATCTATAGCTGATCAGTGCAGTATATTGTGAAAAGCTATGATCTGGGAACTTACAGCTCAGAGCTGTGTGGTCCAAAATGAAGACCAGCATACTTAACTCTTTAACCTCACGGGTGCATTTCCCAAACGTTGGAAGTGTTACTTAATCACTATGTACCAGTTGCAGGAGTTGGATTGACCATGATAATTCAAGGGTAGTGCCAGATTAGCTTGGCGCCTGAACTACCCTTGAATTATCATGGTCAATACAACTCCAGCTGTAGTACACTGAGGCTCAAAGGGTTAATGACTGACAGCGAATGATCTGCTTGTATGGTGGTCATTTAACCCTTTGGATGTCTGTAGCACTTTTTGTCACGATGATTCCTGCAGGAATAGTTGTAACAAACAGTTCCATCGACAGGGTTAATATTTCAAGACTTGCTGTTGTTGTAAGAACATGTCTCTGTCCCTGTCACAAGTGTGAGACCACTGTTGATCGATACACTGCCTTAGTCTTGGAGTGCCGTAATGAATTATGCAAACAACACCAGCTGAAATCGAACAAGCTGTGGTGTTGCTATTTATTTGTAACTTCAGTGCAAGAAAGATTAAAGGCTACACTAAACAAGTACAGCGGGGAAAAAAAACTTTGAGGGGAAAACATGTAATCTACATAATTTCTTAAAATACAGCAATTTGTTTCAAGATAAATGCTTAACATTTCACAATTTTGTAAACATTGCAAGATAGTTTAGCTTTTCGGTCCACACGTTTGTTGATGTGTTTTGTTAATATTTTCAGTTTGAATCCGTAATTAATTTCATACCCATGGGTCACACTGGTGTTTTCTATGTTGTGTGTGTACACACAGGTTCGATAAAAAAAAAAATTTTCATGACAAAAAATGCGTGACACTCTGAAGAATCTAAAAGTGGGGAGCCGGGGAAGGGCACAAATACTTTAAAGGATGTGTGGGTCATCTTAAGGATGCTTACGTGTATGCAGACACCTCACAAAAATGTGCAAGGCCTCCTTTAAATGCAGGTCTTAAGCCAAAAAATGCAATGCAATTTCAGCTTGAAGTTGAAGATAAATGAGACATCAATATGTGCCAGATCAAAAAAATATGACGTATTTTATGCATTTCAACAAGGCTCTGCTTACTAAACCACTGTGAAACTATATACCAAATGTACAAAAGGCCATCAGGCCGGAATCGGCCTCTGTTGGCCTGCGCACAGCTGTGCGTAGGCCAACAGCAGCCGAATCCGGCCTGATGGCCTTTTGAGCACTGGGTAGTGAACCCAGAAATATTAGTAAACCCATATATATGCTATTGAAACTAAACAGTCAAGACACACACACACACACACAAATTATCATGCCTTCAAACAACTTACCACTGGGTATTCAAATTCATAAAGCAGTGATCCATAACTGGACAAGAAGCAAAACCTTGCAATGAATTCCCAAGTGGACTGAAATCACACCAAAAAAACACCTCTTTGTTCAAATCGACCATTGACAAATTCCAAACTTATATATACTTTAATTACTAGGATTATTATTTTTCAGAGAGACTGGAATGATTTCATTTTCGGACAGTTTTGATAGAAACAAATCTAAGCTAACATGCAGTAAGTGTACGACAGTGTGTGTGAGTGTGTTTTTATGTGTGTTTGTGGTTTACACGCGTTTCATTGTCATTTACTTTCACCCTACATCATGGGCATCTGCACATGCCACGAGTTGCATTTGAGCAAATACAAATTAAAACAGAACTTCATGACTGCACGTCAATATTATTGTGATTAACCCTTTTAGCCCCAAGGTCCCATTTCTCAAATTTGGGAGGTGTTGCCTAATAACTATGTACCAGTTGCAGGAGATGGATTGACCATGATAATTCAAGGACAGTGCCAGGTTAGCTTGGCGCCTTCAGGCGCTAAGCTAACCTGGCACTATCCTTGAATTATCATGGTCAATCAATCTTCTGCTGTAGGGACTCGGTGCTAAATGGGTTAACACTGGCTTTGCTGACCTTGAAAACAATTTTGGTTTTCTATCATGTGTAGTGAAAGTGTGCAGGAGTTTAAATGATTTTTTTTGTGTTTGTTTGTTTTTAGTCGTTTCTGGACGCACCGTATTCTACTCCGTAGGTATGGCCTAACAGTAGCTTGGTCATTACACAACCGACATGTAGGCCTACACAGCCTCACGAAATGAAACTTCCGTACATCAACTGAATCATTCATTGTCAAGGAAATCACAAAAATGCCTGTGATTTGTGCATACTTCGAAAGGTCTGTACTAAACATGAAGGTTACAAGAGATGAATATGTGCACGTAATGGATGGTGCCTGAATCTGTATACATGGGTGTCCGTTTCTTCACTGGTACGAGGACGATTCCGAAATATCGTCAATGAAAATGTATCTCACCTGGTCCTTTGAGATGTTCCCTTGCACCCATTTACCTTCAGCTTCGTCTGGCCACGCGAGAAGTGCCCCAAATACACACAAAAAAACAAACCGCATGGTTTGGGTGGTTATGTTTACGGGGCATCTACCCGTGTCTACCTTTCCCATCAGCCGCCATCATGGCGCTTCAGATCACGTGACCGCTGCCATGACAACAAGCATGGTGTGAAAACACTTTCTGCCGAGTGTCGGTCGGTTCTGGGATATCAGAAAAGCCAACTAAAACTGCCCGGCAATTAACCTCCGCTTTCGCTGTAATTCAGTACACTTGTCCAGTTGATCGGGCACGCGCTATCAACATCTTGACGCTTGCAGGTACGTGATCTATCAAGTCGGCCACGGGGGATAATAAAGTGAAGTTGAAACCCCAGTAGCAAAACGTCTTCGGAACCACGTCGGCCGCAGAGGGCCCGCTCACAGCCGTGCGCATGCCCACTGCGGCCGTCGTGGGCCCGAGGACCTTTGCTTACTGGGAAAGAGGCGAGAGAGAGAGAGCGCTAGTGTGCCGACTCCTTTTCGGTCTACATTCGGACATAACGTGCTTGAGGCAGGGAAGTTCGGCAGCATCCCAGGAGACTGAGCAGCCCTCTTCAGGACAGCACTGCTCACCCTAGTAAGAGAGGGAACTAGAAAAGGTGTTCCAAACATTGCCTGCCCTACATAAACCGGTCAGCTTGGCGCGGGTTCAACCCTTTTAAGCGGTCGAAAAGAAAAACAAAGAAACTTACTCTCGGTACGTGGAACGTAGGAACCCTGTTGGACAGAGATCAGACGAAGAGACCGCACAGAACAACAGCCCTCATACAGTTATATCTTGAACCGCTCGGAGATTACTCTGAACTGAGGTAGTCGCTACAGCTTCAAAAACACATGGCCGCACGAGCTCCTTAGCATCCGCGTTATCGCGGAATTGTTTATATTACAGCGGACGGCAGAGCAGCCGTCCCGTTTCTCACTTTCCATTTTGTCCCTTGTCTCCTTGACTGGGTGCGCAAAATAAGGTGAACTTGTGTGAAATCATTGAAAATTCGCATCAACTTCATTTAAAAACAAATGAACTCTAGAATTTTTTAGTGCGTGTACATGTTAGCGCATTTTGGGGGAAACAATAGGCGCACAGGCCTCTTTTCGTGTTTGTCCTTGCTAAACTACAACATTCTTAGAGAGAGAAAGAGAGATGAAATGAAACTTTATTAAGAGAGAGAGAAAACAACAGCCTAGTGATAATAAAGTGTAAAAATGGTTATAACTAAATAGTGTATACACGGTATAAGTGAAGACACAGTCGTACTATCCGTGAACTGAAAAACTCGAAAAGCTTTTGGTCAGGGAGTCGCAGGAGCAAAAAAGGAGGGGAGGAAATACGGTCGCGGCGGGTTTGATATGTGCCAGATATCTCTCACGACAGCTTGATGATAACTAACTCGCACCCACATTTGCCGGAATTTAGGAACCTTTTTTTCTCTGTCCGTTGAGTTATAGACTGCATAGCCAGGGAGCTGGCGAGATATAAAATCGACATTGAGGCTCTTAGCGAAACCAGATTTGCTGACGAAGGCTCAATCTGTGAACCTGAGGGTGGGTACACTTTTTTTCTGGAAGGGCAAAGCTGAGAACGAGGACAGGATACACGAAGTTGGCTTCGCCATCCGCACCACGCTCCTCCGACAGCTGCCTTCTTTTCCCACTGGCATTAGCAAACGATTGATGAAGCTCCGTTTACCCATCTCCCACACCCGACATGTCATGATCATCAGTGCCTATGCTCCAACATTAACCAACGCCAATGATGACAAGGAGGCGTTCTATGAAAGCCTTGACTCCCTCCTGAAGTCCATTCCTGCAAGTGACAAACTCATCGTGCTTGGTGACTTCAATGCTTGAGTTGGGCTCGAATGTGAATGCTGGGAAGGAGTGATGGGCCCACACGGGCTGGGCAAGATGAACAGCAATGGACTGCTGCTGCTGCTGACATTGTGCGCTGAGAATGGACTCGCCATCACCAACACCCTCTTCAGGCTGGCTAGTAAGTACAAGACAACATGGATGCATCCCAGGTCCAAGCAGTGGCATCTCATAGACTATGTCATTGTTCGCCAGCGGGATACTCGTGATGTCAGAATCACCAGAGCCATGAGAGGAGCCGAGTGTTGGACCGACCATCGGCTGGTGCGGTCTGTCCTCAACCTGCACATTGCACCAGCACACAGGAAGAGGCCGAAGCTCACCCGACCTTCATTCAACATGGCCAAGCAGAAGTGCCCGGACGTCAAGGAAAACTTCCAGTCCCACCTTGATGACCTGCTAATTGCCCATGGACCGTTGACTGGCAACCCAACTGAAATGTGGAACCAGTTCAAGGGGATGGTGACGGAGTCTGCCAAAGACGTGCTTGGACCCAAGCAGAGAGTACACCAGGATTGGTTTGATGAGAACAATGAAGAGATCAACAAGCTACTGGAGCAAAAGCGCAGTGCCTTCATCGAGTGGCAGAATGACATCAACTCCTTGTCCAAGAAAGACCGCTTCAAACACCTCCAGAGAAAACCCCAGAGAGAGCTCCGCAACATGCAGGACACCTGGTGGGTCGGCAAAGCAAAAGAACTTAAACACTTTGCTGAATCCAGCAACTCGAAGGAGTTTTTTGGCACTATGAAAGCTGTCTACGGCCCTGCCAGACCCAGCACAACCCCTCTTTTTTCCGCCGACGGCTTCACCTTGCTAAAGGACAAAGGCAGCATCACTGAGCGCTGGAGAGAACACTTCTCAAATCTGCTGAACCTGCCTTCCACTGTCGATCCCACGGCCCTGGACATGATTCCCCAGAAGCCGACACCGGACGACCTTGACCTCCCGCCAACCCTGGACAAGGTCAAGAAAGCGATCAACCAGAATAGCTCCGGCAAGGCTGCAGGCATGGACGGCATCCCCGCAGAGCTCTTCAAGGCAGCTGGACCTGACACCCTTGATGCATTCCTCAACATTCTGACATGCATCTGGGCAGAGGAGAACATGCCACAGGAATTTAGAGATGCTACAATCATCTCCTTGTTCAAGAACAAGGGCAGCAAAGCAGACTGTGCCAATTACCGAGGGATCTCACTCTTGTCCATTGCTGGCAACATCCTTGCAAGAGTCATCCTCAACCGCCTGATCAGCTGTGTATCTGAGGAAGCACTCCCAGAGGCTGAATGTGGCTTCAGACCCAGCCGCAGCACAGTCGACATGGTCTTCTCTGTGAGACAGGTCCAGGAGAAATGCATTGAGCAGCACATAGACCTCTACGCTGTCTTCATAGATCTGACCAAAGCATTCGACACCGTGAACAGAGAAGCGCTTTGGGTCATCCTCGCAAAGCTAAGCTGCCCCAGGAAGTTCACCAACATCATCCGCCTCTTCCATGATGGAATGGCAGGAGTTGTCCAGGCAAACGGCAACACATCCGCACCCTTCGACATTTCCAACGGTGTGAAACAAGGTTGTGTTCTTGCACCCGTGATGTTCAACCTGTTCTTCACGTGTGACCTGACCCATGCAGTACGCTACCTTGATAAGGGGGTGTACCTGAAGTACAGACTAGATGGCTCTCTCTTTGACCTCCATCGACTGAACGCCAGGACCAAGACCATCGAGAGACTGATCCTTGAGGCGCTGTTTGCCGATGACTGTGCGCTGATGGCGGAGTCTGACCTCCAGACCATCGTCAACAGGTTCTCGGAAGCCTCTCGACTGTTTGGCCTCACATCAGTCTCAGCAAGACTGAGGTCCTGCACCAACCAGCCCCAGGCACAAGAGCCCCTTCACCCAAAGTGTACATCGAAGGCACCGAGCTGAAGACTGTCGACCAGTTCAGGTACCTTGGGAGCATCATCTCTTCTGACGGTACTATCGACAAGGAAATCGCAGCTCGCATCAGCAAAACCAGCCAAGCCCTGGGTCGCCTGCGCACTCGTGTGTTGAATAACAACAACGTCAAGCTCTCCACCAAGATCAAAGTCTACAAGGCAGTAGTTCTCCCCAGCCTCCTCTACGGCTGCGAGTCATGGACACTGTACAGAAAGCACCTCAAGCAGCTTGAACATTTCCACATGAGATCCCTGCGCTCACTCATGGGCATCAAATGGCAAGACAAGGTGACAAACCTGGAAGTCCTGGACAATGCTGGTTTAGTGAGTGTTGAAGCCTTGATCTTAAAGACACAACTCCGCTGGACAGGTCATGTCATATGCATGGATGATTCTCGCATGCCACACCAATTCCTGTATGGTGCACTCTCAAAAGGCCACAGGAAGCAAGGATGGCCAAAGAAACGCTTCAAAGACTGCATAAGAGACAGTCTCAAGCACTGCGTCTTCCCGGTAAAGGGACTTGAAGCACAAGCACAAGACAGATCCGGCTGGCGTGCCGCCACCAGCAAAGCCTGCACTCTCTTTGAACACAATCGGCGTGAACGGATCACCAGTGCCACAGCTCGCAGAAAGACAGCGTCGACTCTCCCAACAACTACGTTCCAGTGCCCCCATTGCCCTCGCAGGTGACTCCAGGATTGGCTTGGCCAGCCACACCCGCACCCACAAATAGAAGTCATGCACAATGACGACATCATCGGTTTCGATGGTCTACCCATTACACCAAGGCAAGGACAATATATTTATACTCTTTGATGAAGGTCATACTGTAAGTAGACAATCATCTCCCCAGAGGCACGGGTCTGCCAAGAAAGTGCCTGGTAGTTGTGAAAAACCTGAAGGAATTTACTATTTGTATACTTCACCGGCTTTCAAATTACTGGTACTTTGGTGCTGCATGTGGTTATAAGGCACTTTTTGCAACAGTAATTAGTGCTACACATTGTGATTTTGTGCCTAAAGGCATCAATTAGCTCACCTGGGACTACCCTTGATTATTGCGGTTGATCCAGCGCCTGCAACTGGTACATAGTCTTTAGGTGACACTTGCAACATTTGAATATGTGGCCATGGAGGCGGGGGGGGGGGGGGGGGGGGGGGGGAAGGCAAGGGTGTTGCGGATGACGTGAACATGTAACTCTTATTTTATTCTTGTTTCTATAGGGCTCGGGAAGCTGACGTCATCACGTCGGAGGATACGTGACTCGTGTGCTCATTGGGAAATCACTGTCAGGACAATGTCAGGAAAATCCTGACGTGCTATAGGCAATAACAGCAAGTCTTGCCATCACCGTAGGAAACCGCTAACCAGAATCTGTTTTTGTTTGTTTCCAAAGAGGAAGAAACATGAAGGAAAACATGTTGAAACACTACTTAGCTGCTATCTGAAGTCCATTGCCAGGCTAGCGTGTCCTCTCAAGATGGCGACCCAGCAGCCGACGCTCCTAGGCAACGCGGGGAACTTCCCGAGCCCTATTGTGCAAGTTATACCACTGCACCAAAATTTTCCCTCAGGGATAATAAAGTATTATTGTATTGTATTGTAAGGGGTTGAATGGGTTAACTCATTCTACCCCAGACACACCACAGCAAGGATTGACCATGATAGTTCAAGGGTGATGCCAGCTATTCTGGCATCACCCTTGAACTATCATGGTCGATCTGTGTCCTGCACTAGAGTGCAGTCTTCAGTGGACAACGGCAAAATTTGGGGATTTCGGTGTTGGGGTAGAATGAGTTAAGTCTGACAACAGAGCTAGTATAGGTCGTTTGACACTGGAGCGCACAAGGTATTCGCAAAGATCTCCGCAAAGAACCACTTTTCTATACCAATCTTAGAACCAATATCATACAGTGACAGTTGACCTAACACGATTTACGTTTTACAAACTCGCACAATGCTGTACAGTCGTAAAAATTAGGAATTTTTTTATGAAAAGACTTATTTTACATCCCCAAGCGTGGCCCAGATATATTAAGCCCAGTGTAAGAAAGATACTTTTTCACGTGAATTGGCCAAGTTTTCAAACCTGCGCACAGCGCAGGCAAACATGAAGTCAGCATGCTTGACCTCGATATTGAAATCGGCCGGGGCTCTATGAGGGTATTAAAAATGGCTTGTTCTTGTCTTTTCACCAAATTTGTGCGACTGTGCAGCAAAATCAACAAATCTAGGAGTTCAGTAAAAAATATTCCATATTTGGTCAACTGGCACTAAATGATATTTGTTTTTAACCCATCCAGCCCTGACGCACTACAGCAGGAGATGGGTCCACCATGATAATTCAAGGGTAGTGCCAGATTAGCTTGGCACCTGTCGGCGCCAAGCTAATCTGGCACTACCCTTAAATTATTATGGTCGATCCATCTCCTGCAACAGGTGCGTAGTCGTTAGATGAAGCCTCCACAATTTGGGAAATATGGCCGTCGGGCTGAATGAGTTAAAGTGGTACAGAAAAGTGTTTCTTTGCGGAGATATCTGGGAAAGACGTTGTGCGCTCCGATGTCAAACAGCCTATAGTATCCAACTTTACAGAAACCGCTGCAACGCTTCCACTAGAACATCCTTTTTCTCAGTGGTTAACCCCTTCGCTGCCAATGATCCCAAATTTCACCTCAGAAAAGACCGCACGCTGACTGACATTCTTGAGAGGAGCATAGATGTAAATGAGACAAAAATAGGAAAAGAGAACATAGAACCAACAAGAGACATAAATCCTCATGGACCCCTGCGACAGCGGGGGCTTATGAGGATTTATTCCTCTTGCAGCTGGGTCATGTTCGCCTTGCCCTGGCCATGAAGGGGTTAATACATGGAATACACTCGCAAATGAAGTCGTTCTGCACTATCAGTCAACTGCTTTGAAGATTGTCTACAAGCACATTGGAGCGCATCACTGACCAAATGTTACCAATAGGTGGAGTCATAGACGTCGGTCGGCCTGAAGACAATTTTTTTTTTATTTAGTTGACCGGAAGTTAAAAGTTTTACGTGTGGAGCAGGTCTCAGGCCAACTACAACTATTCTTCAGGTTTAAGTTCAAGAAATATTCATGTAAATACAAGAAGAAGCGAAACAGAACTAATGTCGACATTATTGACACCTTCTTTAATCACAAATCTGATTTTAAATACAAACCATTCCCCACAAAGTCCTATAAAAATTCTGTTTGGTGAGCTAGTCAGTAATTTTGGACCTTACAGCTCCAGGATACAAGCTCAAAAATCACAGATCTGCACATACACGTGATTATATGTATTCATATTTCTGACTACATTCTCAATCGTCAAGTAAACCTGTTGCACAGGTGCAAACACAGCAGTCATTTGTTCATCCAAAACATACAAAGTGTTTGCACTAACAAGAGTTACATAATTTTACATTCAAGTGCTGCTTATTTCATAAAGAGAGGGGGAAATAAAATTGTGTACTCTCATTCATCACAATCTCTCTCTCTCTCTCCCTCTCGCACACATACACAACACAGAGGATTAGCTCATTCGAGACGGACTGCATCGGGTATGCGGCTTAAGACGCATATCCGGATGCCGTGCATCTCAAATGAGCTAATCATTATGCATTAACAGGCACTTGCGCTCTTGAAAATGTGATCCAACGCAACTGGTAGACCTTTGAATTTGAATGATTACAAAAACTGCAAAAAGGCTCACAATATAACGTGCATGTCTCAACATAAATATTCTGATTACTTTGGTGTCCTAGAATAACACCTTGCCCATCTAATTATTCTTCTGATTAGACTTGGTCACCCTTCCAAACCTCTTGTGCATGCAGCCACCGGTACTGTGCAGTGTGTGTGTGATAGTACTATACACAGTACTGTTGGCTGCATGCACGCAGACAACAAGGATTCAGAGCAAAAAAGCTCTCCACTCTGCATTTGGTATGCTCAGCTGCATGCAGTCTGATATGAAAACTAATGAAATTCTACGTATGCCACGTAAAGAGAGAACCAAATATGCAAAAGGACCTTGGCCCAGCATCAACCACAACCGCCAGCTTCGGCCCAAGCACATTTACTCACTCTACTGGTCCATTTTTTAGAAAAGCAAGACGTTCATTGTGTAACAATGAAAATGTCACTTTTCTCAAAAAACTGAGTTGCTGCCTTTTGCCAGATAATGGCAGCACTGAGGAGGTTCTGCCAGGGAGTTTAGTGCATTCACCCTTCGGGTGTCGGTAGCAGTTTTAGTCGCAATGATTTCTTCAGAGACGCAACCCATACCTCCCTTCAGGAATCATAGCGACTAAAACCTCTACAGACACGCAAAGGGTTAGAATATACTCCTGAACTTCTTGCACAAAAGTGCTTGAATTTTGTCTAATACGAGAAGTACTAGCATAAAAACGCACGGCCAATGAAGTATCAGTAAGCCTTCTATGTCTTCAATGTGAGGGTTCAAGATATGATGAACAAAACATTAACCCCCTGTAAGCACACAGCCACCAGGTCCCTTTAGTGGTCACTGCATGTACAGAGGGGTTAAGTTTACTTGCCATGTATCTCTATGCAACACAACTTCAACGAGAATTCAAGAGTTAACTCATTCAAGTCCGCCTCGCATCAATAGCTGCAAAAGTGTCATATAATAATAATAATGAGTCTTTATATAGCGCTTAATCTTCATCAAAAGCTCTAAGCGCTTTACAATCTGTACACAAAAATACAATGACATAATTATGCACATAACAAACAAAACACAATGCCCAAATACACCACTTTTACAATAAACTAAACAACAATACATACATAATAATTTATATTCTAATTAACATTCTGTCCAAACAAGGAGGATTACAGAACTACAACTAAGGCATCAAACACTGGCAGCTATTCAAAGTACAGCTTAAAGAGGTGAGTTTTCAACGACCTCTTGAAGTCAGAGACTGACTCACTGTTTCTGACCTCAAGAGGAAGTGTATTCCACAACACAGGGGCTTGATAAATAAAAGTGCGCTGACCAAATATAGCCTTGCCAATGGCAACGCTATATGACACTTTCACGGCTATCGATGCGGGGTGACTTTTATGAGTGAAAATCTATTTGCCTAATACCACACACAGACTCATGAGGAATGGACTGAGGGCAGCATCAACAGATAGTGCCTGATCTACAGATAGTGCCTGATCTAACTTGCACTAACCCTAGGCTGAGTTTCTCCATCTCCCACAACTTTTTCATTAACCCTTGTAGCCCCAAGGTCCCAGCTCAGCTGTCTGTTCTCAAACAGGAATCATTGTCCACGAGGTGTGAAAAGGTAATCACATAGTTTCTCTTAGACAAAAGATACGATTAGATAGTTTATTTGTCCAGAGCAAAGCAGTGGACAAGAGACAACTGATTTGCAAATTAGAAGGACGTCAAATTGCACGTCTTGATGAATGCAGCGGATTAAAAGCTGAGACAAACATACGATATCACATTTTCGTCCAAGCTATAATCCACTGCGTGTGTCAAAAGATGCACAGTTTATAGACCTCCTAATGATTTACAACACATCTCTGTTATCAACAGAAACAATCAGCAAGCACCCTTCTATCTTTCATCTGAGTATCATAGCACACTCCAGCAGTCAACCCCTGTGTTCTACTTGTCGCCATTCTGTGTGGATTTTGTAACGTCTACCACTTTGTACAGATCGGGTCGACGTTGGTTCCTCAAGGGAATCATGGTGCGAACCTCCTCCACTCTGCCCATATCTGCGACACGAAATATAGTGCAACATTTGAAGAGATGGATAGGCCATGGGCAGACCGTGATGGTTCAGGAGCAGAGCCAGATCAGTTTTGTGTCTGAAAGTCATCTTAACCCTTATCATTCGGAATACACCAGTGTGTGAAATAAGTGTGACTAAAATAGTTCAAGGGTAGTGCCAGAATAGCTTGGCGCCTGTAGGCGCCAAGCTATTCTGGCACCACCCTTGAACTAAAACCATTGGTCTATATTCTTATCTGTAAGTACTGTAGTGTAGCTTGCATATGGCAGTGTACAAATTTGAAGCTTTTAGCCTCAGTATGATATGGGTTAATGACCCTAAGTAAGGTAATCTGGCACGACCCTTGATTTTTCATGGTTCATCTTGTCCTCCATAGAGTATTTAGGCTGAATGAATTTTGATGGTAGTGATGTAATTCTAGTGCAAGACGATCTGTTGTAAGTAATCAGGAAGAATCGGAATGCTCCCATACCTTCATAATTATCATACTGACACAACAATCCAGACTGAAAGCTGTGTAAAATACAATAAAATACCCAACACAACAAGTGACTGTGAAAAGAAGGAAAAAACAAGAAGATTCAAAAGAAAAGATAAATTTTGACTGTCATTGTAGTCTGTTCAATTTCAACAAAAACTTGTAACCATAGAAAAGTGTATAATAATAATAATAATAATAATAATACATGTTATTTATATGGCACATTTCTCATATTTATAATATAACTCAATGCGCAGGCGAAAACCACACACACACACGCATGCACGCACACACACACACACAAAGTCTGCAAGGGGGAGGGGGGGGGGGGGGGTGTTGTACAGTAAACCGTAGAGATTACACGGAAGTCTGCGAGAAAAGGTAAGTTTGTAACTTTGCTTTTAACTGCGTAATGGGGGAGGCATTTCTCAGCTCAGTCGGTAACGAATTCCAAATTAAAGGAGCAGTACACCTGGAAGAGCGTTCACCCACAGATTTGAGATATCAACCCTTACCTATACTCAACCCTTACCTATATCGGCATACAGGATTTTCTCTTCGTGATCCGCTGTCGCTACAACGTCGCCCCTGTTGACAATAACACGTACAGTCAGTAAGTAAATAATAAAAAGTCTATTAACCCCCATGTGTCAACAGTACCCGTGGCTGCATATCCAATGGCCTGAAAAGTGTTAACCCAATTAACCCCACGGCCACATTTCCCAAATGTTGGGGTGTCACCAAACTACAATGCACCAGTTGCAGGAGATGGGTTGAACATGATAATTCAAGGGCAGTTCCAGATTAGCTTGGCGCCTGCAGGCGCCAAGCTAATCTGGCACTGCCCTTGAATTATCATGGTCAGTCTATCTCCTGCTGTAGGGACTCGGGACTGAATGGGTTAATCCTCATGTATGCAGCCGCAGGTACTGTTTACAATACCTGTGGCTGTATACACAAGAGAGTTAACACTGTTCAGGCCACTGGATAATGCCTACTCCTTAACTGTTAGTCTGAGCTTTTTGTTTAAGCTCATTTAGATGTAAAAAGACTCAAAACTCTGGCAGCCATCCACGGAGACTCGCCAGCTGTGGGCGACGCATCAGCCACGACAGTCCAAGTGTAGTGTCTGCTTAGCTTCGTGCCTAATCTGGCACTACCCTTGGACTACCACAGATTATACAACTTACACTGTGTGAGATATGGCAACTCTACTGACAAGTTGTCCAGGCACTGTCCTAAAACTATGCTGATAAGCAAAAGAAATGCAACGTCACTGGAATCATCGGAAACACGTTCGTGTTTCCGATGATTCCAGTGGTGTTGCATTTCTTTTGCTTGTCAGCATATAATGGTCAATCCATCATCAGCTGACAGGTGTTCCCCCCAAAATAAAGTCTGCCAAACCCACCATGGACTGACAACCGTAGAATGTCCCCAGGCAACGTAGGAGGCAGATTCATCACGTGCAGGTGACACTGTGGCAACATACACCTGATTGTCGAGCGCCCTCCCCCTCTGAAGTGCCTCCCAATGAGCAGGGCCTGTTGTCATGTTGAAGGCACCAGGGTACACCAGTAACTTGCAGCCTACAGTGTGAAAAAAATTCATTTTTCTTTAAAAGGTATTTTTTCGAAAAATACTTACCAATGACATGACTACTAGGAGTGTCCACTCCTTGCTCAATTCTAGCCTAAGAACCCGTTGTGTGAACACAACCCGGGAGGCACTCGGGGAACCCCCAGAGGGACCGAGAGTTGTCTCCCGCTCCTACCCACCAGCCCTATTCACCTGTGAACTCCTGTCACGAATTAGGCTCACCAGCGGCAAGCGGGGCAGGTGGGAGGGTCCTTCGAGTCATGTCATCGGTAAGTATTTTTCGAAAAAATACCTTTTAAAGAAAAATGAATTTGTTTCTTCAAAAACATTACCGATGACATGACTACTAGGAGAATGCCGAACAGGAGGAGGGTGCCGCACCAGAAGGTTTTCTCTAGGCCATGGCCCCCTCCTCTCCTTCGACACTCCAAACTCCCTAGTGGGTGCGTACCTACGGCGCCTGTGGCGCCGGGAGGGAGTGTTGTGCCGCCGTGAGGTCCCCCACCAAGGCGAGGTTGTCTCGCTGCCCTGCCAGATCCCGTAGATAGAAGCGGGCGAAAGTAGATTCTGATCGCCAGCCCACCGCAGCCACGATGTCCTTGACAGCGCAGTTCCTGTCGAAGGCTACGCTCGTGGCCATGGCCCGTACTTCGTGCGCCCGAATCTTTAGGCTCTTCGCTCCCTGTGGGGAGAGATCGACATATGCTGAGCGAATCACCCAGCATAGCCAGGAAGAGACTGTCTGTGCTGTAATGTCGTTTCTTCCGGGTCTTAAAGGTAGGAAGAGGCGTGAGCGTCCCCTCCGGACGGCTCTGGTTCGGCGCAAGTACACTCTGAGGGCTCGTACAGGATCTTGTTGCCTGGTCTCTTTGGGGAAGTCTTTCCCGCGTAACGGTCGTAAGGTGATAACCTGTGGTGCCGTCAGTGGAGACCTAGTCTTGGCAATGAAGGCAGGGTCAGTCACAAGATGGACCGAATGATCAGCTCGAAATTGCAGGCATGTAGGCCGGGTTGATAGAGCGTGTATCTCGCTTACTCGTGCCGCGGTGGCGAGCGCCAGCAGGAAGCAGGTCTTCCGCGTCACATCAGCAAGACTGGCCAGCGGTAGTGGTTCGAAACGTGGTGAGTTCAGCCAGGTAAGAACCCATGGCAAATCCCAGCGGGGAAGTAGTGAGCGAGAGGCAGGCCTTTGTAGTCCGAAGTGTGACATAAGATCTGCTAGGTCCTTACATGCGCCGGGATCAGCGCGGCCGAGATGCCGGTAGGTGTCGGCAATCATCGAGAGATATCCCCGAATGGTAATAGGGGCCAGTCCTAGATCTCCGAAGAGCCAGAGGAAGAAGTCCGCAAGTTGGGGGTTTGTCAGTTCGGTGGGGGAGAGACGACGGTCGCTGCACCAGGCACAGAGTACCCTCCATTTTCCCTCATAGATACGTCTAGTCGAGGGCTTGCGGGCTGTAGCGATCGCTTCCACTGCAGCACCCGAGAAGCCTCTAGCGGAGAGGGCTTGCCGCACAACCTCCAGGCGTGTAGCAGTAAGCGTTCCGGACAAGGGTGGAACAGCGCCTGACGTGGCTGCTTGAGCATAGTGCGGGGCGAGGGGAGCAGTAGAGGAGGGTGAGTGGCGAGGCTGATCAGGTCGGTGGACCAGGAACGAGTCCAAGCGAACGGGGCGACCAGGAGCAGGATCGCATTGGTTCCTCGCAGCTTTAGGAGGACTTTGGGAACAAGGACTGTCGGGGGAAAGGCGTACGCTATGAGTCCGTCCCAGGGAATGGATAGGGCGTCGACCGCCCAAGCCAGGGGATCCGGTACTGGGGATACGAAGAGGGGAAGCTGGTGATTCCACCTCGTGGCGAACAGGTCCACCATCGGGGTCTCCCAGTGAGAGCAAATCATCCGGAAAATGTCCTGGCGTAGCGTCCATTCCGTGTGAATGAGCTGTCCTCGACGAGATAGGGAGTCCGCCAAAACATTCAGGCGACCGGGGATATGGCGAGCGCTGAGAGTCAAATCGCGGTCCTCGCACCATCGCATCAATCGGTACAGTAGCATGCAAAGATCGGGTGAATGAGTTCCTCCCTGCTTCTGTATATACGCTACTACTGTTGAGTTGTCCAAAAGGACGAGAAGATGCTGGTGCCTGAGTTGCTCTTCCCAAACGATGATGGCCTGCCACACCGCTTGCAGTTCCAACCAGTTGCTGTGTTTGTCCGCGAACTCCGGAGGCCAGAGGCCGGACGTCGTGGAGAACTGAGGAAGCAGGTGGGCTCCCCAACCAGCCCGACTCGCGTCGACACACAGGGAGAGGTGAGGGGATGGGGAGGAAATGGGGACTCCCAGAGCCAACCAAGCTCTGTCGGTCCACCGTAAGAGGTGGGGGCGTACCAGTGGGGACACGGGGACGATCGTGGTCAAGTCGCCCGAGGAGGGATGCCAGAGCAGAAGGAGATGAAGTTATAGCGGTCGGGAGTAGAGACGCCCGAGGGGGATAAGATCCGCTGCTGCGTTGATCAGGCCCAGAAGCTGAAGCCAGACCCTGGCGGGGGCTGCCTGTTGCTGATCTACCAACGCGGCGAGGGCGGATAACTTCACAATCCGTTTCTCTGGCAAGAGTACCCTGTTGCGGTCCGTGACAAACTCCATGCCTAGGTGGATGAAGTGGCGCGCAGGAGTGAAGTCCGACTTTCCGGTGTTGACCAGGAATCCCAACCGGTAAAGCAGCCGTAAGAGGGCGTCCCTGTCTGCCACAAGCGCGGTCTCCACCTGATTTCTCAAGAGTAGGTCGTCAAGATAATTTGACGTCGGACTGGACGACGACTGCCTCGCCTTGGCCACTACAGCATCCATGATGCGGGTGAAGGCCCAGGGGCTGAGGTTGAGACCGAACAGAAGGGCGCAAAACTGGTAAATCACTCCTTCGAACGCGAAGCGCAGGTACTTCCTGGCAGACGAGTGCATGGGAACATGTAGGTAGGCGTCGGACAGATCTAAACTGACCGCGTAGTCCATGGGTTGAACCGCCGCCCGAAGGGCCCTTGTCGTCTCCATCCGAAAGGAAGGGGCCGCGATGAAGGCGTTCAGCGCCGACAGATCTATGACTGGCCGCCACTTGCCGCCGGGTTTGGGCACCACAAACCGTCGGCTGTAAAAGGCGGGCGAGTCCGGACGCTGCACTACCTCTGTGGCCTGCTTCGACAGGAGAGCCACGACTTCTCCTCGCAGAGTGGCGGCCTTGAGGACGTCGGACGGCACCTCTGTCCAAAGTGGAACGGAGCGCAAAGGCGGAGGAGAGCGGAACGAGATCCGTAATCCTCTGGTGACTACGTCCAAAACCCAGGGCTCGTCTCGAAACAGCGAGCGCCACTCCTCGCTGAATCGTGCTAGCCTCCCACCGACTGGAGCCCCGACGACGGTCGGCGGGGGCGGAAACGGGGACAAGTCAGGTGGCCCGCCCGCGCCCAGGGCGACGGGCGGGATGGGGCAAGGCGGGGGTAGGGGTGCTAGCTGGGCCAGGGCGACGGAAGGACGGGCGACGGCGCGGCGCAGCTCATGGCGGGGCAGACGGGTCCGAGGTGACACGCTTACGCGCCCGCAAGGAGCGCCCCAGGGCCGTGCGGGCAGGAGGAAAGCGTTGCTCGACAGTCTTTGCGAGGCCAACGGTCAGAGTTGGAGTCCTTCACCGTCTGCCAAGTATCCCCGAAGAGCAGAGGCCCTCCCAGGGGGGCCCGACGTAGCTGGGTACTCAGGTCGACTGGCATTCCACTGCAAGCCTGTAGGACGGCGTCACGTCGCATAAGGTCGCAGTTAGCCGCAGCCGCCATCGCGTTAACCGATGAGTGATAAGCCGCGCGGTTCCCAGCCTCCGCCATGACTAGTAGGTCTCCCAGGAGGGGAGACAGAGTAGGCTGCCAAGCTTCCTCGAGACGCCGGATGAAAGCCTGAGTGAGCAAGTCCAAGAAACCGGAGCAAGCGAGCGTGTTCCGGACCAGCGACGCCGTCCTATCCAGTCCCTGTGGGAAGGATCGTTTCAGCATAGACGCCCCTCCGGCTTGCATCAGAGCGGCGGGATCCACGGGAGGCAGCAGGCAGAGGAACGACTGTGAATGGCCGGCGTACCAATCCTGTTGAAACGCGATGGCCAGAGCGGAAGGCCATCTCCCGTCCGCGAAGAAGTCCGAGTTCCGAGTCTCCGAAAGCAGGTGAGACGAGAAAGCGTCCCGCGGATCAAAAAAACTAGCCGGCTGTGGGAGGGACTTGAACCTCTTGACAGTCCTATCCGCGTCCACGAAGGCGGAAATCTTCCTCTTCACAGGCGGTGAAGCCGGACAAACATCCTCAGGTAAGGCGGCGGCGATGAGCTTGGCAGCTCCGTCCAGCGCCAGCCGCGTGTCCATCCGGGTAGAAGAAACCTGTCTGACGGAGGCCGACCCACTGGAAGCCGAAGAGGCAGAAGCTGAAGAACGGCTGAGGCCTCCGAGTAACCAGTCCGAAGAATCCTCCGGCGCCAAACTGAGGGTGTCGAAGTCCCGCTGTCTGGAAACCGGCGACCGAAGAGGGCAACGAGGGCTCCGAGGCCGGGAATCCCGTTGACGGAGAACCGCAGCGGACGAAGACTCCCTCCGCAGCGGAGAGCGGTAGTCTGAACGACGCGGTGAGGGTCTCCTGTGTGCCGAGGGCGGATCCCAACGGGGAGAACGGCTGCGACGAGAGGGAACGGAGCGGTGAGGACGAGGAAGGGGGGAAGTGGCCGGTCGCTGGGAAGAGGGACGGGACGAACGGGAGTCCAAACGAGAAGGGGAACGCGAAGAAGGTGAAAACCGTCTGCGGCGAGGGGAGTCCCGATGCGACGAGCGATGAGAAGAGAAGGTCCTCCTACGATCGTGCGAAGGAGAGCGGAAACGTCGAGCAGAAATCCCGTGTCTACGTTCTTCACAACCAGGAGGCTCCAGACGAGTGCAAGTGTGTCTCTCTGAACCAGGCTCTTGGGAGAGGCGGGTTACTGGCCGGCCAGGGGACCTCCAGCGGGATCCCGGCGGCTTCCTCAGAGACGAGTGGGGAACGACGGTGGAGGAGGGACGCCACGAGCGTCCCACCAAACCAGGCTCTTGGGAGAGGCGGGTTCTTTCCACCAACTGTGTCCGGGCGCGCTCTCGAACGGAGGCAGTCTTGACGGTCGAACTCCCACTCCGTGCACTAGTCCCTTGATTACTCAGTGGCGTTATCTGCGTCGGATCCCGTTGGTCTCGCACGTCCGGTGCCGGGGGCACAGCGGAAGGCGTCTCGGTAAACTTCAAGGTACCCGCGAGGGCAGGAGGCTCCCTCCTATAAAAGTTCCAGAGAGTAGACCACCGCAGTTCCGGCCATGAAGCACAGACGTCACACGTATGGTCGGACGCACACCCAGCGCAGGGGAGACAGACTGCATGTTTATCCGACGGCCACTGGAAGCCTCCGCATTTTGTGCATGTCATCAGTAGGTCACTGCAACACACAAAACATGAAGGCACTCGGCGAGTGTCCACCAAGCTCCCCGTTAAGCTTTAGGCCCCCAAGCTACAGTGGCGTTAAGCACCCAATTAACCAACGTATGGTTCACCTGCCGTCAACATTTAATTAAAACCACGGCGGAGGGAAAACAAACCCTGCCGGGACAGGTAAGCATCCAAGCCTCCGTCATAATGCAGGGCGTCTAAACCGTAAGCCTAAATAAGTTAGGCATGGCCTAGGTACAGAAACGGAACTCACTCGCATCCGGGAATGGCGCGAAAAGCCCGCCAAAACCGGCGCCAACATTCTTCAGCTAATCAGGCAACCAAACAGAGGCCAAAAAACCCCACACGAGGGAGAAGCGACGCAAAAGGCAAGCTGCTCGTGCCTGTGCCCCGCCCGGGCAACCAGCCGAGGCCCCTCTAACTACCTTACCTCTCAGTCGGAGTGGTACAAGAAGGAGAAAGTTCCATGACCCCCACAGCCCGATCGGTAAAGCCAGAGAGGGAACCCTTGAACAAGACCGCAGCTGCAGTCGCCCAACATCGTACGAGTAGAAACCAAGGCCGGCGAAGACGAAGCACGCAAGGCAGACCGAACCGGTCGAAAAAACTTCTAAGTCCAGAGGCTAGAGAAAACACGTCTGAACGCGTGAGCCTAAGAAGCGTGACTGGAGTTCACAGGTGAATAGGGCTGGTGGGTAGGAGCGGGAGACACCTCTCGGTCCCTCTGGGGGTTCCCCGAGTGCCTCCCGGGTTGTGTTCACACAACGGGTTCTTAGGCTAGAATTGAGCAAGGAGTGGACACTCCTAGTAGTCATGTCATCGGTAATGTTTTTGAAGAAACAAACAAACATGCGCGCACACAAACTATGAATGAATACAATGAGTGTAAAGATTTAAATTCTGTGCAGTTGAGGTGCTGAGCCAATCTGGCACTACCCTTGAATTATCATGGTCGATCCATCTCCTGCTGTAGGGCGTTGGGGCTAAAGACTGCATTACCATTCAGAAAGTAGACTGGCATTGACAGTTCAAGGGTAGTGCCACTGCCAGAAAAGCTTAGCACCTAAAGACACAATGCTATTCTTACATCACCCTTCAACTTGAACAGCCAATCCATGAAATCCAGACCAAAAAAGGTGACTGCCATGCTGATGCAATCAAAATGTAGAGAAGAGCCCAGCGGAAAAAGAAACATGCTTCGAAATGACAGTTACAAAACAACTGTGTTGTAACTGTCATTTCTAAGCATGTTTCTTTCTCCGCTGGGTTCTTCTCAGCCAATCCATGCCCTAATATGTTACAGAACATAAGTGGTCGTTGAGCAGTAGAAAAAAAAAGTTACCTCTCTGAGCATACAGCTGAGCAAGTTCTGCAAACCGGATGTCGTAGCAAATGGCAACACCGACTCGGCAATAAGCTGTCACAAAAGAAATTGGACACAGAGGAGTAGTTCTATGCACAAATTTAACACCTTCGCTGCCAATGGTGATGAATTTCATGTCTGAAACCACCACACACTGACCAACATTCGTGTAAAAAAAAAAAAGATGTAAATGGGAAAGTGTATAGGCACACAGAACACAGGACTAACAAGAGACATAGATCCTCATGAGCCCCCGCATGCGCGGGGGCTCATGAGGATTTATGTCTCTTGCAGCTGGGTTGTGGTTGTCTTGCCCCCACAGTAAAGGGGTTAAAGACATCGTCCTTAGTTTCATGCACTACAACAATGTCAACAAACAGGTAATACTCCTTCGTGACACAGCAGAAGCAGTTTTGAGATATCAACCTCATGAGCAATCACCTGTCTTTAAAGACCGTCATTTAGGTGGCTGTGGCCACTAACCCTAACCCTGGCTGTCGCCACCTAAATGATGGTCTTTAATGACAGGTGACACTTTTTGCCCTTCAATACTTCCCTTGAGAGAGCACCTGTTTATTATTAAGACCACATAATTTAGCAAAAAAGATGGTTGCCCAAAATACGTTCAACTGTACTGCGTCGCCAAGTCTCTTTTACATCAGCTAGGACGCCATCTAGCTCTGGTCATTACTACACAATACCTTGAACTGCTTGGAACTAACAGGGGATATCATAGCACTGAAGTGTCTGTGGATTCTGTGATTTGCACACAAGTTCACGAGATAAACAGACCATGATAGTTCAAGAGCGATACAAGAACAGCTTGGCACCTGGAAGAACCAAAGCTCTTCTCAGCACCTCCCTTGAACTATCGTGGTTGTTCCGTCTCCTGCTATAGGGTATCAGGGCTGAATGGATTTAATAAGGCTTTTGCCTTACGTGTATTGAAGCAGGTGAGAGTGCTCCCTGGACTTAACGCATCCGACTCCTTGAAGGTGATCTTGCCTGGCACATCGATGTCAAACAGGTGAATCTGAAATTATGACACTGGTTGTTATTGATGTGTGCGTTTGGAAGATGCAATACTAGGAGTTTACCATTGCTACTGATAATTCCCTCATAACAGAGCTGTAACCACATTTAGCTGTGGGTTCAGCGTTCACGCTAAAAACTGATGACAGACGAAGCTTGGTGTCAATAATGGACATCCTTAACCCATTAAATCATGAGGTCCAAATTTCACAATGTTTAAATTGTCTGTGAAACTATAATACAGTTCAGGAGAAAGATCAACCATGACAGTTTGAGGGTGGTGCCAGGACAGCTTGGCGCCTCAGGGCGCCAAGCTGTTCTGGCACCACCCTTGAACTGTCATGGTCAAATTTAATTCATGTTACAGTGTATCAGTGCAGGGTTAAACCCACAACAGGGGTCCGTGGCGCAGCGGTAAAAGCGCCTGCCACCAATGCAAGAGGTGTGAGGATCGATACCCGGTTCCAGCATTGAACTTTTCTCCTCTAGTAAGTGTCACCGTTAATTCGGGCGGACCGTTGGGGGTTCTTTCACCGGGTACTCTGGCGCTTTCTCCCCCACGACTTTGGTATCAGTTTGAGCCAACTTAATCAAATTTCAAATATAAACGATTTGAATTTCCAAAACTTCAGTAGCTCGCTTCAGCTTAGCACCGCGTGAATGTTCTGTGTTTATGTACAGTGTGTGAGTGAATGCGCGTGATTCACGTGAGCGTGCTTGTTGGGTTCAGTTCGCGGCGGCACTTTGAGCCGATTTTCAATTTGGATAAAGCGCCTATTTAATGCGCTGATTTATTTATTTATATAAAGCACGCGCAGGCATAGAGGAGCATATGCTGTCTATCGGTGTGTAAGTATGACACTGCCAGCATGCTGAGATAACCAGATAGCTGACTGCCAGATGCAGTGCCTTTAACCCCTAGTGTATGCAGCCACTGGGACTATGAACAGGGGGGTTCAAAAGTGTATGCAGCCACTGGGACTATGAACAGGGGGGTTCACTAGTGTATGCAGCCACTGGGACTATGAACAGGGGGGTTCACTAGTGTATGCAGCCACTGGGACTATGAACAGGGGGGTTCACTAGTGTATGCAGCCACTGGGACTATGAACAGGGGGGGTCACCAGTTTTGGACTATTAATGCCCTGTACAGAGCTATACATTCATAACCATGAAATACTTCCTGAGTGAAACAGTTTTCAATTTCGCTTACTATAATTTTCATAAAGTATAAAAATACTAGAAAGGCAAAGGCGTTATGGCCCACTTGTATGACCGATCCACACACGTGTGACAATAAGAAAAGGGATGGCTTCTGTACCAACAAAATCCATGTTCTCTCAAAATTTAATCAGATTCACTCATCTGTGAAACCCCTGAGCTTTGCGATGAGTCGACTAAATTAGTATACATAGGAAGGTCTTATCATCAGTTACCTTTGTGCCAAGTTTGATTGAAAAGTTTGCAAAAACGCTAATAACTACAATTCTATCAAAAATTGGCATTTTATACATATTTGTCGACCTCTTATGACCTCGACCTTTCCTGAGGGGACATCCAAATCAGTATGCATAGATAGGTCTTACCATCAGGTATCTCTGTACCAAGTTTGGGTTTGAAGTTGTGAATAGTAATTGAGAAAAAAAAACATTTCTTGGCAAAATATATCTATTTTTTACCTATTTCCTGACCTCTTGTGACCCTTGACCTTTCTGAGGGGTCATCCAAATTAGTATACATACACAGGTCTTACCATCAGGTATCCCTGTAGCAAGTTTAAAGTTGTGAATAGTATTTGAGAAAATACATCTTTTGTCAAAATATGGCTATTATGGACCTATTTCCTGAGCTCTTGTGACCCTTGACCTTTCCGAGGGATCACCCAAATTAGTATGCATAGATAGATCTTATCATCAGGTATCTTAATACCAAGTTTGAGTCTGAAGTTGTGTGAATAGTAATGGAGAAAAAACATCTTTTGTCAAAATATGCCTATTTTTTTAACTATTTCCTGAGCTCTTGTGACCCTTGACCTTTCCGAGGGATCAGCCAAATTAGTATGCAAAGAAAGGTCCTACCATCAGGTATCTTTGCACCAAGTTTGAAGTTGTGAATAGTATTTGAAAAAATAAATTATGTCAAAATATAGCTATTGTTTGATATATTTCCTGATCCCCTGTGACCTTGACCTTTGTGACGTCATTCAAATTGATATTTTTAGGAAGATCTTGCCACAAAGTATCCTTGGGCCAAGTTTGAAGACTTTGGCTTGAATAGTCTCCGAGAAAACGCCAACGTTAAAGTTTTTACCATGAACGACAGAAGACAGTGGACGGACAACGGTCGGACGACCATTGGCCTAGAACATACTCACTTTTGCTTCGCACGTGAGCCAAAAATGAGAAAAACCTTGAAATATGTTTAAAGATGTGTTTCCAAAACAAGAAAAATATGTGTTTGTTCATTACATATATACAGTATGTGTACCTTTCTGTGCACCCCGACCATAGTGCCATCAGGGCTGAAGATGGTTGATGTGTTGTACAGTTTTCCATCACTACCCTTCTCTGGAATCGAACCTGTTCAAAAAAAGAAAAATAGAAAAAAAGTCACCTAAATGCATACAGGTGAAAAGATTGGCCAGCATGTCAGTAATATAAAATATTCAGCAGTGAAGTTCTTCGCAAGAAAATCTTCACTACTCCAATCTTTACTGGATGGTTGCAGGAATATCTAAATCCAGACCAAAAAGGTGACTGCCAAGTGTGTAAAATGCACAGAAGAACCCAACAGCAGAAGAAACACACATAGAAAAGACAGTAAAAATACAACCAACGGAGAAAGAAACACGCTTAGAAATAGCAGTTACAACACAACCAACGGAGAAAGAAACACGCTTAGAAAAGACAGTTACAACATAATTGTGTTGTAACTGTCTTTTCTAAGCGTGTTTTTTTTCTTTCTCTGTTGGGTTCTTCTCTGCAGGAATATTACAAATACTGAAAGGAGGCCCGTGCAGCCCTGAAATATGGGCCAACCATGGTAGTTCAATGATGGTGCTAGAGCAGCTTGGGACCCTGGGGTTCCAAGCTATCCTGGCACAATACTTGAACTGTCATGGAGAATATTTCTCATTAACTGTAATACACATTAACTCTTTCAGCCCGGCGCACGTATTTCTCACATTTTGGAGGCGTGATCTAATGACTATGCACCTGTTGCAGGAGATGGATCGATCATGATAATTCAAGGGCAGTGCCAGATTAGCTTGGCGCCAACAGGTGTCAAGCTAATCTGGCACTGCCCTTGAATTATCATGGTTGACCCATCTCCTGCTGTAGTGTGTCAGGGCTGAAAGGGTTAAGGAATTTGGACCTCAGGGCTGAATGTGTTCAATTGACAGTAGTACCTGTTTTGTGTAACCTCCTTTCTTTTGCTAGAATAAGTGGTCGAAAAAGACAGGTGCTATCTGAAGAGAAGTATTGAAGGTCGAATGTGTCACCTGTCATTAAAAGACCATCATTTAGGTGCCTACAGCCATAGTCACTACTACAGCCACAGTCACAGCTACAGCCATAGTCAATACTACAGCCACAGTCACAGCTACAGTCACAGCTACAGCCATAGTCAATACTACAGCCACAATCACAGCTACAGCCATAGTCAATACTACAGCCACAGTCACAGCTACAGCCATAGTCAATACTACAGCCACAGTCACAGCTACAGCCACAGCTACAGCCATAGTCAATACTACAGCCACAGTCACAGCTACAGCCACAGCTACAGCCATAGTCAATACTACAGCCACAGTTACAGCCACAGCTACAGCCATAGTCAATACTACAGCCACAGTCACAGCTACAGCCACCTAAATGTCTTTAATGACAGATGATCTCTCATCGTTACGTTTGTGGTTGTGTTATTCTTTCTAGCGTGTTAATCATAGGAAAAGATCTGATGTTCAGTTGAGTTATTTTAGATCAGAATCACGTACCTTGTTAGTAGGATTCATTCTCTTTTGCATGGGGAATTGCGATCGATTCTTGTTGTGTAGCGAAAAGTTCGTTACATTGTTATGAAGTCCGTTACATTGTTACGAAGTCCGACCTAGACTTCTGACGAAAGGTTCGGAAAAGGGCGCGATTATTCTAGCGACCTCAAATATGATGTCAAGGTTGTGTAGTACACTTGTTGGCTACATTTCGCAATATTAATGGAATGCACAGGCTAGATGTTAGTGGAAGATTGTAGAGAAATTTCGAGTGTTTTTTTTAATGAATATTAATGAGTTTTGGTTACATTTTCTTTTCTGATTGGTTGAAATCTGTAAAATAGTATAAAAGAGAATGTTAGGAAATATGTGTGTGCACTCTATGGGAGACGCAATGTATCAGAATTGTGGATGCATTGTAGAAAGACAGTGTACCAAAGTGTGGATGCAATTGTGGATGCATTGTGCTGAGATTTACTTACGCCTGTCACCCTTACCCGGGTATAGGCCGTCGACGAGAGACCTCCAGCAACTCCTGTCCTGTGCTTCTCCTTCGATTCTACTCCAGGTGGTTCCCATTCTCTTGATGTCTGCTTGGAGGTCTCGACGCCAGGAGTTTCTCGGCCTACCTCTTTTCCTCTTTCCCTGGGGGTTCCATGACAATGCCTGCCTAGTGATACTGGAAGCTGGCTTTCTCAGACTGTGACCGATCCATCCCCATCTTCTTCGCCCAATTTCATTCTCTGCTGTTATCTGCTCTGTTCTCTCCCAGAGTCTGACGTTGCTGATCTTCTCTGGCCAGTGGATTTTCAAAATTCTTCTAAGGCAACTGTTCATGAAGGTCTGTACTCTGTTGACTGTGGTTTTTGTCAATCTCCAAGTCTCTGCTCCATATAGGAGAACTGCTTTTACATTGGAGTTGAAAATCCGGACTTTGGTGTGTTGTGACAGTTCTCTGGAACTCCACACTTTTTTCAACTGGAGAAAGGCTGCTCTGGCTTTACCGATTCGTGCTCTGACATCTGCATCAGTGCCGCCTTTTTTGTCTATGATGCTCCCGAGATAGGTGAAGGACTCCACCTCCTCCAACGGGGTGCCAGCAAGCAAGACTGGTTCTTCCCTATTACACGCTTGGCAGTCACCTTTTTGGTCTGGATTGGTTCTTCCCTGGTTGCGTTCAGCCTCATTGTCTTTGTTTTCTGTTTGTGAATGGTAAGGCCCACTTGGGACGAGATGTCAGCAAGCCTCGTGGTCTTGTCCTGCATTTGTTGATGAGTGTGGGACAGTAAAATTGTGCTGAGATTGCATCGTGAAAATAAAATATTGTTGGAACTGTTACTCCAGTGTGGTCTACAACCTTGTGCCACGTGTGACGAGTTGCAACCGAGTGAAGTTTCTTTACAAGAACCCTATGTGAGTGCATCTGGTGTGACTGCATCATACAACAACTACCACGTAACACTCATAAAGGTGGTCACTAAAAACACATTCTGCAGTAACAGATGTTTTGTTTACCTCCTATAAGAAAAACCTGATTGTCCTTGGCAGCTTTTGACAGCGCCTTTGTGGAGGGGCCAGGAATAGGTTCAGCATACTCTGGGAAATATCCAGTTCCATATGGAGAGTTGAAACACTCCTAGAAAACACATGGTTAACCCATTAAGTCCCAATGCCCTAGAGCAGGAGATGGATCAACCATGATAATTCAAGGGTAGTGCCAGATTAGCTTGGCGCCTGATGGCACCAAGCTAATCTAGCACTACTTTTGAATTCAACCGTGATAATTCAAGGGCAGTGTCAAATTAGCTTGGTGCCTGATGTGCCAGGCTAATCTGGCACTACCCATGAATTATCATGGTCAATCCATCTCCTGCAACAAGCACATAAGCAATGGGTGACATCTCCAAAATCTAGTGCCCGTTGGGCTAAATGGGTTAAGAAAAGTGCATGACTTGGTGCGTAAAGTAAGTGACACATCAGCTTCATCTAGTAATGCTGATTTATTTCAAGAAGAGGTGATCACAGGCCTTAAGGCTTCCCTACACGGAGAAACGAAATAGACAAGAAAGGAAACATTTTCATTGCATCGAAATGCCGCCTCCGCACACGCAGAAACGCGGTGAAAATTTATTTTGATTGGTACACGGGAGGTAACTCTTCACAGACACATGCTCTGGTTGAATCGGTGGATATCGGGTCATATTTCTGACTACTGATGCTAAAAATAAAACATATAAGACAGGTGTGCCTTCGCTTACACAATACAAGTGAATTCCCAACCATATCGAATAAACTATCATGGTCGATCTGTCTCCAGAACTGTGACATAGACCTTAAAAGATATCTTAAAAAAAGCAACAATTTCATCCTCTGGATACAAAGAGTTCAGAAGCCCACAGCATGTGTCGTCCGCACTGGTATGGAACCGACTAGTATCTGCACCATCCCATCATTTCCTTTTTTTTCACCATTTAGTGGCCCTGGCAATTAATAATGAACCACGTGGTCTGCTTGGGAGCAAATGCTGTAAGTTATATACCACAATGAATAGACATTTTTAATTGCTAATTTTACACTAGAAACTTACAGGAAGAGCCACCATATTAGCACCAGCGGCTGCTGCCTGTTTCACCATGGACACTGCACGTGCAATGTTGTCAACTTTTGATGCTCCAACTGCCAACTGCACCAAAGCAAGCTTGAATTCTAAAATTATGAAAAAGCAAAAACGTATTCAGCCAGACTGCATTATTGAAACACAATAAACTAAGTAAGTATGATCAATATTCCACAAATAAACCAAATTTAAAAAATAGTTTTTGCAAACACCTTTAAAAGGAGTAAAATAATAAACATCCAATTGCAAGAGACATAGATCCTCATGAGCCCCTGCACATGCGCGCAGGGGGCTTATAAAAATCTATACCTCCCAACGTTCTTAGTAGTAGTAGTAGTAGTAGTATTGTGAGGACAAAATAGGCCGTGAGGCCTTTATAAATGTCCTTTCTTTCTTTAGTTCCTTTATGGGTCTGCTATGCATGCAATTTTCCTATAAAATCATTTATCATAGGAATAAAAAATCTCTTTAAATTTTGGTAATTCGTCCAGCTGGTTTTTAAAAGAATTTATATTAGATGCTTTTTTTAATGAAACTGGTAAGTCATTCCAAACAATGGCAACTCTGTTGAGTGTTAGTAAAACAAAACTTCCGCAGGTTAGTGTTACAGTGCTGTACAAAGATTTTCCCTTCAGAATTTCAGGTTCTGTCACAGAATGGTGTTGCAAAAAAGTCGTTCCACTTTAGGTCGTCGATGCCATTATAAATTTTAAAAACTTGGATTAAGTCTCCACGTATTCTACGTCCGCGTAAGGAGTGTAATCCAAAGCATCTGAGTCTGTCTGAATAAGTCATATTTCTACATTCTTTGACCAGCTTTGTTGCTCGTCTCTGTACCCTTTCGAGTGCAGCTGATTGTCTCTTTAAACCTGGGTACCATACAGTGTTTGCATATTCTAAATGTGGTCTGACTAGTGATTTATACAGTTTAATAAAAATGTCCTTGTCCAAATAATTAAAAGCTCTCTTAATTACTCCAACCATTTTGTTGGCCTTATTGATGCAGTTCTGAATATGGGGGTCAAAAGATAGAACTTTGTCGAAGACCACACCTAAATCTCTTTCCTCCTCACAAGATACCACCTATTTAATGTTGCTGTTCACTTTCATCAAGTAATCGTGTTCAGGATTGTTCCTTCCAGCATGTAAGACCTTGCATTTCTCTACATTAAAATGTAAGTCCAATGTGTCGGACCACTCTTGCAAGTGATCCAAATCGTGCTGCAACACGTCTTTATTGCTCGATTCATTATAGATTTTAGTATCATCTGCAAAAATTTTGCACATGCTATTAACACAATCTGGCAAGTCATTTATAAATATCGTAAATAATATAGGTCCTAAGATGCTACCTTGAGGTATGCCGCTCAGTACCTTTATTTTGTCCAATTTTGCTTCTCCAACCTTTACCATTTGTTCTCTTGCATGTAAAAAACTTCTTATCCAGTTGGAAATGTTTCCACATACACCATAGGCCTCTAGTTTCTGAAGAAGCCGTTCATGAGGAACAGTGTCGAATGCTTTTCTAAAGTCTAAGTATATGATGTCAACTGTTTTTTTGTTGTCCAGTAAGGAGGTTATATCATCCATAACCTGTAGTAGCTGAGTAACACATGATCGTTTCCTTCTAAAACCATGTTGGCATTCAGTGTACATATTATTCACCGTGAAATGATTAACGATCTCATCTCGGACTATAGACTCTAAAACTTTACATACTATACACGTTAAGCTTACTGGCCTGTAGTTTCCTGCATCTGACCTAGAACCTTTTTTAAAAATCGCACTTACCTCTGCGGTTCGCCAGTCTTGCGGTACAATACCTGATTCAAGGGAAAAAGTAAACAATGTGCAAAGTGACTCTGCCAACTCATTACACAACTCTTGTAAAACTCTGGGAGTGATGCAGTCTGGACCTTGAGTTTTGGAAGGATTCAACTCCTTTAGTTTTTCTTGACAATATCAGGAGTTATTATGATATCTGTTAAGGTGCACCCATTCGATTTTGAGCCTCTACCAAGCAACGGAACATTACTCAAATTTTCTTCCACAAATACACTTGAGAAGAATTTATTCAATGTTGCTGCCTTTTCATGATCTACTACAGCAAGTGTGCCATCTTCTTTTTTAAGTGCATTTATTCCAGAATTATATTTAGTTTGTTCCTGTACATACTTCCAAAACACTTTGGGGTTCATTTTACATTTATCTGCAATATTTCTTTCATGCAATTTTTTGTTACGCTTTATTAATTTGTTACAGTCATTTCTTAGGGTAATATATCTTTGGTAATCTCTACCTTCTTGAGTTTGAAGATATCTTTTGTATAACTTGTATTTCTTTTTAATCATTCTTAAAGTACCCTTATTCATCCAAGATGGTGTGGTTCTCTTCACTTTTGGGATGTGCAACTCCATACCTTTCAGAATCAAGGACTTAATTAATGCCCAGAAATTTTCCACTCCGCAATTTTCAGGTTTAGTAGTTGTAAAGTCAATATTTGCCATATATGCTCTCAGACTATCATAGTCTCCCTTCCCAAGGTTAAGGGAGTGTTTAATACTCTGCGTCACCTTAACCTTAGGTACATACAGCTGGAAGAGTAAAACATCATGGTCACTCTTGCCAATGGGATCCAAGTGTTGAATATCTGACATTAGCAACTCGTCATTTACTAAGATTAGGTCATCTAATGTCGACCTCTGACCTTGCCTATGTCTTGGGTTTTTCACTATTTGAATCAGGAAGGCGTCTCTTATGCACTCAACAATTTGATTATTTTTTTCCCCTGTCCAGGAGCCATCCCATCCTGCACAAGGGAAATTAAAATCTCCGAAAATGCAAATTTTGTCATATGCTTGTATCTCCTCGGATCGTAAAAGTTGTAATAGTAAATCTGTGTTTTCAGTTGTGGAGTTCGGGCTTCTATACACACAACCAACAAGAATTTTTTCACCAGAAGCACTCACAAAATAGTACCATAAGCTCTCTTCAAACTTACTATTGTTCAGTGTTTCACATTCTTGAGCATTTAACTTTTTATTAAAATAAAGGGCAACTCCTCTTTTAGGGTTTGTGTTAAGAAACATATCATAATTCTGTAATGAGTATTCTGAATCCAATGGAGTATAGATCTGGTTTTTAGCTTTTACTTCGGTAAGACCAATGATGTCAGGCTTTATATCATCAATCCTTTTTAAAAGTTCACTCTTTTTATTTAACAGGTAATCGATATTACTATAGATGACGATGCAAAAATTGGAATCACTTGAAAACAAAAGACAAGACGATGAACAAGAAGAAGGATGACAAGACAAAGAGGAATCTGAAGTTTCTGAAGTTGAATGTCTAGTGTCATTTTCAGTATATGTACTTACTTACTTACGCCTGTCACTCCTACCCGGGTATAGGCCGTCAACGAGAGACCTCCAGCAACTCCTGTCCTATGCTTCTCCTTCGATTCTACTCCAGGTGGTTCCCAGTCTCTTGATGTCTGCTTGGAGGTCTCGACGCCAGGAGTTTCTCGGCCTACCTCTTTTCCTCTTTCCCTGGGGGTTCCATGACAATGCCTGCCTAGTGATACTGGAAGCTGGCTTTCTCAGACTGTGACCGATCCATCCCCATCTTCTTCGCCCAATTTCATTCTCTGCTGTTATCTGCTCTGTTCTCTCCCAGAGTCTGACGTTGCTGATCTTCTCTGGCCAGTGGATTTTCAAAATTCTTCTAAGGCAACTGTTCATGAAGGTCTGTACTCTGTTGACTGTGGTTTTTGTCAATCTCCATGTCTCTGCTCCATATAGGAGAACTGCTTTTACATTGGAGTTGAAAATCCGGACTTTGGTGTGTTGTGACAGCTCTCTGGAACTCCACACTTTTTTCAACTGGAGAAAGGCTGCTCTGGCTTTACCGATTCGTGCTCTGACATCTGCATCAGTGCCGCCTTTTTTGTCTATGATGCTCCCGAGATAGGTGAAGGACTCCACCTCCTCCAACGGGGTGCCAGCAAGCAAGACAGGTTCTTCCCTGGTTGCGTTCAGCCTCATTGTCTTTGTTTTCTGTTTGTGAATGGTGAGGCCCACTTGGGACGAGATGTCAGCAAGCCTCGTGGTCTTGTCCTGCATTTGTTGATGAGTGTGGGACAGTAATGCCAAGTCGTCTGCAAAATCGAGGTCGTCAAGCTGTGTCCACAGTGTCCACTGTATTCCACTTCGTCTGTGCTCTGTGGTCATCTTCATGACCCAGTCTATGGCCAGTAGGAAGAGGAACGGAGACAGCAGACACCCCTGCCTGACACCAGTTCTGACCTGGAGCTCTCTGGTGAACTGCCCTTCGTGGATCACGCGACATGTCATGCCATCATAGCTGCTCTTGATCAGGCGGACGAGCTTTGTGGGTACACCATAGTGTCGTAGGAGTTTCCACAGAGTCTCTCGGTCCACGCTGTCAAATGCTTTCTCATAATCCACAAAGTTGACGTACAGCGGGGAGCTCCACTCCAGAGACTGTTCCACGATGATGCGGAGAGTGGCGATCTGGTCTGTACATGATCGGTTCTTCCTGAATCCTGCTTGCTGGTCTCTCAGCTGGGGGTCAACGGAGCTCTTCATTCTCTCTAGGATGATCCTGTTGAAGACCTTTCCTGGTACTGACAGCAAGGTGATTCCTCTGTAGTTGGAACACTTGCTGAGGTCGCCTTTCTTGGGAAGCTTGATTAGGTACCCCTCCTTCCAGTCAGCTGGCATCACCTCCTCTTCCCAGATCTTTCCAAACAGTGGGTACAGCATCTCAACTGTTGTCTCTAGGTCTGCTTTCAGAGACTCCGCTGGGATGCCATCTGGCCCTGCTGCTTTGCCATTCTTCAAAAATGCCACTGCTTTTCTAATCTCTTCCCGGCTGGGTCTGTCACAGCTGATGGGTAGGTCGGTCTCTGCCGGCTGGATGTCGGGGGAGTCGGGTGGGCTAGGTCTGTTCAGTAACTCTTCAAAATACTCGGCCCATCTGTCGAGTTGGTCTGCTCTGTCTGCAATAGGCTTGCCTTCTTTGTCTTTTACTGGTCTTTCTGTATGGCCATACTTACCCGACAATCTTCTGGTAATGTCGTAGAGCTGTTTCATGTTGCCGCTGCCTGCTGCCTTTTCTGCCTCTGCTGCCAGGCTGTCTGTGTAGGCCCTCTTGTCTGCCCTGATACTCCTCTTCACCTCGCGGTTGGCTTCCGAGTATTCCCCCTGTGCCCTTACTTTGGCTGCTCTCGTGCGACTGTTGTTGACCGCTGCTTTCTTCTGCTTCCTCGCTTCTATCTTCTTCAAGGTCTGTGCCGACAGCCAGTCCTTGTGGTGGTGTTTCCTGAACCCTACAGTGTCTTTGCAGGTTGAGTTCAGCGCCTCTCTAACTGCCTTCCACTGCTGCTCTGTGGTGACCGCCTCCTCTTCATTTACTAGCTCCTGTAGCGCTTGAAACCGGTTGGACAGCACCAGTTTGAACTCTTCTCTAACTCCAGTTTCTCTCAGGAGGCCTACATTATAGCGCTGTCTTCTTGTCGTCTCTGTGCGGCTTTTCTTTAGCTTGAGCTTCATTCTTAAGGTAAGCAGATGGTGGTCTGAGGCGACATCTGCTCCCCTCCTCACTCGAACATCTTGAAGGGATCTTCTAAATTTCTTGCTAATGCAGATCAGTATATGTACACTTATTTACAAATGAAGATTTTTTGTGTGGGCTGTCATACTGTAAATTGTCTGCCCCTTATTCACATTTGCTAAGTATTTAACCTGCAGTAGTACTTGAGACATTATTTGTAGCAACTGTCAAGGAAGCAGTTAACCCTTTTCATCCTGATACACCGATTGAAATAAATTTGACCACAATAGTTCAAGGGTGGTGCCAGAATACCTTGGCGCCTGAGGCGCCAAGCTATTCTGCCACCACCCTTCAACTAAAACGGTTGAGCTAGGCTCTAATCTGTAATGTTGCCTTCATGGGACAAAAAGTAATTTTTAAAAATTTTTTTTTACATCAGCCACAGGATGAAATGGGTCAATCGTGTGTGCATGGATACAAATCTCCGTTACGGCCTTCCCCTCCCCCCAAAAACGAAAGTAGCTCATGCACAGCAAATACAATAACACTGTAAACAGGTTTCTTTACCAACACAAGATCAGTGTACGTACAGGCATGAAAAGGGAAAGGCAGAGGAAAACATAGTCACGCAACCGTGCGTTCATAATGCGTCTGGACACTGAAAACAAGGTCGCTTGTCAAGATGTCCTCATTCTGGTCGGGTAAGCACTTACAAATGTTGCACTCAGGCATCTGTGTTTGCCTGAAATGCGAACGATGTTGCGTAAGTGTCCCTTGCAAAACACACACTGTACTTACTGGATGCCATATTAATCGTAGAAGGTCTCAGAAGCGCACGGAAAGTGTTTCTCGTTCTGCGGATCGTACAGCTTTGGAGGTGATGCTCGACAAGTGTCTTTTTACCACAACAATTAAAAAAAAGCACTTTATGCAAGATTCTTCTGAAAATGAACCCGAAGAAATGTACACAAATGAACGCATTCATTGTAATGTTACGGTTCTGTTGGCAAGGATACGGGGGGAAGGGGGGGGGGTATCGACACCCACAAGTATTTTAGCGCAAGTTCAGTCACAGAGCTATCAATCCCTCAATGACTGATGTGATGATAATAATAATACTGATAATAATAATACATCACATTATAAAGGTGGCTTATCAATTGAGAGCCGCGGTGAGCTGAGGCCAACACAGACTCACCAGTGTGGAACATGCACATTTTCTTCTTTTGTACTGATCACACAGTAGAGACATCCGAAACGATCGTGCTGCCGGGTCCAGTTTCTAAGTCTATCAGCAGTTCGTTTATATTATCTCCTCATTTATATTATCTCCATCATCAACAAATTTCTAGATCAACCAGCGATTGCAAGATTTTGCTTGGTAGAATAGCTACAATGTACCAAGAATTTAGATTGTTATTATATAATTATTAGAAAGACGCATGTTCCGGTAAAAAGGCGAACGGCCATAGGTCACGTCGTCTGCGCATTTTTATGTTCTTTTTAAAACTGTAAAATATGCGCCACCCGTGGAAAACAACGCCATCGCATCACCGATCTACAAAATTTGACTACTTTAAGTACTGCACTAGGAGCCTCCGGGATTCGTATTTCCCTTTTAAAAAAAACACGGGAAAATTTGCATAAGATTGGTCTCATCGAGCAGACGACTGTTTTGACGTCATTGCTCGCTCGACACCGACTAACTAATCGGAGAGGAGTTTACATGAGGCGAGATGGCACTTCCGTCGGGGTCAAAATGATACCCTGTCAAAATAAACTCTCCTGAATTTGACGGCAAACTAAATATTACGATTTGGTGCACGTATAAATATATAATTACTGTATACAATTCTCATAAGACATGTCTTTGATATGCCTGTTAAGTCTAAAATTCGACCGTTTTCTTTAAATAAACGGGATTAATTTCTTTAGAGGTAACCAATTTTTCTTCATATCTTTAATTGTGTCACCACCATAGGTAGCATCACCTTAAAAAAAATCAGCTGATACAAGAATCAATGTCTGTGTCAGGTGTTGTAGGTGTCCAGGAATGACTGTAAGTCCTGCATGTATGTATAGCATGTATATAATCGGCTCGGCTTGGCTTGACTTCGCGAACGAAGATTTTATAGGAGTTGCCCACGACGTCTGCAGGCTTGTTCGTGGCTGCGGAGGCCAATCCGAGACAGGCAGGTTCGACCGCAGTGGCTGCAGGGGAAGGTATGGCCAGGGTTCTGAGCTGCGGCATCTCTGTTTTTTCTCCTGAGCCGCTTGTCCTTAAGGCTAGCTCTGTGAGAGTCCTCAAAGGAGACAGCTGCCTTGTAAACGGTGGAGCGCCAGGTGTCACGGTCCGCAGCAAGCGAAGACCACTGGTGGTGGTCGATTTGGCAGGCACTAAGTGACTTCTTGAGACAGTCTTTGTATCTCTTCTTTGGTGCCCCTCTGTCACGGTGTCCAGTAGCAAGCTCGCCGAACAGGGTAATCTTTGGTAGGCGATGATCCTCCATCCTGGAGACGTGCCCCGCCCAGCGGAGCTGTGTCCGCAGCAGCAAAGCCTCGATGCTCACAGTTTCAGCCTGTTCAAGGACCTCGACGTTGGTGACATAGTCACTCCAGTGAATGCCCAGGATGGTGCGCAGGCAGCGCTGGTGGAAGCGTTCGAGGAGTCGTAGTTGGCTGCGGTAGAGGGCCCAGGACTCGGAACCATACAGCAGGGTGGTGAGGACCACAGCTCTGTACACGCTGATCTTGGTGCCTGTTTTCAGCTGTTGATTGTGCCACACCCGCTTGAAAAGTCGCCCGAAAGTGCTGTTCGCTTTTGCCAGCCTGCTGTCAAGCTCCTTGTCCAGCTTGGCGTCCGACGTGATAATGCAGCCAAGGTAAGTAAACTGGTGCACTGACTTTAGTTCAGACTCGCCAATGGTGATGTGAGGAGGGCGATACACTGTCTTGGGTGCCGGCTGATGGAGGACCTCTGTCTTTTTCAGACTGACCTCGAGTCCAAAGAGCTGGGCAGCATCTGCGAAGCAAGACGTGATGCGCTGCAGGGCTTTCTCTGTGTGTGCCACGAGGGCAGCATCATCAGCAAAAAGCAGCTCACGAATCAGTTGGTCTAGGGTTTTCGTGTGGGCCTGCAGTCGTCTGAGGTTGAACAGGCTGCCATCGAGACGATACCTGATGTACACTGCATCGTCATCATCGAGGTCCACTGTGGCCTGCTTCAACATCATGCTAAAAAAGATGGTGAAGAGGGTCGGTGCCAGCACGCAGCCCTGCTTTACGCCGTTGAGAATGGGGAATGGTTCTGAGAGGTCATTGTTGAGTCTGACCTGGCCCTGCTGGTCCTCGTGTAGCTGGACAATCATGTTGAGGAACTTTGGGGGACAGCCAAGTCGCTCCAGGATCTGCCACATGCCTTGCCTGCTCACAGTGTCGAACGCTTTTGTTAGGTCGACAAACGTTACGTACAGCCCTTTGTTCTGCTCGCGGCACTTCTCCTGTAGCTGTCTCAGCACGAAGACCATATCGGTGGTGCTCCTGTTTGCTCTGAAGCCACACTGGCCCTCTGGGAGTTGGTCTTCAGCGATGGCAGGTACCAGCCGATTCAGGAGCAGCCTTGCAAGGATTTTCCCAGCAATGGACAGCAGGGTAATTCCCCGATAGTTGGAACAGTCAGACTTCTCGCCTTTGTTCTTGTACAGGGTGATAACGACTGCATTACGGAGATCTTTTGGTAGTGTTCCTTCCTCCCAGCAGCAGAGAAAGAGGTCATGGAGCTTGTTGTGCAGTGCTGTGCCTCCATGTTTCCAGATCTCTGGCGGTATTCCATCAATGCCTGCTGCTTTGCCACTCTTGAGCTGGTGGATGGCTGTGAGGGTCTCTTCAGCGGTGGGCGGTTCGTCCAATTCAACCTTTACTGGGAGGTGTGGGATTTGTAGGACGACTGCTTCTTGAACAGTGCGCTCAGCGCTGAAGAGGCTCTGAAAGTATTCTGACCAGCGGTTCAAGATGGAGGTATTATCTGTGAGGAGTGCCTGGCCATCAGCGCTTCGCAGGGGACTTTGTACCAGGTGCCTGGGGCCATACACTGCTTTCAGTGCTTCGTAGAAGCCCCTGTAGTCACCATTGTCAGCGCAAAGCTGGGTCCTCTGTGCAAGTCTGGTCCACCACTCATTCTGGAGATCTCTGAGCTTGCGCTGGAGACTGCTGCAGACGAGGCGGAAGGCAGACTTCTTCACAGGGCAGGAAGGCTGGGCTAGGTGGGCCTGATGGGCGGCTCTTTTTTTTGCTAGGTGTTCCTGGATCTCTACATCGTTTTCGTCAAACCAGTCTTTGTTCTTCTTTCTGGCGAAACCCAAGACTTCTGCAGAGGATTTTGCAATAGCAGTTTTCAGTTGTTCCCAAAGTGTTTCAGGGGAGGAGTCTACTGGGTGCGCTGTGTCTTTGAGCCTGCGCTGTAAATCTGTCTGAAAGGCAGCTTTCACATCGTCACGCTGAAGGCTGGCAACATCAAGCTTTTTCTTGGGGGGCCCCCATTTCTTGGGTTTTGGCTTGAAGTGGAGCCTGAGTTTGCAGCGGACAAGGCGGTGGTCAGTGTGGCACTCTGCGCTGGGCATCACTCTGGTGAGGAGTACGTCACTGCGGTCCCTCTGACGCACTAGGACATAGTCGATAAGGTGCCAGTGTTTGGAGCGAGGATGCATCCAGGTGGTCTTTCGACTGTCCTTTTGCTGAAAAGTAGTGTTGGTGATGACAAGTTGCTGCTCCGCACAGAACTCCAACAGTAGGCGGCCATTGTCATTGCAGTTCCCCACGCCATGCTTGCCGAGGACTCCTTTCCAGGCTTCAGAGTCCTGGCCCACTCTGGCGTTGAAGTCGCCAAGGATGATGACTTTGTCGTCTGCAGGGGTACTCTGTAGGAGGCTGCGCAGGTCAGTGTAAAACTTGTCCTTTTCAGCAGGCTCTGCCAGGAGGGTTGGGGAGTACACACTGAGAAGGGTGACGTGTTGCTGGTGTCTCAGTGGGAGGCGCATGGACATGATGCGGTCTGAGTGGCCCGTTGGTAGGTTTTCCAGCTTAGTCGCAATGGATGTCTTGACCATGAAACCCACGCCTGAGAGCCGTCTTTCTGATGCAGGCCTGCCTGACCAGTAGAGGGTGTACCCAGCACCAAGTTCTTGGAGGCTGCCTTCGTCCGGAAGGCGTACTTCGCTGAGCGCGGCGATGTCGATGTTTAACCTCCGCAATTCATGGGCAATGAGGGCGGAGCGACGTTCAGGGCGTCCGCTGTCTGCTTTGTCGAGCATGGTTCGGACGTTCCAGCATGCTACGTTGAGTCCGGTCGTGGTCATCATGAGAGTGGATCCGTTATTCTTTCTTGTTTTTTGACCGCAGGAGAAGATGCCCGTTGACCGCGGCTAGCCAACTGGGTTGCGAGGGGACGAGCTTTGGTTAGGCCACCTTTTCTAGGCCCCTCTCCGTGTGGAGCAAGCAGTGCTGTCCCTAGAAAAGGCTGCTTGGTCGTTCAGGGTGTGCCGAGTGATGTTGTCATCCCCAGGTCAACATCAGGCGACCAATATCCTGAACCGCCTGCATGCAGGTTTGAGACTGCGGCTTCCAGTGACATCTTTCACCTGCCGTTTCGCCCCTCGCCCGTCGCTACAGGACTTGGAATGGTCAGTGTCATGGTCCGTGGACGTTTCCTAAAGCCTGCGCGGTGGAGCTTTTTGGTGGAGTGCAGTGTGCGCAGTACTGGCCCCACCCTTTAAACCCTTGGTTCATCTGCCATGGCCTAGCAAGCTGGGACGATGGCATCGAGGTCCTCGGGTCGTAGGTTTTATATCAGACTGTCCTTGTCCTAGTCTCTGGCTCAAAAGCCTTCCCCGGAGACACGGGGGCTTTGATGTCAGGGGTTTCCTCCCTTAGCCTTTCCGCAGCCAAGCGGCCAGGCCTGCAAGGCAGCAGGCGACTCGTGGAGGGCGGGGTCGTCTATGTCCCGTGCAGATGTGAACATCTGCCCACTGCCTGTATATAATATTGTGAAAATAAATGTCCAAAGACCATCAGCGCTGTGTTGCTATTCACAGTATGATTCCTTAACATGAAGAAACAATAAGGTAGTTGAGTACATATCAGTGTTTTAACTCACTTCACTTTCATTATGTCTTCGTTTACGCGTGCATTTTGTTTCATAATGTTGCATATATATGCTCTGTAGGAAGTACTGTGTCCTGTCAACAATGTTCATACGAGAGGAAAACGAACATCATAAATGAATCGGTGTGTTAACTCATTCTGCCCGCGACACACCACAGCAAGGTATGGCTCGACCATGATAGTTCAAGGGTAGTGGCAGAATAGCTTGGCGCCTGTAGGCGCCAAGCTATTCTGCCACCACCCTTAAATTATCATGGTCGATCTGTCTCCTGAATTGTAATGCAGTCCTCAGAAGATGATGCCAAAATGTATTTCGTACCTTGGGCACAATGAGTTAACAATGTACTCTGTGTGTGTGTGTGTGTGTGTGTGTGTGTGTGTGTGTGTTACAGCCTTTAGCTCTTCTTTTACACCATGCCATGACACATGAACGAGGCAACAATTATCATGCACCCCTGCAAGCTACATGGATTCCTGAGTATCTTTGTCTCTTGCTGGTAGTCATACATTTGCATCACTATATATTATTTGTATTTTCTTTTTAGGGTTGAACTTCATGCAAACAAGCAGCACCTGACTGGCCTATGAACACAGAACTGGACTATAGACATTCGTCTTGATAGATTTCCACTGAGACTGCACACATTCCACCATGGATCTAGTACTGAATGTGGTGGACCATTATTTTCTGACGCCATTTGTCTACGGGCCAAACTGGCCCGAGAATGAGCCTCTCCGCCAGATTCTGAGTTTGTTCGCCATTGCCAACATTGGCGGATACCTCTTGTATTTCATCACAGCTACCCTCAGTTTCTACCTGATCTACGACCACAGACTGTTAAAACATCCACAGATTTTGCCTGTGAGTATTATTTTATTCATTCATTACTCATTATTCATTACTGCATGAGGCGGATTGACCAAGATAGTTCAAGGGTGGTGCTTGGTGCCAAGCTATTCTGGCCCTACCCTAGAAGCTGTCAGGGTCAATCTGTCACATTCACATTTACTTCCTTGCTTAAAATAAATTTGACTATGAAAGTTAATGAGAAAGCTTAGTTCATTAGGAAATAAGTTTGACTATGATAGTTCAGTGTTGGTCACCATTGGCCATTAATTAGTGCAACATTCATCTGTAAGATATGTTGCATTAATGACTGATTTTGAGCTAGCCAGTAACCAACATGTTCTCAAGTTTTCAGACTTTAACGGACATGAGAGATCCATAGTAATTCATTCATTCATTCAGTCCTCTCTGCGCCGTCTGGTGCTTGAGGCGACGGCAAGGGAGCGCCACTTTTGTCTGTCAGCTGCTATTTTGGGTGCTGTTTGCAGAGTAAGGCCTCTGTTCTTGAGCTCTCGCTCCACGGTTCGGCGCCACGTCTCCTTTGGTCGCCCACGGTTTCTCTTCCCCTGTGGTGTCCATCTCAGTGCCACCCTTGGTAATGAGTCAGGTGACATTCTGCAAACGTGGCCTAGCCATCTCCATCTCCGTGTGGCGATGGTTTCAGCGATGCTGTCTGCGCCTGCTCTCTTCCGTAGTTCCTCGTTTGTAATCATGTTTGGCCAGAAGACCTTCATGATCCGTCGCAGGCACTTGTTCTGGAAGACATCCAGCTTGCGTTCCGTAGCGGTAGTGGATTTCCAGCATTCTGACCCATATAGAAGGACACTCAGCACGTTGCTCTTAAAAATACGGAGCTTGGTGTGGATGCTCAGGCTTGTGGTCCTCCAGATGGGTTTCAGCATTGCGAAGGCTTGGTTGGCTTTGCTGATTCTTGTGGTGATCTCCCTTGTGCAGTCTCCATCTGTGGTAACCTTGCTGCCCAGGTACGTGAACTCGTCCACCTCTTGCAGAGGTTGGTCATTGATGGTGATTGGGTCGCCCACTATGGTGTTCTTCCTCATGACTTGAGTCTTCCTAATGTTGACCCCGAGACCTATGGAGCTTGCTGACTGTGTCAACTGTTGTGTCTTCTGTTGCATGTCCTGGTTTCTGCTTGCCAGCAGCCCGATATCATCGGCGTAGTCGAGGTCATCCAGCATTGAGGTCAGCGTCCACTGAATTCCCTGCCTCCTTCCCTCTGTGGTGCGGCGCATGATCCAATCAATTGCCATTGAGAATAGGATTGGCGAAAGAATACATCCTTGTTTCACTCCGGTTTCCACCTTAAACGGTTCGGTGAGCTGGTTGTTGTGGACGACTCTGCACTCAAAATTCTTGTACAGGGACCTGATGACGTTGACAAGTTTCTGGGGGATTCCATAGTATCGCAGGATTTTCCAAAGGGAGTCTCGATGCAGACTGTCGAAGGCCTTCTCAAAGTCTACAAAGACCACATAGAGGGATCCATTCCATTCGTTAGACTGCTCAAGGATCTGTCTCAGTACGAAAATATGGTCAATGCAGGACTTGCCTTTCCTAAAACCTGCCTGCTCCCGGCGAAGGATGCCATTCACTGCTGTCGTAATGCGTTCAAGGAGAATGCGGCTGAAGATCTTGCTGGTGAGGGATAGTAAGGTGATGCCTCGCCAGTTGTTACAGTTCCCCAGGTCTCCTTTCTTCGGAAGTTTGACGATGGTGCCGGTCTTCCAATCGCTCGGCGCTTCCTCAGTGTCCCAGATCTTTTGAAAAATCTGACAAAGAAGCTGCGGCGTTACCGTTTATTTCATCAAAAACATTACCGATGACATGACCTTATGGGAGTGTCTACTACTTACTCAATTCTAGCCTAAGTACTCGTTGTGTTAACACACAACCCGGGAGGCACTCGGGGAACCCCGAGGGGGCCAAGAGTTGTCTCCCGATACTCCCCATCCGGAACAGAGTACCCATAATTCCTCAGTCAGTCTACTTAGGCTTACGCTGTTCAGACGTGTTGCTCTAGCCTACGGATTTTGGGGATTTCGACCGGTTCTCCGGTCTTCGACGGACTTAGTTCTTCTCTTGACTTGTTCTTCGTCGGGCCCCCCTGTACCGGGTGGCTCTGGTATCCCTTCTTCGTTGGCAGCTGCCCGCTTGGCTCCCTGAAGTGCCTGGGCTACGCTGTGAACTTCGCTGGGACTTCGCCGCGCGTGCCTTGGTTTGGATTCTCCCCCCCCCCCCCCTTCCCCGGTCCCGCTCCGGGAAAAGGTAAGGTGACTGGGTTGGCCCTCGGCTGGTTCCCGGGCTGGGCACTGGTTGAGCAGGCTCGAACGCGGTCTTCATTTACGTTGTTGCTTGCGCCAAGATTCTTGACTTTTTCTTGGCGGGTCTCGCGCCCGTTCCCCCTCTCCTTCCGTGTTGGTGTGGTATTGTTATTGACAGGGTCACGTCTCCCTTTTTTCGCTGTGGTTAGCAGCGTGGTTGTTGAAAGTTCCGCGCTTTAACGGAAGGCATTTACGCGTGAGGGAAGAAATGAGACGTTGTAGTCTGGAACGGTCATTCTTAAACGGCGCAGATCCGCAGGTGGTCAGCTTCGTTTTCCAAGATGGCGTCTAACGATGCAGAGCTCCGTGTTCCTCACGGTTAAAACCTTTACTGGAAGGGGAATGGTGTGCAAGATCGGTGAAGCTAAGTCTAACCTTATTTCTGGCGCTTACCTACTCACTTTTTCCTCACCTATGCTCTTGTCCCTGGTTGGGTTCGGGAAATGTGTTATGCTCCAGCCATCCCTTGACGCATTACGTTGGCGAATGTGGCGAGAACCGACGCTTACTTCGGTACTGAGTCGGTCCCGTCATGCCTGTTTTGTTATGCATACTGCAGACCTGTTTACCACATACGGGGGCGTATTAGATACATGGGAGATGCAGAGTATTCGTCAGTTGAGGGGACACTGACGGCACCTAGATGACTTATTGTTGCTGTCATGGGGGAAGGTCATAAGCTGCAATAACTTCTCTTGCCACCACAGGTGCTACTCACATACCCTCACTTGCTCATTCCACATATTACAATGACAGGCTGCAGATGGACGGTGATTGGTACGGGTGAGCCCGTCGCCAACGCATCTCATGGCAGGCGCCAGTGACCGTCTCCCGGCCCGAACCTCCCTGGGGAAAAAAAAAAAAAAAAAAAAAAAAAAAAAACCCACAGTGCTCAGACAGCCCTATGTCTCCTGGACGCACTGGTTTCTGCTCTTTGGTTATATTCCTACTTGGGCATGTGACTACCAGTTAACATGAACAACATGCATAAGAATACAAGTTAACATGAACGACAGTAACGTTTTACTGTTGAAAGGTAATTGCCTGCTGGCAACTTAAGACAATGATCAAAGCTGCACCTGGAGGCCGTCGCTATAGTACAGCTCCGGTGTGTCGCGGGGGCTCCGCTCCGACAAAGGTTCTGGGCCTGCCGCTTGCTTCAGGCTTATACTTGTCATGACATGCTTGAGTTTGTTGTGCAGGATGTGTTGTAGGCTCAACTTAGCCTGGCGGTCCTCCCAGACCAAGGGTGGCTTCCACACCTGTAGGGGCCGGGAGGTGCCCGGCGTAGGACGTATACGCTGGGAAGACAGGTACACACCTTGGTGGTTGGGGGAGTTGCCTTGGCAGGATGGACAGACAGTGCCGTTAGCCGCGACTCCTCTTCTTCGCAGAAGGTAGGTCACACAGGTGGGGTGCTTACCTGGGGTTAACCGGGACCCTACTGGCTGCACTCTCTACCTTGCGGGGATGTATTGCAGGTCCGCGCGCTTGCTGACAGGTGGTTCCTCGCTGGTTGTACCGTTGTCTTGCGGAAGTCCACCTTACCAGGACAGGGTCCCTCAGGCCCACGCCCGCGTGCCTTCGGATTTTGGTATGTTGCAGGGGCCTTAGATGACCTGCACACAGCGCGGACGTTACAGTGACCGTCGGACTCATACAAGGTCTGTCTACCATGTGCCTCCGAACCTTGGTGTGACGCCTGCGCCACATGACCTGGACGGCGCTGGGCTCACCTTGGAGCTTCTATCGGCGAGAGCGCCCGACGCCTGTGACTGGTTACAGACCTGCTGAGATACCGGCGGATATTCCCGGTACTCCGACTGCTCGAGTTCCGACGAGTGGACTGTGAGATCACCATGCCGGACGCGTCAGTATAGTGTGCAGGAGGAAGTGCGCTTGGAAAAAGCCTTCTGACAGACAACCGGCCTCCCTACAGAGTACACTGGTACCAACTTGGGGTTTCCGGCGCGAACGCCTGACACCGGTGACTGTTCCAGACCTGAGGAAGTACCAGCTGTTCCGGTTCTCCAGCCTCTCAAGTTCCGACGGCCCTAGCATCGGGGGATCGACACGTCGGACACGGCTTGGTAGTGTGCGGAGTCGGGAGCTCGAGGCGTTGATTCCCAGGAGGGAACACGCTTGGACCAAGCCTTATGCCAGGCAGAGAACCCTTCTCGCTACAGAGTTCGGTTCGGAGAGACGTGCTTCGTGCCGTCCATGGTCAACCGATCCCCACTCGTCTCCTAGGAAGGCCTTGGATCCTCCTCGGCCGCTGCGAACCCGCCTCGACATAGAGTCCGGCTCGCGGAGACAATCTCACACGCACACCACGTCTCGACTTGTTCGGGATCTGCTCTTCGATCGAACTCGGGCCGGCTGCTAGTGGTTGCAGGGTACTGTTGGTGGCCAGCCAGCAGGGCGGAGGTGCCTGTCTCCGTTCCTTACCGCCCGAGTCCTTGACGATCTTGTGGAGGGATGGCTACGCGGACCGCTTCAGTTACTGCGCGGAGAGGGGTTCTCGACGCGGGCGTTACAGGAGGGTACGCACCTGGACATAGCCTGCGGTCAGGCGGAGACCCACCTCGATACAGTGCCCGGTTCGCAGAGTCACGCTGTCCCGCCAGTTCCCGACGGTAGAAACGAGCGCCGGTAGATTCTGCTCGCCAGCCCACAGCGGCCACGATGTCCTTGACAGCGCAGTTCCGGTCGTATGCGATGCTCGTGGCCATGGCGCGTACTTCATCTGCGCGGATCTTCAGTCTCTGCGCTACCCGTCGGGAGAGATCCATGTATGCAGTTCGTATTACCCAGCGCAGCCAAGGAAGAGATCGTCTGGGCTGGGATATCAGTCTTGCCCTGTCGTATGGGCAGGAAGAGGCGGCACGACTGGGAATCCACTTCCCTCAGGATCGGATCTCCGCTCTTGCTCTCCTGCGCGCGAGGAGGGACCACTCTGCACCTTGGATGCCCGTCCATCTACGAATTCCCTCGTTGGAGTCAACCTTCCGGCACTCTAGGTCTACACTCCGCTTCTCTCCGCTGCGGGCGTGCTTAGGAGTTGCCGTTCTTCACGTCGCTCCAGGGATTCTCTCCTGCCTCGCTCGTCGATCCCTTTCGCGCCCGGCTGCCGTTCGTCCCTTTCCTCTCCCCCGCACTCAGCCCTTCCCCTTCTTCGTGCTCCGGCCTGGCTGCGGTCGCTCCTCTTCTGGACATCCGACCCCCTCCGGTGGTTCTCGGGGAGGATGCTGTCATTACTTCGCCTTGCTCGGACCTGTTTACCTCCTCCTGCGGTTACAGTACTCGGTTCGACCCAGTTGTGCACTAATACTCCTTGGAGATCTGACGACTCACTAACTGGTGGCCTTACGCGTGAGTTCCATTGACTTGGTGGAAGTACTCTGACTTCGCACGGGTGGTAAACGGGTCTGCGAGCGCGTCGGCTTCTGTCTCCCCTGGTGCCCTCTCGGATGCAGCTCGGAGCTGGCAGCGGCTTCCGGACTTCATGCCAGGCGCTTCGACTACCCTGCGCTTCTTCTCTCGGTTCACGGATCTTCTTCACCCCCATGGAGTTGCCGGCTGTTGGCTTCCCTCGGTCGGAACGGTGCTCGGGAGGTCACAGGAGTTGCCTCCCCTTCCAGCGGTGGATCCGCTCTTGCCTCTCCTTGGGACTAGACGACCCCTCTCGTACGTACCTCCCTTCGTGTCGTGAGATGGTAGAGCTCCTTACCCTATCCTTCGTTCTCCAGGTCGACGACTCCTGGCGCCGAGCGGGGCGGTGTGATGCTGACGGAACCTCTGTGCTGACGACTCGACCAAGGCAGTTTCTTGGGGGGTTCCTGGACTTCGCTACGGGGAGCAGAACGGTGGAGGCTTCTAGAACCTTCGCTTCGCTTACGCTGTAGGACCATGGCACAGCTCCGTCTCCCTGGTGTCTAACCAACTCGACTTCCCCTTGGGCACCCAGGAGGGCACCAGGCTTCGAACACGTGGTACTGCTGCGGCTGTGCTGGCGGTTGGACGGCCCAGCCACTACTCGGAAGTCGGATCTCCTCTCCTTTGGTCGTCTCTAAGCCCGGCTGCTTCTGCTACGCCTCCTACTACCGTGGTTCTTCTCCAACTCCAGCCTGGCCTTCGGACCTCGCGGTCCAGAGCGCGAACGGCTTGGAGCTGACGCCGACTAGTAGGTCACCTCCTCGTGGGACGGCTGCGCCAACCTGTTTCCCCGATGGATCCAGTTGCTACACGCAGTTTGCACCAGGATGCCTTCGGAGGACCGGCGCACTGGCGAGATGGCTTCGCGGACCTGTTTGACACTAGGTGGGTTCACTGGCGTGCCCCGTCCTTGAGGATTCGCCCTGCCGTTGTGGATTCGCCCGCCTGGACGAGACATCGAGGCTCTGGCCTAGCCTGGGACGGTTGCTCCGCTCTTCCTGTTCGTCACCCCGTTACTGGGTTCCGGTCCTGTACCTCTTACACCTCTCCTCGCCGCGGACCCCCGCTACTGCTTCCCGCTTCTGCAAGGTGCTCCTGCAGCCGCGACGCTCGCTGTTTCGCTTTGATGGGGCCCCTACTCCTTCGCCTTCATCGGTGGCGGCAGGCCTCAACGTTGGACACAGCAAGGTAGTGTGCGGAGTCGGGAGTTCGAGGCGCGGGTTCCCAGGAGGGACCGCGCTTGGACCAAGCCTTATGCCAGGCAGAGAACCCATCTCGCTACAGAGCTCGGTTCGGAGAGGCGTGCTTCGCGCCTCCATGGTCAACCGGTCCCCACTCGTCTCCTAGGAAGGCCTTGGATCCTCCTCGGCCGCTGCGAACCCGCCTCGCCACAGAGTCCGGCTCGCGGAGACATTCTCACACGCACACCACGTCACGACACGTTTCGGGATCCTCTCTTCGCTCGAAGTCGGACCGCCACCCTCGCTCTCCCTCGCGAGCGTAACAAGGATCGAGCTTCTCCTCGTCACTAGGAATAACAGCCCTGAAGCTACAAGTCAGATGATCTTCCTGACGACGCTCAGTCATGCGATCCGATTCCAGGATCCCTCCCGCAGCGAGCTTAGAGGCTAATTAAGTCCTATCAGCTACGTACAGGGCCACGAACGTCACAGTCGTCAGGAACTGTGCTGTCTTCCACTTCGTGGCTACTGTAGGGCTCGCGGGCATGTTCTCTCGCTCACAGAGTTTCCCAGTCCAGCGGGGCTACTCGCTCTGGTGGGGGAACTGCTCCGGGGCTCCTCTTCCTCCTGGCGCTTCAGCGCCGTAGGTTACACCTCCCCAGGGTCGTCGGGAATTTGCGTTTGGGAGGACGGCCCTTGGGGCCCCAAGGTGTGCTAGTGCGCGGCACCCTCCTCCTATTCGTGATTCTCCCATAAGGTCATGTCATCGGTAATGTTTTTGATGAAATAAATGCATTTTTCTTTAAAAGGTATTTTTTCGAAAAATACTTACCGATGACATGACTCGGACGGCCCTCCCACCGGCCCCGCTTGCCGCTGGTAAGCTAAGTATCCTGACTGAGGAATTATGGGTACTCTGTTCCGGATGGGGAGTATCGGGAGACAACTCTTGGCCCCCTCGGGGTTCCCCGAGTGCCTCCCGGGTTGTGTGTTAACACAACGAGTACTTAGGCTAGAATTGAGTAAGTAGTAGACACTCCCATAAGGTCATGTCATCGGTAAGTATTTTTCGAAAAAATACCTTTTAAAGAAAAATGCATATCTTCTACTTTCAGCATCTCGGGGCACACTCCGTCATCGCCAGGTGCCTTCCCGTTCTTCAGCTTTTGAATGGCCTGCTTGACTTCCGCAATAGTAATGTTGCCGAGGTTAATGTCCAGGTCCTCCTCCGCTTCAGGAATGTCAGTGAGGGTTGGTGGGTCTGAGCGGTTCAGGATGGACTCGAAGTGTTGCTTCCATCTCTTCAGCTTCTCTTCCTCTACTGTGACATGAGTTCCATCTTCAGCTCTCACTGGAAGGTCGTGGTGTTGCCCGTAATCGCCCTTCAGCTTCTTGGTGTTCTGGTACACTGTCTTCATGTCTCTCTGTTTTGCAGCTGCCTCCGCTTCTTCTGCCAGCCTTTCTGTGTACATTCTCTTGTCTCTTCTCGCTGATGTCTTCACCGCTTGATCTTTCTCTCTGTATTCTCTTGATATTCTTTCCTTCAGTCTTGGTGATTTGGTATCCAAAAGTTTCTTCTTGATCTGTCTTCTCTCTTCTATGCGAGCCCACGTGTCTTCTGAGATCCACTCTGTCTTCCTGCTCTTTCTGTATCCTAAAACTTCCCCTCCTGTTTCCTTCATGGCTCTGTTGAAATCTTCAATAGTCAGCGCTGTCTCATCTTCCAAAACACTAAATCTATTCCTGAGGGCCAACCTAAACTCTTCTTTCACTTTTGGGTCTTTCAACTTGGCCACGTCGTAGCGCCGATTTCTGGTGTCTCCTATCTTTACTTTCCTAAGCTTCAATGTCACCTTCCCCACCAGAAGACTATGGTCGCTGCCAATGTCAGCATGTCGCATCACTCGCACATCCTGCAGAGAGTGCCTCCAGCGACCATTAATGATGATGTGGTCGATCTGGTTCTGGGTCTTGCCGTCTGGTGATTTCCATGTGAGTTTGTGGATCTCCCTATGCGCAAACAGGGTCCCTCCTATGACTAAGTCATTCTCCTCGCAGAAATTGACCAGCCTCTCCCCGTTGTCGTTGATCACACCCGCTCCATGTCGTCCCATGGTCCTCTTTCTGTCTTCATTGTCGCAGCCGACCTTAGCGTTGAAGTCACCGATCAGCATCAGCACGTCATGTCGAGGGATGTCTTCCAAAACAGCTTGGAGGGCGTCGTAGAATGCATCCTTATCCTCTTCTTCCGCGTCGTCTATCGGTGCGTAGCCCACAACAATAGACAGCTTTGCGTATTTGGAATTCATCCTGACGTACAGCAGGCGCTCGTTCACAGGTTTCCACTGTAGAACGGTGTTGGCCTTGCTCTTATTGATGATGACAGCAACTCCTTCTCGGTGTTCGTTGTCTGTTCTTCCAGACCAGATGATGACTTCTCCGGAGCTCAACCTCTGTCTGCCAGCACCAGTCCATCTTGCTTCTGTTACTCCCATGAGGGTTAGTTTGTGGCGGTTCAGTTCACTTACTGCTTGCGCCAGCTTTCCAGTCTGGTAGAGCGTTCGCACGTTCCAGCATCCAATTCTGATCCATCGTTTTGGCGTCAGGAGTTCCGCTATCGGGGTGGAGACGTCCTTGCGGCTTTGGTCCCCATCCGTCATAAGTCCAGTTTCCTGGTCTGCTTCGCTCCCAGCGCCGGTTGTCGCTTTTTCCCTTGTTGTCGTTTCCGTAGCAAGTTTCTTTTTACAGGGTGGAGTCGCTAGCCCCACGCCTAACCCTCCTCCTTTATCCTGACTTGGGACAGGCAGTTAAGCCCCCAAAGGGGCCTCCCTGGTGGAGTTGATCCATAGTAAACCAAACCATATCGGCACAGTCTTAATCCGTTTAGCCCCGAGTCCCTATAGCATGAGTTGGATTGACCATGATAATTCAACGGTAGTGCCAGATTAGCTTGGCGCCTTCAGGCGCCAAGCTAATCTGGCACTACCTTTGAATTATCATGGTCAGTCCATCTCCTGCAACTAGTACATCTCTCTTGGCTTGACTTCGCGAACGAAGATTTTATAGGAGTTGCCCACGACGTCTGCAGGCTTGTTCGTGGCTGCGGAGGCCAATCCGAGACAGGCAGGTTCGACCGCAGTGGCTGCAGGGGAAGGTATGGCCGGGGTTCTGAGCTGCGGCATCTCTGTTTTTTCTCCTGAGCCGCTTGTCCTTAATGCTAGCTCTGTGAGAGTCCTCAAAGGAGACAGCTGCCTTGTAAATGGTGGAGCGCCAGGTGTCACGGTCCGCAGCAAGCGAAGACCACTGGTGGTGGTCGATTTGGCAGGCACTAAGTGACTTCTTGAGACAGTCTTTGTATCTCTTCTTTGGTGCCCCTCTGTCACGGTGTCCAGTAGCAAGCTCGCCGAACAGGGTGATCTTTGGTAGGCGATGATCCTCCATCCTGGAGACATGCCCCGCCCAGCGGAGCTGTGTCCGCAGCAGCAAAGCCTCGATGCTCACAGTTTCAGCCTGTTCAAGGACCTCGACGTTGGTGACATAGTCACTCCAGTGAATGCCCAGGATGGTACGCAGGCAGCGCTGGTGGAAGCGTTCGAGGAGTCGTAGTTGGCTGCGGTAGAGGGCCCAGGACTCGGAACCATACAGCAGGGTGGTGAGGACCACAGCTCTGTACACGCTGATCTTGGTGCCTGTTTTCAGCTGTTGATTGTGCCACACCCGCTTGAAAAGTCGCCCGAAAGCGCTGTTCGCTTTTGCCAGCCTGCTGTCAAGCTCCTTGTCCAGCTTGGCGTCCGACGTGATAATGCAGCCAAGGTAAGTAAACTGGTGCACTGACTTTAGATCAGACTCGCCAATGGTGATGTGAGGAGGGCGATACACTGTCTTGGGTGCCGGCTGATGGAGGACCTCTGTCTTTTTCAGACTGACCTCGAGTCCAAAGAGCTGGGCAGCATCTGCGAAGCAAGACGTGATGCGCTGCAGGGCTCTCTCTGTGTGTGCAACGAGGGCAGCATCATCAGCAAAAAGCAGCTCACGAATCAGTTGGTCTAGGGTTTTCGTGTGGGCCTGCAGTCGTCTGAGGTTGAACAGGCTGCCATCGAGACGATACCTGATGTACACTGCATCGTCATCATCAAGGTCCACTGTGGCCTGCTTCAACATCATGCTAAAAAAGATGGTGAAGAGGGTCGGTGCCAGCACGCAGCCCTGCTTTACGCCGTTGAGAATAGGGAATGGTTCTGAGAGGTCATTGTTGAGTCTGACCTGGCCTTGCTGGTCCTCGTGTAGCTGGACAATCATGTTGAGGAACTTTGGGGGACAGCCAAGTCGCTCCAGGATCTGCCACATGCCTTGCCTGCTCACAGTGTCGAACGCTTTTGTTAGGTCGACAAATGTTACGTACAGCCCTTTGTTCTGCTCGCGGCACTTCTCCTGTAGCTGTCTCAGCACAAAGACCATATCGGTGGTGCTCCTGTTTGCTCTGAAGCCACACTGGCCCTCTGGGAGTTGGTCTTCAGCGATGGCAGGTACCAGCCGATTCAGGAGCAGCCTTGCAAGGATTTTCCCAGCAATGGACAGCAGGGTAATTCCCCGATAGTTGGAACAGTCAGACTTCTCGCCTTTGTTCTTGTACAGGGTGATAACGACTGCATCACGGAGGTCTTTTGGTAGTGTTCCTTCCTCCCAGCAGCAGAGAAAGAGGTCATGGAGCTTGTTGTGCAGTGCTGTGCCTCCATGTTTCCAGATCTCTGGCGGTATTCCATCAATGCCTGCTGCTTTGCCACTCTTGAGCTGGTGGATGGCTGTGAGGGTCTCTTCAGCGGTGGGCGGTTCGTCCAATTCAACCTTTACTGGGAGGTGTGGGATTTGTAGGACGACTGCTTCTTGAACAGTGCGCTCAGCGCTGAAGAGGCTCTGAAAGTATTCCGACCAGCGGTTCAAGATGGAGGTATTATCTGTGAGGAGTGCCTGGCCATTCGCGCTTCGCAGGGGACTTTGTACCAGGTGCCTGGGGCCATACACTGCTTTCAGTGCTTCGTAGAAGCCCCTGTAGTCACCATTGTCAGCACAAAGCTGGGTCCTCTGTGCAAGTCTGGTCCACCACTCATTCTGGAGATCTCTGAGCTTGCGCTGGAGACTGCTGCAGACGAGGCGGAAGGCAGACTTCTTCACAGGGCAGGAAGGCTGGGCTAGGTGGGCCTGATGGGCGGCTCTTTTTTTTGCTAGGTGTTCCTGGATCTCTACATCGTTTTCGTCAAACCAGTCTTTGTTCTTCTTTCTGGCGAAACCCAAGACTTCTGCAGAGGATTTTGTAATAGCAGTTTTCAGTTGTTCCCAAAGTGTTTCAGGGGAGGAGTCTACTGGGTCCGCTGTGTCTTTGAGCCTGCGCTGTAAATCTGTCTGAAAGGCAGCTTTCACATCGTCACGCTGAAGGCTGGCAACATCAAGCTTTTTCTTGGGGGGCCCCCATTTCTTGGGTTTTGGCCTGAAGTGGAGCCTGAGTTTGCAGCGGACAAGGCGGTGGTCAGTGTGGCACTCTGCGCTGGGCATCACTCTGGTGAGGAGGACGTCACTGCGGTCCCTCTGACGCACTAGGACATAGTCGATAAGGTGCCAGTGTTTGGAGCGAGGATGCATCCAGGTGGTCTTTCGACTGTCCTTTTGCTGAAAAGTAGTGTTAGTGATGACCAGTTGCTGCTCCGCACAGAACTCCAACAGTAGGCGGCCATTGTCATTGCAGTTCCCCACGCCATGCTTGCCGAGGACTCCTTTCCAGGCTTCAGAGTCCTGGCCCACTCTGGCGTTGAAGTCGCCAAGGATGATGACTTTGTCGTCTGCAGGGGTACTCTGTAGGAGGCTGCGCAGGTCAGTGTAAAATTTGTCCTTTTCAGCAGGCTCTGCCAGGAGGGTTGGGGAGTACACACTGAGAAGGGTGACGTGTTGCTGGTGTCTCAGTGGGAGGCGCATGGACATGATGCGGTCTGAGTGGCCCGTTGGTAGGTTTTCCAGCTTAGTCGCAATGGATGTCTTGACCATGAAACCCACGCCTGAGAGCCGTCTTTCTGATGCAGGCCTGCCTGACCAGTAGAGGGTGTACCCAGCACCAAGTTCTTGGAGGCTGCCTTCGTCCGGAAGGCGTACTTCGCTGAGCGCGGCGATGTCGATGTTTAACCTCCGCAATTCATGGGCAATGAGGGCGGAGCGGCGTTCAGGGCGTCCGCTGTCTGCTTTGTCGAGCATGGTTCGGACGTTCCAGCATGCTACGTTGAGTCCGGTCGTGGTCGTCATGAGAGTGGATCCGTTATTCTTTCTTGTTTTTTGACCGCAGGAGAAGATGCCCGTTGACCGCGGCTAGCCAACTGGGGTTGCGAGGGGACGAGCTTTGGTTAGGCCACCTTTTCTAGGCCCCTCTCCGTGTGGAGCAAGCAGTGCTGTCCCTAGAGAAGGCTGCTTGGTCGTTCAGGGTGTGCCGAGTGATGTTGTCATCCCCAGGTCAACATCAGGCGACCAATATCCTGAACCGCCTGCATGCAGGTTTGAGACTGCGGCTTCCAGTGACATCTTTCACCTGCCGTTTCGCCCCTCGCCCGTCGCTACAGGACTTGGAATGGTCAGTGTCATGGTCCGTGGACGTTTCCTAAAGCCTGCGCGGTGGAGCTTTTTGGTGGAGTGCAGTGTGCGCAGTACTGGCCCCACCCTTTAAACCCTTGGTTCATCTGCCATGGCCTAGCAAGCTGGGACGATGGCATCGAGGTCCTCGGGTCGTAGGTTTTATATCAGACTGTCCTTGTCCTAGTCTCTGGCTCAAAAGCCTTCCCCGGAGACACGGGGGCTTTGATGTCAGGGGTTTCCTCCCTTAGCCTTTCCGCAGCCAAGCGGCCAGGCCTGCAAGGCAGCAGGCGACTCGTGGAGGGCGGGGTCGTCTATGTCCCGTGCAGATGTGAACATCTGCCCACTGCCCAGTACTAGTACATAGTCATTAGGCAACACCTCCAAAATTTGAGAAATGGGACCATGGGGCTAAAAGGGTTAAAAGGAACTCTGGGAAGACATCTGATGGGTGGGGTGGAGTGCATATGGACTTTTCTGAACGCAGAGGTCCCATCTTGACTGAACTGAACTGAACTTCTCAAGTCGACACTGGCCGTAGTAAGCCTGTACACAGTTGTGCGTGGCCCCACTTCAGCCCGATGTCGTTCCATGGGTCCCTTTTGCTTATTGGGTCATCTTTTCCGCTACTCCGTGCAGAACCAGATACAGCGCGAGATCACCTGTACCGTGCGATCTGTGCCGCTGATGAGCATTCCTACTGTGGTGCTGTTTTTCATCGAGGTCAGAGGTTACAGCAAGCTGTACGACAGCGTTGGAGATTCCCCTCTTGGTGAGTGCATTTCTGACATTATCTAATTCAGTCCTGACATGCACAACAGAAGATTGGTCGGCCAGGACCAGGACAATTCAAGGGTGTTGCCTGAATAGCTTGCCGCGTGCAGGTTCCGCTTGAGCTATTGTGGCGACACTCTTCAACTTTCATGTTTAACCTATCTCTAAACCCATTCAGCCCCAAGACCCTACCGCAGGAAATGGATGGACCGTGATAATTCAAGGGTAGTGCCAGATTAGCTTGGCGCCTGAAGGCCCATCCATCTCCTGCAACTGGTATGTAGCTGTCAGGTGACAGCCCCAAAATTTGGGGAACGGGGCCTTGCAGTTAAGAGGGTTAAACTTTAATGTAGTGCCTCCAGGTGCCAAGCTATGTACTTATGCAGAATTTCAGCCATTGGCCTCCATCCGATAGAGCTAGAAATAATAGAGGTGTATTAACACCTTACCTGCCAGGACAAGGCAAACGATACCCAGCTGCAAGAGACGTGAACCGCCGTGAGCTTCCCCTCCCCCCCTCCTCCAACCCCCCTCCCCTCGCCCCCCCCCCCCCCCCCCCCCCCTTGCGGCTGCAGCGTCTCATGAGGGTAATCCTGCATTCTTGACGCCTATTGTCGGTCCCATTTGCGTCGGTGTTTTTTTTCCTCGAGTGAAGTGGTTTCATCATTCATGCGCACAGTTCAGGATCGCAGACAATGAAGGGGTTAAACCAAACACAATTTGGAGCATCTGCCCCACACACTGTTTGCAGTCACAAAGGCTAAGTCCATAGACCAGCACACACACGCGCTTATCAGTAGCTTGTTTTTAACCCATTGTACCCCAGGACCGAAATCCCCAAATTTTGAAGTTGCCCTCTGAAGGACTGTATTATCATTCTAGAGACAGATTTTGAGTGTGATGGTTCAAGGGTGGTGCCAGAATAGCTTGGCGCACACTATTCTGGCACCACCCTTGAACTATCATGCTCGATCCATGGTCTTGCTGTGGTGTGTCTGGGGTACAGTGAGTTTAGGACACCTGCGGTGAAAACAAAAGTGAACAGTGAGAGTTTTAACTCTTACACCCCCAGGACTGAATTTAGTCCTGGGAGTATAAGAGTCAATGAAATACGATGAAAATGTGACTTTTTACAATAATGGACTTGCTGTCTTTCGCCTTAAAAGGGCGTGCGTGTATTCTACTCCCCTGCTCTTCTCACGTTTCTAGGGTGGTTTTGGGTGGTGGTGAGCTGTTTCACCTTCATCGCCTTCACCGACGCCTGCATCTACTGGATTCACCGCTTCCTGCATCACCGCGCGGTGTACAAGCACCTGCACAAGGTTCACCACACTTGGAAGGTGCCGACCCCCTTCGCCAGTCATGCGTTCCACCCGATGGATGGATTCCTGCAGTCCTGCCCGTACCACATCTATCCCTTTCTCTTTCCACTTCACAAGGTATGATGATCGGTGTGTACCCCCTTGTGCATGCTGTTGGCACTGTTCACGGTGCCAGACAAATTTGCTTTCAGTACTTACACTGTCAGAGACATGGGGGTCAACCCCTTCTGCGCCAGTGAGCGTACATTTCGTTTCTGAAATCTGTGGTCACTGAACGACCAAAAGCCGCGAGCGTCCAAAGAACAAGGACAAAGATGGTCTCAGCCAGAGGCATAGATTCTCATGAACCCCCGCAGTCGCGGGGGCTCATGAGGATCTATGCATCTTGTAGTTGGATCGCATTCACGTTTTCCTCACAGCCATGAAGGGGTTCAGATGTTGTCTCAACACCAGGAATATACATGAATATGACGAATTGATACGTCCAGAGTATGTAGCAAGGGAATTGGGCATATCATCAAGTCATAGGTTTTGGTGTTTTAAAAAAAAAAGGAAGAGTGAAATCTTATTCAGCTTTCACGCTAATTTCTTTACAACCAGTCTTTCAAAACAGTCATCATGATATACAAGGGATATAGTTTCAGGAGCAGACGGGAGTGGACATGGGTAGGGTGTATAGCCAGGCAGCCGAAAATTTGAGAAATTAAAAAAACCCGGTTTTGTTACAATAGCAGACAACGTGTTCGCTGTTCTTCATTCACTGTTCTTCGTTCACTGCTCTTTGTTCACTGTTTGTAGTTAACTGGTCACCTGTTCTGTCTTTGTTCGCCCAGCTGACCTACTTGGGCCTCTTCCTCTTTGTCAACATCTGGACCGTGTCCATCCACGACGGTGACTACCGCGTCCCGGCCCCATTCCAGCCCTTCGTCAACGGCTGTGCTCATCACACTGACCACCATCTCTTCTACAATTTCAACTACGGCCAGTTTTTCACGCTGTGGGATCGCATTGGTGGCTCATTCCGAAACCCCAGCGCATTCGAAGGCAAGGGCCCCCTGGATGAAGTGATCGAAAGGGAGAAGTCGGAAAGCAAGAAAGTCGTGCGGAACAGCTCAAGGAAGGCAGATTAGAGATTGAGGAAATCCAAATTGTATATTTTGTTACGGTATGGTGTGGTGCCCTTGGCTCACGTGTTCATCTTTTTCAGGACAAAAGCGGATTAACGTATTTAGCCCATGGCCACATTTCACAAATTTTGGAGGTGTCACCTAGCGAGGATGCCAGTTGCAGGAGATGGATCAACCATGATAATTCAAGGGTAGTGCCAGATTAGCTTGGCGCCTGATGGCGCCAAGCTAGTGCCTTGAATTATCACGGTCGATCCATCTGCTGTAGGGCCTTGGGGCTAAATGGGTTAACCCTTCTGTGCATGCAGCTACGGGTACTGTCAAAAGTACTGTTAACAGCTGCGGGTATTGTCAAAAGTACCGTTAACGGCTACAGGTACTGTCAAAAGTACTGTTAACAGCTATGGGTACTGTCAAAAGTACCGTTAACAGCTACAGGTGCTGTCAAAATTACCGTTAACAGCTATATGTACTGTCAAAAGTACCATTAACTGCTACAGGTGCTGTCAAAATTACCATTAACAGCTATGGGTACTGTCAAAAGTACCGTTAACATCTAGTGTCAAAAGTACCGTTAACAGCTACGGGTACTGTCAAAAGTACTGTTAACTGAATGCTCTAAGAAGTTTAAGACTTGGAAAAACTGCAATACTTTTGTATAGTATGTCGTGGTGCGTCTTTTGATACTCGATCATTCCTACAGTACAGCAGGGCTGGACACATAGGGGTTTCACTATAGGACCCAAAATAAATTATGAAATTACAAAAATATAAAAGAATTAATACATGTATGTTTGCTGATCTGTGATTTTTGGACCTTACAGCTTGCAGCCGTAAGGTCCAAAATCACAGACCAGCATACAGTTGTTGCGTCGTTTCAGTATTCTGCCTTGAAGAAAATTGCTTGTCTGTTGATTACAAAAAATGTCAAAGCTTTTACCTGCGGGAGTAAAGACTTGCAGATTCTGTGCATGAATGATGTTAATAATTTTTGTGAATGATCCCTCTAGGCGCATAATGTTTAAAGCATGCGTGTTTGTTCTGTTTAAGTTTTTATTTTGAAAGCAGTTGTATACTTTGCTTTATCTCGACATCAGAGTAAGAAAGGATGATCTCATTTAGAGGGCAGTTTGCAATTATATTAGAACTTGTTTCTTATCCACGTTTTGTCATGAGAAAGAAGTGGCCGATTTTTTGGACGATTCTTGAGCAGTTTCGAATCGGGGTGTGATTGGGCCGGACTATAAAAACGTGTGCACTGCCACACATTTCCCGACTTTTTTAGCTGACCGGTTTGAACCGAAGATCAAAGTCGTACCTGTTCTGCGAAATGGCTGCTAGTTTTGACAGTGATGATGATATGCTCACATTATCAGCAGTTTTGCATCATATTCGGGAAGAGGCGGGCGAAACATCGGCAACGAAGGTGGTACTGATCTTCCGCCATTTTCAAACTAAACGACGTGCTTTGCGAGACGCGCTCTGATTGGTTGAAGCTTACAATCGGGGCCGATCCAGATCGGAAAAATAGAGCAGGTTCTAGACACCCGATTCCCAGCTGATTGGGATCGGATATATGACGTCATCCGATCGCAATCGGATCGGAATCGGCTTCAAAATCGGGGCACAACCGGCATGTGTGGCGGGGCCTTAAGAGACAGGAGTTATCTCAAGAAATGAATAGAAGGGCATTGGGTGTCGCCTGCTATCGCCTGCCATTTAGTGGCTAGAGCCTCCTAAATAATGCTCTTTAACCCTTTTCATCCTGATACACGCACTGCTTGAAATAAATTTGACTGATAGTTCAAGGGTGGTGTCAGAATAGCTTGGCGCCAGAGGCGCCAAGCTATTCTGGCACCACCCTTGAACTAAAACGATCTCTCTCCTAATCCATGATGGAGCCTTTGTAGGCAAATTTCACAAACTCAACCTCAGGATGTAAGGGGTTATTGTCAGGGAGGTGATGTATTATAAGGGTGGTGTTGCTAAAGAGGTTCTGCTGTCCAGAAAGCCTCTAGGAAAAGTATTGTTATCATATACTTCAGTTTTCAATTTAAAATCCACGATGGTTATGGTTGGGTTTTCTTTAATGCATGTGCACATCCAGATACCACATATTTCTTTGAATCCTGATTTATTCCAGAATGATCTTTGTGAATGAAGTTGTACATATAACTGAAAGTGTTAAAATAGTGTATGTTTGCAGTGTGTCAGAAATCATGCATCTATATTGTTGGCTGGCCTATACACGTGTAAGGCGCGCCACAGTCTCAGTGCATCTATAGACGTGTAGCTGTCAATGTGAAAGCATAGCACTGCCTGCCCGGTGTCTGCCCAAAGGTTCACCTTTTGAAACGGACCCTTTAACTGATGCACACATACGGGTAATGGCTTTGGCAACTTTGGGAGGCATCAATTACGACTGGACAAGCTAAAGGTGCCAAGCTGATCTGGCACCGCCCTTAAACTACTGTATCATGACTTCATGCATCTCCCACTGTGATTTTGTGAATGTGCTGAATAACGGTGACAGAACTGCATGTATGTACTTGCTGGTAATTTGTAGTTTTACAGCAGTGCAATCATGATTTAAAGGATAGCGTTAGTCTGTGATACAATTGCGATAGAAAGATCATGGTGCGTGTGTTTACTCCATCGTAAAGTGTTCTCTTGATTTTGTATGCTATGCATTGTAAGGTGTCTCCAAGGTGCACGTATCCATGTATTTCAGGGAGCGAAGCTTTGAAAGCCTGCTGCTAATACCCAATGCACAAAAGGCCATGGCCGACGTCGGCTGCCATTGGCCTGTGCACAGTCATGCGCAGGTCAACGGCGGCTGACGTCCCATTGCCCTCTGTGCACTGGGTAAGCACTACTTGCGCAAACCCCCACCCTGCTGTTAACTTTAGTGCATGCGATATATTTTCTGTTTCCGTTCCACTGGCCCTAACAGGCCTGCTCTTTTCACATAGTGGTGATGGGATTTGTAACGCATGCACTTGGTGATTATATATGCATGCTGTACATACGAAGGTGAGACGGGCGTCATAAACCGAGTCTGTACGTAAATTTGACCCGATGAGAGGGAGGAAAAGTCCACATCCCATTCCTGCCTATCAGGGGAATCGAACCTGGGATCTTTCGACCACCAGCACAGTGTCTTATCCACCAAACTACATCTCCACGTTGAGGGATTTTTGGAAGCAATTATTACCACCACCACCACCACAACCACCACACCACACACACACTCCAATTGTGAGTGTGTTGTTGTTCTTTCTTTAACTTTCCATGAAAGTTGGAAGAAAAGTAAGGGCTAGGTGGATAGAAAAAGTGTATAAGTTATTGGTAGCAGGTGTTTGCTACACGGACCCTTGTAGGCCTGAGGGAGGTCAAAGGAACCATTGTACCCCTCAGGCCTGAGGGTCCGTGCAGCAAGCCCCTGCTACCAATAACGTATTTGTTTTCATTCCTCCAATGTTTTCGTAAAAGAAATCAAGAAGAAATCTTCAGACCTGGATCACGCCAGACATGACTCACATCAAAGGAATATACATTTATACATAATAGACTTGTGATGTAATTTAAAATCTTTTCTGACTTTTTCGTCTCCAGTAGTGTGCCTGTTTTGAACTTTGTACTTTAGAACGTTTTGGTGATCTTTTATAAAACAAAACTGGCATCCAAGATGCATCAGAAACAGGGCTACAAAAAGTCGGCCATTAGTTGCTACAAGGGTTTTTGTATCCTGGTCACATGGTGCGGTTTGCGCTAAAGGGACTTGTCGCGTGACCTAGGGATGAAAACGAAAGTTGATACACCACATGATCTTGTATCTCCGCTCTTGCATGCAGCTGCCAGTCATGTAAACAGTACCAGTGACTGCAGCAATGAGGGGATTAATTTGCAATGTTAAATTTACATTCTTGTATGATCCGTATTGTGATCTGTTCCCACGAAAGGGACCTTAAGTCGCGCTCCGCCGAATGGAGCTACAGGCCAAAAAGTGTGCCGGGGGTCATCTTGGGTCAGTTTGAGTGATTAACTTTAATTGCATGTTTCTCGCTTAATAACAGGTCTACAACAATAGTGCTTGCATTAAATTAATATGTAATTCTAGTAGATTTTAATGGTGTAAGTATCTCAAACTCAAAATTTCCGACTTATGATCCCTTTCGTGGGAATGGGTCACATTTGTGCTTTGTGCATTTTTTTCTTCGTTTTGGCTTGATCATTATTATGCGTGTACTTTTCTGTGTTAATCCCCTTGTGCATACAGCCTGCCAACAGTATTGATGGCTGCATGCACCAGGGGGCCAATGTACAAAACTCATATGCTGTTGTTGATCGAGAACCTTTTATCTTCAAGTTTTACTTGACAACAAGCAAGGCTTTTCCTTCTGCATCAAAATAGCTAAACATAAGCGTTTTATGAAGAGTAATCAAAATGTTTCCCACTGTACATTCAATTTTTATTTCCTTTATAAATAAATGGAAATAAATGTCCTCAGATTTTTATGTTGTCAACGTTCATTGTTGTGTTCACAAAAGATCATGGAGTGAAGTAGAATGACAAAGTTACCAAGTGATATTTTTGTTACATATTCACTTTCAAATCCCAACAAACATTTGCTCTTTAGGTAATATCACAAACACACACACATATTGTCTGTTTCTTATTTATTTACTATAAATACAAAGAAAGCATGTAAAAACACGGCCATATTTCTCTCAAATCAAAGGAATAAATAAACTGTAATCAACACTGATAAAAAAGGATGACATATCTTTGGAACACTGACAAAACACTGTGGATTAGAAATAAAACATGCACGTACTCGAGCTAACTCATAATAAAGGCTAGATTTTACATAACGAACATGGTAACAAAAGAACATGTCAAAGCCTGCTGTTCTTTGATTTGAAATCAAAGAACGGCACACCAAAAGATCCTAACTATCATTGAAATTGCAAATAGCAATTTTCATTCATCATCACTGCAAAACCATGCACCATCTCAACATCGACACTTTCCCATGACGCCACCATACATCAAAGTAAAACTTTATAATGAACTCTTTTAACCTTGTGCGTGGAGCCATCACTACTGTGGATGGTACCGGCAGCTGCACGCACAAGGGGGTTCAACAACATACATCTAAAACTACTACATTCAAACAAGCCCTCAAGCAAGTCCAAATTCATCACACAGCCTCTGCCGCCATCATACCATTACCGAAAGACTCGCCGACACCATTACCATTACAATGCAAAAGCTAGTTGTTTCATCTGCAAGATGCATAGATCCTTATGAGCCCCCGCAGGCTGCAGGGGCTCATGAGGATCTATGCATCTTGCTGATCCGTTTATATCTGTATGACCCCTAGAAGAGAGGATCGCCATCACACGACGAGTCTCACACCGATCCAATAATGTACAGTAAACTGCGTGAAAATCGGTGAAAAAGTACAAATGTAGATGAAAAATCATGTGGTACAAATTACACGGTCCCAAAATAAAAATAAATAACCCACATAGTCCCTTCTATATGAGAGCTGTCCTCGCTGTCAAGGGTCTCTATATTTTGTCATTGACCTGATTCTGATGTTGAATTATCTCCTATTGAAAAAGTCTCGCAGATCTGCCAATGCGTAGGTGAGTTCCATAAGGGGCGCAGGACATACGTGTCATTGACTTGTCAAACGTTATTTGTCATGACATAAGTTTTAGTTTTTACGTAATTTTATATTTTACGTGATGATAATAATAATAATAAAGGAGATTCAGTTGTTAGGCGCTTACACTAAAAGTAGCTCTAAGCGCTGATACAATGAAAAGGCCAACACGCACACACACACAACATACACGCGCACACACACACACGTGACGGTGGTGATGAATTGTGCATTGCTGAGGAAATAAACTAGTAAAAGGCAGCGTTGTAGAGGTGGGTTTTGAGATGAGGAGAGCGTTTGACAGTTACAGACAAGGGCAGGGAGGCTGTTCCAAGTGGCGGGGCCAAGATGGGAGAAGGCATGACCGCCACATCTTTTACATTTGAAATTGGGAAGGCGAAATTTGCGCGTCAGAGGAAGAGCAGAGGGTGTGAGATGGAGTATACAGATGGAGTAGGTCTGAGATATAGGCAGGAGAAGTCAGGCTGAGAGAGTTAAAGCACATGTTGGACAGCTTATACAGAATGCGTTCTTGTACGGGCAGCCAGTTGAGTTTCTTAAGGGTGGGGCGGATATGGTCACGCTTATGCACGCGCAGAATTAAATGGGCAGCACTGTTTTGCACTCTCTGCAGTTTATCTAGCTGGGGTTTTAGGCAGGCCGGAAAGGAGGGAGTTACAGTAGTCTAACCGTGATGAAACAAAGGAGGAGACAAGGATGGCAGTTGCTTTGGGCGTCAAGATACTGTCTAACACTGCTAATACGCCGAAGTTTAATAAAAGTGATCTGCACATGACTACTGAACACACTTATCCATGATACGAGTTTCACTTTCGCTTCATAGGCTTGAGAAAATGGTGACAAAACTAGAACTTCACGGTACAATTTCAGTATTGCTATATTTTGTGTTAAAGCAAGTTGAATTTACCTAGCTACATGATATACTAAGTACATGGGTCACTTGCATGCTCTTCTGAAAGGCCCACCGGTCTGCCTGGGGACTTGGGGGGTTAGGATTTTTAGTTCCCAGGTCACCCTGGTCAGCCCACAGGTGGGTTATCTCTCTATCTGGGCATGGGTTTCTGTCTACCCTTATCCATTCACTGTATTGCCATTTTAAACTCCCTACTGTCTGCACTGCCTGTAGCTCTTGATATTGGATGTGTGTTGCTAATGGTCTTAGCTTATTTAGCCCCTGTGTTAGGTTTATTTAATGATTGACGGCTGGCGACATACATTCAATGTCTGTTAGTTTTTTTTTCACAGCAGTGCAGGCACGTCCTGAGAAAGCCTTGTTGCTGTCGGGACGTTAAGCAATGTACAATCAATCAATCTTCTGAAAGCGCTTCGATGCGTGTGTGTGCGTGTCAGTTAGTGCGTGTGTGCCGGCGCCGCGCATGCTCCAAACATCCCCAAGAGGCATAGATCCGGGTGCATGAGGATCTATTCCTCCTGGAGATGCGCACGTTTGTGTGAGAGAGAGAGAGCACACGAGAGAGAGACAATTACATCATATTTAGAGTATTATGTCAATGTCTGCGTGGTGAATGAGTTGCCTCTTTTACGTCACCGCTACTGTTGACTTTCTCTAGAAGTCAAGGTTTTTTACTGTTGTAATTCTTTTCTGAAAAGAATTAATTTTCACTAAAGAAGTTGAAAGGATACAAAGCTGGCTAACGAACTCATCCAATGTCATGTCTTTCTCAAAACTAGCTATAACCAAAAGTTCAAGTAAATATGATAAAAATTACGGACTCGAATCTGGGTCAACCGACATCCTATAAATGGTTGTTTATGTCTTCAATGAGACATTCAATTACAATAGGCTCGGAGGCTCTCTTAGCCACCCCTTTAAGAAAGTAATTCGCCAAGTTTCAAGCTTGTGTGTACAGAAATATTGGAGATTCTCTTGTTTACATACATACGCACACGCTTCGCGCCAAATGTACGTTCAGCAGCATGGTTAGCGTAACTAGACATGACGTAATTGTTATCTTGTTACTTCAATTGTTAGAGGTTTAGGCCTGCCCGCCTTTGACATCACAGACATGCTATTAAATTCACCCCACCGCGACCCATCCTAAAAAGTCCCTGCTATAAATAGAAGGGACTTAAAAAGAGGAAAATTACAAACGACACATCAAAAGCAGACTAGATCATGTGCGTTGAACTGAATCACAGGCAGTGACAAAAGAATGGTGTGGCAGCAATGGAACCACAACAACAAAATAAGAATGGTAAAGCCCTTAACGCTCATGTGCATGAATGATCCCGTTCTAACGTAAATAAAGGATGTTGGCTTGCACACTTGTGAAAGCCACGTTTTCTAAAACTTTCACACTTTTGTCAATTTCCTGTGACTCCTGTCCTTTCATCATCATCATCATAATAATGTGGTAATCCCAAGGTTGCGAAATATTCCTTTGTGAGTAGTAAACCAAAATAGTATGCACAGAATGGTCTTGCCAGCTACCTTTTTGCCAAATCTGGTTGAAAAGTTTGCGAAAGTGCTGATAAAGGTAAACTTCTACTTTTTCCACATCATTCACTGATCTTTTGTGACCCTTGACCTTTTAGAGGGGTCATCCAAATTATGCATATAAGGTCTTTACGGTCATGTATCTCTGGACCAAGTTTAGGTTTGAAGTTGTAAATAATATTCGAGGAAAAAACTATTTTTCTCAAGAAATAGCTACTTGTGATCTATTTCCTTATCTATTGTGACCTTTCCGATGGGTCACCCAAATTAGTATAGTAACCCTGCACCAAGATTGGGTCTGAAGTTATAAACAGTATTTGAGGGAACAAATTCTTTTGTCAAAATATGGCTATTTCTTACCTACTTCCTGATCTCTTGCGACCTTAGCCCTTTCCTAGAGGTCATCCAAATTAGTATGCATAGAAAGGCCTTACGATCAGGTATCTTCGACCAAGTTTGGGTTTGAAGTTTTGAATTGACTATTTGAGAAATTATGGTCATTTTTTTTACCTTGACCCCCTTGAGAGAGGTCAATGAAATTGATATGTTTAAAAAGGTCAGAAAGATGACCAATGGCCCAGAACATTCTCTCTTTTGCTTTGCACGTGAGCCAATGTCCACAAATACAAACAAAACCAAAAATCTTAGGAAAGTCCTGTTGCAAACCTACTCTACAAAAAAAGCCAAACGCCAACAAGCAGGACAGCATACAATTTAACTTAAGCGGCGTATCCGGATGCCGTTTATCTCAAATGAGTTAACTCATTGTGCCCATGAAATCCCCACATTTTGGAGTGATCCTCTGAGGACTGCATTACAATTCAGGAGACAGATCGACCATGATAGTTCACGGGTGGTGGCAGAATAGCTTGGCGCCTACAGGCGCCAAGCTATTCTGCCACCACCCGTGAACTATCATGGTCGAGCCATATCTTGCTGTGGTGTGTCCCCGGGCAGAATGAGACAAGACTATAAAACAAATCCACGAAACTGCCCCTTGTTACATCTTCAGCTTATGTTTTCAACGATTTCCGCCCCTTCCTTTTCAAAACACGCATCTGTACAGAGGATACTTTTTCAGTCGGACCAAAATTTGCTTTATAGAGATAACTATTAACATTTCGGCTGTCAGTAACACTTTGTGTCAAGGCGACTCCTGCAGGAATTGCCTCGACAAAAAGTGTTACGGACGGCCCAAGAGCAACAGCATTTCTACAGACATTGCATTCTCTTGTGACGGTAAAATAATGAGATCAACGAGGAAAAGGCTAAACGCAAAATGAACACAAAACAATCTTGATCGCATTTTGAAAATCTGCTTTTGTCTGGGAATCTGGACCTTCCGCTCCAAGCAAATAGGGCTCAGGAAGCTGACATCATCACGCTAGTTGTGGCGGCTATCTTGTGAGGATTCGCGATAAGGCCCTCTATAGGGAAATCGCTGTCAGGACAATGTCAAGAAAGTCCTGACGTTCTATAGGCAATAACAGCAAGTCTTGCCATCACCGTAGCAAACCGCTAAGCAGAGTCTGTTTTTGTTTGTTTTCCAAAGAGGAAGAAACATGAAGAAAAACGTGTTGAAACACTACTTCGCTACTATCTGAAGGCTATTCTATCCTCTTAAGATGGCGGCTGACGCGCCAACGCTGCTAGGCAACGCGGGGAACTTCCACAGCCCTATAAGGTCCAAAGTCACATACCAAAACACAATAACCCCTTCCCTGCCACTGGGCATGCACGCCGTTCCTGAAATCTACTTCATTCAACAACCATACAGTCTACAATTGTCCGAGGGATACGGAGACAAATTGTTCTCAGCAAGGGGCACAGATCCTCACGGGCCCCCGCAACTATGAGGATCCATGTCTCCTGCAGTTTGGGTAGTGACCACTTTGTCTCGGCAGTGAAGGGATCAACCCGTTTAACCCCACGGCCGCATGTCCCAACTTGTGGCGGTGTTACCCCAACGAGTGTGTACCAGCTGCACGAGACGGCACGACCATGATAATTCAAGGGTAGTTCCAGATGAGCTTGGCGCCTGAAGGCGCCAAGCTCATCTGGAACAACCCTTGAATTATTATGGTCGATCCACCTCCTGCTGCAGGGTGCCGGGGCCAAAGGGGTTAAGATAACACCATGCCTGAGGTGCCATTTTCATACATGTGTCAAAGAGAAAGTGATGTGACCTTTGTGAAAATAATGCATCATAAATAAAATGGCCGTGACTGGTAAAATTTCAGGAGGAATGTTCCGATTAGTGACCACAAGGGCAGTTGTGATAATTCAATCATGAGATTCAGCACAATAAAACAATCATTTTAACGGGCCCCTTGTGCAGGGACCCACTGGCACTGCCAAAAGTGACCGTGGCTACAAGCAGAAGGGGGATATTGTGTACAAGGTTAGCACTTTTCGTTTGTACTTTTGTCACCATGGCTACAAGCAGAAGGGGGATATTCTGTACAAGGTTAGCACTTTTCGTTTGTACTTTTGTCACCGTGGCTACAAGCAGAAGGGGGATATTCTGTACAAGGTTAGCACTTTTCGTTTGTACTTTTGTCACCGTGGCTACAAGTAGAAGGGGGATATTCTGTACAAGGTTAGCACTTTTCGTTTGCACTTTTGTCATTTAAGTTTATAGTTACCATGTATTGGTAATCCACCTTCCTGTAGAAAGAGTGAACATAAACAGAACTGTTTTTAAAAATCTGGATCCATAAGAACCTGTGAAGGTAAAAGTCATAACCATTGCACGTTATCGGGTACATAAAACACGTAAATCATTTTCCAACAACACCACAGCCCAATCTTGTACTCTCAATAACATCCATATCAAATAAAATCTACAAAAACACATCAAATTCCCAGCAACTTAAGACATCTTTAAAAAGTGAACATCACTTATAATTAGTGGGCCAAGATAACTCGCTGTGCCGACCTGCCATCCCAGACATCGCGACTCAAAGCCTCCGTCTCAGTCTCCCAGCTTTTCTGAACGCTACTACTACTAATTTCAATTTACTGTCCCACTGGCACCGAGGTGATCGGGGACTAATATTTATACTTGGTTTCTTTAAAAAAAAAAAAAAAAAAAAAAAAAATTCTTGTGCCGTACATTCTGCTTTGAAATTTACAATGTTATCGACCCAACAACAGTCCTTGTTACTGGTAAAGAGATTTATAATTTTATTATATCAAAATTTAAAATCAAAGTTAAAATGCAGGAACACCAGGGTAAAAAAGGTTAAAAGTATTAAAATTCAATGGTAAAAGATATATGCTACACTGAGATATGTATAGGCGGGTAGCTCAGTGAGCGAGGGGGTTGCGACTAGGCAGGCTAGCGTCAACTCCGGCCGTCTCGCCAGGAAATTAAGTGCGCTTTGCGCATTGAGATTGGAATGTGCGTGTAAGTAGAATGAGAAAGAAGTGGGCTAGGTGTAGAAAGCTCAAGGATAAAGTAATGTCAGTCATTTTCTAAATGCAGCTTAAAGGAGCTAGATGTATGTGAAACGGAGGTCACACGATTGGCTGGCTTCAGATGAACCGGCCAACAAGAAATTCCAATGCAACCCCACAGCCTGGCCCACCAATGAATGCCTTGGACTCGAAAAGTCAAAGGGTGAAGTGAACCTCATTGTACAAGAAGCAACCCTGACTGTTAACCCTTAAGCTGTCGGGAGCGACTTTTGTCCTGATGATTCCTGCAGGGTGTCAGGGTGTTGTTATTCCTGCAGGGTGTCAGGGTGTTGTTATTCCTGCAGGGTGTCAGGGTGTTGTTATTCCTGCAGGATGTCAGGGTGTTGTTATTCCTGCAGGATGTCAGGGTGTTGTTATTCCTGCAGGACGTCAGGGTGTTGTTATTCCTGCAGGACGTCAGGGTGTTGTTATTCCTGCAGGATGTCAGGGTGTTGTTATTCCTGCAGGATGTCAGGGTGTTGTTATTCCTGCAGGAATCATCACGACAAAAGTCGCTGCCGACAGCCAAAGGGTTAACGGTAATGGCGGCTGCATGCACAAGAGGGCTACAAACTACATGTCTAAAAAGCACACTCTGACAACAACAAATGGTGTCAACAAACCTAGCAGCTAGACATACAAAGCCATAAAAATAGTTTATTTCCAAAGCCTGGTGTGTGATCTCTTGCCATTTGCATTATAAGCATGTATCAGTCTATGTACAGTACAATATCATACGGTCCTGAAGTGTACGTAGAAAAACTGGAGATACAAAACGACACAGATACAAATGTCAGCTACTCTGAGATTTTGGACCTTACGGCCTAGAGCTGTAAGGTTCAAAATCACAGATCAGCACACAACTAACAAAATGCGTCCAATAAAGCTGATGACAAAACATCTACATCAAAAGGCAAATGATCACATCCAAGGTATGAAAATGAGAAAAACCAAAATAAATACTCACATGCAAACAACTATGTGATCATTGTTTCACGCCCCCCCCCCCCCCCCCCCCAAAAAAAAAAAAATAATAATAATAATAATAAATAAATAAATAAATAAATAAATAAATAAATAAATAAATAAAATCATTCTTTTAATACAAATACAAATTCACAAACTGGTTTTTGTCTTCAACAGTACAGCATGTTGTGAACTTTCATTGTAAATGTCAGGGACAGCACCTGACAAAGTTACAGTCAAACCTGTGTGAGGCAGCCACCTTTGTTTGCAAGCAAAAAATAATAATAATAATAATTAAGGTATTTATAATGCGCTTATCTTATAATAATTATAACTCTCTAAGCGCGCACTCACAACTCGCGCACGCATGCGCACGCTTTAGACAACAACTCACAAAACCATTATCTTAAACCCTTTCAGCCCTGGGACCCTGCAGCAAGAGATGGATTGATCATGATAATTCAAGGGTAGTGCCAGATGAGCTTGGCGCCTGAAGGCGCCAAGCTCATCTGGCACTACCCTTGAATTATCATGATCAATCCATCTATCACAACTGGCACGCAGTCATTAGGCAACACCACCACAATTTGAGAAACGGGACCTTGGGGCCAAAAGGGTTAGAAGACAGGTTCTCTCTCTCTTGAAGAGCGAAAAAAGAAAGGGTTACCCGCTGTGTTACTCGAGACCATTGTGTAAATGGCTACAGCCACCTAAATGTTGGTCTGTAGCTCTCTGGCTGTGGGCAGCCGTCTTTGTCGTGAAGATTCCAGCAGGAAAGGTGGCAACAACAACCACTGCCGACAGCCAAAGGGTTAGTGATAGGTGATCTTCAATAAAAGGGGTCGCTCAACACAGGTTTCGCTGTGCTACAATCTACTCAATCCAGACCAAAAAGGTGACTGCCAAGCGTGTAAAATGCAAAGAAGTACCCAACGGAGAAAGAAACACACTTAGAAAAGACGGGTACAACACAATTTATGAATATTTCGGGTAAATACCCTTTGTCAAAATAGACAAACAAACAAACAGAGAGATTAGCCGCTGCTTATCTTCATTTGCGGAAGGAATATGGCATGTGTTTCTTTCTCCGTTGGGTACTTCTTTACAATCTACGCGCTTTCAATACGAGTGCACGACTTGAGCCATTGGGGACTATCAGCAAAAGAAAAGCACCTTGGGGCCTACAACCCTTTTAATCGTTTTCTTGACAAAACAAAGACACAAAATTTATAAAAACAATTCTTATGTTTCTCCCTTCCTCAATGAAAACTCTTTTATATAGTCTTTCCTTGGAAATGCAAGACTGGTGACACGGTGAATGATTTCTCAATGCTTTCCATGATGTTCATGGAATAACTCGGCTGCAAACTGACCCTTTCCGGTGAAAACTGGCTACCAAATACAAAAAGAGGCAAATTCTGCCCTGCCGTAGCAGTTGGTCTGACAATATTGCACTTGAAATTAAAACAAAAACAAAGAGATATCAAACTGTGCCAGTGACATTGTAGAAATTGCTGAAAAAGCAATAGGTCTTCCTCACAAAGTTCACACATTCAGCGGATTCAGCTAGATGACTCCCTCTGCAAGAGACATAGATCCTCATGAGCCCGTGCGGCCGCAGAGGCTCGTAAGGATTTATGCCTCTTTCTGGCAGGAGCGGCCTCATTTACGTACCAGTCTGAGGTACTCTCTCACGATTAACGGCATGATCATTACGTGGACGGTACAAACAGCAGCGGCCACTGCAAACAAGCGTAACAGTTCTTTACACCGCCTTTCCTGTGATCGTTATCAAGGAGTACCAGCCTGTGTAGGTCAAGTGGCACTGCACTGTGATGATGTATCTTCCCCCGGGAAGGCAGCCCAAATTTGGTATCTCTGTACCAAGTTCGGGTTTAAAGTTGTGAATAGTATTTGAGAAAAAAACAAAACCATCTTTTGTCAAAATATGGCTATTTTTTACCTATTTCCTGAGCTCTTGTGACCCTTGACCTTTCCAAGAGGTCATCCAAAGTAGTATGCATAGATAGGTCTTACCATCAGGTATCTCTGTACCAAGTTTGGGGCTGAAGTCGTGAATAGTATTTGAGAAAAAAAACTTTTATCAAAATATGGCTATTTTACCACGTATTTCTTGAGCTCGTGACCCTTGACCTTTCTGAGGGATCAACCAAATTAGTATGCATAGAAAGGTCTTATTATTAGGTATCTTTGTACCAAGTTTGGGTTTAAAGTCGTGAATAGTATTTGAGAAAAAATAAATTAAGTCAAAATTTATCTATTTTTTACCTATTTCCTAATCCCCTGTGACCTTGACCTTTGTGACAGGTCACTCAAATTGATTTGTTTACAAAGGTCTTGCCACAAAGTATCCTTGGGCCAAGTTTGAAGACTGTGGCTAGAATAGTCTCCGAGAAAATGCCAACGTTAAAGGTTACCACGGACGCCAGACGGGACGACCACTGGCCCTGAACACAGACTGACTTTTGCTTCACACGTGAGCCAAAAATGAATGAAATTTGTTCAAAAGCCTCTGTCCTTGACTTGCCGCTGACTTTAGAATTTAACTCATGTCGTCTATGACGTAACGCCACTCACACGACTTCAATACGCTCACAGTAGCAGTTTATTTACATGAATGGACACGACTGCAGGTTTCACAGCAGAAAATTCAAATCATCCGCCAGGAACCAGCGAGCGCTCGTTAGAAATCTGTAGCTCTCGTCTTCCCCTGGTATCCAGTTTATGCAGATAAGCAGGCAGTCTCAGTATACAGCAGAACCTCGCTTGAGCGGCCACCCTCATGTGAGATTACCTGTCCTTCAAGACCATCATTTAGGTGGCTTCTACAGAGAAGTCTGTTGCCACCTAAAGGATGGTCTTTATAGACAGGTGATACTTCTTGCCCTTCAAGACTACTTTGAGACCTGTCTTGTAAGACCATTACTCAGGTTCAGCTGTACATAAGCATGCCAGTCCGGTCTGCGGTGCGTGTGCTGATTTGTGCTTTTCGACTTGGGCTCTAAGCCAAATTCACCTGGCAACTCATTTTCACCGACGCGACCTGAATGTAAGTTTGATTCTGAGACCATGACACAGATCTATGTCACAATATTTAGATTATGACTCGGTTTTGATGCTTAGACTTGATTTTTTAGATGACTCCAATTTTGAGATTACAACTCCAACTTCTCGGTGACGACTCCAGGATTAATTAAGCGTGTGAAATGCCGTCACTGTCGCCGTCTGCCCCCGTATCCAGACTGTGCAGGTAGGCCGGCAGGTGGGTGTACTGGACGTGAGACTCGGCCTCTGTCACCATTTGGGATAACGACTCGAGGAGCGTGTCGTAGGACGGGCGGTGATCGGGGTCGGCCATCCAGCATTTCATCATGAGGTTGTATCTGCAAGGAAGGACCGATTCTTTCACTACAAAAGCAGCTGAGATGCAAGTAACAAACATTGCAGACAATGCTCACAACAATGCTCACAAATATTTCTGTCGAATAGTAGTCTTAGGATTTGTGCATCATATCTTGGAAAACAAACATCGCAGACAATGCTCAAAAATATTTCTGTTGAATAAAAGATATGCTGTGAAATAGTAGTCTTAGGATTTGTGCATCACATCTTGCCTTGTGTAATGGCAGTGTGCCTTATGCCCTAGTGGGAGCGAAGAGGATTATGTCAGTAAGCATTTACTGCCAGCTTACCTTGTCTGCCCGAGGCACACTGATACAAATGTGCCCAGCAAGAGGCATAGATCCTCATGAACCCCTGCAATTGCGGGGGCACATGAGGATCTATGTCTCTTGTCACCAGTCATGTTCAGCACACATTGGTGAGGAAGACGCTGACTAGTTGTGAACGTGGTCAATTACTTACAGAGCCCCACCCGGGTCTGCCCTGGGGGACTTGGGTGGGGTTAACTACTTTTTAGTTCTCAGGGTCACCCTGGTCAGCCTCACAGGGTGGGTTTTTCCCTCTATTCTGGGGCATGTTTTTTTTCTGTCTACCCTTGGTCCATTCACCTGTATTTTCCTTTTTTAAACTCTCCCTACTGTCTGCGCTGCCTGTAGCTCTTGGTATTGGATGTGTGTTGCTAAATGGTCTTGGCTTTATTTAGCGTATTAGACCGGCTGGCGACATACATTCAATATTCTGTTTAGTTTTTTTTCCACAAGCAGTGCAGGTGCAAAGTCTTGTTGCTGTCGGGAGGTTAAGCAATATTCAACCCAATTACTTACAGAGCCTTGCTGCCGTGAGGAGGGGGAGGCATCCTGCGGCCTGTGTGCACACTCTCCAGCACCTCCTGCGGGCCCATTCGTGGCCACGGGGTGATGCCTGCGCCCATGAGAAATAAACAAACACATGAACGAAACTATCAATAATCAGAAAGCTGAATCAGAACGAACAAACCAATGACAACAGGATTAAACCACGTCCCCAACAGGGTTAAACCACATCCCCAACAGGGTTAAACCATGTCCCCAACAGGGTTAAACTACGTCCCCAACAGGGTTAAACCACATCCCCAACAAAAAGAATCAATTCAGAGCACATCGAACAGCTGCAACAAGCACTTCGACCCTCAAGCTCTCGGAACGAAATGACTTGCATTCTATAGTTTTGGGACTTTAAGAGGTCACTGTCTGACCACTGGTTTATCATCTTCATCATTATTTTGAACCCCATGACACTGTTTTCAGATCTTAACCCATTTCACTCCAAGACGCTTCCCAAATTTGTGGAGGTGCTACTTAAGGACTATGTACCTGCCGAAGGAGATGGTCGATCAAGGGTAGTGCCAGATGAGCTTGGTGCCTTCAGGCGCCAAGCTCATCTGGCACTACTCTTGAATCATCATGGTCGATCCGTTTCCTGCTGAAGGGTGTTGGGGCCAAATGGGTTGACACACTCAAGACACGCTGTATCTAGATACAACCTGGTTACCACACTCAAGACACGCTGTATCTAGATACAACCTGGTTACCACACTCAAGACACGCTGTATCTAGATACAACCTGGTTACCACACTCAAGACACAATGAACAATGAACAATGAACCTTTATTTTCCAACGGTAGAAGTTATTGGTAACAGGACCAGTTTTCAAACTTGCCGTTGCTACATCTACTACATAAATGACATAGACGTGTAAACATACACATACCACACACTGACGCATGTATGCACTCGCTCACGCACGCACGCCCGCACATACGCACGCACACGCACGCTCACACACACACACACACAAACAAACACAAACTTGCACATGCACGCACTTAGACACACAAGCACACATACACACACATGCTCTCGGACACGCACTCCAGACATACGTACTCGCATACCGCGTACGCACAAAAATATAAAATGAGTAAAAATGCAAAGTAAAGCAATACACAGAAAATCATTAAGTACATTAGAATTCATACAGCAAAGGCAAATATGTATATATGTGCTCTCTCTCTCTCTCTCTCTCTCTCTCTGTGTCTCACACACCCACACACACACAGCATGCACACACACACAGCATGCACACACACACACACATACACACACACACACACACACACACACACACACGTGAACGCGCGCCCAAAAATATCGCGTACACACATATGAAGGCAAAAACATTATACATAGAACATGCAGTATTCAATGTACTCTTGACACTCAGATATTATGGTCCACTGTATATTATATATAGAAAAAAAAGAAAAAAAAAGAGAGACGCTCTCTCTCTCTCTGTCTCTCTCACTCTCGCACACACACACAAACATTCTCACACACACGCACAATCACACATCTGAACACACGCGCAAGTTATCCCTGTACTGTACTGATTAGATTACGTCAGAGATTCTAGGTGTTTGAAGAGGCTGACCCTAAATGAGGTGAGCGTCTTTGCGTTTCTGATTTCTGCAGGAATAGAATTCCAGAATGAACTTCCCGAAAATGACAAACTGGTTTTGAATAAATCAATACGCGGCAGGGGTACTTTGAAATGGTGTCCATGTCTAGAAGCTACAGATATCCGTTCTGAGAAAAAAGAACTCAAGTACAGTGGACATGATTGCTTGTACAGCTTGTACATCAATACACCTTTATTGAACTGAAAGTGATGGGATAGAGGGAGCATTTTTAAAGTTTTAAGCTTTTCGTCAGTTGAGAGTTCGGGATCGGGAAATATAAGCTTAGCATCTAGATACAACCTGGTTACCACACTCAAGACACGCTGTATCTAGATACAACCTGGTTACCACACTCAAGACACGCTGTATCTAGATACAACCTGGTTACCACACTCAAGACACGCTGTATCTGGATACAACCTGGTTACCACACTCAAGACACGCTGTATCTGGATACAACCCGGTTACCACACTCACGACACGCTGTATCTGGATACAACACGGTTACCACACTCAAGACACACTCTATCTGGATACAACCCGCACAGCCCAATCCAGCACACCCCAACAGTTCCTCGCATCACGAGTCATTGTTCTTCTAACAAGGTGAGCGCTGGCCTGCGATTTTAGACCATGTGAACTCTAATGCCACCAACAATATATAACGGATCAGCATGCATTCCGCCCCTTTTGACCAGATCGCAGACACTCCAGATCTGTGTGTTGAAAACAGCGAAACTACTCAGTCACTCTACTGTATTACGCGCTCTGCCACCAAGTGACTCTGATGACGCATTCTACCCCAGGACCGAAATCCCCAAATTCTGAAGTTGCCCTCTGAAGGACTGAGTTACAATTCTAGAGACAGATCGAGCATGATAGTTGTTGGCGCCTATGGGTGCCAAGCTATTCTGGCACCACCCTTGACCTATCATGCTTGATCCATGTCTTGCAGTGGTGTGTCGGGGCGGAATGAGTTAAGGGTTTCTATTTGGATCCTGCATATTTGCCAAGTAACAGCACATTCAGCACTAAAAACAACCAAGTACACGCACTAGATTCATCCCCCCCTCCCCCACCCCACCCCCCCCCCAAAAAAAAAAAAATAAAAAAAAATAAAATAAAACCAAAACAACAACACAACGACTCACCAAAGTGCAGAATTTCCCAGACAAGTACACCGTAAGTCCACACGTCTGTCTTTGTGTTGTACACGCTGTCCACCAGACTCTCTGGAGCCATCCAGCGCACTGGGGCCGACGCCTGTCATTACAGAAAGCACTATCAGTTCAGTCATATGCCATAAACCTAACACATCTATGCACACACCCACAGCTACTGTGTCAGTGCCCATGGCTGTATTATGCCAAACGTAGTCACAGATACAATCCTGAAGATTCTCAGGTGTGCAGTCTCGCAGCTCTTCTGCAGCTTTCATCAGCGTTACAAAACAGTTTCGCACAAAGCGGAACACCTGTTCGTAGTTGTGACAAATGAAATGAAGTTTGAGTGTAAACGTGATGTGAAAGGATGATTTTGGGGCTGGCCGCTGTATCTGAAATTATTTCATATTATTTCAAATTAATTAGGGCTCAATGCATTATTCCTTTCACTGCTGAGAAGAAGTGACCACCATCCAACTGAAAGAGGCATAGATCCTCATGAGCCCCTGCAGTTGCAGGGGCTCATGAGGATCTAAGCCTCTTGGTGATGCTACTGTATATGCCTGCTCCTTGGATGGTGGGGGGTCATATCTGGCAGCTAATTTACAATCAAACATGATTCACACCCACCACAAAGGACAGGTTTTGTGGTCATCGGCAATGGAAAAGTTAAACGCAGAATAAACCCTTTCAGGCGCTGACCTGTTGATATGTGTTCCTGTCAGTGATCTCCTGCGAGAAGCCAAAGCCGGACAGCTTACAGACACCTCCTTTGGACACCAGCACGCGTGCCGCTTGCAAGCGGTAGTAGATCAGCTGAAAAAGAACCACAGAAAACATTGTACGCTACATACGTGTATATATGTGGCTTTGTTCAACCCCTTCACTGCCGGGACAGAGATACTTAGTTATTGGGGTTTAACGCGGAGCAGGCGACTAAAGCCATCTCACAGCGGGAATAGTACAAGTCTGGTCAGTCAGATTAAGAGAAAGGTCTTTAAACATGATGTAAGTACAGTATAAAAGTGTTGTTGGCTAAAAAGTCTTGCAGGTCGATTGTACGTGTCTATAGACATTGGAAGTTCATAAGAACAGTCACATTCATACAGACTACAGAGACTCAAATCTTGTAAAAGAAATTGACAGTTGCAGGATATGGATTGACCATGATAATTCAAGGGTAGTGCCAGATTAGCTTGGCGCCTGCAGGCGCCAAGCTAATCTGGCACTGCCCTTGAATTATCATGGTCGATCCATCTCCTGCTGTAGGGACTCGGGGCTGAATGGGTTAAAAGACAAGTGCTCCTCAAAAGAAGTCCTGAAGGGCAAGAAGTGTCACCTGTCATTAAAGACCACCATTTAGGTGGCGACAGCCACAGTCACAGCTACAGCTACAGCCACAGCTACAGCTACACGCCACAGCTACAGCCACAGCCAAAGCCACAGCTACAGCCACAGTCACAGCTACAGCCACAGCTACAGCTACACGCCACAGCTACAGCCACAGCCAAAGCCACAGCCACAGCCAAAGCCACAGTCACAGCTGCAGCTACACGCTACAGCCACAGTCACAGTTACAGCCACAGTCACAGCTACAGCCACAGCTGCAGCCACAGCTACAGTCACAGCTACAGCCACAGTCACAGCTGCAGCTACACGCTACAGCCACAGTCACAGTTACAGCCACAGTCACAGCTACAGCCACAGTCACAGCTGCAGCTACACGCTACAGCCACAGTCACAGTTACAGCCACAGTCACAGCTACAGCCACAGCTGCAGCCACAGCTACAGTCACAGCTACAGCCACAGTCACAGCTGCAGCCACAGCTACAGCCACAGTCACAGCTACATGCCACAGCTACAGACACAGTCACAGCCACAGCTACAGCCACAGTCACAGCTGCAGCCACAGCCACAGCTACAGCCACCTAAATGATGGTCTCTAATGACAGGTTATCTCTCATGAGGTGGGTCGCTCAAAACGGGTTTTGCTGGACTACTTGGCAGACAGGCAGACAGATAAATGAAAGTTGTATTATAAACTTCAGCCCCTCATACCTTGAATTTCTGAAGGTGTTCCAGTCCGCTGGCCACGTGGGCAGCCAGGCACAGCAACTTCTGCGCGGTCAGCGTCTGTTTGCGCATGAAGACGGGCTGGTCGTTGCCACGGCCGATAACGATCTCCTGTTGCCCTGGGCGATGGCGCTGGAGATATTCCAAGAGGGTCCCTTCCGCGGCCACTTCCAGCATGATCAGCCATGGGTCTGTACAACAGCGGACAAATGAAATCTTATGACACGAGGCTGTGATGGTGTATAATCAAGATCTCAAATTTGTGGCACAAGTCCATCTGACTGCTTGATGACCAAAATGTCTGCACTTTTTGCCTGTGAGCCACCCTACAAACAAACATTGTGTTTTATGCAAGCAGACGTGAGAGACTGCATTTTCAAGACACGTAAATATGAGTCCAGTGATGGGTCAGGCCCTCCAGAGAATTTGCACGTTATTTTGGGAGCCGCTGAAATTGTGGTGGGGACACACAGAAACATTTTTATTAGCTGAGCATACAAATTGACAAAACATGCACATGAAATCTATTGTTCAAACGTGTACGACTAAAGAAACCAAGCCTCCTCACCGTTGAGAGTGTAGCTGCCAATGAGCCGAATGATGTTGGGGTGGGCTGGCAACATCTTCATCACCTCCAGCTCAGTGGAGAAGAAATGACGCTCTTGCTCTGTGGCATCGACTGCGATACACATCAACAATTTCTATAAACCCATTATATCCTGAGGCTGATTTTTTTAAAAATTTGCTTACTGTCCAATGACAGCTACACTACAGATTAGGGCACAGATCATTTTAGTTCAAGGGTGGTGCCAGAATAGCTTGGCGCCTCAAGCGCCAAGCTATTCTGGCACCACCCTTGAACCGTCATAGTTTCAATCATTAGTGTATCAGGATAAAAAGGGTTCAAATCTGGCACCACATTTGTCTGCTAAACCATACCCCCCCCCCCCCCCCCCCCCAGCCCCCCAAAGGGGACTCAATTTGTGCCAGGAAAAGGCATATATGTACATGAGCCCCCTGCATCTGCTCATGTGAATCTATGCCTCTTGCAGAACACGCTCACTCTGACAAATATTCCCCTGTGGGTTGCTGACGTGACAGATAAATAAATAAATAAATACACCCCCAAAAACACAAACAAGAACCACCGAACTAAACTCACTGTCCAGTTTCTTCACAATTATGCGCATGATATCGTTGGTCCCCGGCGTGCGTCGCATGCGGCCCTTCCACACTTCAACGAATGAACCGCGACCGATCTGTTCCAGCAGACGAACGTCCTTCCTGGGGATCTCCCAGCTCATCTTCAGACGCGAGTACTCCGATGGCTGTCGAATAAGAATAGAAAAAATATAGCAGCTTTTAGTTTTAGTGATAGCTCACAGCAAAAAAAATATTTTTAGAATCTTTTTTTTTTTTAATGGGTTTCGCAGAAAAACTTAAAGTTTAACATGGTCCGCAGACCACAGAATGCTGACAAACAGTTCAGTACAATTGACTCACTTTTTCTACAGCAAGTGAGCGAATCATTGTCTGCTGCAATGTCAGTTAACTCTGAAACTCCCAGAACTAAATGACTTCCATTCGACAGAATGGAAGTCATTTAGTTCTGGGAGTTTGAGAGCTGACATGTATTCTACTCACTTAACTCTTTCACTCCCAGAACTAATAAGATTTTTTCTTTAAAAATCACCAATGTTAGAAATAAATTAACAGAAAATCAACAAATGGTCAAATGTATGCAAATGTATATATATTCTGAAAGGAAAATGGATGGGGAATACAGTCACCATAATTTCTGAACTGACATGTTCGGACAACTCCCACACAGGGGAAGATAACCCACTTTTTAAAAAATTATAAAAAAACAAACGCAGTTTTGAAAAATAAAAAAATTCAAATGCTCATAATATGCACTGGAAAATGGTTCTAAAATGTGTATAAATATGTCACACATCACCACAAATTGCTATTGTTTGATAGCTAAGCATACAATGTTGTCAGAGGTGCATTATGGGATGTCAGTCGATACCTGGGTCTGACGCAACTTTTCTTAGCACTACACCAACCTTACAAAAAAATTTGCAGTAAATAAACTATGGCTCATATGGTGGAAACTCTGTAGGCCCATGCATTCCATTATATGTTGGATACTGCTTGTCGATTTGCTTATCATATGAATCGTCTACAACATTCTCAGATGCAACATTTTGTCTTCTTCCTCCTCTCCCTCCTCTTCCTCTGCCACACCCCCTGCCTCGCCCCCTGCCTGTTGATGTACTTGGAAGATTGTATTCCTCTTCAGGATAATCGCTGTTATCTGAATCCTTGTCCGACGGGTCACTAGAATAAACATCACCATCGTCTGCTACGCTTTCATCGTCACTAACATCACCATTATACGGTGTTTCAAACAGAATTTGTGCTACTTCCTCGGCAGTGTAGCGTCTGGCAGCCATATTGATAATCTCCGTGTGTGATTGCTTAAGAAAATGCAAAAAACCGCATCAAAAAAGACGAAAAAATCGCAGAGAAAGCACTGTAAACATGCACTGTGGAGGCAGCCATTGCACGGAAGTTTTAGAGATCACGTGACCGGGATGTAGGTCAATGCGCTAATTAATATGCAGCAACCCTTGAACCGCGGATAGATCCGCTGCTGAGAGCGAAAGGCTTAAAATACCCTATGCACATGGCACAGCGGCTGAAGAAGATGTTTTGGGGTGAACATGTATAGTGGTGACTCGATCCAAAACGAGAGAATTATACTCACCAGGTATTGTCCATTAGGCTGCACCGTCTCGTCGAGCAACTCCACTTCTTGGTCGTCTAGCGTCTCGTCGTGGGCTCGTGCCAATTTCTCTCGAATCTTCCGGTCTCGCCTCTGGAATGATGAAAAATAAATTAATATGCAAACAATCTTTTCAACACACTGAGCCATGTGGGCAGAATTTTATCTTTTGGCAGTGTCCTCTGAACGCTACATGCCAGTTCAGGGGGATGGATTGACCATGAAAGTTCAAGGTTGGTGCCAGAATAGCTTGGCGCCTACAGGTGCCAAGCTATTCTGGCATCACCCTTGAACTATCATAGTCGATCAACCTGATGAGGTAGTGTGTCAGACGTGAATCGATTCAATTAAAAAAGATTGATTGTACATTGCTTAACGTCCCGACAGCAACAAGGCTTTCTCAGGACGTGCCTGCACTGCTTGTGAAAAACAAAAACTAAACAGAACATTGAATGTATGTCGCCAGCCGGTCAAATACATTAAATAAACCTAACACATGGGGCCTAAATAAAGCTAAGACCATTTAGCAACACACATCCAATATCAAGAGCTACAGGCAGTGCAGACAGTAGGGAGAGTGTTAAAAAGGCAAATACAGGTGAATGGACAAAGGGTAGACAGAAACACATGCCCCAGAATAGAGAGAAAAACCCACCCTGTGGGGCTGACCAAGGTGACCCTGGGAACTAAAAAGTACCTAACCCCACCCAAGTCCCCCAGGGCAGACCCGGGTGGGGGAATTTAAAAAAAAAACAAAAAAAAAAGATGCGATCAGCGTCACTATAAAAGTAGGATGCAACCGCCATCTTTTCACCTGTGACTACGAGAATGAGAGAAAGCTCAACTGAAACTTCTGCTCTCAAGGGTGTAGCACAGGTGTGCAAACATCTTTTGGCAAAGATCTGTCCTTGTCAAAGTTCTACACAATTGAGAGGGAGAGAGGGTGACGGGACAGGCGTGAGAGACGCGTACCTTCATGCGTGTAGCCAGAACAATGAAGACAACAATCAGTAACACCGCCAGGGCAGCGCTGATGACCGCACCAATTGCATACGGCGAGACTGTAACAAGCAAAACACGGGTCCATCAGTCAAACCCTCCCAACGTCAGCCTCACAACCTTTTTTTCGTGGGGTTCTCAATTATATTAGGAATAGAATCTGCAACGTTCCTCCATCCCTTTCGCACTTTACGCCAAAATGGACATAACTGATTTGTACATGCATCCGCCATTGCTGTCCACAGTGCCGGTGGCTGCATGATCAAAGGGGTTAACATTCTGGCAGTAGCGATTTTTTGTCACGATGATTCCAACAGGAGTCATCGCGACAAAACACACTATCGAGAGCCAAAGGGATGAAATACATAATAAAGGTATTCATTTTTCTTGTATATTTTGTAAACAAAAATACTGTCATAAGCAGGAGAAACTGTCACATTAACCCATTACATCCTGAGGCTTACTGTCCCATGAAGGATACATTACAGGTTAGGGGATAGATCAACCATTTTAGTTCAAGGGTGGTGCCAGAATAGCTTGGCGCCTTATAGGTGCCAAGCTATTCTGGCACCACCCTTGAACTATAATAGTCAAATTAATTTTGTGCAGTAGTGCATCAGGATGAAAAGGGTTAACGCTGCAGAGTTCAATGTACAACTGAAGACACAGCCTGTAAGAATTGCATAACATGACATGTATGCTCCATAAATTATGGATGTAATACTGCTAAAAAGACCCCCGCCCACCCCTTCCCCCCACCCCACCCCACCACACACCCCCCTTCCCTCCCCCCACCCACAACCACCACAAAAAAGTGAGATTGTCTGTGATATTGGACATTACGGCTCAAGACTACAAGGTTAAAAAATCACAGAGGAAATTAGCAGACATACAAGTTTACAAATCGTAGGCAAGGCATCACGTTAATAAAAGCAACAAGGACTTCGTTGTCCTGTACACAGCTGCGTGCGGTTCAGTTTGAACCGACTCCTACCCCAAGACATTTGTCTCACCTCAAAACAAAGTACGTTCATAGTAGAGACCATGCTTAACCCTTTGGCTGTCAGCAGCGCTTTCTGTCACGATGATTCCTGAAGGATGTCAGCCTGTTGTTATTCCTGAAGGAATCATCGCGACAAAAAGCGCTAGCAACAGCCAAAAGGGTGAAAAAGGCATTCCTATACTTTGCCGAGTGTTAAAGTCAACAGGCACATGCAAATAATATTTTCCTTCTACACATGCATCCATTCTGGTTCTACACAGGCACACGTAGACTGCTACCACGGGTTGGTTAGTTGTTAGTTGTTCTACACAGGCACATGTAGACTGCTACACAGGTTGGTTAGTTGTTAGTTGGTCGCACCAAAAACAGTCTGCATCAAACACGCACGACTAAAACACAGCGAGGGATTAGCATATCTTTGCGAAAATTAGTTTTACCGGTAGATTCAATTTAACCCATGTGTGCATGCATCCGTCGGTACTGTAAACAGTACAGGTGGCTGCATACACTATGGGGTTACTGATACTGATAGGACCGATACTAGTACATAATACACAGCAAGAGACATCGATCCTCATGAGCCCCCGCAAATGCGGGGGCTTATGAGGATCGATGTCTCTTGCAGTGACACTATGGGGTTACTGATAGGACCGATACTAGTACATAATACTATCCATAAAACTGGCCTAGAGGCGTGCAAATACAAATAAATATTCTGGCACCATTCTTGATCTCCCACGATCGTTCCATATTTCGTTGCAGCCAGTCGAGGCTGAATTTGGTTATGACAAACTCCAGAAATCTTGCAGCCTCACCAATAATAGTATTGCTGTAATCACATGCCAAGACAGACTCTGAATCGACCAATAGCTATGCGTACTCTTTACTGTGAAGTGTAGCAGTACAGTCCACAAATACCACTGACTACACCTTACATAATTAACCCCTTAACTGCATGGGCCAGGCGAACGCTACCCAGCTGCAAGAGACATAAACCCTCATGAGTCCCCGCAGTCACACTAACTTACCGCAGTCGCACTAACTTACCGCAGTCGCACTAACTTACCGCAGTCGCACTAACTTACCGCAGTCACACTAACTTACCGCAGTCGCACTAACTTACCGCAGTCGCACTAACTTACCGCAGTCGTACAAACTTACCGCAGTTGCACTAACTTACCGCAGTCGTACAAACTTACCGCAGTCGCACTAACTTACCGCAGTCATACAAACTTACCGCAGTTGCACTAACTTACCGCAGTCGTACAAACTTACCGCAGTCGCACTAACTTACCGCAGTCATACAAACTTACCGCAGTTGCACTAACTTACCGCAGTCGTACAAACTTACCGCAGTCGCACTAACTTACCGCAGTCGTACAAACTTACCGCAGTCGCACTAACTTACCGCAGTTGCACTAACTTACCGCAGTCGTACAAACTTACCGCAGTCGCACTAACTTACCGCAGTCATACAAACTTACCGCAGTTGCACTAACTTACCGCAGTCGTACAAACTTACCGCAGTCGCACTAACTTACCGCAGTCATACAAACTTACCGCAGTTGCACTAACTTACCGCAGTCGTACAAACTTACCGCAGTCGCACTAACTTACCGCAGTCGCACTAACTTACCGCAGTCGCACTAACTTACCGCAATCGCACTAACTTACCGCAATCGCACTAACTTACCGCAATCGCACTAACTTACCGCAGTCATACAAACTTACCGCAGTCGTACAAACTTACCGCAGTCGCACTAACTTACCGCAGTCGCACTAACTTACCGCAGTCGCACTAACTTACCGCAGTCATACAAACTTACCGCAGTCGTACAAACTTACCGCAGTCGCACTAACTTACCGCAGTCATACAAACTTACCGCAGTCGCACTAACTTACCGCAGTCGTACAAACTTACCGCAGTCGCACTAACTTACCGCAGTCATACAAACTTACCGCAGTCGCACTAACTTACCGCAGTCGTACAAACTTACCGCAGTCGCACTAACTTACCGCAATCGCACTAACTTACCGCAATCGCACTAACTTACCGCAGTCGCACTAACTTACCGCAGTCGCACTAACTTACCGCAGTCGTACAAACTTACCGCAGTTGCACTAACTTACCGCAGTCGTACAAACTTACCGCAGTCGCACTAACTTACCGCAGTCATACAAACTTACCGCAGTTGCACTAACTTACCGCAGTCGTACAAACTTACCGCAGTCGCACTAACTTACCGCAGTCATACAAACTTACCGCAGTTGCACTAACTTACCGCAGTCGTACAAACTTACCGCAGTCGCACTAACTTACCGCAGTCGTACAAACTTACCGCAGTCGCACTAACTTACCGCAGTTGCACTAACTTACCGCAGTCGTACAAACTTACCGCAGTCGCACTAAATTACCGCAGTCATACAAACTTACCGCAGTTGCACTAACTTACCGCAGTCGTACAAACTTACCGCAGTCGCACTAACTTACCGCAGTCATACAAACTTACCGCAGTTGCACTAACTTACCGCAGTCGTACAAACTTACCGCAGTCGCACTAACTTACCGCAGTCGCACTAACTTACCGCAGTCGCACTAACTTACCGCAGTCGCACTAACTTACCGCAATCGCACTAACTTACCGCAATCGCACTAACTTACCGCAATCGCACTAACTTACCGCAGTCATACAAACTTACCGCAGTCGTACAAACTTACCGCAGTCGCACTAACTTACCGCAGTCGCACTAACTTACCGCAGTCGCACTAACTTACCGCAGTCATACAAACTTACCGCAGTCGTACAAACTTACCGCAGTCGCACTAACTTACCGCAGTCATACAAACTTACCGCAGTCGCACTAACTTACCGCAGTCGTACAAACTTACCGCAGTCGCACTAACTTACCGCAGTCATACAAACTTACCGCAGTCGCACTAACTTACCGCAGTCGTACAAACTTACCGCAGTCGCACTAACTTACCGCAATCGCACTAACTTACCGCAATCGCACTAACTTACCGCAATCGCACTAACTTACCGCAGTCATACAAACTTACCGCAGTCGTACAAACTTACCGCAGTCGCACTAACTTACCGCAGTCGCACTAACTTACCGCAGTCGCACTAACTTACCGCAGTCATACAAACTTACCGCAGTCGTACAAACTTACCGCAGTCGCACTAACTTACCGCAGTCGCACTAACTTACCGCAGTCGCACTAACTTACCGCAATCGCACTAACTTACCGCAGTCATACAAACTTACCGCAGTCGTACAAACTTACCGCAGTCGCACTAACTTACCGCAGTCGCACTAACTTACCGCAGTCGCACTAACTTACCGCAGTTGCACTAACTTACCGCAATCGCACTAACTTACCGCAGTCGCACTAACTTACCGCAGTCGCACTAACTTACCGCAGTCGCACTAACTTACCGCAATCGCACTAACTTACCGCAGTCGCACTAACTTACCGCAATCGCACTAACTTACCGCAGTCATACAAACTTACCGCAGTCGTACAAACTTACCGCAGTCGCACTAACTTACCGCAGTCGCACTAACTTACCGCAGTCGCACTAACTTACCGCAATCGCACTAACTTACCGCAGTCGCACTAACTTACCGCAATCGCACTAACTTACCGCAGTCGCACAAACTTACCGCAGTCGTACAAACTTACCGCAGTCGCACTAACTTACCGCAGTCGCACTAACTTACCGCAGTCGCACTAACTTACCGCAATCGCACTAACTTACCGCAGTCGCACTAACTTACCGCAGTCGCACAAACTTACCGCAGTCGTACAAACTTACCGCAGTCGCACTAACTTACCGCAGTCGCACTAACTTACCGCAGTCGCACTAACTTACCGCAATCGCACTAACTTACCGCAGTCGCACTAACTTACCGCAGTCGCACTAACTTACCGCAGTCGCACTAACTTACCGCAGTCGCACTAACTTACCGCAATCGCACTAACTTACCGCAGTCGCACTAACTTACCGCAATCGCACTAACTTACCGCAGTCATACAAACTTACCGCAGTCGTACAAACTTACCGCAGTCGCACTAACTTACCGCAGTCGCACTAACTTACCGCAGTCGCACTAACTTACCGCAATCGCACTAACTTACCGCAGTCGCACTAACTTACCGCAATCGCACTAACTTACCGCAGTCATACAAACTTACCGCAGTCGTACAAACTTACCGCAGTCGCACTAACTTACCGCAGTCGCACTAACTTACCGCAGTCGCACTAACTTACCGCAGTCGCACTAACTTACCGCAGTCGCACTAACTTACCGCAATCGCACTAACTTACCGCAGTCGTACTAACTTACCGCAGTCGCACTAACTTACCGCAGTCGTACAAACTTACCGCAGTCGTACTAACTTACCGCAATCGCACTAACTTACCGCAGTCGTACTAACTTACCGCAGTCGCACTAACTTACCGCAGTTGTACTAACTTACCGCAGTCGCGGGGGCTCAAGAAGGTTTATGTCTCTTGTTAGTCCCATGTTTTTCATGCCTACTTTTGTTCCGTTAACATTTGCATACTTCATGCAAATGTCAGTCAGTGTGCAGTCATTTCTGATGTGAAATTCATGATCACTGGCAGCGAAGGGATTAACTTCCTTGTCCATGCAACCACTGTTGGCTGCAGGCACAATGCAGCTAAAATTCAGATGCACTGCGCCATTTTAGAACAAAATGAACTTTGGGAATACACAAAGGATAATGACTTTATTGTTGAAACTGGATCATAGGAAACTTCTGATATTTTATATATGTGACACTTTTACTTATTTAAGACGCAGGAATCTGCACACTGCACTGTTTCAAAAACAAAATGAGCTGTTTGGTGAAACATTAAGAATAATAAGTGTGATTTAAGAAAATCTTTCCTCTAAAATAAAACCCCAAACAAACAAACATTTCTCAACAACTGAGCATCTAAGAGCAATTTTAGTGCAGGACTTTGTGTTATGAATATTCACACCTGTGAAATGTAAAGCACTGAACATCATGTGCACAGTTCCAGGCTGATGAAAATGTAATTGCAGTGAGGAACTCGTGATGCTTGAAATTCATGTGGGTTTTGCCTGGTGGTCAGTCTCAAATGCATCCCATAAACTGATGGATTTTCTCAAGGTGACATGCACAATGGTGGTCAAAACAAAAGGTGACAGTTTCACATTGAAAGATGGAACGACCACAAAAGTTCAATGCCGCACCAGACTAGATTAGCTTGGTGTCTACAACAACCATGAAAGCTCAAAGGTAACAAGAGGAGATTAGCACTTTAACCCTAAATTCAGGAGATGTCATATAACAACTGTACCTGTTGCAGGCTGGAGTAAGCATGATAATTCAAGGGTAGTGCCAAATTAGCTTGGCGCCTGATGGCGCCAAGCTAATCTGGCCCTACCCTTGAATTATCATGGTCATTACATCTCCTGATGTAGTGCCTCAGACCTAAAAGGGTTAAGATTTGCTTATGGTTAAGGCATGGCACTCAGGCAACCTGGCGCTACAGCTTAACTCTCGTCGTCAGTCCATCTCTCGCTGTGGGGTGTTGGGAGCGAACGGGTTAATCGGAGGCGTTAGGAACACATGGGTTAAAGGCAGGTGTTAGGAGTGAAGAGGTTAAAGACAGTGAGAGACTTACAGAGAGAACCTAGGGTGGGCCTAGAGGCACCCACATGAGAAGGAGGAGAGGCTGAAATATTAGAGGAAGATGTGAGAATTCACTGTCCACTGCCGGGACAAGCGAGAAGGTCAAATGTTTGAACCCTCTGGCTGCCGGTAGCACTTATTTGTCACGCCCCCCCCCCCCCCCCTGCCCCCCCCCCCCAAATGCTATGAATAACCAAAGGATTCAATTAAAATACTAGGGCATATGGCGGATCAGCCTCAGACTCCTGAGCACCAGTGCATTGCAAAATCAGACAGTAACGCGGACTCGTCTCTGGATTCAAAAGTGAACACCCCATGAACAAAGTTCCTTGGGCCGAAATCAGTTGTAGCTGGACAGCGCACAGCCCTCTGTGTGAGCCAGCTTAACCCTTTTAGCCCCAAGGTCCCATTTCTCAAATTTCGAAGGTGACTATGTAGCAGTTGCAGGAGATGGATTGACCATGATAATTCAAGGGTCGTGCCAGATTAGCTTGGCGCCTTCAGGCGCCAAGCTAATCTGGCACGACCCTTGAATTATCATGGTCAATCCATCTCCTGCTGTAGGGACTTGGGGCTAAAAGGGTTAAACTGATGTTGACCTGAAAACCTTAGACTCGCTACGTTTTGGAGTTTTCTTAACAAAGGGACATACATTCTTTAAGAGACAGAGATTGACATCAGCCCCAGCTGCAGTTGCACGGGCTCATCATTATGACTCTGTATGCAAACGTGAATGACACATCTGACGTTCTGGGTGCTAGGTATCGCGTTGTACTGAGGCTGACCTTTGGCCGATAGTTTGTTTCAGACACTTGCTGTCAAATACAATGTACCTCTCCACGAAATAAATGCGCACTTAACGTCATCTTCCTCCCACCCATCCCTCCAATCTTCTTCTTGTTTTAATCCTTTGCCTGTTGCTAGCGGTTTTAGTCCTGAAGGAATCATCATGATTAAAACCACTAGTGACATGTAAAGGGTGAAGCAAATCCACCCTTTTGTCACATAGGTAAATTGGAACTCAGATTTGTTTCAAATTTGAAAATTGGAACTGACTAATATGTGTCCAAAACAAACTGCCATTATTACACTTGAAAAATCACAGGTGATGAGCTGATTACATGTAGATCTAAAGCTAGGCAAAATGCTGACAGTGCGAAAGTTATTTCTAAAAGAAGAAGGGAATATACATGACAAGACCTTTGTGCAAAATCTGTAAATCAGCAAGGAGCTGTGCAGTTAGGTAAAAGGCAAAATTTAACCCCCTCAATGCCAAGAAAACAATGGACACCAGACTACTGCAAAGGGTTTAGATCCTCATGAGCCTCCGCAACTGCGGGAGCTCATGAGGATCCATGCCCCTTGCTGAAAACCACCTTGTGTCCATTGTTGATGGGATGGCTCTTTCTCGTTGAATTCACTCAGATTTCAGACGGACAATGAAGGGGTTAACGAGACCACGATGGACAAAAAGTGACAGCTTACAGGTAAGAAGTGCAACAGTTGTTTAACCATTGTCACAACATTTTACACTGAGATCAAAATCAACGGACCCTTCACGAGAATATCACTCACACAGTCACTCTACAAGAGGCATAGATCCTCATGAGCCCCCCGCAAGATGCGGGGGCTCATGAGGGTCTAAGCCTCTTGCATACACAATTTACAATTTGGTCCTTAGCCTGATGTCGTCGTCCAGCATGGAAATTCAGTCAAGACTACTGATCAATCAATCAATCCATCAATCAATTAATCCATCAATCAATCAAGACTTACGCTGGTTTGTTGATCCTCCAACTTGCTGGGCCTGTGGCTCTCCAGCGTCAGGGTTCGATTCCCAAGTCCTTCCCGCTCTACCCACTGCGTATGGCTCTCCTCGTCCGTACTCCACTTCTGTTGTGAAGAAAACCACAGATTACACAGGTAAATTAGTATCAGATTTCCCACAATGTATGTTCTTATTTGAACTGCGATGTAATCTTCAGAGACAACTGCCAGATTAAGGAATTGTTCAACTTTGCGCTGAACTCCACTGAATACACTTTACTGTCTACTAAATGACATAAATAAAATTAAAATATTTATTCAGCTCACAGAAGATTATCAAAAGCACAAAACAATGTTGTTGTAGAACCGTTTATTCAGGCTTTCCGTTAATGGCAAATTCTCCTAATTTGACAGACAAATTTTGACAGGGATGAAAACAACTGGAAGGCCGCCCATCACAGGGACGGAAAAATCTTGAAAAAGAAGGAGCGTCCAGTTACTTATCCTGGCTGTGTTTCAAGCACAGGATGGAGTGCAAAGCACTTGGGATGGATTTTCTGTCATGCTGTCCGTCCCGATGACGGACAATTTTAAATCCTGGTGTAAAGCCTGGTTTATTTATGTATCAATTCCAACACGATGATGCAACATGCCCTGTGGCTCAACCTGTTTCCAAACTTACAACAGACAGAACTATTCTTACCTTCTCCTTTGATGCGCAGGGTGACGTTCTTGGAGTCACGGTATGACACATCCTGAATTTCATTCATGGCCAAACATGTGTACGTTCCCTCGTCTAGAATATCAAACTGGCGAATGACATGCGAGTCCTTGCTTTCGAGCTTCAGCACAGCGCTGGGATTGGCCAGGGAACGGAAAAGCCACGTGTACAGAGGGAAAGGGTAGCCTTGGGCGGAACACTGAAGACGAACTTCCGTTCCAGAAGGGATGATCGTGTGGTCGTGTCCGATGACTGGCGTCACGATGAGGGAAGTCACTTTCACCTTTTCTGAAAGAAATAAGTTTGGATAGTCCCTTCAATGCCAGGATATAGTGATCATAACACAACCGCAAGAGGCACAGATCCAAATTGGTAACCGAAAGAGGCATAGATCCAAATTGGTAACCGCAAGAGGCATAGATCCAAATTGGTAACCGCAAGAGGCATAGATCAAATGTACCGCAAGGCATAGATCCAAATTGGTAACCGCAAGAGGCATAGATCTAAATGCCCAGGCATAGATCTAAATTGATAACCGCAAGGGGCATAGATCCAAATTGGTAACCGCAAGAGGCATAGATCTAAATTGATAACCGCAAGAGGCATAGATCCAAATTGGTAACCGCAAGAGGCATAGATCTAAATTGATAACCGCAAGAGGCATAGATCCAAATTGTAACCGCAAGAGGCATAGATCCAAATTGATAACCGCAAGAGGCATAGATCTAAATTGATAACCGCAAGAGGCATAGATCCTCATGAGCCCCCACAACTGCGGGGGCTCATGAGGACCTATGTCGCCTGCAGTTGGGGCATGTTCAGTTTTTCTCGGCATTCAAGGAATTAACTGTGACAACACCCACCCACCCCAAACACCCACCTACCCTACCAAAAAAGAAATCTTAAGACCCAAGTGCAACCAAATGCATTATAAAGCAGATTAAGTTACATGGTGAACTTCTGAAAAGTGATGCCCGGCATATCTGACACTGCTACAGGCCAAGTGGACAGTAATCACTGTAAAAAACGTACTATAGACAATGAGCTGGGGATGAGCCATACACTCTATCTGCGTCAGGCCAGGGTACTCCACGTGGCAGTGATAGACATAGCCGTTCATGTGGTCGTTAGCCATCAGGATCAAGGTTTCGACCAGCATCGTCCTGTTTTCATCGAAAGTTGTCGTGGAGTTAAGTCGAAGCGTGCCCAGTCGCCAGTCCATGAGAGGAGGTCGGTACCCGCGGTACGGTATTGAGCAGTCTAGAGTGATGTTCTGTTCAAAGAACGTTTCCGGGTTTTCGTTGCGGCAGTCAGGGTGGTCTGGGAAGAAAGGTGAAAACAGCAAACAAACTTAGATCTTTGACTCACAATTCTGGCATGACTCCTTTCAACCCCAACACACTACCGCAGGAGATGGATCAACCAGGATATTTCAAGGGTAGCGCCAGATTCGCTTGGCGCCGAATGGCGCTAAGTTAATCTGGCACTAACCTTGAATTGACACGGTCGATCCACCTCCTAGATCTGATACATACATAGTCGTCAAGTGACTCCTCACAAATACAGCTTTTGGGCTTAACAGATTAATACTTATCATTCTGATACACCCACTGCTTGAAATAAATTTGACTGACAGTTCAAGGGTGCTGCCAGAAAAGCTTGGCGCCTGAGGCGCCAAGCTATTCTGGCAGCACCCTTGAACTTAAAGTTAAACAATTGATCTATCTCCTAATGTGTAATGTAGCGTTCATAGGACAATAGCGCCAAGCTATTCTGGTAGCACCCTTGAACTTAAACAATTGATCTATCTCCTAATGTGTAATGTAGCGTTGATAGGACAATTAACACATTGACAAAATCAGCCTCAGGATGTAATGGATTAAATAAAATGTCAGGCAGACAAAATGTCCGACGATCGCCCCCCACAGACATCTTCTGACCTCTGTGCAATCAAACCTGTGAAAGCGACCACCTGCATGAGGCAACCAACTGTCTAACTGGACCACCATTTTTTGTCCTGTTACTGAGATGACCCTGTGTAAGAAGACTACCTGTCAAAGACAACCAGTTTGATAGTCCTCTGAGAGGTCATTTTACACAGGTTTGACTACACGATGTTATAACAGCTAGACATCACACCAATATTAACCCTTTGGCAGTCAGCAGTGCTTTTCGTCAAGGTGACTCCTGCAAGAATCACTGACAGAAAGCACAACCGCCAGCAAAAAGGTTCATATTGAATACCGGCAGACGTTTGTTGTTACTCACCCAGCACCATGACGTGAGCTCCGTAGCCTTCTGACGGCTGTTTTAGAGCATCCAGGTGACAGGTGTAGAGACCCGCGTCATCCAGCGTGACCAATCGAATGATAAGCCCAGCTGCCGACATGGTCGAATCGTATTTGGCGCTGTCTGTTGACACAGAGTAAGGGGCACCCTGCCCGTCGCTCACCCAGGTCAGCACCACCTGAGAACCAGAAACTGGGTGTGAAAGTTTAAGTTGATGACTTTGTTGTCCACAGTGAAGAACCTGCGTACCTACAACGCAGGCAAAACATCCAACATCTACAAGAGACATAGATCCTCATGAGCCCCCGCAAGTGCGGGGGCTCATGAGGATCTATGTCTCTTGCCGGCTCAAGTTACGTCTTATATTTTTAATACACATACTGCTTTATTTTGGATTACTCCCCATGTTGTTTGAGTGGTGTATAACTACTAGTTCCACAGCCAAGTATTGACTCTTTCCCTGCTCTTAACCCGTTGGGTGTCGGTAGCGGCTTTAGTTGCGATGATTGCTGCAGGACACCCAGAGGGCTAACAACCCTTTTACTGCTGTCTAGTAAGATTGCATTGCCTTTTGTCAGCCCCTCTCAAACCCCCTCTCCCCATCTTCCTCTCCTGCACGCACAAAAACGCATGAGTTTATTACCATATTAATATGCGACACCTTCTCAAAACTGAAAACAATCCAACTGCAAGAGACATAGATCCTCATGAGCCCCCGCGGTCGCGGGGGCTCACGAGGATCCATGCCTCTTGCTGACACCACGTTCCTTGGACGCTTACTTTGCTTGTGTTGACATCTTCTCCCTTGAAGAACCAGGTGACGTTGTACGGCAGAGTTGGTTGTGATGGCTGCCGGTTGAGCCCGCCCTGGTCGTCCCCCTCCTCGTACACCTGACACAATAGTTCCACATTGTTGCCGATGATGGCTGCGTTGTCGCTAGGCCCCTGCATCATCACAGTCTGGCTTCTGGCCGCTGAAACAGAAAATTTGGGGGTCAAGGCCCGCAGTGAATACTGTGAAATAGTCGAAATAGCATTTCAGATAAAGCCCGCTGTAGACCGTGTATTGTAATAGACTGATGACATTCCAGTATTCCGTCTTCTGTAACACTCGATCAAAACATCTCCCTACGCTGTGTAATAGGTGATTCTAGTGTTTCCACACTACAATCGCCTTTTACACAATCCAGACTAAAAAGTTGACACTTCCATTGAGCAAAAGTAGCCAATTGTGTGCTTGTTTGTATACATGTGTCTATTTTGACAAAGGGGTTACATTAACCCCTACCCTGCCACTGTCAGTAGACTGTCTTTCTAAAATATGTGTTCATTCAACGACTAAACGCCGCAACTGTCCCAGGAACACGGATTCAAAGTGGTGTCAGCAAGAGGCATAGATCCTCATGAGCCCCCGCGAATGCGGGGGCTCATGAGGATCTATGTCTCTTGCAGTTGGATCATTTTCAGTGTTTGAGAGGGTGTTACATATATTCATTGAGTAAGAAACTCATGGGTTGTAATTGTCTTTGCTAAGCGTCTTCCTTTCTGTGTTGGGACACAGTCTGCCTTATTACACAGCACACATGGCAGACTTCAGCTGAACAAACTGAGCCAAAATGTTGAATTTCCTGAATCTGAGCACTTTTAAATATCCTGAATTTTGAGATGTTGAGTTTCCTGAATGTGGCCCTTATCCTCTGAAAGCAACAATACACTTCAGGCGACAGACAGATCATGACAGTTCAAGGGTGGTTCCTGAATAATGTTGCAGCCTAGAAACTAGTAGATGTTGAAAGCAAAACAATACACTTCAGAACTCAATTATATCCTGTCAATATCTTGTTTCTTGACTTGTAGGACTTACTTACTTACGCCTGTCACCCCTACCCGGGTATAGGCCGTCGACGAGAGACCTCCAGCAACTCCTGTCCTGTGCTTCTCCTTCGATTCTACTCCAGGTGGTTCCCAGTCTCTTGATGTCTGCTTGGAGGTCTCGACGCCAGGAGTTTCTTGGCCTACCTCTTTTCCTCTTTCCCTGGGGGTTCCATGACAATGCCTGCCTAGTGATACTGGAAGCTGGCTTTCTCAGACTGTGACCGATCCATCCCCATCTTCTTCGCCCAATTTCATTCTCTGCTGTTATCTGCTCTGTTCTCTCCCAGAGTCTGACGTTGCTGATCTTCTCTGGCCAGTGGATTTTCAAAATTCTTCTAAGGCAACTGTTCATGAAGGTCTGTACTCTGTTGACTGTGGTTTTTGTCAATCTCCAAGTCTCTGCTCCATATAGGAGAACTGCTTTTACATTGGAGTTGAAAATCCGGACTTTGGTGTGTTGTGACAGCTCTCTGGAACTCCACACTTTTTTCAACTGGAGAAAGGCTGCTCTGGCTTTACCGATTCGTGCTCTGACATCTGCATCAGTGCCGCCTTTTTTGTCTATGATGCTCCCGAGATAGGTGAAGGACTCCACCTCCTCCAACGGGGTGCCAGCAAGCAAGACGGGTTCTTCCCTGGTTGCGTTCAGCCTCATTGTCTTTGTTTTCTGTTTGTGAATGGTGAGGCCCACTTGGGACGAGATGTCAGCAAGCCTCGTGGTCTTGTCCTGCATTTGTTGATGAGTGTGGGACAGTAATGCCAAGTCGTCTGCAAAATCGAGGTCGTCAAGCTGTGTCCACAGTGTCCACTGTATTCCACTTCGTCTGTGCTCTGTGGTCATCTTCATGACCCAGTCTATGGCCAGTAGGAAGAGGAACGGAGACAGCAGACACCCCTGCCTGACACCAGTTCTGACCTGGAGCTCTCTGGTGAACTGCCCTTCGTGGATCACGCGACATGTCATGCCATCATAGCTGCTCTTGATCAGGCGGACGAGCTTTGTGGGTACACCGTAGTGTCGTAGGAGTTTCCACAGAGTCTCTCGGTCCACACTGTCAAATGCTTTCTCATAATCCACAAAGTTGACGTACAGCGGGGAGCTCCACTCCAGAGACTGTTCCACGATGATGCGGAGAGTGGCAATCTGGTCTGTACATGATCGGTTCTTCCTGAATCCTGCTTGCTGGTCTCTCAGCTGGGGGTCAACGGAGCTCTTCATTCTCTCTAGGATGATCCTGTTGAAGACCTTTCCTGGTACTGACAGCAAGGTGATTCCTCTGTAGTTGGAACACTTGCTGAGGTCGCCTTTCTTGGGAAGCTTGATTAGGTACCCCTCCTTCCAGTCAGCTGGCATCACCTCCTCTTCCCAGATCTTTCCAAACAGTGGGTACAGCATCTCAACTGTTGTCTCTAGGTCTGCTTTCAGAGACTCCGCTGGGATGCCATCTGGCCCTGCTGCTTTGCCATTCTTCAAAAATGCCACTGCTTTTCTGATCTCTTTCCGGCTGGGTCTGTCACAGCTGATGGGTAGGTCGGTCTCTGCCGGCTGGATGTCGGGGGGGTCGGGTGGGCTAGGTCTGTTCAGCAACTCTTCAAAATACTCGGCCCATCTGTCGAGTTGGTCTGCTCTGTCTGCAATAGGCTTGCCTTCTTTGTCTTTTACTGGTCTTTCTGTATGGCCATACTTACCCGACAATCTTCTGGTAATGTCGTAGAGCTGTTTCATGTTGCCGCTGCCTGCTGCCTTTTCTGCCTCTGCTGCCAGGCTGTCTGTGTAGGCCCTCTTGTCTGCCCTGATACTCCTCTTCACCTCGCGGTTGGCTTCTGAGTATTCCCCCTGTGCCCTTACTTTGGCTGCTCTCGTGCGACTGTTGTTGACCGCTGCTTTCTTCTGCTTCCTCGCTTCTATCTTCTTCAAGGTCTGTGCCGACAGCCAGTCCTTGTGGTGGTGTTTCCTGAACCCTACAGTGTCTTTGCAGGTTGAGTTCAGCGCCTCTCTAACTGCCTTCCACTGCTGCTCTGTGGTGACCGCCTCCTCTTCATTTACTAGCTCCTGTAGCGCTTGAAACCGGTTGGACAGCACCAGTTTGAACTCTTCTCTAACTCCAGTTTCTCTCATGAGGCCTACATTATAGCGCTGTCTTCTTGTTGTCTCTGTGCGGCTTTTCTTTAGCTTGAGCTTCATTCTTAAGGTAAGCAGATGGTGGTCTGAGGCGACATCTGCTCCCCTCCTCACTCGAACATCTTGAAGGGATCTTCTAAATTTCTTGCTAATGCAGATATGGTCTATTTGGTTCTCTGTTGTATGGTCAGGTGAGACCCCAGTTGCTTTGTGTATTCTTCTGTGTGGGAAGATGCTGCCTCCAATGACAAGTCGGTTTAGAGCACAAAAGTCTACAAACCTCTCCCCGTTCTCACTCATCTCCGAGCCTAGTCCCTGTCTCCCCATCACCTCTTCGTATCCGGTGTTGTCCTCCCCTATTTTGGCATTAAAATCGCCCATGACGATGGTGATGTCTCGCTCCGCACATTTGTCCACGGCACTCTGGAGTCGGTCGTAGAACTCTTGTTTCTCTTCCTCGTCACTGTCATTGGTGGGCGCATAACACTGGATGACGTTCTTACTTACTTACTTACGCCTGTCACCCCTACCCGGGTATAGGCCGTCGACGAGAGACCTCCAGCAACTCCTGTCCTGTGCTTCTCCTTCGATTCTACTCCAGGTGGTTCCCAGTCTCTTGATGTCTGCTTGGAGGTCTCGACGCCAGGAGTTTCTCGGCCTACCTCTTTTCCTCTTTCCCTGGGGGTTCCATGACAATGCCTGCCTAGTGATACTGGAAGCTGGCTTTCTCAGACTGTGACCGATCCATCCCCATCTTCTTCGCCCAATTTCATTCTCTGCTGTTATTTGCTCTGTTCTCTCCCAGAGTCTGACGTTGCTGATCTTCTCTGGCCAGTGGATTTTCAAAATTCTTCTAAGGCAACTGTTCATGAAGGTCTGTACTCTGTTGACTGTGGTTTTTGTCAATCTCCATGTCTCTGCTCCATATAGGAGAACTGCTTTTACAGGATGACGTTCAGCTTGAGCTTTTTCTTGGTTCTAAAGGCTGCTGTTATAATTCTTGGCCCAAGAGGTTCCCAGCCCATCAGCGCTCTCTGTGCCACTGGTGACAGCATGAGTGCTACTCCTTCTGTATGGGGGGCATTCTCCTCTTCATGACCTGAATACAGAATCATCTCCCCACGTAACAGCCTTTTCTGGCCAGACTGCGTCCATCTGGCTTCACTGATGCCTAGCAGGGAAAGGTTGTACTTTTGCATTTCCGCTGCTATCTGGGCGGCCTTGCCGCTCTGGTACATGGTCTTGACGTTCCATGTGCCCATGGTTGTATCCCTGGATAGAGAGAGGCGGCTCGGTCCTGTGGCTTCCGAAGACTTCCGGCTTTCACCACAGGACGTCATAAGTCTTCTAGTAGAAGAACCTTCCTCCTCCAGGAAAGGAATTACTGTTAGTCTTTTCGTCGGCGTTTTTGTAGCTATTTCCTTTTTTGCAGGGTGGGGAAGCTACCCCCACGCCCAACTTGTAGGACTACTGTGCCCCAAAGTTTTGTGTGTGTGCGTGTGTGTTTTGGTGTGTTTTTTTTTTTGCACCCTGAGCATGAAGAGGATGCGCGTTACAAGTCGAGATCACCATCATCATCAAGAATCTGTTTTGGGCTTTTCTGGTGCCTTTTGCTTGCGCCTGCCCTCTACTTAAATAAATAAGTAAAAGGATGGATGACCGACCGACCGACCAACCAACCGAATGAATGAATACAATTCCATATAAAAAATATCTGCTTTGTATTTCAAGTTTTTAGTTTCTAAAACTTCCCACGCCAGATGGACGTTATAGCACAGTTTGATAAATCGGCCTGGCTCAATCACACAGGTAATGAGGGATGGCTCTAGTCTTATCACAGGCATCCATAGGCTTAGTCGCCATCACACATCCAGTTTCTTACATCTGCAAGAGACATAGATTCACATGAGCCCCTGCATAGGGGCTCATGTGAATTTATGTCTCTTGCTGGGCGTGACTGGCGTCAGCTGTTCCTCAAACTACACTGTAACTCAGTGTACAGTGAAAATTTAAGCCAAAATCCTGTGTTATATCAGAGCCTTAGGTTCCAGCTGGCAGCTAACCTAACGCTGGATTAGGCAGCAGCTTAACCCTTATCATTTGGAAGACACCAATAAGTTTTGACTAAAATAGTTCAAGGGTAGTGCCAGAATAGCTTGGCGCCTCTAGGCGCCAAGCTATTCTGGCACCACCCTTGAACTAAAGCCATTGGTCTATATCCTTACATGGAAGTACTACAATGTAGCTTGCATATATGGCAGTGTACAAATTTGAAGCTTTTAGCCTCAGTATGATATGGGTTAAGTGGTAACTCAATCCACGTGTACTGGGCACAGACCTTCATAGGCCCCTGCAAGTCTACGGGGGCTTACAGATCTACTGTTGCCTCTTGTTGGTGTGAAATGTCTATGCGAATGTTGCTCATTCAAATGTAACACACCCTGAGCACAAATACTCCTAAATCAGATACTTGTCCTGACTGTCTGAAAATATGGAAAGGTTCAGGGCAGTTCAAGGGTGGTGGCAAAATCAAGCTTGGCATCTAAAGACCATGTGATGTAGCTCAAGGGTGGTGCCAGAATAGCTTGGCACCTAAAGACAAAGTAATACAAGTAGTTCAACAGTGGCGCGAGAATAGTTTGGCACCTTCAGACCGTCATTTTTCAAGAGTGGCGAGACCATCATTTTTCAAAGGGGGATGCCAGAACAGCTTGGCACATTGTGACCATCGTATTCAAGAGTGGTAACTGAATAGCTTGGTACGTTGAGACCCCATCATGCTGTTCAAAGGTGATGCCAGAATTCTGTCACCACCCTTCAACTATCAAGGCAGAGACGCCAAGTTACTCAGTCAAGCACCACCTTTCAACTATCAAGGCAGAGACGCCAAGTTATTCAGTCAAGCACCATCCTTCAACTATCAAGGCAGAGACGCCAAGTTATTCAGTCAAGCACCACCCTTCAACTATCAAGGCAGAGACACCAAGTTATTCAGTCAAGCACCACCCTTCAACTATCACGGCAGAGACGCCACGTTATTTATTCAAGCACCACCCTTCAACTATCAAGGCTCATCCATCTCCTGTGGCAGAATGGGTTTAACCCATTTGGTCCTGACGCACCACAGCAGGAGAAGGACTGACCATGATAATGCAAGGGTGGTGCCAGATTAGCTTGGCGCCTTCAGGCGCCAAGCTAATCTGACACTACCCTTGCATTATCATGGTCAACCCATCTACTGCAACTGGTACAATGTTGTTAGGGGACACCTCCCAAATTTGGCCCTGGTCCTCAATGGGTCAAGACTCTGACCAGCACGAGCAGACCTCTTCCACTTCCAGGTTTTTCCCCGATTAAAACAGGCTGCGAGGTATCAGTGCGAGTCTGATGGCCAATGTAATGGAAGCCATTACCGGCCAGGGTTTGATCAGTGACGCAGGATATTGGAATTCCGCGAGATAAGAGGGCTGCTCACGTAATAGTGAATCTGCATCAGTGACCACAAGCCTAAGACCAAAGCTCTGTAGATATGGATTTAGCCTTCAGGCTATCTGGGAAGACATGGCCGAATCCCTGATGCAGTAGTTGTATTTAATTAAAGCGATCTGCTCCATGGCAGGCTTGGATATTTGTTAACCCAATCTTCCCCCACGCACTACAGCAGGAGATGGGTCCACCATGATAATTCAAGGGTAGTGCTAGATTAGCTTGGTGCCTGTCGGCGCCAAGCTAATCTGGCACTGCCCTTGAATTATCATGGTCAATCCATCTCCTGCAACTGGTGCATAGTCATTAGATGATGCCTCCAAAATTTACGAAATACGAGAGGGCGTGAGGGGGGGGGGGGGGTTGCGCTATGGCTAAACTGCACAATACTTATTTACCACACACAACCGACATTTTACTCCGCCATTATAACGCATACAGGTATGAATGCAAATAAAACTCTATCATGAAACAAGTCGCTTGCCTTAACAAAAAAAAAAACAGGCGTGAATTGAGCACTGGGACACTGCACCATTTCATGTATTAAATCACCTTGTTTGCATTGTTGTCAGTGGTGCTAAAATTACACAGATCTATGTTTATGAGGGAAAGCATCAACTTTGCAGCAAAGAGCTTTGTTTCATGACAGTACAGGTCTGTGATTTTAGACATTACAGGTTCCAGCATCATATAAATAACTGCACTCTGGTAAACGGTGACTCAGTAGTCAAGTGCAACAGTACTTGTGCCTATCTGTGCATCAGTACGTGTACCCATTTTGCCCAACAGTAGGTGTACCCATTTTGCCCAACAGTAGGTGTGCCCATTTCGCCCAAAAGTAGTTGTGTCCATTTTGGACAACAGTAGGTGTGCCCATTTTGGCCAACATAGGTGTGCCCATTTTGGCCAACAGTAGGTGTGCCCATTTGGCCCAACAGTAGGTGTGCCCCATTTGCCCCACACATCACGGCTCTGTGACAAGCTTCCAATACTGACATTAGTCACATGGCTTTGTCTCCATGATCACCCAATAAGGACATTAACCCCTTCACTGCCAGAGCAAGGTGAACACTAACCAGATGCAAGAGACATAAACCCTCATGACCCCCTCAGTTGCACTAACTTACCGCAGTCGCACTAACTTACCTCAGTCGCGGGGGCTCATGAGGTTTTAGTCTCTTGTGGGTCCTGTGTTCTCCATCTCTGTTTTCGGTCCCATGTTAATTCCTGTTCTTTAATACTAATCATTCAGAATACACCAGTGTGTGAAATAAATTTGACTAAAATAATTCAAGGGTAGTGCCAGAACAGCTCTAGGCGCCAAGCTATTCCGGCACCACCCTTGAACTAAAGCCATTGGTCTATATGCGTATCTGTAAGTACTATAATGTACTATAATATATTATATATACGGCAGTGTACAAATTTGAAGCTTTCAGCCTCAGTACGATATGGGTTTAAAAGCGATTGGCGATCAGTGTATAGTGGTTTCTGACGCAAAATCCGTGATCACTGGCAGCGAAGGGGTTAAGTCGCACAGTGCATGTGCCCTGAATGCCACAGTATCATGCGACTGTCCTTGACACTAACAGTAGCCGGGTTTTCTGCCGGTCATAAAACCTGGATAACCAAATCAATAGCTGACTAGTCACCGGGACCGCCTCCAATAATTATTTTATTACCACAGCACCAACTGCAGCCAGGCAATGGATCAAACATAACTGCAGTAAAGCCTGCGACAGCATAGCGTATGTTCTCAATGGCTGGCACACAGTGTTAGTTCAAGAGAAGTGCCAGATTAGCTTGGTGCAAGGCACCAAGCTATTCTGGCACTACCCTTGAACTATCGTGCCCAAGAGAGTGAGAGAGGCAGAAAAAAGAATACAACTGTTCTGGATGCAAATGTTTGCTTTCTTCATTTTCATGCAAGCTGCTAGACAGCAGATGATAAAACTGCCATCTGTTCGGGGGCCCTGGGAATGAAAGACATTCAATGGCGTGCCACTAGGTGAGCTGAACGCATTGTCCTGATTGCAATGCTAGGAGGTTTGGTCCGTGCAGAGGCGACTGGCAATGACTACCTTGTTTCTATCGTGCTGAACTCTACAATTTGTGCTGTGTAAATAAAGCAGTGGCCCTCAGGTGCTTGTGGTCTGTGCAGTGCGCATGTAATGCGAGTCGGGTCTGCTCAACTTTCTTCTGCCATGCAAACATTCGGAACAAGGTAGAGGCGGGGCGCGCAGGCTGCACAACCTGATGCACACAGGTGAAATGTTAACCCTTTGGCTGTCGGTAGCGCGTTTTGTCGAGGTGATCACCTCGACAAAAAGTGCTACCGACAGCCAAAGGGTTAACAATCCTGTGACCGTCTGTCAGGACTCTGCAGTACTATCCAGCACAGAAGCTATCAGCAAGAAAAGCTCTGGTTACTATCTATCTATATCCCGTAGTCTTGCCGACCGTTGGGGCACCACTGATGACTTGGCAAACAGCTCCCTCCATTCCTCTCTGTTCTCTGCCATTCTTAGCGTATCGCCCAGCCTCAGTCCTGTCCACTCTGAGATATTGTCTTCCCATGTTTTCCTTTGTCTTCCTCTCCTTCATCCTCCTTGCTCAGTGCCTTGCTGGATTGTTTTGGCAAGCCCTGCTGAACGCGTGACACTAACCCTACCACTTCAGTTTGCGCTTTTTCATAGTGGCTAATAGGTCTTCATAGGGCCCGATGGCTTGCCTGATTCTGCTTCCCACTTCCTCGTTCGTGATGTGATCTCTGTATGAAATGCCAAGCAGCCTTCGAAAACATCTCATTTCAGTGGCTTGTATCCTCCTTTCAAGGTCTGCTGTGAGGGTCCATGACTCGCAGGCACACAAAAACACTGAGATGACTAAGGAGCGCATCAGTCTGATCTTGGAGCAGAGTGTGATGTTTCTGTCCTTCCATATGGTCTTCAATCTTGTCAGTGCTGTTGTTGTCTGCGCAATCCTGGACAGTATTTCTGCTTTTGATCCCTCATCTGTCACAATGGTTCCTAAGTATTTGAATTTATTAACTGTTTCCAGTTTTGGGCTTCCAATCATGACGTCGGTGCCAATGCCACTGGTGTTATTTGTCATCAGTGTAGTCTTCTCTGCACTGATTTCCATCCCATACGCAATGGCTGTACTGTCCAGCTTTTCCACCAGCTGAGCTAGCTCCTTCTCTGTTCCTGCAAGGCCATCAATGTCATCTGCAAAGCGCAAGTTCGTGATTGTTTTGCCTCCAATTCTGACAGTTCCTTCATGATCTTTCAGAGCGTCTGTCATGATTCTTTCCAGGAAGATGATGAAAAGAGTAGGTGAGGGGACTCGTGGAGGGCGGGGTGGTCTATGTCCCATGCAGATGTGAACATCTGCCCACTGCCCATGCTGTAGTTACGGCTCTTTCAAAAATGCATCTCCGAAGCTGTGGCAAGCTCTGCTGGCTGAGATGATAGCAGAATTTCTCCAATCTATCAGCAGACAGCTGCGGACACACCTCATCAGTCTTTTGGGTGGAGGGGTGGGGGGGGGGGGGAGGGGGGGGGTCATAATTTAACGGTTAAATTTTCTTCTTCTTCTCTCCAAATTGGTGCTTTGCAGTCTCTTCTTTTCAAAATATCTCCCCACAAAGTGCTTTGAGCATTCAGTAATGGACGGAAAAATGCACTGTTCTAATGAACATTGATCATCATCATCACTGTCACATCAACCTGGCCAACATTCATACACTGTGTAAGTCTGTGATTTGAATCTTGTGGTGTAAAACTAATCTGACAGTGACACTAACCGTGAACTGACAGGGTCTATCCGTCTCCTACTTTGCACTAAAGCACTAACCGTGAACTGACAGGGTCTATCCGTCTCCTACTTTACACTAAAGCACTAACCGTGAACTGACAGGGTCTATCCGTCTCCTACTTTGCACTAAAGCACTAAACCGTGAACTGACAGGGTCTATCCGTGTCCTACTTTACACTAAAGCACTAACCGTGAACTGACAGGGTCTATCCGTCTCCTACTTTACACTAAAGCACTAACCGTGAACTGACAGGGTCTATCCGTCTCCTACTTTACACTAAAGCACTAACCGTGAACTGACAGGGTCTATCCGTGTCCTACTTTACACTAAAGCACTAACCGTGAACTGACAGGGTCTATCCGTCTCCTACTTTACACTAAAGCACTAACCGTGAACTGATAGGGTCTATCCGCCTCCTACTTTATACTAAAGCACTAACCGTGAACTGACAGGGTCTATCCGTCTCCTACTTTACACTAAAGCACTAACCGTGAACTGACAGGGTCTATCCGTCCTCTACTTTGCACTAAATCAGTTATTTATCCCATTTAACTCCAACGTCCGACAGCAAGAGATGGATTGACCTTCAAGCGCCAAGCTAATCTGGCACTAACCTTGAATTATCATGGTCAATCCATCTCCTGCAACTGGTACACAGTGGTTGGGTGACTCCTCCAAACTTTGGGAATGTGCATGTAGGGTACTGGCACTACCCTTGAATTATCATGGTCAATCCATCTCCTGCAACTGGTACAAAGTGGTTGGGCGACTCCTCCAAACTTTGGGAATGTGCATGTATGGTGTTGGCAGCAAGCCTGGTCCAGGTGATGCCTTCGGTCAGGAATCACGGCGACCAAACATGCTGCTGACAGCCAAAAGGTTAATAATTTACTGGCAGCGTGCAGCACGCCTGTCAGAGGCATAATTACACGGGTGACTGGGTACTGTCAAAAGGCATGGGATGCTCAGGCAACCAAAGCTCTTTCCCTACACTGTCATCACAAATCAATAAGCTAATGAGAGGACTTGCCTGGGCTTTAATAACGCAGGAGTGACATAAGGCCCGCAAATGCCAACAGAGCATTCAAAAACTGTTCTTTTTTACCACAATGAGTCTAAAGGTTCAAATCCCAGGGGCGGATCGGAGGGAAGGAGGGGGGGGGGGGGAGGCGAGAGAAGGCGCTTGAGTGCCAAGACTCTCACCATTCACCCAAATATCAAACCAAAAAGGAACTTTGTTACAGCATTTTACAGAATTTTGGGTGTGGTGGTGGGAAGGGTGTTCTGGACCCTCCCCCCTCCCCTCCCCCACCCCACCCACCCAGATCCGCCCCTGAATCCCCCCGCCCCCCTCCTTTTACAGGACAGCAGCTCGGCACCCTTTCTCAACACCCCCCCCCCCCCCAATTCCAATAATAATTTGCAGATTCTTTGTAATATCAGGGTACATCAAGGCACTAGGTTGATATTTCTAATAGAAAATACTGTGCACTGAAAAAAAAACAACCATGAGACCAAAATGAGTGGTCTGTTTTTCGCAGATGGTCGCCAAATACAGGTCGACATAACTTGACTGGTTTGGACTCAGTCTGAGGGCACATCTGCCATACACCCACCGAGCAGTCTTTTAGCAGCCTCTTCTATTTGCAACACGGCAAGAGGCAGAGACTCTCGTGGCAAATGCAGGTGCTCATGAGAATCTATGCCTGTTGCTGTGAGACACAACCTCCGTTTACATCAGTCTGAGGAGTTATCGCGGGTTAACTGGACAGTTACAAACCTTCCTCACCTCCAAACGCTGTCATCACCCTGGGGTCTGAAGGAAAATTTGCGATCAATGTGGCGCAAAATTGAAATATTTTCTAAGTAATTTTCTGGCCGCCAGTTCTACCTCTAGTGATCGATCGGTTGCAGGAAACGCTCAAAAGACCCCAAGTCGATAGTTGCAAAAGAAAAGTTTGCATTCCAAGCTTTTAATGCCAAAAAAGACAAAAATTAGTCGGTCTGTGATTTTGGACACAAGGGCGACAATACCATTCAGCCTTGACGCACACCATCACAAGATGGATCGATCATGATAATTCAAGGGTAGTGCCAGATTAGCTAGGCGCCTTCAGGCGCCAAGCAAATCTGGCACTACCCTTGAATTATTATGGTCGATCCATCTCCTGCAACTGGTACATAGTCTTTAGATGACACCTCCAAAATTGGGAAATGCGTCTGCGGGGATGACTTAGTTAAAACCACAGAGGAACATCACAAAGGAGTGCGAAGTTTTCAACGCCTTTGTCCCATTTCTATCGAAGAATCCCATGTATTTTTAATGAGAACACACGCTACATACACAAAGAAAGAATATATATGTGTGTGTGTGTGTGTGTGTGTGTGTGTGTGTGTGTGTGTGTGTGTGTGTGTGTGTGTGTGTGTGTGTGTGCGTGCGTGTTTTTGGGGTGGGTTAAGGTTTCCGTTATAACACACGTGAGCAGACTCTGCACTGATGCGGGTTTAGCAGAATCAATTTGTACCTCATCAAAGTGGTACAAGGTAGCTTCCGTACTCTGTGTACCGAGGTCACAATCCTGCTTGTCATCGCAGCCGTAAAACCTCATGCCCCCCCCCCCCCCCCCCCCCCCCCTAATCAAAGTAATAAGAATGCGATTTTCTCAGGCAATCGCAACAAAAGGCATAGATTCTCATGAGCCCCTGCGACAGCAGGGGCTCATGAGAATCTATGCCTTTTGAACATGAACAGCGCCTTGAGTGAACCAATCTTGTGCAAACAGGGGCACCTGGGGGACAAATTACTTACGCTTCCATCATTCTGCTAGATGACGTCCCTTGATTGATTGAGCACCGTACTACAGATGCAAATGAGCCCAGTAAAAGGCATCTAGATTCCCATGTGTCCCTGCAAGCCGCAGAGACTCGGGAGGCTCTATGTTTCTTTTGACGTACGCGGGGTTGATTGACAAAGAATACTGTAGACTACATAAATATATATTGCAATGCACGATGACACCATCGCCGAACAATCGTCATGTCAGTACCTCAGTTTTTTGGTGAAGTTGAAGGCGGATCACACAGATCTTCATACTGCCTTTAGAGTCGCCCAAGGCTCATAAAGATCTATGCCTCTTGCAGCTGGGTGGTGTTCACAGCAGCAGTGTATGAGCTGGACTAATGACTAGTAAATTTATTCTACTCACGCGGCCCGCGGTAGCTGACAATGAGAGTCCGAAATAGCTCAGGCGGTTAAACGTCGGAGCAGGAGAGCGAAGGGAATCGCCGGGTCGTGGGTTCGAATCCCGTCCCGGCCCCGGTAGCTGGACTCACAATCCAGGGGAAAAACGGGTTTGTCACCAATAGCATGTCCGTTGAAAGGTCCTGGTAAATCAAAGTGGCACAGTTGGGGTGCGCCTGAGTTGATCAGTGTTCAGGTCGTACTCCATTGACAATAGATTTCCCTGTCCCCCCATAACCCGCCCGTCAGGGCCGTCCATGATCACCTCGGTGCTGTGGACGTTAAACCCGAACTAACTAACCAACCGGTAGCCAATAACAGGAGGCAGGCTTAGGTGCATTGGGGACACTAAAGTGGTTGCGGTGACAATGTACCGGTCGTACACGAGAGAGAGAGAGAGAGAGAGAGAGAGAGAGAGAGAGAGAGAGAGAGAGAGAGAGAGAGAGAGAGAGAGAGAGAGAGAGAGAGAGAGACTACAGACAGAGAGAGACTGAGAGACAGAGAGATGAAATGAAACGAAACTTTATTTCTCAAGATAAATGATTAGGTACAAAGAAGACCTGTTTTCAATCACGTCTTTCTACACGCGCGCACACACACACACACACACACAGATACACACACATGCGCACGCACACAAATAACACACACAAACGCAGGCACACACACAGATACGCGCACACACACAACACACACGCACCCACACACATGACAAGCACACTGTCACAGACACACACTTGCATGTACTCGTGCACATGCGCACTAATGTACATACACAAACACAGGTGCGCGCAAACATGTAGGATATTTTGTCAAAAACAAGTTGAAAAACAGAACAAAGTTTGGAGGCTAAATGGAAATCAGAAAAACCAGCATGAAGCGTATCATGTCAAGAAACAAAGAAGAAGAGAAGATCAGCATTTCGTAGTCTTAGAAAGGTAATCATGTACTCTACTTTTAAACACAGAGAGATTGATTGATTGATTGTACATTGCTTAACGTCCCGACAGCAACAAGGCTTTCTCAGGACGTGCCTGCATTGCTTGTGAAAAAAAAAATAAACAAAACATTGAATGTATGTCGCCAGCCGGTCAAATACATTAAATAAACCTAACACATAGGGCCTAAATAAAGCTAAGACCATTTAGCAACACACATCCAATATCAAGAGCTACAGGCAGTGCAGACAGTAGGGAGAGTTTTAAAAAGGCAAATACAGGTGAATGGACAAAGGGTAGACAGAAACAAATGCCCCAGAATAGAGAGAAAAACCCACCCTGTGGGGCTGACCAGGGTGACCCTGGGAACTAAAAAATACCTAACCCCACCCAAGTCCCCCAGGGCAGACCCGGGTGGGGTTTAAACACAGAGAGGGACGTGGTTTGTTGAACAGTCGGAGGAAGGGTTGGGGGGGGGGGGGGGGCGGGGAAGAGAGAGAGAGAGAGAGAGAGAGAGAGAGAGAGAGAGAGAGAGAGAGAGAGACTGTGTGTGTGCGTGTGTGCGCGTGCGTGATATTGCAGGTGCAAACGTTTGAGTCTATGGTACACTGCATGTGTGCAGACAACTTATCAATTATTCATATCAGCCGAAGGCTACGCTCTGCTGATCTGTGATTCCAGACTGTATGGCTTTCAAGCAGAAAGTACACAATCACAGACCAGTACACAAACTTCATCTCCACTTACCGTGCGGAAACCACACCCCTATAGCACAGTGGGTTAGCCCTCTACTAGCAGGGCTTTCCACGGATTACACAAAAACTAAAAATAAAAGAAATATTCACAAACCACTCCTAGCCAATCCCAACACGCACCACTTTCTTCCACACCATAAAACGGTGGCCACCATAGACAGGGGGTTGTCTTGCACAGAAGGTCGTTAAAGACAGGTCGCCGTTAACCCATTTGGCCCCAATGCGTTACAGTGGGTGACGCATCGACCATGATAATTCAAGGGTAGTGCTAGATTAGCTTGGCGCCCACCATAATTCAAGGGTAGTGCTAGATTAGCTTGGCGCCTTCAGGCGCCAAGCTAATCTGGCACTACCCTTGAATTATCATGGTCGATCACTGTACTGCAGCATGCACATAGTAGACTTTAAGAGACACACACAAATGAGGTTGTGGGGTTAGCCGGGTTAATATAGCTCTGTACTCCTTATACACTACCGGTAGTACTACCGTGTATACTAGTACTACTAGTTGCGTTTGCCAAGGAAGCTGCGAGTGTTACAGGCAGCAATGATGCAGAATAGGAAAGAACCGTCGGATCAATACGGCTGCAATCCTTGCTGAGAAACCTACGCCCTAATTCCTGCAGTAAAAACTAAAAGGCAAAAATTACACTTTTTTTTTGCAGTCCAACTGTCACACACTGGGCCGTATTTAAAGCCTGGGATCATCATTAGACACCACCTACGCTAGAAAAGAACCCCAAAATTCAGTCCAAATGGAGCGGTTTTCAAAGCCACGCATCACCATTATAAAAACCTATGCCATTTTTTCTGAAGAAAAAAAATGCACAGAACTACCGTTGCTTTTTTAAGCCCAAGTGCAAAAATAAATTTCTTTTAAAATCTTGTACTGGTGTATGAGTTAAAGAAAGAAAGCCGGAAGTCAAATTTAATAGAACGCCCCCAAGGGGTTGAGATTCTCTAATTTGTCAGCTGTCCTAAAAGGGCTGCACCGGTTCAGAATGCCCATAAAGGTTCAAGGGTGGTGACAAAACAACTTGGCACCTAAAGCGGAGTCTCTGAAAGCAGACCTAGAGACAACAGTAGAGATGCTGTACCCACTGTTTGGAAAGATCTGGGAAGAGGAGGTGATGCCGGCTGACTGGAAGGAGGGGTACCTAATCAAGCTTCCCAAGAAAGGCGACCTCAGCAAGTGTTCCAACTACAGAGGAATCACCTTGCTGTCAGTACCAGGAAAGGTCTTCAACAGGATCATCCTGGAGAGAATGAAGAGCTCCGTCGACCCCCAGCTGAGAGACCAGCAAGCAGGATTCAGGAAACAACGATCATGTTCAGACCAGATCGCCACTCTCCGCATCATCGTGGAACAGTCTCTGGAGTGGAGCTCCCCGCTGTACGTCAACTTTGTGGATTACGAGAAAGCATTTGACAGCGTGGACCAAGAGACTCTGTGGAAACTCCTACGACATTACGGTGTACCCACAAAGCTCGTCTGCCTGATCAAGAGCAGCTATGATGGCATGACATGTCGCGTGATCCATGAAGGGCAGTTCACCAGGGAGCTCCAGGTCAGAACCGGTGTCAGGCAGAGGTGTTTGCTGTCTCCGTTCCTCTTCCTACTGGCCATAGACTGGGTCATGAGGAGGACCACAGAGCACAGACAAAGTGGAATACAGTGGACACTGTGGACACAGCTTGACGACCTCGATTTTGCAGACGACTTGGCTTTACTGTCCCACACTCATCAACAAATGCAAGACAAGACCACGAGGCTTGCTGACATCTCATCCCAAGTGGGCCTCACCATCCACAAACAGAAAACAAAGACAATGAGGCTGAACGCAACCAGGCAAGAACCAGTCTTGCTTGCTGGCACGCCGTTGGAGGAGGTGGAGTCCTTCATCTATCTCAGGAGCATCATAGACAAAAAAGGCGGCACTGATGCAGATGTCAGAGCACGAATCGGTAAAGCCAGAGCAGCCATTCTCCAGTTGAAAAAAGTGTGGAGTTCCAGAGAGCTATCACAACACACCAAAGTCCGGATTTTCAACTCCAACGTAAAAGCAGTTCTCCTATATGGAGCAGAGACTTGGAGATTGACAAAAACCACAGTCAACAGAGTACAGATCTTCATAAACAGTTGCCTTAGAAGAATCTCGAAAATCCACTGGCCAGAGAAGATGGGAGAGAACAGAGCAGATAACAGCAGAGAATGAAATTGGGCGAAGAAGATGGGGATAGATTGGTCACAGTCTGAGAAAGCCAGCTTCCAGTATCACTAGGCAGGCATTGTCATGGAACCCCCAGGGAAAGAGGAAAAGAGGCAGGCCGAGAAACACCTGGTGTCGAGACCTCCAAGAAGACATCAAGAGACTGGGAACAACCTGGAGTAAAATCGAAGGAGAAGCACAGGACATGAGTCGCTGGAGGTCTCTCGTCGACGGCCTATACCCGGGGAGGAGTGACAGGCGTAAGTTCTGCCCCTACTCTTGAACAATCTCGGTAGTTGCAGTCTCAGGGATACTGGGAAAATAAAAAAGCCAAGGTACCAGTAAATAAACGCTGATGACAAATTTCCCGTGGGGATGCACACTTCATGTGTCGAATACTAAAAAGTAAATTAGGTGACAAGTAAAAAATTATGAAGAACTCTGTGAACCACTGCAAAAACACCCTGAACTTACTGGCTGACTAAGTCCAATCCCCAAATTCCCTAATTCATAAATATTCATCCTCTCTCAGCCACAGAGACGCTCAGTGAATGACAAATTTTATCTAACACATTCGACCCCAAACTGAAATCCCCCAATTTTGAAGTTGCCCTCTGAGGGACAGTATTACAATTTTAGAGATCAAGCATGATAGTTCAAGGGGGGTGCCTGAATAGCTTGGCGCCTATGGGTGCCAAGCTATTCTGGCACCACCTTTGAACTATCATGCTCGGTCCATGTCTTGCTGTGGTGTGTCAGGGCTGAATGAGTTAAAAAGGCCCCTCTAACCACGAAGTGCCATGAGCGAATGCTCAGTTGATTCAAGATCGACCAGGCACCTATTTGTGCATGCAGCCACCAGTAATTTAGACTACCGTTGTTTAGACAGACAGTACCAGTGTTTAGACAGTACAGGTGGATGCATGTATCAGAGAGTTAAGTTGACACTGGTAAACGTTAGTGTTTAATTCAATTGAAATAAGGAATTAAATGGATTGGCCATGCAATTCATAAGTACTGCCAAACCGGGGGGACTTTTAAATCCAGACCAAAAAGGTGACTGCCAAGCATGTAAAATGCAGAGATGAGAATAACCCAACGGAGAAAGAAACATGCTTAGAAAAGACTGTTACAACACAATTTATTAATATTTCGGGTAAATACCATTCTTCAAAATAGACAAAGTAACAAGTCTAGGGATCAGTCACATAATGAAATATGGCCACACTCCTTCAGTGATAAGATAAGTAGCCACTGATCTCTAGACTTGTTTGTTTGCCTATTTTCACAAAGGGCATTTACCCGAAATATTAACTAAACAGTGACCCTCTCTTCTGATTGTGTTTCTTTCTCCGTTTGGTTCTTCTCACGGAGAACTTTTATCTAGGGTGCCGAGCTAATCCAGCACTACCTCGAAATGTTACAGTTTACAGCCAATAAACATCCTGCTGCAGTCACTGTGTTTAACCCCTTCACAGCCAGTGATCACGGATTTCGCGTCTGAAACTACTGCACGCTGACCGACATTCGCATACACGACACAGATGTAAATGGGACCAGAAATAGGCACAAAGAACACAGGACCAACAAGAGACATAAATCCTCATGAGCCCCCGCGATTGCGGGGGCTCATGAGGATTTATGTCTCTTGTAGCTGGGTAGTGTTGGCCCTTCCCAAGCAGTTAAAGATGAAGTTATATTTTTTGGGGAACCCTGGTTTTACCCTTGACTGTGAAAAGAGCATGGTGCACAAGGCAGGGCAGCAAAGTAATTAGTAATTGTGACTACAGCCAGTCGAGGTAACGAATTTGTTTTGCAAGTCACAGTTTATTCATTATTCTGTACAAACCAAATCTACGCAGGTTTGGAATCTTTTACTGCAGAGGAACAAGTTGCTGGTCTGGTCATAGGAGGCAACCGAAGCATGCCTTCTTTCTATTACAGTGGAAATTCGGCTGTTGTCCTCCATTGCATTGTTTGATATTTATATTTCTAGAATGAATAAAATCTGCTCAATAATCAGAAACCATCGCAGGACCAAATGTTCAAGGATCCTAGTAGACAGTGGGGGGGGGGGGGGGGGGGGGGGGAGGAAGGGGGGGGGGGGGAGGAAGGGAGGGGGGGGGGGGGGACTGCCAATACCATCCAAGTAAAGTGTGGGAGTTCAATTTTTTTCTGGTAGCCCAAACAAATTTGTGAGTGTCTCTGTTGTGAAATTTGCATTCACCATTTGAGCTCTAAAAGAAAACATGACCTTGCTCTGCCAAACAAGAAAACGCCCCACATTTGGTGACGGACAAATGGAGTTGGTCCACCCCGACTTGAGAAAAATCTAGGAATACTGAATTGCAGTTAAAAGTTACATTTAGGAATATTGAATTGCAGTTAAAGTTACATTTAGGAATATTGAATTGCAGTTAAAAGTTACATTTAGGAATATTGAATTGCAGTTAAAAGTTACATTTAGGAATATTGAATTGCAGTTAAAAGTTACATTTAGGAATATTGAATTGCAGTTCAAAGCTACATTTTAACCCATCAAGCCATGACACAATCAATACAGCAGGAGACCTGTAGAGCTACCATGATAATTCAAGGGCAGTGCCAGATTAGCTTGGCGCCTAATGGCGTCAAACTAATCTGGCACTACCCTTAAATTATCATGGTCGATCCATCTCCAGCAACTGATGCACAGTCGTCAGATGACACCTGCAAAATTAGGGAAATGCAGCCTTGGTGTTAAATGGGTTAACCACTTTAATGCAGGCTCCTCTAAACACAACTGTGTTACACAAAAAAAGAGTTTCAACAGTCAAACTCCTCCAAGCTGCCAAATGCAATGGCAATCCACGATGTCGTGGGCTAAAATGATGTGCATGGACAAGGCTAGAATGAGGCACTGAGCCTCACAATCCCAGCAGATGTGGCAGTCTGTGAGGATCGGTAGGACCTGTGCCACTTTCACAAATTTGAAACTGGATGTTGTTTGTGTTGTGCCAGTCGCAACAGTGTTAAAAATGTCATCGGCAAAACAAAAACAAAAAACATACATGTATGTATAGACAAAGCTCTGATGTGTTTCGTTCCGAAATTTCTTGTGAAATGCTCAGTTGTATACACTGCTTCTTCATCATGCCTAACCCACTTCAGCATGCAGCCACTGCCACTGTTCACAGTACCAGTGACTGCATGCCCAAGGGGGTTAACCTCACGTGGTCAGTATTAGGACTGTTACTGCAACCTGGCTGTGGAAGTCCTCACGTGTGAGCCATTAGGCCAATGTAGGTTATTCACACTCCTGCCCTTCCTATTTACAATACACATGTAGTGCTGCATACAACCTTTTGTTTCCTATACATGCTGACGCTGTTACACTGCTCTATAAGGAGTTAGTCCACTGTACGCAACACACCCATGAACATTACACACACACACAGCAAGCAGACTATAAACACTTTTCATTCTGATACACTCATTGCTTGAAATAACTGAGACTAGTGCCGCATACAACCTTTTGTTTCCTATACATGCTGACGCTGTTACACTGCTCTATAAGGAGTTAGTTCACTGTACGCGACACACCCATGAACATTACACACACACAGCAAGCAGACTATAAACACTTTTCATTCTGATACACTCATTGCTTGAAATAAATGAGACTAGTGCCGCATACAACCTTTTGTTTCCTATACATGCTGACGCTGTTACACTGCTCTATAAGGAGTTAGTCCACTATACGCGACACACCCATGTACACACACACAGCAAGCAGACTATAAACACTTTTCATTCTGATACACTCATTGCTTGAAATAAATGTGACTATGATAGTTCAAGGGTGGTGCCAGAATAGCTTGGCGCCTGAGGCGCCAAGCTATTCTGGCACCACCCTTGAACTAACATGGTTGATCTATCGCCTAATCTGTAATGTAACCTTCATAGGACAATAAGCAATTTTTAAAGAAAAATAAGCATCAGATAAGATAAGATATGAGATAAGATAAACTTTATTGCCATATATGCATAACATTAGGATTTTTTTTTGCGGCATAACTGACGAGCGTCCATATTAAGATCAACACATAAAACATGCATACATCACAATCAAGCAGACTCTAAAATACCAAACCACACATATGTATAGGAGTCATTCTACTAAGTATGCACACACATCTAAGTAAGTAAAATAAGATGAATGAATCTATAGCATAATAACCATATTATGACAACAAAAACCGCCAAGTGAGCCGCAGCGAAAACAGATTAGCTAAATTCATTTATTTGTAAAACTGTATATCCTGTTTAAGAAGAGGTTTATGTAATGGCTACTCCAATTTTAGCTTTACCGTCAGTAGTGGTTCTCGTCACAATGATTACTGCAAGAATCGTCAGGACAAAAACCACTACTGGCACCAAAGTGACAGCCACAGGCTTAACCCTTTTGGCCCCAAGGTCCCATTTCTCAAATTTTGGAGGTTAACGACTACTAGATGTACCATTGGCAGGGGATGGCTTGACCAAGATAATTCAAGGGTAGTGCCAGATTAGCTTGGCGCCAGGAGGCGCCAAGCTAATCTTGCGCTACCCTTGAATTATCATGGTCAATCAATCTCCTGCTGTAGGGACTCGGGGCTAAATGGGTTAAGATTATAAATATGCCTCCACTAAACTAGTTGGATTCCGTGGCAAAAAAACAGTTCCTAATTTGTCAGTCTTACCACTTAACCAGGCCCTGTGTGCGTGCATCGGGCACATAATGTGTGTTTATAAACAATGCATGATGGTGTCCACTGTATGTGCGCACTTTTGTGTGTGTGTGTGTGTGTGTGTGTGTGTGTGTGTGTGTGTGTGTGTGTGTGTGTGTGTGTGTGTGTGTGTGTGTGTGTGTGCGTGCGTGCGTCTTTTTTAGCGTGTGCGTTTATGAATCATTGAATGACTAAACCGTGTACATGCATGCACCATTTCACTGTAAACAGTCTTTTCAAACCCAAGAACAATTTATAAACCTAACACTCTCATATAAGAAACAGACCATTCCCCCATCCCAGTGCCAGAAGCAGCATGACAAACTATCCGTTGGAATAACCGTCAGTTACACGCCCACACTCGTCTGCACAAATTTTCAGTCAGATCAATGAAAATTGTCTGCAAATGTGGCGTTTGCTAAATGCATCACGTTCCAAAACCTCGCATAATCCGCGGATAAAAACACATCAAAGTCTGATGCGAGGACAAGACTGACATTGGTCACACAATGCATTGCAGCCCTTCAACCAGCCCTCTCTATCTGCAAGACATAGATCCTTACATGTCCCTGCATTTGCAGGGGCACATGAGAATCTGTGCCTCAGTCTTAAATGGTTAGCATCGACCGCATTTACACGTTCTCCTCTGACGGAGAAAAGTGCACGAGCTCAGCCTGTGACTAACAGTCATTGTGCTAGAGTGTGAAACCGACATGGTAGCAGAGTTCCAATGGCCGATGCCTTGATCGCGAGTGATACAATCAAGAAACCAAACATGTTTCAAATCTACCATTCTCCTATAGTCTACCAAAGTACTTACTTCCGATGGCAAAAGCGAAAAGCAGTGGAGATATGAAAGCAGCCATGGTTCCTAGAAGAAATTGCACACTATCCGAGAAACAGCGCATCCACATTCGCCATTTGTGCTCTTGTCTTCTGCTGCTGGCGCGTGCTTGCGCGTGCGCGATAATGGGATTTCGCGTTCAATAACCTCGGCGCCCGCGCGTCGCGCGCCTGGCCGGGATGTCTTCAGGGTGTGTGCAAGTAACACAGCGCCGACAACTCTGTGTCACTCAGTGTATACGATAAAGCGACGCATGTTCTTTTCTTTATATTATTTGTTAATCTCAGTTGTCATTGAGAAGTAAGAACCTCTTTTTCGTGGAAGTTTACTACTGACCACGAGTAGCCTGGTATGGTGAACGAATGCGCGCAACTGATGACGGGCGCTTTCTTTGCTGAACGCAGACGGTGCCAGCTGAGTTGACGAGTGATCGGGCTGTTGAATCACAAGCGATCGAACGCGCGTTGGACCAAATCCCATCTGTCCATTTCTGGGCTCCAGCGGACGTAAAATCCGACGCTCGTTACAGGGTGTGCCGAGACTGGTTTACTCTGGTGCTAAAATAAAACTTTATTACGCACTCAGGCTGGTAAAGCCGGCAGTGCTGCCGGGCCGTAGTAAACTTGAACTAGTGATGCGGCCGGTCCGCAGCGGGCAACGTCCCAGTTCGTCATACGGCCACCCGAAAAGCCGAGGGGATTGCCCATTGTTGGGTCCCATACTATTTGTGAGCAGTATATGTCATTTTGGCCGAGGTTGGGTCGACGCCGAGGTTGGGACCCAACACTGAGCCATAAGTAGCAATGATACAAAGTTCACACTTTTTTTTACACGGGGAAGTAACAGACATTATGCCTTCTAGGAAAGTGCACCCGATGATACACAGGAAAGTAGCCGACAATTTCAAACTTTCAGGGATGACTGACCAACTCGGCCACCGTGACATGATCAGTCTTTGGGGACAACCGGTCGTTGCATTACAATGATGACTCCATCGTCAGTGATTGCCGGATGCAGCACGTATCCCGCAGGTCTTGCTGTACCAATAAGCTTGTCAAGCGTCTTTTAGTGCGCTGTAGATGCCGCCGTTTCATTTTCCAATCTTCAGGCCAACCAGGTCAGTTGACAGGGCCGGATCCAGGGGGAGGGGTGCTTTGGTACTACAGCACCCCCTCCCCCCCCTCCTCGGCTGGCATCAAACCATAAATAAGTGTGTTTAAAATGTAACGCTTGAGTTTCAGTGCCGTACGTAACACCAGTTAGAAACTTTCAAAAACGTCAGAAGAACAGTTTCGGTTGTGGTGTTTAATATATACTAGGCCCTGGCAATAGAAAAAATAAAAGTTGAGCCCCCCCCCCCCCCACCCCTTGAAAACTGATTGATCCGGAGCTGGTTGGGACTATCAGTCATGATACTAGCTGGACCCAGAATCACACAACCCATAAAAGTACCATTCATCTGCAAGAGATATAGATTCTCATTAGACCCTGAGCCTGCAGGCGCAGGGGCTAATTAGAATCTATGCTTCTTGCTGCCTAGCGCTCAGTGCGGTACCTTATATCTCTGTTCCTCCGCCAGAGGGAGGGCTCAGGGGTTGTGCCTATAACTGATTTCGGAGTTCCTGTATCGACTCATGGTTCCAGACACGTTTTCATCCTCGCGGCTGGCGTCGGTTCCGCAATCAATGGCTCAACTCTCGGACCTCCTTCGTAGGCCGGATCGAGGGGGCCAGGTTTGAGTGCCAGAGAAAGAGGTCGATGGCGAACAGCAAAAAAAAATCGATTCTCATGGGCCCCTGCGACTGCACGGGCTCATGAGAATCTATGCTCTTTGCAGACGGGGTGATTTGGCAGACCTTGGGACTGGCCAGACTTTGGGCGATCTTCATTATGAAGGCGCGGCTTTTGATCGTGACTGAACATGTGGCCGCAGTGCGCGGACTTTTTCGTTTTTATTTTAAAGCCATCAGTTACTTATTCGTTAGTGTTGACAGGGCAAAATAAGCCTCCTACTGACCTGAGTGGGTCAGTTTTATAACAAAGTGGGCCATTCAAGATTCAAGAAATTGATTGTCCATTAGTTGAAAGGATATTTGTCTTTGCCGGTATCAATAGATATCAGTTTGTCATTCAGAGTACCTGGTTAGCTTGACTGACGGGTCTGGACATAACTATGGTGACCCCGATGATTCCAAATCTTAACCCATTACATCCTGAGGCGGATTTTAAAAAAAAATGTTTATCGTCTTATCAGTGAAGGCTACATTCTTATCAGTGAAGGCTACATTGCAGATTACAAGGCAGATCAACCATTTTAGTTCAAGGATGGTACCAGAATAGCTTGGCGCCTTAGGCGCCAAGCTATTCTGGCACCACCCTTGAACTATCATAGCCAAATTCACTGATTTGAAGGAAAAGTGTGTCAGGATGAGAGGGTTAATTCAAGAAGCGTATCTCCGGGGGAGGTTCCGAAACACCCGCAACCGCCCCCCCCCCCACCCCCCTTTTACGCTCTCCCTCCCCCTTGATTGATTAGTTCCGGGTTTAACGTCCTCGGCACCGAAGTGATAATGGACGGCCCTGACGGGCGGGTTATGGGGGGACAGGGAAATCTATTGCCTATGGAGTGCGACCTGAACACTGATCAACTCAGGCGCACTCCAACTGTGCCACTTTGATCTACCAGGACCTTTCAACGGACATGCTATTGAACAAATCCGTTTTTCCCCCTGGATTGTGAGTCCAGCTACCGGGGCCAGGACGGGGATTCGAACCCACGACCCGGCGATTCCCTTCGCTCTCCTGCTCCGACGCTTAACCGCCTGAGCTATTTCGGACTCTCCAACCCTCCCGCTTGGTTCGGTCGTTTGATTTTATTTTTGGGGGGTCCAGCGGTGGAATGGTTCTCACTACAGCGGCCCCCCCCTCCCCCCCTTTTCTGCCCTCCCCTCCCGACGTGTAAGGATTGAGGATGTCGAGGCCGGTTCGACCAGTACAACATGCGCTCATCTCCCTCCCAGTCCGTTGATACAGCTGTGACTCGATATATCGCGGTTGCTGGGGTCCATAAAACGGGACCGCGATATATCCGTCCGCGATATACTGGTTGATGGTTGGTAGAATATTGCTTAACGTCCAAACAGCAACAAGACTTTCTCGGGACGTGCCTGCACTGCTTCAGTGGAAAAAAAAAAAAACCCAACTAAACAGAATATTGAATGTATGTCGCCATCCGGGCTAATACTAAATAAAGCTAAGACCATTTAGCAACACACATCTAATATCAAGAGCTACAGGCAGCGCAGACAGTAGGGAGAGTTTTAAAAAAGGAACAATACAGGTGAATGGACCAAGGGTCGACAGAAACACATGCCCCAGAATAGAGGAAAAACCCCACCCTGTGGGGCTGACCAGGGTAACCCTGGGAACTAAAAAGTAGTTAACCCCCACCCAAGTCCCCCAGAGACGGGTGGGGGTCCGCGATATACTGAGTTGGGGGAGGGGGGCGGGGGTCCGTAAGTAGGAAGGGAGGAACAAAAGGGAACCACTACTGTTATCCGCGTGGCGGTTACTGATGAGCCTGTCTTGTCTACCACGAAAGGGATTAACTGGAGGACTTCAAACCCTCCCAGTCTAATTATTGGTCCTTTCACTTCCGAGGTCAAACTGACACATTCACAACAGTTTTCAAACGACTGCACGCTCATTCATTGTTCACGACAGCTCAAGGGTAGCAGTGGCTGACTTGGAGAGTCCGAAAAGCACAGTAGTCCTCTCTAACGGCGCTTTCGAGCTGTCTCAGGTCCAAGGGGCCAGTTGCATGAGCGAGCTTAGTCCTGCACCAACCACTAAGCACAGTGCGCCGCTATAGCTTAGTGGCTGGTCCAGGACTAAGCTCTCAAGGTCTCAAACAAAAAGTTGGACCGTCCCCCCCCCCCCCTTCCCCCCCCCCCCCCTCCCCCCTTCCACACACTCGCTCACACAAACCTTCAGGGAGATAACTATTCCACCTGTCATTCCCGTTATGCGCTTCGTAAAGTGAGGTGGGTGTCCGGGTCCGGCAGTGGCTGTGGGATCGGGGGAGGGGAGGGGGGTGGGGGGTGGCTAGGTAAGAGGGTCTGCCGCTGTAAAGGGCGTGACGTAGTAAAAGGCCTGGCGTAGTGAAGGGCCTGCCGCGGTAAACGGCCTGCCGCTAGTCGTGGTGGTGGAACAAAGAAACGGTGGAATATAAGCGGCATTCTACATTGATGATCGCAGTTTTATATGTTCAAGTTTCGTCCTTGGGTACTTGCGATTGTTGGCTGTGTGTGATAATGGTGTGATATTATATTTTAATTTTTAGTAACTGACCTCAAGAAAATTTCCAACTGAATGCTTTTGCATGAAAACGTATGACAATACACTTTGTTTTCATCCCAGGCTACAGCACACGACCAGTCGCTTTAGCGCAAACCGTACCATGTGACCGTGATACAAAAACCCTTGTAGCGAAAAATGGCGGACTTCTTGTAGCCCTCTTTGTGACGCATCTTGGATGGGAGTTTTGTTCTATACTAAAGATATCCAAAACGTTCTAATATAAAACGATACTTAGCGTTGTTTGAAACAACAAGCACACTCAGTACTTGAGACGGCAACGTGATAAAATATTTTATATTACGTGATGAGTCTATTATGTATAAATGTATATTCCTTTGATGTCAGTCATGTCTGGCGTGATCCAGGTCGGAAGATGTCTTCTTGAATTCCTTTACGAAAATAGCGGAGGAATGAAAACAAATACTGACGTTATTGGTAGCAGGGGCTTGCTGCACGGACCCTTGTAGGTCGGCTTCGGGAATTCGAAGAAACCATTGTACCCCTCAGGCCTTCGGGGTACAATGGTTCCTTTGACCTCCCTCAGGCCTACAAGGGTCCGTGTAGCAAACCCCTGCGACCAATAACTCAAATATAATATCTTATCTTATCTCAGTCATTCAGCCCCGACGCATCACTGCAAGATAATTATGGATCGAGCATGACAGTTCAAGGGTGGTACCAAATAGCCCATAGGCGCCAAGCTATTCTGGCACCACCCTTGAACTATCATGCTCGTTCTGTCTCTAGCATTGGAATAGGGCTCGGGAAGTTCCCCGCGTTGCCTAGAGCGAGCATGGGCGGCGCGGCAGCCGCCACTGATCTCAAGTTCAGAGGATAGGCCTCGGATAGTCCTTAAGCCTAGTCACCGGCGGTAGCGAAGTCAGTCAGCAGTGCCGGTTTCAACACGTAAGTTCATCGTGTCAGTTTCCGTCTTCCTCTTTGGAAACAAACAAAAACAGATTCTGGCCTTTAGCGGTTTCCTACGGTGATGGCAAGACTTGCTGTTATTGCACGTTAGGACTGTGACCTTCCTGACATTGTCCTGACAGCGCGATTTCCCTAAGGTGAGCGGCCTAATTAGTCTCGTATACTCACAAGATGGCCGCCACGACTGTGACTAGCGTGAGCCGGGTATGCCGAGACGTCTGAGCTTCTCGAGCCCTATACAGTCCTTCAGAGGATAGCTTCAAACTTTGGCGGGGATTTCGGAGCCCGTTCCTGGGGTAGAGCCGTGTTAAAAGTGTTTCAGTTACTGACGAACTTCTCAAAGATAGACCAGGCTCACCTCGCGATGACAATAACCAACAGACTGACTAGTGCCGTATCCGTCATGCCCCTCAGTGTCTCTGTGCCACGTGTCGCCAGCTTCACAGATGGTACTGAACTCGCATAGATGATCTACACCAAAGGCAACTGATGCGCAAAAGGCCATCGGTCCGACGTCGGCCGCGGCCGTTGGCCAACCGCAGCCGACCGGACGCCTCGCTCGGCGACTGGCTTTTTGCGCCCGTATTCAGTTGGGACTGATGTGGGCCCGAAATGCCGCGGAGGATTGTGTCCACTTGCGGCACAGGCGTCAGCCGCCTGATCTACTGAACAATAAAAGTCAACGCCGCCGTATTCCAGCTGCTTCCTGCTTTTGTCTGTCCATCCAGTACTGAATGACACTCGAAAGACTTGACACAGTAGACCAGATTTATTAATAAGTGCAAGCTGTTTCCTACTCGACTGACTACCGACTGCGCAGCCTCGGGCCTCTGTCCACAGAAATTAACTGAGCCGGCTGTCAGTGTCCGTTTCATGTCTTTAGAATTGTCAGGGGTTGACCCTTTTAGCCCCAAGGTCCCATTTTTTAAATTTTGGAGGTGTTGCCTAATGCCGACTATGTACGGCGTAGGAGATGCGGGATTAATCATGATAATTGAACGGTAGTGCTAGATGAGCTTGGCACTTGAAAGCGCCACTGAAGCTCATCTGGCACTACCCTTGAATTATCATGATCCATCATCCCCTGCTGCAGGGTTCCGGGGCTAAAAGGGTTAATGATATTGTTACTCGCAACATGTTGCCGCCTCAGTAGTGTAAGTTGTGCAGTCAAGACCGACGTTGTAGTGTTTGTTGTGATTTCTATCGATCAGTGGTAGTGGTGAGGTCCGAGGCTAGCGGCACTGAACATCCTTGACGTTAGCGGCAATAGCCTAGTAATAATTATGCAGAGACCGAGAAAGCCGTTTATATCTGTTCCTGCTACCACTCTCTCCCCTCCTCCTCCTCAGTCCCCCCCCCCCCCCCCCCGCCCCCGGTCTCTCTCTCTCTCCGTCCGCACCGCCGTCGACTGACGTAGCCCGCCCCCCCCCCCCCCTTTCAGTCTCAGTCCCCCCCCCCCCATCCCGCCCCACACACACCGGCCTCTGCCCAGAGTTCACTGAAGAGAATAATTAACTCATTCTACCCCATCACCGAACTAAAAAAATCCCCAAATGTTGCTGTTGTCATCTGAAGACTGCATTGCAGTGCAGGACACAGATCGACCATGATAGTTCAAGGGTGATGCCAGAATAGCTTGGCGCCCATGGGGCCAAGCTATTCTGGCATCACCCTTGAACTATCACGGTCGATCTTTATCTTGCTGTGGTGTGTCTGGGCCGGGTAGAATGAGTTAAGTCAGTCCAGTTTGGCTCAGTCTCCGCCGTAGCAGTTTATGTAGCGATGATCCGGTTTTCCCACAGGAATCATCGCGAGAACTGCTAACGACACTCGGCCGGAAGGGCCGGGCCAGGTTAAAAAAATAATCGGGGAAAGAAGAAGAAGAACGAAGAAACAAAAGAGGAGTAACATAAGCATAATATGCACTTCACTCTGAGGGCCCTCACACACTAAACCCCCGTAACTTCGTCTATATATCTGAGCTGCCGACAAGTCATGGACAACACTGACAAGGCCTGACCATGGTGCTTTGACAAGATGCAAATCCGCCGCGTCAGTGCGCGCTGCGCACGCGGTGGCGCAGCGGATTTGCATACTTTAGTCAAAGCCGCCGCACCACCGTCAGGCCCCTACTGATGTGTCAACACGAAGTAAAATGAGTAGATTCTCATGAGCTCCTGCACTGAGCTGCAGTAACAACGACTGAGAGTCTACTGATTGCTTCGTGTAGGTACTGAACCAGTCGCCCGAGCGACTATAGTGGACGCTGACGCCGAAACTGACTCACTGTCACTCCGTATTATCTTAGCGGCTTAGTCTCAGCGGTCAGTCATGAACTGTTAGTAGCTTTGTACCTTTGTATGCTAGTAGCTTTGTACCTTTAGCAGATTTGTACCTTTGTAGATTAGCAACGGCCGCACTGAAGCGTGAAAAATGGCACATGTGCTAACGGCTTCTTCCGTTCAGAAATAAATAAATAAATAAATAAATAAATAAATAAAACCTCACTGCCGGAGTGGCCTTCTTTGACACTATGACCAAGGTCAAAAGGCTATCGGGTCAGTGACCCGCTACGCTTAGTTCTGATCGTTTGCTAAATGCCAGTCCGCATTTTCTTAGGAACTCCTGGAGCCGGACATGGTCAGCAAGAGTCATATTGAACTCTATAGTAAGGGGCGCGCGCAGTACATACGCGTCATTGGTTTGTCAAACGTCATTTGTCATGACGTATTTTTTTTGTTTGTTTTGTTTTTTGTTTTTACGTAATTTTATATTTAACGTGATATGAGATTTGCTTTCGCTTTAAGACTTGGAAAAATGGTGACAGAACTAGAATTTCACGGTACAATTTCAGTCTTGCTATAATTTGTGTGAAATCAGGTTGACTTTACCTAGCCACATGCTATACTAAGTACACCTGCATTTTTTTCTGAAAGCGCGTCAATGTGTGTGTATGCGTGTGCGTGTGCGCGCTGCAAACATCCTCAAGAGGCATAGAAGTTCATGCACCCTCCGGGCACTTGGGGATCTATGCGGCCTTTTCCCGGGCAACTGGAGATGCGCGCATGTGTCATTGGTTCGCTTCAAGACTTGTGACAAAACTCGAATTTCACGGTATAATTTCAGTCTTGCTATAATTTGTGTGAAATCAGGTTGACTTTACCTAGCTACATGCTATACTAAGTACACCTGCATGCTCTTCTGAAAGCGCGTCGACATGATGTATGTGTATGTGTATGCGTGTGCGTGAGTGCATGCGCGCGCTCCGGCCAAACATCTTCAAGAGGCATAGATGTTCATGCACCCGGCGGGGCACATGAGGATCAATGCATCTTGGAGGTGCGCGCATATGTGTGACAAAGAGCGAGCGAGCGAGCGAGAGAGAGAGAGAGAGAGAGAGAGAATTACGTCAGTCATATGTCTGCGTGGTGACGGAGTTGCTCTCACACTGGAGTGGAAGGTCTCATAAACCCCACCCCAGACACTTGGCACACCACCGCAAACCAGACAATACAACTACTTAACAAACACCCCCTGATCCAACACATCTAAACAAACGACCCGTCACTGACGACAAGAACGAAGGAGAAACCCCCCCCCCCCACCCCCCCTACGACTCGACCCCCATAGGGCGCGGGCAGCCATGATGCAAGATTGTAAAACTAGCGATGCGCGAGCACCAGCGACAGACAGCCAGAACTAAACTCCCTTCTCTCTCTCCCCCCCACCCCACCCCTTGGCCCATCCCCCCCGGACGAAATCAGCGCCAGCTGGAAGTCCTTGTCCCTTCAATAATAGCATAGCATAGCATAGAGTTGCTTTTTTTACGTCAACGGCAATGGCACTGTCTGACTTTCTCTAGAAGTCAAAGAAGTACCCAACGGAGAAAGAAACACGCTTAGAAAAGACGGCTACAACACAATTTATTAATATTTCGGGTAAATACCCTTTGTCAAAATAGACAAACAAACAAACAGAGAGATTAGCCGCTACTTATCTTCATTGGCAGAAGGAATGTGGCAACTGAAGTCAAGACGGTTTTTCAATTTTAATTCTTTTCTGAAAAGAATTAATTTTTACTAAAGAAGTTGAAAGGATACAAAGCTGACTAACGAACTCATCCAATGCCTTTTTCCAAACTAGCTATATGCAAAAGTTCAAGTAAATATGACAAAAATTACGGACTCTAATCTGGGTCAACCGACTTCCTATAACAGTTGTTTATGTCTTCAATGAGACACTGATTCAATTACAATATGCTCGGAGGCTCTCTTAGCCACCCACTTAAGAAAGTAGTTCGCCAAGAGTTTCACTGACGGAAGCTTGTGTGTATAGACATATAGTCGGAGTGTCTCTTGTTTACATACATACGCTCTCACACACATACATACATACACACATACGGCGCTTCAAGTTGAGCCAAATGTACGTTCAGCCGGCAGCGAGGCTAGCGTAAATAGACATGACGTAACTTGATTTTTATCTTGTTACCGGCTTCTTTGAATTGTTAGAGGTTTAGCCTGCCCGCCTTTGACATCATGGACATGCTATTAAATTCGCCCCACCGCGACCCGCCCTAAAATGTTCCTTCTATAAATAAAAGGGACTTTAAAACATCATCTGTCAAATCCAGGGGCGGGAAGACTGAGGTGGCCGGGAGGGGTGGGGGAGGGGGGCGGGGAGGTTTGAGGCAGGCTTGTTCAATAATAGCATGTCCGTTGGAAGGTCCTGCTAAATCAAAGTGGCACAGCTGCGGTGCGCCTGAATTGTTCATTGTTCAGGTCATACTCCATAGGCAATAGCTGTCCTTGTCCCCCATAACCTGCCCATTAGGGCCGTCCCGCCGCCGCGGCATTAGCACTCTTTGTCGCGGATGTTAGCTCAGTCATTGCGCCCCAGTTACGAAATCCCCACATTTTGGAGTGACTGTCCTCTGAGAACTGCATTACAATTCAGGAGACAGATCCACCATGACAGTTCAAGGGTGGTGCCAGAATAGCTTGGCGCCTATAGGCGCCAAGCTATTCTGGCACCACCCTTGAACTACGGGCCACGGCAGAGCCGTGTCTTGTGTGGTGTGTCGGGACTGAAACGAGTCAAACCCCGGCGAACTAACCAAGCAGCATCTCAGAGTTGAAACTAAACTTAGTCACTTCAAACCACCGCCAGGTACTTTTCATCTGCAATGATTATTCACACGTGTCATTTCTCGCGCGCCTCTGCATAAAACTGTCAGTGTGCCGTAGGCCGCAAGGTCTGAAATCACAGACCACCACACTAGTACTACTATGACTTTCATCTGAGTGAGGCCCGAAGAAAAAATGTCTAGCAAGTGAACGGTACAGATTTGTGTAAGTCTATTATGCTACGGCAGAGTGAGTTTTGCTTTCAGCGCCGACTCGATAGCAATCAGCCCGCATGGCATCTGATAGCAAGTTTGTTGGCTTTGAAAACACGGCCGGAGGCGTGGGGGTGGGGGGGGGGGGGGGGGGGAGGGGGACTCCAGTGTCAGTGCGACTGAAGGAGGACAGCGGGGTCAGGAAAATATCAGAGGAAATTAATCGATCCTTAATCCCTGATGGCCTGCACCATCCAGAGACGCACATAACACCGTGCTATAAATTATACGTGTCTCTGCCCGATCCGAGGAGTAGAGATATAGATTGTACTGATCCCCGTCTGCGAAGGTTCATACGAATCTGTTTTCTTTTTGCAGGTGGGAGGTCAAAGCAAATGCGAGAGGAATTATTGATCTGAACCTCAACGAGCATAAGGTCTTAACTCCTTTCCTGCCACCAGTGGCCGCAGAGATTGTGTGGATTAAATCTTCGTTAGTCCAACGCCAAACAACTCCATCCACGTTCTTGGGTATGAAGCGGTGTCAACAAGAGGCATAGATCCTCATGAGCCCCCGCGACTGCGGGGGCTCATGAGGATCTATGCCTCTTGCTTTTGGGTCTTGCTTGAAGTGTACAAACGGTGAAAGGGTTAAAGCGGATAACCGCTGCCAAACACGATAGATGTAACATAAGCCCCCGCTACTCCCATGGCTTATAAACAAACATCTATGCCTCGTTTATACACGGACGAGCCAGGGGGTGAAGGAACGGACCAGAGGCGACGCACAGACTCAAGTTACCGCCAAGAGTATAATGTGCATTTAGCTTAGGTCTATGCGTCACCTTGATAGGAGATACAGCAACCGTGTTAGTTCAAGGGTGGTGCCAGAATAGCTTGGCGCCTGAGGCGCCAAGCTATTCTGGCACCACCCTTGAACTATCATAGTCAAGTTTATTTCAAGCAATGGGTGTATCAGGATGAGAAGGGTAAAATTAATGACTCAATTATTCATTACTATATTGGCCATTGAATGATCGATCTGTCAACTGACCAACCAACCAACCAACCCATCCAATCGAAACAATTGATTTAAATGACTGACCGACAGACCAGCCAAACTGTCAGTCAACCACTAACTCGATCGATTCAGCAATCAAGCGATGCGTCAATGTATTATGACCACACCAATGACTTAACACGACAACGCTTGCGATCATCACCCACAAATATGATTTTATTCCCATTGGAAGACACACTCCAACATCAGAACAGTTTCATCACAGAAAATTATTAGATATTATGCACTCTTGAGTAAAACGACCAGACAAGTCTGCAAACACCGTAACTCGTTCACACATAACAAACAGCAGCAGGAGAGGGAGTGACCATAACAATTCAAGAGTAGTGCCAGATTAGCTTGGCGCCTTTACAGGCGCCAAGCTAATCTGGCACAACTCTTGGACTATCAGGTTTAATAGATCCATCCAATCGCCACGGAAACTTACATCTTAAAACTCGTTCACAAGAGGAAGAGTACAGTAAGAGACTTGCAGGCAATCATGAAAGTTGGAGAGTATTGCCAGATTAGCACCAAACTGATCTGGCACTACCACTGAATTTTTAGGATTGCCGAATCTCCTGCAGCTGGAAGGCAGCTGTGAAGTGATACCTGATTTCCTCCCATCATTCTTACTGATTATGCTGACAAGATGAAAAGCAAGGGGGAAAAGTCTTGTACTGTGACATACATACACATGTGTACCACACGTGCACACACACCACACACACGTCAACACACTACATACACACACACATAAAGTTAAAAAAAATAACAAACAACAAAAAACCCATAATCCAATCTCGCCCCAAATATTTAAAATATCTCAAGTAACAACCCCATAACAAGCGACAATCGTCCGCCAGACAGAAGAGAATATTGACCTACTGCACAAATACGTCACTGATCAAAATCAACATCCTAAAATAAATGAAAACAAAAGCACTGTTAAAGCAGGCTAATAATTTACAAATTGTAAAACTCACTGGACTAGCAGTACAAAAATATATATGTTCAGCGTATGTGCATGTAAACAACGTCAAATAATCATACCATACATTTACTACAACTTACTATCTAAAGGAAAGAAAATATTAACACATTCTACACTATGGTCCGACAATCCCAAAGTTGTGAGGTGTCCTTTAATGACTGCAAAGTAATTTCGAAGACAGATTGACCATGCTAGTTTAAGGGCAGTGCCGGAATAGCTTGGCGCCTTCAGGCGCCAAGCTATTCCGGCACCTCCCTTAAACCAGCATGGTCGATGCATCTCTCGCCGTAGTGTCAGTACTGAATGTGTTAAAAGATCCGGAAAAAGTGTCCCCACGTCCACACTCGATGTCAAACCAGTTAAATCAAATCACAGCTTTGTTTGAGCCAGCCACCGAATATTTGTGAAATCATTTAAGAACAAAAAATGAAAGTGAAAGACCTGCCAAAATATGTACAAATCTATGTTTCTCAAACCCTTTGCTGTGAGTAACACTTTTTCCCCCGTGGCCGTTTGATCTGGAATTATCACGAGAAAAAGCACTATTGACAGCAAAAGGGTTACAAGGAATTATTCCAAAGTCAGAATTATGTCCCAGAAGAAGACTGTACGCAAGAGTCATTTCTTGAGCACAGTCTGTCTGCAAGAAACATAGATTCTCATGAGCCCCTGCAGGTCACAAGAGGTTTAGATTCTCATCAGCCCCTGCTGCCGCAGGGGCTGATGAGTATCTATTGCTCTTGGCAGTAGAGACTGACTCCATAGAGAGTGATGCCTTACATACTATGAACACTCATTCAGGCTTGTGTATCATCAGACTGAAGGCACTTGCGTAGTACAAAATGCGGCACTGCAAAGTCATCAGTGAGACAAAATTACTGCTGGTGGTATCACTAAGAAGAAAACAACCCTCAAATGAACAAAAACCAACTGTGAACAACAGACATCCAAGTCAGTGACAGGTACTTAGGCTGCTATCGGCCTCGCCCTAACTGGCCCAGGCACAACGGCCCAAAGATCAACTCGGGCCAACACTGAACACTCGTGGCCTGAGGACGCGTTCCTCGGACATTGATAGACTCTGCAATATAAACGACCTGTGCTGTTCTGCGATTTTTTTTTTAACTTTACGGCCTCGAGTCGTGCAGCAGACAAGCACAAATACACGCACTGATAAAATAAGCGTACAGGCCAGCCTCAGTATTGTGCGCATCACATATCACAAAATCCGATTCAGTGTGGTAAGGTCCGTAGCTCCCAAGCCCACACCCAAGGAGCAAAAGGTCCTTCGGCCGACGTCAGCCTTGACTGGCCCGCGCACGGCCAGTCAAGGCTGGCGTCGGCGACGGACTTTATGTGTGTGGTGGGTGCCTTTCTTGCACAGGCCTACGTTAGTGTAACCCTTACAGCCTCAACGCCCTACAGCAGGAGATGGATTGACCGTGATGATTCAAGGGTACAGCCAGATCAGCTGGGCGCCTCCAGGCGCCCAGCTGATCTGGCTGTACCCTTGAATCATCATGGTCGGTCCAACGCCTGCAACTGGGCACATAGTCGCTAGGTAACACTTCCAAAACGTAGGAAATGTGGCCGCGGGGTACAATGGGTTAACAGGCCTGTGTTAGTTTAAAGCGACCTACTGCAGGCAGGCAGAGGGTTTACGTTCACGTCTCCTTTGTCAACGTCCTTAGTACGTCCTACACTCATGCTGGACAAATGGCTTAACCCTCATCCTTCGGGATACACCAGTGTGTGTGAAATAAGTTTCGACTAAAATAGTTCACGGGTAGTGCCAGAATAGCTTGGCGCCTCTAGGCGCCAAGCTATTCTGGCACCACCCTTGAACTAAAGCCATTGGTCTGTATCCATATCTGTAAGTACTATAATGTAGCTTGCATGAGGCAGGCAGTGTACAGATCGGAAGCTTTTAGCCTGAGTATGATATGGGTTACCTTGAATTATGAACTGCGAATGGCGCACAATCAATGACTGTTCTTTACAGTTCATTCCCCTACTCTCAAAAGACAGTGGAAAACTTCCCGGTACGCCTGCCTGCTCACGGGGGTTGCAACAAGAAGGCTGGCACAAGTCTTAGAAAAGGCAAGGCAGTATATTGACAAGCCCTTGTACTGGCAAATGTTAGCAACCAAAGTCTGCGATGGAGCAGACGGCTTTAACATCGCAGTCTGAGTCTATGGCCCCCACATATATATCGCAATATAATGAGGCTACCCAGTATTAACACATATATATCGCAATATAATGAGGCTACCCAGAATTAACACATTCTGCCCCAGGACCTAAATCAAAAAAAATGTTGAAGTTGCCCTCTGAAGGATATCGAGCATGATAGTTCAAGGGTTGTGCCAGAATAGCTTGGCACCACCCTTGAACTATCACGCTCGATGCGTGTCTTGCTGTGGTGGGTTGGGGCTGAATGAGTTAACACTACAACATAGATCTAAATTAATTAGCATGAACACATGACACACTCTCACGTGCGGATAAAAATACAATACAAAAAATGTATTATAATTACAGTGTGCATAAGATTATCATAACAAATATATGGAAAGAAGCGAACTGTAATTTCAAAACCATAATCACATTTTCTCTGTAGCACCACCTAACATGATATTGATTGCCCACATAAATCAAACTGGCGTGTTGGTCTGTGAGTTTGCACCTTTACGGCCAAAGATCCAAAATAACAGGCCGGCACGCAAATACAGTCAAACCTGTCACCCGCCACGTATACACCAATAAAAGTTGTACTACCGGTACCAAAAAATGTATTGATGAGCCGACGCCCACGACGTATCAACGTGGATGAAAAGAAAGTCACTACACAGAAAGAAAACACGCTCAAAAAGGACCATTACAACACAATTTGTGTATGTCCCTTTTAACCCCTTTACTGCCGCTGATCGTACATTGCACGGCGTCTGCAATCTGTGTCAATTCAACGCGAAACAGCTCTGGCTGCCCCACCGGCCGTGGTTACCACGTGGTGTCAGCAGCTGACGTAGATCCTCGTGAAACACCCCCCCCCCCCCCCACCCGCAACTGCAAGGGCGCGTGAGGACCTATACCTCTTGCAGTAGTGTGTGTGTGTGGGGGGGGGGGGTCCATTTTTTTTTCTCGGCAGTGAAGATGTTAAGCGTGATGTTAGTCTGGGTCAACGCAGAATGACCCCTTCCCTGCCAACGTACATACATTTTATTTTGTTTCTGAAATCTGTGGTCACTGAACGACCAAAAGCCACCGCTGTCCACAGAACACGGGACACAGAGTGGGCGTAGCAAGAGGCATTGATCCTCATGAGCCCCCGCAGTCGCGGGGGCTCATGAGGATCTATGCCTCTTGCTGTTGGATCACGCTCATATTCTCAGCAGTGAAGGGGTTAAAGAACAATCGGTTACAGTTAATTGAAAACGACAGTCAAAATCTGTAAGCACAATCGTTTCCCACCTCAGTCATTTGGTTCCAGACAGGTGGATTGTCAAACTGAGTACATGCGAAACACACGCACAGTCATGCGCACACATCATTGAGAACAAAACTAAACTCCTCCCCAATCTCCGCAAGACAAAGTCCGCCTTAAGACACTGAGGTTGGAGATGGATCGATCATGATTTTTGAAGGGTAGTGCCAGATTAGCTTGGTGCCTACCCAGGCGCCAAGCTAATCTGGCACTACCTTGAACTCGCAAGGCTGAGCCTTTGCCACTCACTAAATGGTACATTACCTTCACATTCACCTCCCCCAGTGCAAAAGTTGTCATCAGATGAGAATGAATCTTCGTTGTCGTAATGTCATACAACTGGTAGTCTATGCAATTAAATTATAGGATAAGTGCAGTTAAAAATACTCAGAACTCTATTCTGAAGAGTTCTGACAAGACATCTACAGACAAATGCTTTTGAAGTAAAAGTAAATACAAACTATGTAAATTAATACACATCACTGAAGCACATTTCAATAAAATGCGAGTTGCTGATATAATGACTTAGACTAGATAGAATGCCAGGTATAAAAAAAAATGCAACAAAGCAGCAAAGAGGAACCCAAAACATTTTGGTCTCGTATGTTGTGCAACAAGCACCTTCGTTTAAAAAATACACATAGATAAACAAATAATATAATGATAGTTTTCCTGAAGTGTGTATGTAACAGAAAATGCATAACAAAAAACAAACAACCTAACAAGCACCAGCTTAACTCTTAAACTCCGAGAACTAAATGACTTCCATTCTATCGAATGGAAGTCATTTAATTCTGGGAGTTAAGAGTTAACGTGTTTCGATGTCCCAATATGAACTAAATACTTTATTTGTACTTTTTCACACATGAATTAGCATTTGTGCAGTTGATTAACGCACACACACACAGTACATTTTCCTGTCTTGAAAATGTCATGCATGTGATCGGTCAGTCGTAAGAAAACACGCAAGTACAATTTTCAAGAAAGTCGGCTATCTATCCACACTGCTGGCTCCATTTTGTAGTAGCGGAGATTTACTGGAGGTGCTGTTTCGACCAAAAACATCGTCCTCAGACCCCCCGCTGTCCGAATCCTCCTTCTCCTGTGTTAACGCTCGCCACATTTCCGGCAAAATACTCTTTGCGTTTGCTTTGCTCGCATTTGTCTTCCCTTTCACTGCTGTATTATCACCATTAACCCCCTGGCGCATGCTGCCACCGATGCCTCTTACAGTACCGGTGGATGCACGCACAATGGGGTTAAAATGAACTGCGCTGGCTTGAGAAGGATAAGCACCGTTTAACAAGCCTGGGTTATTTAGCTGGGAGTTATGATTTTCGTTATTCGCTGCTAATGCGTGGCTTGCAGACCGTAAATTACTGGCTCTAGGGGCGAGGCTGTCTGCAGTACTGCTAGCACCAGACGCCGTCCTGTTAAACACCGACAACTGAATGCTATCTCCAGGGAAAGCACGAGCGCCAGTCTCCTTCACGCTATCATTAGCCTGACGCACACCTGCTGCTATCCCATCATTCAGCAAAAACATGTCGTCCTCCTCTTCGTCATGAACGGCATCGCCAAACTCTATCCGTAGTGGATCCCCGCTAGCGCTGCTGTCTTGTCGAGACAAAAGCTGCGCTGTTTCCGGCGTGTCCTCGTCATGGGGATAGTCGTTGGATGAAGACTGTTGGGCCATCCGAGCCTGCTCAGCTAGCTGCTGACGCTTTTCCTCCCCGTAGCAAAACATGTACTCAAACGTCTCGTAGACGGCAAACACCACGCAAAAGGCACTGGCTAGAAACAGGATCTGTGGTGAAATGGAAGAAAGAACGTTAATAAAACTGAAATGCAGACAGAGCCAGAAATGTCAGTCATTATCACGATTATGTGACAGAGAGATTAGTGGGCAGCTTTACCCATTAAGCCCTGACATGCTACCACAGGATGTGGATCGACCATGATAGTTCAAGGGTGGTGTTGGAATAGCTTGGCGCCTCCAGGCGCCAAGCTATTCCGACACCACCATTGAACTATCATGGTCAACTTGTCTCCAGAACTAAAAAAAGTTGTATATATCAAACTCTGAAGATCTACAATGGAGGATCGCAAAACCCAGATAATTCAAGGGATGTGCCCGATTAACCTCTATGTGCGAAGCGAATCAGGCACTACTCTTGAACTCTTTAGGTCAATCCATCTTCTACAACTGATACTTGGTCATGTTAGGGCGCCTTGTGAATCAGGAGAGTCACAGAAACAGCATGATATACAGGTCACACACTGCGCCTCATTCTTCCAGAGGCATAAGTCCGCATATGCCCTGTGGTTGCAGGCGCTCATGCGGATCTATGCCCCTTGCTGGCAAAGACTTGCTCCACTCAGTGACGCCCTCAGATCTTGTCAGTGAAAGGTTGGTTGTGCATTGCTTAACGCCCAGACAGCAACAAGACTTTCTCAGGACGTGCCTGCACTGCTTGTGAAAACAAAAAATCTAAACAGAATATTGAACGTATGTCGCCAGCCGGTCTAATACGCTAAATAAACCTAAGACCATTTAGCAACACACATCCAATATCAAGAGCTACGGACAGCGTAGACAGTAGAGAGAGTTTAAAAAAGGAAAATACAGGTGACCACGGGTAGACAGAAACACATGCCCCAGAATAGAGGGGAAAACCCATCCTGTGGGGCTGACCAGGGTGACCCTGGGAACTAAAAAGTAGTTAACCCTACCAAAGTCCCCCAGGGCAGACCCGGTGTGGGGGGGGGGGGGGGTGTCAGTGAAAGGCACAGATGCTCATCAGCCCTTGTTTTGTTTTAAAAACGCATAGATTTTCTCATGAGCCCCTGCAAGAGCTGATGACAATCTCACGCCTCGAGCTGATCCTGACTGCAAGAGGCCTAGATTCTCATGAACCCCTGCAACTGCAGGGGTTCATGAGAATCTAGGCCTCTCGCAGTCAGAAACAGTTGGATAAAGGACTGAAAAACCAACAGCACGAACACAATCTCACCTTCAGCGTTTTCTCAGACAGAGGGATGTAGGGTGGGGTGGTGACGGGTGGGGGGTCGCAGGGCGGGGTGTAGTTTCCGGAGAGATACTGGCCTCTCATGGCCTGCTCCACCTCCCTGTCAACAGGCACAAGATAAAAATGCACACACTCCTCTTTCTCCCTGATGCCTTCGATACCATCAATCATTAGCTCCTGCTTAAAAGACTTTGTAAAGGGCATCACTGGCACAGCTAACCGATGGTTCACATCATACCTGCACTCTCTGACAGGGGCACACTTCAGTGTCCCGCTGAGCGAACTGACCGTGACTGTGGTTTTTGTCTTCTTGCTTTTCTACATCACACACATCCACCCACAGACATAACACACAAACACACACCACACAAAGAGAGGCACGTAAGCACGCCCGCGCGCGCACACACACACACACACACACACACACACACACACACACACACACACACACACACACACACACACACACAGAATGTGCCTGCCTAAAAATTGTCTTTGCTACAAATTTAAATTCACAGATATGAATATACATGATTAAAAAGTAGTGCCAAAATTAAAATAATGTAGTGAACTGCTTTTGTCTTTAATGTAACCCCTTTGTATGTGTATGTGGTCGCTCGTACCGTACACAGTACCTGCGGATGCATGCCGAAGGTGGTTAAGAGGATCGGGACCCGAAGGTGTACCTTCTGTTTAGCCACAGAGTTGGCGGTGCAATGATTTCTTGCCGACGGCTAGGATTCAAATGACTGATCAGGTTGGTTAGTTCGGGGTTTAACGTCGACAGCTATCTATCTATCTATTCATATCCCGTAGTCTTGCCGACCGTTGGGGCACCACTGATGACTTGGCAACCAGCTCCCTCCATTCCTCTCTGTTCTCTGCCATTCTTAGCGTATCGCCCAGCCTCAGTCCTGTCCACTCTGAGATATTGTCCTCCCATCTTTTCCTTTGTCTTCCTCTCCTTCGTCCTCATTGCACAGAGCCTTGCAGGATTGTTTTGGCAAGCCCTGCTGAACGCGTGACATGCCCATACCACTTCAGTTTGCGTTTTTTCATAATGGCTAGTAGGTCTTTCTTAGGGCCCGATGGCTTGCCTGATTCTGCTTCCCACTTCCTCGTTCGTGATGTGATCTCTGTATGAAATGCCAAGCAGCCTTCGAAAACATCTCATTTCAGTGGCTTGTATCCTCCTTTCAAGGTCTGCTGTGAGGGTCCATGACTCACAGGCATACAAGAACACTGAGATGACTAAGGTGCGCATCAGTCTGATCTTGGAGCAGAGTGTGATGTTTCTGTCCTTCCATATGGTCTTCAGTCTTGTCAGTGCTGTTGTTGTCTGCGCAATCCTGGACAGTATTTCTGCTTTTGATCCCTCATCTGTCACAATGGCTCCTAAGTATTTGAATTTATTAACGGTTTCCAGTTTTTGGCTTCCAATCATGATGTCAGTGCCAATGCCACTGGTGTTATTTGTCATCAGTTTGTCTTCTCTGCACTGATTTCCATCCCATACGCAATGGCAGTACTGTCCAGCTTTTCCAACAGCTGAGCTAGCTCCTTCTCTGTTCCTGCAAGGCCATCAATGTCGTCCGCAAAGCGCAAGTTCGTGATTGTTCTGCCTCCAATACTGACAGTTCCTTCATGATCTTTCAGAGCGTCTGTCATGATTCTTTCCAGGAAGATGTTGAAAAGAGTAGGTGAGAGCAAGCAGCCTTGTCTGACTCCGACTGTAGTCCTAAACCAGTTTTTTATTTTGCCGTTGAAGCAGACTGTGCTAGTGGCCTTGTTGTAAAGGTTTGCTATGACTTTGATCAGGTTGGCATTGATGTTGTATAGCTTCATGGTGGACCAAAGGGCTGCATGCCACACCCTGTCAAATGCTTTCTTAAAATCCACAAAGACATGATAGAGGTCTTGCTGGTGCTGGAGGTACCTCTCACATATAACTCTCAGGTTGAAGATCTGCTCAGTTGTGCTGCACCCTGGTCTGAAGCCTGCCTGTTCCTCAGCTATGATTTCCTCTGCCTGTGGCTTCAGTGGGGTCAAGGGGTCGCTGCCTGACTCAAAAGGTGGGGGCCCCAGGGGACGAGTTGCGTTGGTGGTGCGGGTAGTGGGGAACTCTTACAGCGCCTCCCCCGGGATCACCCTAGTCTAGGGCCTCTTGCCCTTCGTGAGGCACCCTCATGTGTAATCCCTCCGGACTAGCATAGCATCCCTCTATCCCAAGACCGCCCATGCGTGGTCCCTGGCCACATCCTCTCCGAGGTGACCTAAAAAACTGGGCAGCACGAGCCCCCAGGCTAAACACGGCGGATCTAGAGCAGAGAACCTCGAAAATTAATCAACATTGTCCTGCTGCCTTGCAGGCCTGGCCGCTTGGCTGCAGAAAGGCTAAGGGAGGAAAACCCTAACTTCAAAGCCCCCGTGTCTCCAGGGAAGGTTTTTGAGCCAGAGACTAGGACAAGGACAGTCTGATATAAAACCTACGACCTGAGGACCTCGATGCCATCGTCCCAGCTTGCTAGGCCATGGCAGACGAACCAAGGGTTTAAATGGTGGGGCCAGTACTGCGCACACTGCACTCCACCAAAAAGCTCCACTGTGCAGGCTTTAGGAAACGTCCACGGACCATGACACAGACCATTCCAAGTCCTGTAGCGACGGGCGAGGGGCGAAACGGCAGGTGAAAGATGTCACTGGAAGCCGCAGTCTCAAACCTGCATGCAGGCGGTTCAGGATATTGGTCGCCTGATGTTGACCTGGGGATGACAACGTAACTCGGCACACCCTGAACGACCAAGCAGCCTTCTCTAGGGACAACACTGCTTGCTCCACACGGAGAGGGGCCTAGAAAAGGTGGCCTAACCTAACCAACCCCAGTTGGCTAGCCGCGGTCAATGGGCATCTTCTCCTGCGGTCAGAAAACAAGTAAAAACAACGGATCCACTCTCATGACGAATACGACCGGACTCAACGTAGCATGCTGGAACATCCGAACCATGCTTGACACAGCTGACAGCGGATGCCCTGAACGTCGCTCCGCCCTCATTGCCCATGAATTGTGGAGGTTAAACATCGACATCGCTGCGCTCAGCGAAGTACGCCTCCCGAACGAAGGTAGTCTCCAAGAACTTGGCGCTGGCTACACCCTCTACTGGTCACTCACAAACCAGATAGGTGAGGCTACCCTCTACTGGTCAGGCAAGTCTGCGTCAGAAAGACGGCTCTCAGGCGTGGGCTTCATGGTCAAGACCTCCATTGCGACTAAGCTGGAAAACCTACCAACTGGTCACTCAGACCGCATCATGTCCATGCGCCTCCCACTGAGACACCAGCAACACGTCACCCTTCTCAGTGTGTACTCCCCAACCCTCCTGGCAGAGCCTGCAGAAAAGGACAAGTTCTACACTGACCTGCACAGCCTCCTACAGAGAACCCCTGCAGACGACAAAGTCATCATGCTTGGCGACTTCAACGCCAGAGTGGGCAAGGACTCTGAAGCCTGGAAAGGAGTCCTCGGCAAGCATGGCGTCGGGAACTGCAATGACAATGGCCGCCTACTGATGGAGTTCTGTGCAGAGCAGCAGCTTGTCATCACCAACACTACTTTCCAGCAAAAGGACAGTTGAAAGACCACCAGGATGCATCCTCGCTCCAAACACTGGCACCTTATCGACTATGTCCTAGTGCGTCAGAGGGACTGCAGCGATGTCCTCCTCACCAGAGTGATGCCCAGCGCAGAGTGCCACACTGACCACCGCCTTGTCCGCTGCAAACTCAGGCTCCACTTCAAGCCAAAACCCAAGAAAGGGGGGCCCCCTAAGAAAAAGCTTGATGTTGCCAGCCTTCAGCGTGACGACATAAAAGCTGCCTTTCAGACAGATTTACAGCGCAGGCTCACAGACACAGCTGACCCAGCAGACTCCTCCCCTGAAACACTCTGGGAACAGCTGAAAACTGCTTTCGCAAAATCCTCTGCAGAAGTCTTGGGTTTCGCTAGAAAGAGGAACAAAGACTGGTTTGACGAAAATGACGTAGAGATCTAGGAACTCCTAGCAAAAAAAAAAGAGCCGCCCATCAGGCCCACCTAGCCCAGCCTTCCTGCCCTGTGAAGAAGTCTGCCTTCCGCCTCATCTGCAGCAGTCTCCAGCGCAAGCTCAGAGATCTCCAGAACGAGTGGTGGACCAGACTCGCACAGAGGACCCAGCTTTGTGCTGACAACGGTGACTACAGGGGCTACGAAGCACTGAAAGCAGTGTATGGCCCCAGGCACCTGATACAAAGTCCCCTGCGAAGCGCTGATGGACAGGCACTTACTTACTTACTTACGCCTGTCACCCCTACCCGGGTATAGGCCGTCGACGAGAGACCTCCAGCAACTCCTGTCCTGTGCTTCTCCTTCGATTCTACTCCAGGTGGTTCCCAGTCTCTTGATGTCTGCTTGGAGGTCTCGACGCCAGGAGTTTCTCGGCCTACCTCTTTTCCTCTTTCCCTGGGGGTTCCATGACAATGCCTGCCTAGTGATACTGGAAGCTGGCTTTCTCAGACTGTGACCGATCCATCCCCATCTTCTTCGCCCAATTTCATTCTCTGCTGTTATCTGCTCTGTTCTCTCCCAGAGTCTGACGTTGCTGATCTTCTCTGGCCAGTGGATTTTCAAAATTCTTCTAAGGCAACTGTTCATGAAGGTCTGTACTCTGTTGACTGTGGTTTTTGTCAATCTCCATGTCTCTGCTCCATATAGGAGAACTGCTTTTACATTGGAGGATGGACAGGCACTGCTCACAGATAATAACTCCATCTTGAACCGCTGGTCGGAATACTTTCAGGACCTCTTCAGCGCTGAGTGCACTGTTCAAGAAGCAGTCATCCTCCAAATCCCACACCTCCCAGTAAAGGTTGAATTGGACGAACCGCCCTCTGCTGAAGAGACCCTCACAGCCATCCACCAGCTCAAGAGTGGCAAAGCAGCAGGCATTGACGGAATCCAGATCTGGAAACATGGAGGCCCAGTACTGCACAACAAGCTCCATGACCTCTTTCTCTGCTGCTGGGAGGAAGGAACACTACCAAAGGATCTCCGCGATGCAGTCGTCATCACCCTGTACAAGAACAAAGGAGAGAAGTCTGCCTGCTCCAACTACCGTGGAATTACCCTGCTGTCCATTGCCGGGAAAATACTCGCAAGGCTGTTCCTGAATCGGCTGGTACCTGCCATTGCAGAAGACCACCTCCCAGAGGGCCAGTGTGGCTTCAGAGCCAACAGGAGCACCACTGACATGATCTTTGTGCTGAGACAGCTTCAGGAGAAGTGCCGCGAGCAGAACAAAGGGCTGTACGTAACGTTTGTCGACCTAACAAAAGCGTTTGACACTGTGAGCAGGCAAGGCATGTGGCAGATCCTGGAGCGACTTGGCTGTCCCCCAAAGTTCCTCAGCATGATCGTCCAGCCACACGAGGACCAGCAAGGCCAGGTCAGACTCAACAATGACCTCTTAGAACCATTCCCCATTCTCAACGGTGTGAAGCAGGGCTGTGTGCTGGCACCGACCCTCTTCACCATTTTTTTTAGCATGATGTTGAAGCAGGCCACAGTGGACCTCGACGATGATGATGCAGTGTACATCAGGTATCGTCTCGATGGCAGCCTGTTCAACCTCAGACGACTGCAGGCCCACACCAAAACCCTAGACCAACTGATTTGTGAGCTGCTCTTTGCTGATGACTCTGCCCTCGTTGCACACACAGAGAGAGCCCTGCAGCGCATCACATCCTGCTTCGAAGACGCTGCCCAGCTCTTTGGACTCGAGGTCAGTCTGAAAAATGCATTTTTCTTTAAAAGGTATTTTTTCGAAAAATACTTACCGATGACATGACTCGGACGACCCTCCCACCTGCCCCGCTTGCCGCTGGTAAGCTAAGTATCCTGACTGAAGGACTATGGGTACTCTGTCCCAGATGGGAAGTATCGGGAGATAACTCTCGGCCCCCTCGGGGTTCCCCGAGTGCCTCCCGGGTTGTGTGGTAACACATCGAGCTCTTAGGCTAGAATTGCGTAAGTAGTAGACATCTCCCATAAGGTCATGTCATCGGTAAGTATTTTTCGAAAAAATACCTTTTAAAGAAAAATGCATTTGTTTCTTCAAAAACATTACCGATGACATGACCTTATGGGAGAATGGCGAAAAGGAGGAGGGTGCCGCGCTCTAGCACACCTGAGGCCCCAAGGGCCGTCCTCCCAACCGCAAACTCCCGACAACTCTAGGAAGGTATAAGCGACGGCGCTGAAGCGCCAGGAGGGAGGAGAGCCCCCCCCCCCCGGGATGTCCCCCACCAGAGCGAGTAACCTCGCTAGGCTGACAGAACTCTGCGATCGAGAGCACCTGCGCGCCAGCCCTCCAATAGCCACGATGAGGGCAGCCCAGTTCCTGACGGCTGTGGCGTTCATGGCCCTGCGCGTAGCTGATTGGTCGTAATTAGCCTCTAAGCTCCCTGAGGGAGGGATCCTGGACTTTGGATCGTATGACTGAGCGTAGACAGGAGGATCGACTGCCCTGTAGCTTCAGAGCTGCCGGGCACGGCCAAGAAGCGTGCGCGTCCGCCCGGACGGCTATGTCGTCGTAGGCATACGTGAGGCAAGCTCAGGCTATCCTGCCTAGTCTCCTGGGGATAAGTCTACCAGCTGGGGTCAGCAGGGTCGGTAGGGGAGAGGTGACGGACGCCGTCCAAGAGCACAATGCCTCGCCAACTTCATCGTAGAGGCGTCAAGTTGGGGAAGCGGGCCGTAGCGAGGCTTCGACCGCTGCCCATGCGCAGACTCCAGCGTTGAGGGTCTGTCGCAAACCGCCAAGGTGCCGGGGTAGGCGCTCCAGCAAGGCGGAACAGTGACCATCGCGGCTGCATGCGGACCTAGTAGAATGCGGGAAGCAGTAGCGGGGGGTCCGTGGCGAGCTGAGGGGAAGGAGGTTCAGGACCGGTGCCAGGGAAAGGGGTGACCAACAGGACGAGAGGAGGATCCTTCCCAGGCTAGGTCAGAGCGTTGGCATCTCGTCCAGGAGGGCTATATCCCACGAAGGCGCGGGGAAGCCAGAGATCCCACCTTGCGGCGAACAGGTCCACTAAGCCATCTCGCCGATCCTCCGAAGGTATCCTCGTGCATACCGAGTGAAGCAACTGGTTCCATCGGGGAAAAGGCTGGCGCAGACCTCCCACGAGCCGACCTCCTAGTCCGTGTCGGATCCAAGCCGTTCACGCTCTTGTCCTCGAGGTCCGGAGGCTAGGCTGGACCTCGAGAAGAACCACGGAAGTAGGGGGCGTAGCTATAGCAGCCGGGCTGCGAGACGACCGACGGAGAGTAGAGCCGACTTCTGAGCAGTGGCTAGGCCCTTCCACCGCGAGCACCGCCGCAGCCGTACCACCTGTCCAAACTCCGGCGTACCCCTGTGCGCCCAATGGGGATGTCGAATAGGTTAGGCACCCGGGAGACGGCGCTGCGCTTTGGTTCCACAGTGTCCATGGGTAGGTTGAGGACCCCCGGTGAATCCAACGGAAAACCGAACAGGAGCGGAGCCTACATCAGCGGTGACTCCTCCTTCGCAGGTGAACCGAGGAACGTTGTGGAGGCCGAGTGCACGGGTAACTGGAGTCAAGGGTCGGCAGCTCCGGAAGAAGGCGCAGCCCAAGATCTGGAGGCGGAGCCGAAGACCACCTGCGCGGACCGCATCCCATCGCCATCTGGCACCAGCGTAAGCGCAACCAAGGTCCTAGCAGCCTCCTCCGGTCTGCTCCCCGAAGTGAAGTCCAGGAACTCCGAAGAACCTGGGTCAGCCGAGTCGTCAGCACAGGGGGTCCTTCCGCGGCCAGACGCCCTGCCAGGGGCCAGGAGCCGTCCACTGGAGAACGAAGAGCAGGGTAAGGAGCTCCCCGATCCCACGCAGTGTAGGTTGTTACGGACGAGAGAGGTCATCTAGTCCAAGAAGAGTCAAGAGCGGATCCGCAGCCGGTAGGGGCAGGCAAACTCCTGAGACCTCCCGAGAACCGGTCCCGCCGAGGGAAGCCAACAGCTGACCACTCCAAGGAGGGCGAAGCAAGAAGCTCCGGGAACCGAGAGAAGAAGCGCAGGGTAGTCGAAGCGCCTGTCACGAAGTGCGGCAGCCGCGGCCAACTCCGAGCTGTATCCGAGAGGGCACCAGTGGAGACAGAAGCCGAAGCGCTCGCAGACCTGTTTACCCCCCGTGTGAAGTCAAAACCCTTCCAACTGACTAAGGGTAATTTGGATCTCACGCGTAAAAGGTCACAAGCTAGTGAGTAGTCAGATCTCCAAAGGTGTATATAGTGTATAACTGTGTAGAAAGTGTACATGTAAGTGTAACCCAAGCAAATATGTGTACTTTAACCCCCAAGTGTAGGTAAACAGGTCTGTGCTAGGCGAAGTAACAACAGCGTCCTCCCCGAGGATCCACCGGAGGGGGTCGAGCGTCCAGAAATGGAGCGACTGCAGCCAGGCGCCCTGGGACGGAGCACGAAGAAGGGGAAATGGCTGAGTGAGGGGAGAGGAATGGGATGAACGGCAGCCGGACGCGAAGGGGACCGACGAGCGAGACGGGACAGGATCCCTGGAGCGACGTGAAGAACGGCAACTCGTAAGCACGCCCGCAGTGGAGAGAGCGGAGTGTAGACGTAGAGTGCTCGAGGAGTGACTCCAACGATGGCGAACCGTAGCGGACGAGCATCCCATGGAGCGGTCCCTCCTTGCGTGTAGGAGTTCGAGAGAGAGATCCAATGTTGCCGAGAGGATCCCAAATCGTGCCGTGAAAGTGTACGCGTGCGTGAATGTCTCCGCGAACCGAGCTCTATGGCGAGGTGGGCTCGCTGCCGGCGAGGAGACTCCGCGTAGGAGCCAGCGGGCTTTCTAGGAGACGAGCGGGGATCGGCATTGGATCAAGGACGGAATGGCGCACGTCCCTCGGCACCGAGCTCCGTGCCGGTGCTGGTTTTCTGTCTGTCATAAGGTTTGTTCTTGGTGCGTTCCCTCCTAGGAACGACCGCATCGATCAACCCACTCCGCGTACTGGAACGTTGCAACCGGCGTGGTGATCTCTCCCCAAGATCGTCAAGGAATCGAGCGGTAAGAACGGAGACTGGAACCTCTGTCTAGCCGGCTGTCACCAACAGGACTCTGTAACCACTAGCAGCCGGCTCAGTGTGTCTCCCGACGAGCAGCGCTGTCCTGGTGGAGCCCCCTCCAGGGAGCGAGGGCGGTGCCAGCATACCCGCTCCGAGCGCGATAACCTGCGCCTCGTCATCGGCTGCCTGGACGGCTTCCAAGCTGACCTTGAGCGGTGTGTGGGTTCCGTACTGTGCGCCCAGCGGATTCCATTTGTGCCGAGACGATGCATGCGTGCGAGAATGTCTCCGCGAACCGAGCTCTATGGCGAGGTGGGCTCGCTGCCAGCGAGGAGACTCCGCGTAGGAGCCAGCAGGCTTTCTAGGAGACGAGCGGGGATCGGCATAGGATCAAGGACGGATAGTGCACGTCCCTCCGCACCGAGCTCCGTGTCGATGCGGGCTTCCTGTCTGCCACAATGTTTGGTCCTGGTGCGTTCCCTCCTGGGAACCACCGCATCGATCAACCCACTCTGCACACTATACTGACGCGTCCGGCATGGTGATCTCTCCGTCATCTCGTCGGAACTCGAGCGATCGTAGTACCGGGAACAGCAGCCGGTATTTCAGCAGGTCTGGAACCAGTCACAGGTGCCGGGCGAACTCGCCAAAGGAAGCCCCAAGTAGCGCCCAGCGCCGTTCCGGTCACGTGGAGCAGACGTCACACCAACGTTCGGAGGTACATCCGGCACATGGTAGACAGACCTTGTGCGAGTCCGACGGTCACTGGAATCCTCCATGTAGTGAGCAGGTCGTCCAGAGACCACTGCAACATATAAAAACCGAAGGCACGCGGGCGTGGGCCTGAGGGACCCTGCCCTGGTAAGGTTAACCTTCGCAACACATCATGCACAACAACTCAAGCATGTCATGACAAGTATAGGCCTGAAGCAAGCGGCAGGCACAGTAACCTTAGTCGGAGTGGTGCCCTCCGCTGAACACCGGCGCTGTACTATAGCGACGGGCCTCCAGGTGCAGCTTTGATCGTAGTTTTATGTTGCCTATACAGGCCATTAATCTCCTTTGGACCGTAATTTGTATTCACATGCACAAGCCTTAGGCAAGGAGGAATTTAACCAAAGAGCATATACTAAAGTGTTCAGGAGACATAGGGCTGTCTTAGCACTCTGTTTCCGTCAGGTAGGTTCGGGTTGGGATGAGGTCACTGGCGCCGGCCCTTAGCTGCCTAGGCGACGGGCTCCACCCGTCCGAAAGCAATGTCCATTTCGTAGCTCTGTTCCTGTAACTTGCGGAACGAGCGCATGCATAAATGTGAGCAGCACCTGTGGCGGCAAGCCAAACTTTTTTTTTTTTTTTTTTTTTTTTTTTTTTTACAGCCACAAAAAGGTCATCTTGGACCTTAAAAAACGGCAGCAAGGCGTGGCGACCAGTGGCCCTGCGCTCAAGTAGGCAAACGCCTGACATCCAAGAACAGAAACATGTGATGCCAAGTATAAAAGTGCACAAGAATGTTCACCCACCAGCCAAATCGTGTACCTAATAAGCCCCCGAGTAAGGTAACAGGGCTGCATTACGCAAACCAGGCATTACGTGACCGACACAGTACCAAAGTAAGCGTCGGCTCTCGCCACACTCACCAACGCAATGCGTCAAGGAAATGCTGGAGCATAACACATTCCCCGAACCCCACAAGGTACAAAAAGAGTAGGTGATGAACAAGTGAGTAGGTAAGCGCCCGAATAAAGTTAGACTTAACTGTCACCGATCTTTCCCACCACTCCCATTCCATTAGAGGTTTTAACCGCGAGGAAAAGGTGCTCTGCATCGCTAGACGCCATCTTGGAAAACGAAGCTGACCACCTGTGGATCTGAGCCGTTTAAGAATGACCGTTCCAGCTAAAAAACGTCTCATTCCTTTCCTCACGCGTAAACGCCCTCTTTTGAGAAAGGGAGATTTTGACCCTGTTAAATAATAATGCCACACCAACACGGAAGGAGATAGGGAACGGGCGCGAGGCCCGCCAAGTAAAAGTCAAGAATCTTGGCGCAAAGCAACCGCGCCGAAGAAGACCGCCTTCGAGCCTGCTCAACCAGTGCCCAGCGCGGGGACCGGCCGAGGGCCAACCCAACTACCTTACCTTTTCCCGGAACGGGACCGGGGAAGGGGGGAGAAAATCTCAACCAAGGCACGCGCGGCGAAGTCACAGCGAAGCAGACAGCACAGCCCAGGCCGGAACCAAGAAGCCAAAGGGCAGCTGCCAACGAAAAGGGGACACCAGAGCCACGCGAGGCACAGGGAGGACGGACGAAGAAGAATTCAAGCGAAGAACCCAGGCCGTCGACGACCGGCGACCCGGTCGAAAATCCCAAGTCCGTAGGCTAGAGCAAACACGTCTGAACAGCGTAAGCCTAAGTAGACTGACTGAAGGACTATGGGTACTCTGTCCCAGATGGGAAGTATCGGGAGATAACTCTCGGCCCCCTCGGGGTTCCCCGAGTGCCTCCCGGGTTGTGTGGTAACACATCGAGCTCTTAGGCTAGAATTGCGTAAGTAGTAGACATCTCCCATAAGGTCATGTCATCGGTAATGTTTTTGAAGAAACAAAGACAGATGTTCTCCATCAGCCGGCACCCAAGGTAGAGCATCGCCCTCCCCACATCACCATCGGCGAGTCTGAACTGAAGTCAGTGCACCAGTTTACCTACCTTGGCTGCATCATCACGTCGGACGCCAAGCTGGTCAAGGAGCTGGACAGCAGGCTGGCAAAAGCAAACAGCGCTTTCGGGCATCTATACAAGCGGGTGTGGCATGATCAACAGCTGAAAACAGGCACCAAGATCAGCGTGTACAGAGCTGTCGTCCTCACCACTCTGTTGTATGGTTCCGAGTCCTGGGCCCTCTACCGCAGCCAACTACGACTCCTCGAACGCTTCCACCAGCGCTGCCTGCATACAATCCTTGGCATTCACTGGAGTGACTGTCACAAACGTCAAGGTCCTTGAACAGCCAGAAACTGTGAGCATCGAGGCTTTGCTGCTGCGCACACAGCTCCGCTGGGCTGGGCACGTCTCCAGGATGGAGGATCATCGCCTGCCCAAGATCACCCTGTTTGGCGAGCTCGCCACTGGACACAGAGACAGAGGGGCACCAAAGAAGAGATACAAAGACTGTCTCAAGAAGTCACTTAGTGCCTGCCAAATAGACCACCGCCAGTGGTCTTCACTTGCTGCGGACCGTGACACCTGGCGCTCCACCATTTACAAGGCATCTGTATCCTTTGAGGACTCTTGCAGAGCTGGCCTTAAAGACAAGTGGCTCAGGAGAAAAAACAGAGATGCCGCAACTCAGAACCCTGGCCAGACCTCCCTCTGCAGCCACTGCGGTCGAACCTGCCTGTCCCGGATTGGCCTCCGCAGTCACGAGCATGCCTGCAGACGTCGTGGACAACCCCTATAGAATCTTCGTTCGCGAAGTCAAGCCAAGTAGGCTTCAGCCTGTTCAGTAGGATCTTTAACATGACTTTGCTTGAGTGGCATATAAGACTGATCGTGCGATAATTCTGGCATTGATATAAGTTGCCTTTTTTTGGGGAGAGTTATTGGGGCCATGTTGTGGGCCAATCCCCTGACTGCCAGATCTTATTGCAGATTGTTAGTAAGGCGCTTATCATGTCTTCTCCCCCTTCGTGGACTAGCTCTGCAGGGATGTTGTCTGCTCCTGCTGCCTTCCCTTTTTTCAGCGACTTGACTGCAGCCTCTACTTCTTCTCGGAGGATGGGATAGTTGCCATTGTTGGTCACAGGTAGGTTGACAAGTATGCATGGGTCCCCTTTAGCTCGGTGGTTGTACAAATCTGAGCAGTACTCTGTCCATCTCTTCAGTATGTCTTGGTCTTCCATAAGACAGTTCCCTTCACTATCTTGAATGATCGAGGAGCGTCCTTGTTTTACACTGCTCAGGTCTTTCACCAGCTGGTATGCTTTTTTGCTATTATTTTTGTTCAGATTTTCTTCTGCGTGTTTACACTGATCTTCAATCCACTTATTCTTTGCCTTTTTCATGCTTTTCTTGATATCCTGATTAATTTCCCTGTATTGTTTAGATCCTTCTACCTCTGATTTCTTTTTCTTTAATTCTCAACGCTTGTCACATAGAGCAAAGATGTCAGCTGTAACCCAAGGTTTCTTTGCTTGTCGTTGTTTGCCAAGGATGTCACTGGCTGTTTGGGTTACAGCAGTGTTAAATGTGTTGATCAGTGTGTCCACATCCATGTCTTCTGCGCCTAGAAGTAGCAGTGGCGCGAATTTTCCGCCTATCTTTGCCTGGAAGGCTTTCGCTACCTCTGGGTCTTTCAGCTTCTCGAGGTCAAACTTGATTCTGGTGGGACCCTGCTTGTTGACCTTCTTTAGGCGGAGTCGGAAGGTCATCATCACTAAGTCTCACTTCCAATGTCTGCTCCTGGAAAACTTCTTGTCTTGGCAATGTTCACACTGGTTTGGAAGCGTCTCTTCAACATGATGTAGTCAATTTGGTTATGGTGCTCTCCGTTCAGGCTGTGCCATGTCCACCTTCTGGATGCTTTGTGTGGGCCAAAAGTGTTCATCAGCTTTAGATCATTTGAGCTGGCGAATTCCAGGAGCCTTAAGCCTCTGTCATTGGTCTCTGCATTGCAGTAGCGTCCGCATGTGCCTTTCCAATTCTTAACAGCATCCTCTCCTATTTGGCATTCCAGTCTCCCTGCACCACAAGAATGTCTTTCTTGGGGGTCTTGTCCAAGACTTCTTGCAGCTGGTCATAGAAGTCTTCTATTTCCTCATCGCCATGGTCTGTTGTTGGCGCGTAAACTTGTACAATGGTGATATTAAATGGGGTTGCCCTCAAGCGTATGGTGATAAGCCTATTGGAGACTGGCCGACAACTCATGACAGTGTTCACGATGTCTTTGTGGATGAGAAATCTGACACCCTGTTCGTGTTTGTCTTCTCTGCCACTGTAATACAGTTTGTGGTTTTGCTGGGTTGATGTTTTCCCCAAGGTTCTTCCATCATACTTCGCACAGTCGTAGGATGGTCCAGTGGATCTGTTCATTTCGTGCGTCAGTTCCTCTACCTTTCCAGGCATTCTTAATGTTCTGACATTCCAGGTGCCAATGCTGATGTTGTTTCTGGCACGTAGTTTTGGTGGTGCACCAGTAGCACACTTAACACCTCTGCCCTGGCGCAAGACAGAAGGCGTGGTCCTTGTTCCGGGCGATGACCGATCCGGTATGGATTGAGGTAAGGTTGTCATAGCATGTGGTGTGTCTTGGACAAAAGAACCTGGAGGAGCCCATCCCTCTGCAGGCTGTTAACAACAACCGAAACTCCACGTAACTTGTGGCTCACCTTGGTCCTGGACACGTGGCCAATGAGACCCTCATGGGACTCTTTCGTCCAGGGTGGTGACTTCATCAAGGAAGTTCATACACCCACTCAGTTACCGTGTCAGCACGCTAGCCTTTGGTTATCCAAAGCCTAACCTGCAAGGCAGCAGGGGACTCGTGGAGGGCAGGGTCGTCTATGTCCTGTGCAGATGTGAACATCTGCCCACTGCCCATACGTCGACGGCACCAAAGTGATAATGGACAGCCCTGACGGGCGGGTTATGGGGGACAGGGAAATCTATTGCCTATGGAATACGACCTGAACACTGATCAATTCAGGCACACTGCAACTGTGCCACTTTGATTTACCAGGATCTTTCAACGGACGTGCTATGTAACAAGCCCGTCTTCGTTTTTTCCCTGGATTCCAGCTATAACCAGGGCCGGAACGGGGAAACAAACCCATGACCCGGCGATTCCCTTTGCTTTCTTGCAATGATGCTTAACCGCCTGAGCTATTTCGGACTCGTAATGACTGATCAAGACTGTGTGCGCGGTTTTATAGACCGGCCGACGGTTTAAAAGAGATCAGCTTACCTTCTTCGTTTCTGAAACTCGGCCGTCGTCATTGGTGTTCCGAACAACGTCAAACGCCACTTTATCAGCCGTCCCAAGGGCAAGGCACTGTCTGGTGAAACTGTAAAAAAAAAAGAAAAAAGAAATAGTTTTCTTCACACATTCACCATTAAGACGCCACAGCGAGAGATGTATCGGCCAGGATGGTTCCAAGGCGCCAGGCTAATCTGGCACTACCCTTTAACTATCATGGCCAATCCATCTCCCACAGCTGATGCCAAATGGTGCGCAAGCCCTCAACAAATGTTGACGAATCACCATACAGACCAGGAACCCCGTGAACACATCTACGCTGTGAACGAATAACTTGACGACCTACACTCACCTCATGATGAATTAAACCCTTTAACACAATTCAACTGCAAGAGACGGGGGCTCATGAGGATCTATGTCTCTTGCTAACACCACTTTGAATCCACGTCCCTGGGATGGTTGGGGCTCTTTGGGCTTGAATTATGATTTTTTCAGAAACAAAATGTACGTCAGCTGGCAGGGAGGGGCTAACAGACAACAGGCAGGCTTACCGAGGTCCGATATCTGCAACGTCCACTCTCCGGTTGGGGCCTCCCCCCAACATCTTACCGTTGTGAACGTCCAGTCAGAAAAACCCTCCGTGGAACTGAAATACAAAGAAAGTACGGTCATCATTACTTTTGTTTCTGCCAACATTAATGTGATCACCTCCACTGTTGTCAGCATTGTCTTCACCAACTCCATTGGTTGCCTGTCCCTGCTAGGATGCAGTATACAATTCTCGCACTGACATACGCTGCTCTCTTTGACTGTGGACCTGTCTATCTCTCTGATCTGTTGCACATTGACACTCCATCCAGACAGCTATGATCTTCGTCTGACACCCACACTCTTCGTGTTCCCTCCGCCAAAACCAAGTCCTTTGGGCAGTGCTGTTTTTCGTACCAGAGTCCTCTGCTATGGAACAGGCTTCCGCAAGAAATACTCTACGCGCTATCCAGTCATTCCTTTAAAAGCTCCCTCAAAACGTATCTCTTCAAAAACTGCCTACAGATGACCTGTTCATGCACGTGCGTGCATGTGCGTGTGTGTGTTTTTGTGGCTGTTTAGTTTTGTTCCTTTATTTAGTCAATATTTATGTTTGAATACTGTGTGTCTATTGTAGAGCTCTGTTAGGAGGTTAGGTTCTATATAAATATCCATTATTATTATTATTATTATATCATCATCATCAACAATAACAACAACATCAACCACTCCTATCATAAACCATAAAGGACAATGATGCAGAAGGCGCATTTGTTTGTTTGGTCTCGGTTCTCCAATCACAGGTAATATTACAATACAAGGACAGAAAGTTCATTTGTCATTGGGCCAAGGGGAACCAATCACAGACAACGTTACAAAATGATGCCACTGAATGTTCATTTGTGAATGGGAACATAATATCACCGATGAGGTTGCAAACAATGGCATTGAAAGTTTATTTGCCACTTGGTCATGGAGGAACCAATCCCAGCTGATGTTGCAAAACAAGGACATAAAGCTCACTTGTCATTGGGCCGGGGTGCACCAATCACAGACACCGTTCTACTGGGGCAGTGCAGCTCGATACCCAGCTTGCCTCTCACAGGGTGACTCAAAGTGACAGTGACCTGAACGTACTCCAGCATTAACAAGCTGTAGCCCGCGATGTCGTTTTGGGTCACTGGAAACAAAATCAAGAGAAAAATCAGTCAAGTCCCTGCATCCATCAGCAAGGAACACAGAGTCTCTTGAGCAACGGCAGGGGCTCAAAAGAATCTGTTTCTTGCTTTATTTGTTGATCGTACGATGTAAATGAGGGTGTTTTGTCAGTAAAAAAAAGGGATTGTCTTGAACCCCTTCAGGGGCTCAAGACAATCTCTGTTTCTTGCTGACAAAACAACCTCATTCACACCATATGATCGACAAAATAAGCAACGAAAGCACGAGGACAGTGCAGCCGCTGATCCAAGCCGTTCTGTCTGCAAGAAGCATAGAATCTCATAAGCCTCTAAAAGCTGCAGGGGCTCACTTAAGACTGCTTCTTGCTGGCAGGGGTTGGACTCACTTGCATCATCGCATCGATGAAAGTCAATCATCTCTCACAACTGCAGTAGTGTCATGTCAAGACCCTCACTGCACATTTATTCTTAACCCTTCCAACCCGGCGCACGTATTTCCCAAATTTTGGAGGCGCCATCTAACGACTATGCACCTGTTGCAGGAGATGGATCCACCATGATAATTCATCTCCTGCTGTAGTGCGTCAGGGCTGAATGGGGCAAGACAAAAGCAAAACAGCAAGAGATGGATCACCCAATACAGCTCTAAGGTAGTGCCAGATTAGCTTGGTGACTTGAACCATCATGGTTGATCCAACTCCCACAGATAGTACACAGCAATCATGGATGGATGGAAATGTCATTATCAGATGTGGAAATGTTCAATTGAATGCCTAGTCTTAGGTGAATGTGCTGTATTCAATGTGCGGAAAAATTCATTTTTCTCTAAAAGGTATTTTTTCGAAAAATACTTACCGATGACATGACTACATGGGAATGTCTACTTATAGGCTCAATTTTAGCCTACTTGCCCGTTGTGTGCCCACACAACCCGAGAGGCACTCGGGGAACCCCCCCAGAGGGGCCGAGAGTTATCTCCCCATACCTGCCTTACCAGATCCGGTCACGAGACCATTCAGTCTGATACTTCGCTCGAAAGCGGCAAGCGGGGCAGGAGGGAGGGCCATCCGAGTCATGTCATCGGTAAGTATTTTTCGAAAAAATACCTTTTAGAGAAAAATGAATTTGTTTCTTCAAAAACATTACCGATGACATGACTACATGGGAGAATTGCGATGAGGAGGAGGGTGGCGCCCACAACTCCCCAACAGAACAGCGCCGTTCTCCCCGTCGCACACTCCCGACAATTTTAGCGAAGTGCATACCACGGTGCCGGTGGCGCCGGGAGGGAGTGTTGCGCCGCGGCGATGTCCCCCACCAGTGCGAGATTCTCTTGCTGGCTAGCCAGGTCCCGGAGGTAGAAACGGGCAAAGAACGACTCGGTTTTCCAGCCCACGGCTGCCACGATGTCCTTGACAACGCAGTTTCGATCAAGCGTGACGCTCGTGGCCATAGCTCGTACCTCGTGTGCTTGAATGTGCAGCCTCTTCGCTCCCTGAGGGAGATCTCCTGATAAGCGGAGCGTATGACCCAGCGGAGCCAGGAAGAGATCGTCTGGGCTGTAATGTCACGCCAGTTGGGTCTTAGAGGTAGGAAGAGGCGCAACCGTCCCCTGAGGATGGGCCTAGATCGCCGCAGATAGATTTTAAGGGCGCGCACGGGAACCTGTAGCCTGGTCTCCTGGGACCGGGGTCGGTCTCTCAGCGGCCTAATGGTGATCACATGAGGCGGAGTTAAAGGAGACCTGTTCTTCGCCAGAAAGGCCGGGTCCGTGCGCAGCTGGACGGAGCCGTCTGTACGGAACTGCAGACATGAAGGGCGTGCCGAAAGCGCATGTAGCTTGCTCGCACGCGAAGCGGTAGCAAGGGCCAGCAGGAAACAAGTCTAGCGTGTCAAGTCCGCGAACTGGGCCAAAGGTAAAGGTTCGAAGCGGGCGGAGTTCAACCACGTGAGCACCCAGGGTAGGCCCAGCGAGGAATGAGCGAGCGGCGTGTCGGGCGCTGTAAGCCGAAGTGTCCCATAAGGTCGGCTAGGTCCTTGCAGGCGCCCGGATCGGGTCGTCCCAGGTGACGAAAGGTGTCCGCAATCATGGACAGGTAACCGCGTACCGTGATGGGGGCTAGGCCTTGGTCTCGGAAGAGCCAGAGAAAGAAGTCCGCCAGCTGAGGATGAGTCCGATCCGTGGGCGTAAGGCCGTGATCGGTGCACCAGGAACAGAGGACTCGCCACTTTCCCTCGTAGACTCGAAGGGTCGATGGTCTACGGGCCGCAGCGTTCGCCTCCATTGCTGCACCCGAGTAGCCCCTAGCTCCGAGGGCTTGCCGCACAACCTCCAGGCGTGAAGGAGGAGTCGCTCCGGGCAGGGGTGGAACAGCGGCTGGCGCGGTTGCTTGAGCATGGTCCGCGGGGTGGGCAGCTGCAGGGGCGGGTCCGTGGCGAGGCTGAGCAGGTCGGTGGTCCAGGAGCGGTTCCAGGCGAACGGCGCGACCAACAGGAGGATCGCCGAACAGCCCCGCAGTTTGAGGAGGACTTTGGGAACGAGGACGGTAGGGGGGTAGGCATAGGCCACAAGGCCGTCCCAGGGAATGGAGAGCGCATCGACAGCCCAGGCAAGGGGGTCGGGAATCGGGGAGACGAAGAGGGGAAGCTGGTGGTTCCACCTCGTGACGAACAAGTCGACCTGGGGAGTCTCCCTTTCTTAGCGGGCGCAGATCATCCGAAAGATGTCCTGTCGCAGGGTCCATTCCGTGTGTAGGAGCTGGCCGCGGCGAGACAGAGAGTCGGCCAAGACATTCAGGTGTCCGGGAACGTGCCGGGCTCGAAGGATAATGCCCCGGTCCTCGCACCAATGCATCATCCTGTAGAGGAGCATACACAGGTCAGGGGAGTGTGTGTCCCCTTGCTTCTGGATGTAAGCGACCACCGTCGTGTTGTCCGAAAGCACGAGAAGTTCCTGGTGTCGGAGGAGGTCCTCCCAGACCTGAAGGGCTTGCCAGACGGCCTGCATCTCCAGCCAGTTGATGTGGGTGTGCGCCAAGTCTGAGGGCCAGAGGCGCGAGGTCGCGAGGAACCGCGGCCGGAGACGGACCCCCCATCCAGAAGGCTGGCATCGACGCAAAGAGAGATCTGCGGAGGGGGAGAGGCCAGGGGAACTCCCGACGCTAGCCACGTAGGGTCGGTCCACCGACGAAGGTGCGGATGGAGCATCTGGGACACTGGGACCGCGGTCGTCAAGTCTCCGGAAGACGGACGCCAATGGGGAAGAAGATGCAGTTGAATTGGCCGGGAGTAGAGACGCCCTAGTGGGATAAGATCCGCTGCGGCGTTCATCAAACCCAGCAACTGGAGCCAGACTCTGGCGGGGGCTGCATCCTCCCGAGCTAACTGGTCGGCTAGATCCGCAATCTTCTTGATCCGGGGCGCCGGAAGGTGAACCGAGTTGAGGTCGGTAGCAAATTCCATACCCAGGTGCACAAACCGGCGGGAGGGAGAGAGATCCGACTTGCCGTCGTTTACTAGGAAGCCCAGGTGTGCCAGGAGGTGCAGGAGAGCATCTCTGTCCGTGGCTAGCGCAGTCTCCGACTGGTTGCGCAAAAGGAGGCGTCCAGGTAGTTCGACGTCGGACTGGAGGAGGACTGTCGGGCTAAGGCGACTACGGCGTCCATCAGCCGAGTGAAGACCCAGGGGCTGAGGTTGAGTCCGAAAGGCAGTGCCCGGAACTGGTAAACGACGCTGTCGATCGCAAACCTGAGAAACTTCCTGGCGGCCTGGTGCATCGGGACATGCAGGTACGCATCGGAGAGGTCCAGACTGACTGCGAAGTCGAGAGGCTGGACCACGGCTTTCAGGGCTCTGGCAGTCTCCATCCGAAAGGAGGGGCCGAAATGAACTTGTTCAGCGCCGCAAGATCGATGACCGGACGCCATCTCCCTCCAGGCTTCGGCACGACGAAAGGCGGCCGTAGAAGGCCGGTGAGTCGGGGACTCTGACAACCTCTGTGGCGCCTTTCCTCAGCAGGGAGGCTACCTCTTCCCTCAAGCGGCGGCCCTCAGCGGGTCGTTGGGAATCTCGGTCCAGAGAGGGGCACGACGTAAGGGCGGCGGGCTTCGGAAGACGATCCGCAGACCCGTAGAGCCGGTGTCGCAATCCAGGGGTCGTCGCCAAAGAGCGTGAGCCAATTTCCGTGAGAATCGGCTAGCCGCCCGCCGACCGGAGACCCCGAGGCTCTCACAGCGGACCAGGTGTCGCCGAACAGGGGCAGGGCATCTCGACACATGAGGTCGGAGTGGCCGACGCAGCCATCGCGTTGACCGACGAGTGGTAGGCGGCGCGGTTGGCGGTCTCCGCGAGGACCAGCAGGTCTCCTAGGAAGGGAGAGACAGAAGGATGCCAGGGTTCCTCCACCCGACGTACCAAGGCTTGAGTGAGGAGCTCCAAGACCCCCGAGCAGGCTAAGGTGTTTCGGACAAAGGACGCTGTCCTGTCCAGGCCCCGTGGCAGGGACCGCCGCAGCAGACTCAGGCCGCCGGCTAGCGACACGGCCGACGGGTCCAGCGTAGGCAGAGTGATGGAGAAGGCCTGTGAATGGCCAGCATACCAGTCCCGCCGAAACGACATGTCCAAATCCGCGGGCCAGCGACGGTCGGAGAAGAAGAACGGCTCCTGGGACGTGGCCAGCTGCAGGTGCGACGAAAGGACGTCTCGAAGGTCCTTAAAGCCGGGCGGCTGGGGAAGCGACTTAAACTTCTTGACCTGCCTCTCCGCGTCAACGAAGGCAGCGACCTTCCTCTTCAAAAGCGGGGAAGCTGGGCAGGCGTCCGCCGGCAGCGTCACGGCCACGATCCTGGCGTCTTCATCCAGAGCTAAGAGCGTCTCTGACCGGGAAGAAGACGGGAGCGCCGAGGGGGAAGCATCCTCGAGGGCCGCGGGCGAGGTCGAGCGACCTTCCTCGTTCAACAGGGCCGAGACGGAGTCTCCGGGCAGCAGGCTGAGCGCGTCGTCCTCTAGGGGGCGTCGAGAAGGCACCAGAACCACCACTGACCGCAGCGAGGTCAAAGGAGAGCGCTGAACCTCCGGCGTAGACAGGGGACGCGAGGGCAGCGGGGAGCGCGGCGGTAATCGAGGAGGCGACCGGGAGCGGGACCGAGGACGAGACCTCTCCAAAACGCGGAAGCGAGGACTGGCAGGCGCCCGGCGAGCACGCGGCGAGGAGTCCCGACGACACGAGGAGGGTCGACGAGGGCGGTGACGCAATGAAGGCGACGCCCGGCGCGGCGTGGAGCGCGAAGGCGTGCGCGGGGAAGCAGGGCGGCGAGGATCCCGCTCACGGCGCTCGCGATGCGAGCGAGAGCGTCGGTGTCTGGAGGAGGAACGGTGAGGATCAGGGTCGCGGCTGCGTCGCGAAGGACGGCGCTGACGTCTCTCCGGGCCATACTCCGGAAGTAGGCCACTATGCCGGCAAGGCGATCCTCCGGAAGGATCAGCGGGCTTGTTGCGGGGAGAGTGGTGAGGACGGCTCGTCAACGAAGGACGGCTCACGGCCGAGTGCTGCTGGCCACTCTCAGTGAGACGGGCGCTAAGCCGGCAAACAGACCCTCCGGAAGGGTCAGCGGGCGTGGCAGCAGTGGCGGTCCTGTGGTCAGACAAAGAACGCGAACCCCGACGAGATGACCGTTCCGTGCGGGAGAGGTAAGAGGAAACAGCAAGGGCGGCCAACGTCTCAACGGGCGCCGGACGCTCGTTAGCCGGGCGGGAACGCTCTCGGCGGTAGAAGGACCAAAGGTCCGCCCGCAGAACCTCAGGCCAGGCCGCACAAACGTTACACCTGCGGCCCGAGGAACAACCCGAACACGGTAGGCAGATCGAGTGGGTGTCCGTCGGCCACTTAAAGCAGACCTGTTTACCCCCTGGGTGCAGTCAGTGTACTTTCAACTGCCTAATAGTGTGTATTTATTCACAAGCCAGGGAGTTGTCAGTTTCTCCAAAAAGTGTATCTTGTGTATACACGTGTTTTATGTATGTGTACCCCAAAGCAAAATTGTGTACTTTAATACACCAAATGTGAATGGTAAACAGGTCTGTTAAAGTCACCGCACCGGGAGCACAAAGCATAATGGCTAAGCGCAAGCGGGCTCCCGGTGAAGCGTAATGGGGAACTCTCGGAGGGCTAAAGGGCCTTTAAACGGGCTAACACACAAGGAAAGAAGTACCCAACGGAGAAAGAAACACGCTTAGAAAAAACGGTACAACACAATTTATTAATATTTTGGGTAAATACCCTTTGTCAAAATAGACAAACAAACAGAGACATTAGCCGCTACTTATCTTCATATGCAGAAGGAATGTGGCAACTCAATAAATGATAAATTAAATATTAATAAATTGTGTTGTACCGTTTTTTCTAAGCGTGTTTCTTTCTCCGTTGGGTACTTCTTTGCATTTCACACGCTTGGCAGTCACCTTTTTGGTCTGGATTGCTTAACACACAAGGAGCCCAAGGCCCACGTGCTAAACGGGCGTGAAACAGTAAAAAAACGACCGTGAGCTAATCAGGCACTACGCACTGAAAGAAAGAAAGCAGGGAAGCACCCAACAGTCAGCCGGCTCTCAGCCCGAGGGCCGGCCGAGGGAACTACCGCTACCTTACCTCTGCAACGAACGAAGGGAAGGGGGAAGGATAGGCAAACCGCCATCCACCGACAGCAGAAGAATCCCCGCAAGCAGCCTCAATGAAGCAGGAAGAGAAGGCAGGGTAGACGGCAGGGTAGAAGAGGGCGCAGAGCACACGAAGTCGGCAACGGGCGTCGGTAGGCAGAAGACCGGTCGAGGCCGTGAGAGCGCAGGCCAGCCACGTCTTCTCATCACGAGCGAAGTAGCAAGACTGAATGGTCTCGTGACCGGATCTGGTAAGGCAGGTATGGGGAGATAACTCTCGGCCCCTCTGGGGGGGGTTCCCCGAGTGCCTCTCGGGTTGTGTGGGCACACAACGGGCAAGTAGGCTAAAATTGAGCCTAGAAGTAGACATTCCCATGTAGTCATGTCATCGGTAATGTTTTTGAAGAAACAAAGTAATCCTCCAAATCAGATGCGTAATCCTGCAAATAATCCGACTAGCAACAAAAACGCGTCACAAAATCAACAACAATTACAAGTACATACCGGTGTGAGTGACAGTGAGTTGTTTGCTAGGTCCACGCGGTATTTCCCAGCCGGCAGAATCTTCGTGCGAAAAGGAACTCATCCACGGAACGGGGCGCCACACCTGTATTCACAGACCATACGACACAGTCTAAAGATTTATTGATGACTAAATTTGGTAAACCGTCAGGTATCTACAGTACGCACTTTATTCAAACAGGATGCAACACTAGACAGCTGCTAATCTCATCTGGGAAGGCAAGATGCCAATTTACGCCTTTATACGTTCTCAATTTCACTTAACCCTTGCTGCAACAGTTTTTTTTAACCGCCGACACTCTGTCTTCAAAACCAACCTCAAAACGTATCTTTTTAATTTGGCATAGTAGTGTTAATTTTCCTTTGCTTCCCATCATTGCTGACACCAGAAGCATAGGGGGAATCCACCATTTTTTTTCTTCTTTCGCTGTCCCATGAGGGATTAATGAAATATTATTGAACTGTATTGTATTGTATGGGCAGACAGCTTATTTCCCCATGAGGGATTAATAAAGTATTATTGTATTGTATTGTATCATGTGATTTTTGGATGGTGTTACTGTAAACAGAATGTGTTCGTTGGGTGAAAGACTGTGGTTAGTTTGCCTGAACTGTTTTTGTTGTTGTTGTGATTTGTAGTTTATTGTGTGCGTTTATAATCATTCATAAAGCGTTCCGAGCCTGCGTAAGTGGGGAAGGACGCTATAGAAGTACTGTATTAGTATTATTATTACTACTACATTTTGATTAACCCAAATAGCCCCGACGCCTTACAGCAGGTGATGGATCGACCATGATAATTCAAGGGTAGTGCCAGATTAGCTTGGCGCCATCAGGCGCCAAGCTAATCTGGCACTACCCTTGAATTATCATGGTTAACCCTTCACCTGCAGCTGGTACACAGTTGTTAGGTGACACCTCCAACATTTGGGAAATGGGGCTGTGGGGTACAATGGGTTAATCTAGGAAGTAAATTAGAAAATTAATGGGGTTAATCTCAGCCAGCAAGAGGCACAGATTCTCATGCGCCCCTGGGGCTGCACCAGTACAGCACTGTGACTGCAGGTGCGCATGAAACTCTGTGCCTCTTGCACACACTAGTGGGTGACGAACACACGACACTGGTGCAACACAAACTCACCCTGGCGGCGTTGACCATCCTCCAAGCCTTGAGGAGCCCAAAGCCGTGCTTGTGGCTGTGGTCCAACCCAGCGCCGTTCTTCTGCCAGTGGGCCAGATCTACGTCAATCTGTGAAAGAAAACCTTCATGTCAATCCCACCCACAAAGATGACTGCCAAGAATGTAAAATTCAAAGAAGAACCCAATGAAGAAAAGACGCACTCACTGTCTACACCCACTGACAAGATAATTAGCGAATTGTAAGATAAGACAGAACTTTATTGCCATACGTAAACATACATTAGGAAATCGTCTTGGTGATGTGCACACTTGTATGCTGCGTGTATTTGTTTGTTTGTTTATTTTCAAAATAGACAAACAAACAAGTATACAATTCAAAACATTAATAACATGAAATATTAATAAAATGCGTTATAAGTGCACTAGGTACTTTTAAAAAAAAATGTTCTGTAAAAAAAAACATTTATGAGGTCTCTTCCTGGCTGAGAAAATATGAAACTACAAACACCAGCCAAATGCAACAAGCACAGAACCTCATGAGCGCTCTCACAGACATGGGGGTTCATGATGCTCTTGGCCTCTCACAGACCCCATTTATATCGGTGTTTCCGAAGATGGATGTGGCTGCACGGATGGAGTTACTTTGCGTTTGAAGGGTTTGAAGACAGCAGCATGCACGAGGGAGTTCAGTAAGCACAAGAGAACGAGAGAAACTGTCACACCCATACCTTGACAGAAGTCATGATGATGATGTACTGCACGTCTCTCCACGTCAGACACGGCCGGGCGTCCAGCATGAGAGCTATCATGCCTGCAGCGAGAGGTGCTGACGCGCTGGTGCCCGTGTGCTGCTCTGTGCACCCCGTGCCCCCTTTGTAGCGCCAGTCCGTTGTCACCTGCCAGTAGATGATTTTCATGAACCAGAAGCCGGACAAAACAAACTAATAACCCATTTAACCCCAAGGCTGTGTTTCCGAAACTGTAGAGGCGTCACCTGACAACTATGTACCAGTTGCAGAAGATGGATCGGCCATAATAATTCAAGGGTAGTGCCAGATTAGCTTGGCGCCTTCAGACGCCAAGCTAATCTGGCACTACCCTTGAATTATCATGGTTGGTCCATCTCCTGCTGTTGGGTGTCGGGGCTGAATGGGTTAGTGTGAACAGCGGATTAACCCTTTGGCTGTCCATAGCGCTTTTTGTGACAATTCTGGAAGGGTTAAAATTTCAGACAAAATGGACAACCCTTTTTCACGGGTCAACATTCAGGCCACTTAATTACTCCACTTTGCATGGACACTTGTACTTTACTGGGTTTTTTTTTCTTGTTTAAAAAATTATTTTATTTCTGTTTTTCGATTGTACAAGTGTATATACACATAAATATATAAAAAGATCACAAAAGAAGTGGACAAAGTGAGCAGCCTCTCGCCCCCCCCCCCCCCTCTCCTCCCCACACACACACACGCAACATCGAACACATATCGTCCCATGTCACTGTCTGTACTCTGCTTTTTATTTGAATACCCTGGTGCCTCGAGCTATCATGGCTGATGACTGTGACACCACAGTGTTTTCAGGGTGAATGGCGTTCACTCACGATATCCCGCTTGTTTGCGATGCCACTGCTGAACGTGACCCCCAGCATGGACGCACACTCTTCTGCGTAGTATGGCATGCCACCAGACTCGTCAACAGCACCTGATTGTCAGTAAAAGCAACACAGCGATACAGTCAATACAATCAGCCCTCTGGCTGCCGATAGCGCTCATTGTCAGGCACTGCCTCGACAAAAAGCGTTAACTTCCCTTCTAACAAGGTCAGGTACAACAAATAATGGCTTTAACAATAATTTGTTCAGAGGTTCCAGCAAAACTTTTTGTACGCAGATTACTTTCAGATAACGCAGCAAACACGTGTGGGTCATCTGGCATTCTGTTCAGCCCAAAGTTACAGCTATATCAATAGAAATATCCAAAAGCTAAACCTGTGATACAACGCTGAAGCACACAGCGACTCAATCACATGTGCTGGTCTGTGATTTTGGACCTTATGGCTGGAAGCTGTAAGGTCCAAAATCACAGACCAGCACACAGGCATCAATGCCACACAAGTTGGCAATAAATTTCAACAGCAAGTAAAGTAAGGGTTGCTAACCAATCGTTACTGTGTAGATGGAGTTTGCGTATCCATCGTAGTTACAATTGTCCTGCTTGCTTCCCCCGTTACCACTGGCAACCACGAAAATGCTGCCGTAACCGTGGCGACCAAAGTCAACCCCGTACTTCATGGCTTTCTGTTGGATGAAAAGAACAAAATGGAAGCTCTAATGTTTCTGGCAGCTTTTACAACTTTTACTCACATTAAAACCTTTGCTGTACACCGTGAATGATGACACACTCACAGTGTTTCTTTTCTGTACATGCATATCTCAATCATTTGTCCAAATATGAAAACAAAACTTTATGCCACTGTCACCAGTATAACAACACAGATAGTGAACTCCAAAGACTGTTGAGTTTCTGTCGAGGCATTTATGTTATTGAAGTATCCTACATAATCTGCTTCACCCATTCAGCCTCAACAACCTACAGCAGCAACTGGATCAACCATGGTAATTCAAGGGTAGTGCCAGATTCGCTTGGCACCATTAGGTGCCAAGCTAATCTGGCACTACCCTTAAATCATGGTCGATCTATCTCCTGCAACTGCTACATAGTGGCTGGCCCCTCCAAAATGTGGGAAATGCGCCCCTGGAAAAAATGGGTTCAAACAGAAAATAGGGGTACATGAAACCTCCGGCGACTGCGGAGGCTCATGGGGGTTCATGTCTTCTGCAGCTGGGTAGCGTTCGTCTTGCCCCCGGCAGTTAAGGGGTGAACAAAAGTGAATATTACGCAACCCTTACACACTTTGTAATGTACAGTACTCACAGCAGCCAACAGATGGGGACCGTCGACCGTTTTTCCATCGTCATCAGGACCCCAGCTGGAAGAGAGATATAATAATAATAAATAAATCAGCCTGTTATATAGACACTTTATCCCAATTGAAAATCGGCTCAAAGCATCGCTGCAAACTGAACCCAACAAGCACGCTGACGTGAACACGCACATTCACTCACACACCGCACGTAAACACAAAACACTCGCGTGGTGCTAAAGGCAAGCTTCAGCGAGCTACTGAGGATTTTAAAAATTTAAACCGTTTGTATTTGAATTTGGATGAAGTGGGCCGATACATAGACAACAACATAAATAATAAATAAAGACATCAATAACCCTTTGCGTGTCAGCAATGCTGTTTGTTGTGATGACTCAAGCAGAAAGCACTGTGACAAAAGAATGCTACTGACAGCCAAAAGGATAATTATTAATGCTATTCACTTGGCCTCCGTTGACAAAAAATAAACACAGCCTGATACGACATTTTCAACATGTCTGGGTAATCTGGCACTATCCATAACCCGTTTAGCCCCAACGGCCTACAGAGGGTGGTGGATCAACCATGATAATTCAAAGGTAGTGCCAGATTAGCTTGGCACCTATTGGTGCCAAGCTAATCTGGCACTACCTTTGAATTATCATCGGGGTGGGGGGTGGGGCAAACCACCAAGGCTGAACCATCTCCTACCTCCCCCCCCCTCTCCTACCATCCCCCACCCCCACCCCATCCCCTGGAGATGCCTTTCTAGCATTAAGCCCTAATAACCAACTTCATCCTGCACAGTGTTGTATTACAGGTGAAAGCAGCGATTTCAGAGGAAACAGAATCCAGGTACCTGCAGCTATAGATGCCGTTGATGTCAAACTTTTTATTGAAAGCCTCCGCTTCCAGGCTGTCTGTCATGGGACCGTCCAGCAAGCGGATCCCTGCACACAACACACCTCTATACAGAATCTGTTGACCCACATCATACTGAGGCTAAAAGCTTCCAATTTGTACACTGCCATATGCAAGCTACATTATAGTACTTACAGATAAGGATATAGACCAATGGCTTTAGTTCAAGGGTGGTGCCAGAATAGCTTGGCGCCTAGAGGCGCCAAGCTATTCTGGCACTACCCTTGAACTATTTTAGTCAAACTTGTTTCACACACTGGTGTATTGCGAATGATAAGGGTTATGGGTACGTGTTAGTGAAGCAATGGGTGGTGGTGAGTTACGAGACCATCCAGCAAGTGTATCTGTGCACACAAGAACCCAAGGAAACACGCTTAGAAAAGACAGTTACAACACAATTTATTAACAGTTCAGGTAAATACCCTTCTTCAAAATAGATAAAGAAACAAGTATAGAGACCAGTCTCTACGTATCTTATCGAAGAACGATTGTGGCCTGCACACATCAAACATATATACAATATGAAAAAAAACTGTTACTTGACATTTTAGAGAGGCATAAGGAACAATTTTCATGGCTGGCCGTGTGGCAATCCCTTTATAAAAATCAAACGAGTTCAGTTCAGTTCAAGATGGGATCGCAAGGCTCAGTTAAGCTCATATGCACTCCACCTCACCTCTCACACAGAGGTCTTCTTAGAACATTTAACCCAAGGCTGATTTTGGAGATGTCACCCAACCCTTACTGACCATGATAATTCAAAGGTAGTGCTGAGTTAATCATTATCAAGGTTGATCCATCTCCTGCAGCTGATACAAGGTCAAAATTCAGGAAATGCGGCTATGGCGATCAATGGGTTAAGCTACAACAAAAAAGACAACTGGACCAAAAATGAGTGGTCTGCTGAGGCAGGCGGTCGCCTTTTCCACATGATCACCCTGACAAGCTGGACTGCACAGCCTGTACGCACAGAACCCTCTGTACTCCAGGAGGGAAGGGGTTAAATGCTGACTGAAGATCGAAGATCTTCATTTGACCCCTTCACTGCTAGAGTACACCTCACAACATCCTAATACGAGTCACAGATCCTCATGACTGAACGAATCTGTCTCTCGCAAGCAACATTTTACGTCTGTGTCCCTTGAATGGCTTGACTCTGCCATGGTTTCAAAGGTGTAATTTGTGTCCACTGGCACAGAATGGGTTAATTCTGTCAATGTTTGCTAACCTGAAACTTTTGATCCATAAGCCACGCCCACACCACAAATACCGTTGTTGGCGACAGCTGCAATCTCGCCTGCGCACCGCGTGCCATGGTGGTTAGACACTGGAACACATCAGATAAAAACATCAGATAAAAACAGGCAAGTCACATCAATGTTCACTTGAAAATATAAAAAAGTTCTTGATGCAGTTGGGAAGTTTAGCAAATGTCGAACACACATACTGTTTATTGGAAGAAATAACCAGATGTAATTTGTAATGGTCGTCCAAACTGCTAGGTCCAAATCCACTGATCAGCTCACTATTATGAAAATGTTAAGCTTGCAACAAGAGTTGATAAATAATAGAACAGTGGAGCCTGTTTTGAGTGAACAGCCTTAAACGAGAACACCCGTCCTTCAAGATCGTCATTTACGGTGGTTGGTTGGTTGTACATTGCTTAACGCCCCAACAGCGGGTGACCGTGCCCACCTAAATCGTGGTCTTTAACGACAGGTGACACTTTCTGAGACAGAACCTGTCTTGTGTGTGTGTGTGGGTGTGTGTTTTGTGTTAGGAATGCACCTACATGGTGCGAGCAGGTGTTTATTTAAAGAGTGAGTGCGTTCTAATTTTGTTCCTTTTTAATATAATTTTTATGTGCTGTAAAGCGCTCCGAGCTTGCTGTCCGTGGGGAAGGGCGCTATATAAAAACTATGTATTATTATTATTATTATTGTAAGCCCTTGACTGCTACGAAAGAGTGAACACGATCCTGCTGCAAGAGGCATAGATCCTCATGAGCCCCCGCAGTTGCGGGGGCTCATGAGGATCTATGTCTCTTGCTGAAACCACTTTGTATCCATGTTCCTTGGGCAGCCGGGGTTCTTTGGGCGGCGAACACAAACAAAACAAAAGTCTTGCGCAACCTTTAGAAGTATCGGGCATGGGGTCCGGGTCGTTGTTGTTCAGGTCCCAGCTGCCCCCGATGTTGTAGTTGCTGTGCAGGTCTGGGTTGTCCCACTCCAGGCCTGAAATCAGAGATGCGGGTTGGACCTTACTGCGTGCAATTCTGCTGGTACGCGTTTTTGGACCTTTATCGGCTGATGATCAACCGAACAGTCCCAAATTACACATCAGCAAAAGTCATACTTTCATTAGGGAAGTGGATGTAAGGTGTTGGGAAGAGATGGCATGGGTTAAAGTAGTGTATAATCGTGCGTGCGTCTGAGAGAGAGGGTGTACTGTTGTGCATACGCAGTGAGTCCAGTGTTTTCCTGGACAACAGCGCTATACAAGAGCTATTTATTACTATTATTTTTATGAGGCAAGTCGGCACTGTGTATGATGCTGTTGGATGTTCACAGTATTCAAGTGACCGTCCACAGAAAATGAAGGTTGATAGCCCATAATAACTCCTTCATAAATGTTTAACTTCTACGTGTGTCTTTCGAGAGTGACTAAATTTTGTTTAACCCCTGAACAAGACAAACGCTACTCAGCTGCATGGGGCATAAACCTTCATGAGCCCCCAGCAGTCGTGGGGGCTCATGAGAATCTTTGTCTCTTCTTAGTCCTATGTTCTTAACCCTTTGGGTGTCAGTAGCTGTTTTAGTTGCGATGATTCCTGTAGGACCCTACTCTAACCCTTCCTGCAGGAATCATCGTGACTAAAGCCGCTACCGACACCCAAAGGGTTAATGCCCATGTCTGGTCCCATTTCATTTGTCTTCATCTCCTGCATGTCCGTCAGTGTTCAGTGGTTTCAGACGTGAAATCTGGCGGCGAAAAAGGGGTAAAATAAAAAGTTTGAATGTCGTAAGACAGGCAAAGGTTTTCTTCTCTTCTACTCATCTGCTACGTCAGAGTGTTTCACAATGTGCGAACGGGCCTCACAATGGGCCTCTGATACATGAGCCTCTACTCTTGTGGCCTGTGAAAAGGTGGGTAGGAAAAGCATGACAAACACTGAGGACATGTCTTAACCCTTTTAGCCCCAAGGTCCCATTTCTCAAATTTTGGAGGTGTTGCCTAAGGACTATGTACCAGTTGCAGGAGATGGATTGACCATGATAACTGAAGGGTAGTGCCAGATTAGCTTGGCGCCTTCAGGCGCCAAGCTAATTTGGCACTACCCTTCAGTTATCATGGTCAATCCATCTCCTGCTGTAGGGACTCTGGGCTGAATGGGCTAATGGCACTGTTTAGTTCTTAAGGCAATTAATCAATATACATCCTGTGACAATCCAGAGACAATGACCAATGTAGTAGGCGACCTACCGTCATCGACTACAGCGACCGTGACACCTCTGCCGGTAAACCCTCTGTCCCACACTCCCGTCACATTGATGTCCATCCCGATCTCTATGTGGTTCACCTGTAAAGACAAAGGTACCTTGCGTACATCTATATCAGCCCCTGTGCTGTGCTGCTGCACCCGATCACGAATTTCGTGTCAGAAAAGACTGCACACTGACCGACAATCTTGTGAAGAACACAGATGCAAATGTGACAAAATTAGGCACAAAAACACAAGAGACATAAATCCTCATGAACCCCCGCGACAGCGGGGGCTCATGAGGATTTATGTCTCTTGCAGGTGGGCAGCGTTCGCCTCGCCCCGGCAGTTAAGGGGTTAATTTCAGTACACATCAGCTCCAATGTAATACCACAGAACTGAAGCATGAATACTGCGCTCTGCTACTGCCACTGGATACTGCAGTAAATTAAACCTCAGTTAGTGAGTTACAACACAACGCCAGAGGATCTTCATTTCATTTGTTGATATCCTAAGGTTGTTAAGATTGTCTGTGGTGTCAGCAAGAGGCATGGATCCTCATGAGCCCCCGCAAATGCGATCCAACCGCAAGAGGTATAGATCCTCATGAGCCCCCGCAAATGCGATCCAACCGCAAGAGGTATGGATCCTCATGAGCCCCCGCAAATGCGATCCAACCGCAAGAGGCATGGATCCTCATGAGCCCCCGCAAATGCGGTGGCTCGAGTATCCATGCCTCTTGCAGTTGGATTGCGTTCGCTTTTTCTCGGCAGTGAAGGTATTAACGCTCACCAAATGCCACTGGTGAACAAAGGCTGGGTCATTAAAGCTGATGGCGCGTTTGTGTCTCTGGTGAACCGTCTCCATGCTGAACCACGCCACATCATGGTGGTCCTGAAGAGCGGATTCTATCTGTTGCTTGACCTGCAAAACACATCATGATCAGTCTTGAGAAGTGTTTTTGCTGGTTAGGACACTGGAGCCCAATCTCAACAGACGTAGATCAGAAATCAGAAGCAGTTGAAGCATGTTTTGACACCAACAGTGGATTAAAAGCCCATACAAACGTGTGATATTGCATATTTGTCTGGGCTCGTAAATCCACTGTTTGCATCAAAAGATGAGCAGTTTCGGGCTTACTTCTGATTTACAGAAATCGTCTATTACTTACATAAGTTAAACACACACACGGTCACACACACACATGCAATGTAATCATTATACACTAGAAGTTGATCAGAACCATGGCAGACAGTGAATTTCCCCAAACTGGAATTGCCCCTTCGTGGGATAAACAATTTTTTTTACTTTGACTTGACTTGATGAGGGATTCAAAAAGTATTAGTGTATTATATTGTCAAACTAGAAAATAGGTAGTGTGCCTTGAAATCAAGGAAGGTATACAAGATATGGCATAATGAGGATATCTCGCAAGATCGGCATAACCACTGCTGCATGCACCGTACTAACAGCTGCACAGTTGAGTTCACTGCAGAGGCATTTGGAAGGGTCTGTCTTGATGAAAGAGTAGCTGAATCCATTAACCCTTTTAGCCCCGAGTCCCTACAGCGGGAGATGGCTTGACTATGATAATTCAAGGGTAGTGCCAGATTAGCTTGGTGCCTGAAGGCGCCCAAGCTAATCTGGCACTACCCTTGAATTATCATGGTCAAGCCATCTCCTGCAACATAGTCAGGAAACACCTCCAAAATTTGAGAACTGGGACTGTGGGCCTAAAAGTAAAAGGGTTAACTATGTTAACTCCATGCAATTTCTGACCTATGTCTGATATTGGGATGAACAATTTTTCCGGTCCACTGTCGACTTATGGATAACTCCTACTTTCTATTCAGTCCATGTATTGCCAGTATACGTATGTAGCCCAACCTGTAATAAATCAACCCGTTTGCTAACCCATTTAAGCCACACGGCCGCATCTCCACACTGTGTGGAGGTGTCACGTAACAACTATGCACCAGCTGCAGGAGATGAATCGACCATGATTATTTAAGGGTAGTGCCAGATTAGCTTGGCGCCGGCCGGCGCCAAGCTAACCTGGCACTACCCTTGATTAATCATGGTCGACCCATCTCCTGCTGTAGTGCGTCAGGGTTGAATGGGTTAAGGTGACTCCTGCAGGAATCATGGAGACAGAATATGCTCCTTTAAGTTATGCATCAACACACAGTACAGGTAACTGTCAATCAGGTCTTACCTCAACAAAAGTTTGACCGTCTGTTCGCAGAAGATCCAAGTGAGCTCGGTGGTAGTCCTGGAACACCGTGGATTGTTTCACCCCTAGCGTTGTGCCATGGTGGCAGAACCTGAAATGATCCTCAAACTCTCCAACCCTGCCGAGTCGGGTTAGGCCCGTCTCCTCTGCTAGGTGGGATGCCATCTTGTCATAAACGTTAACTGTCATAACACTGGTGGTTTCTGGAGAAAATGAGGAGCTTTCAAAAGAAGACAAGTGTAAAGACGACGGGCTGGTTGCACCATTTGTGTGATTATGCTGCAGGACAATCTCCTCTGATGGAGAAAACTTTAAATAAGACTCACTGGGGAGACTGGTGTTGTAAGACTGTTGTGGGATTCTTTTCTCTGACAGAGGCAAGTTTACAAAAGTCAAGCTGGGAAGATTGCCGCTGTGGTTTTGTTTTGGGGCCGGGTCTGACACAGGAGTGTGAAGTGGGCGATGAAACTGGACAGTCCAGCACAGCGTCTCCTCTGAATCGTGTAAACAGCGAGGTTCCATCTTGGACTTGTACAAGGTGAAAGTCGGGGCAGCATCCGCACACATCAGCACAAAACTCAGCATGAGGTGCAGGGCTGGTGGGATGAAGTGTGAATGGCGGCGCGTGTCCATGGATATCTGCAGATAAACAATGCGATTAACAGCTTAAGATTTTATACATTTTTAAAATGTTTGTTTCATTCTGGGGGGAAAAGGAGATTAGAGGAACAACAGACGATTTCTGGTGACTGTTGTTGATGCTACAAATACATTATTCAGCCAATCATTATTTGTTCATTGCCTTGCATACACACTGTGTTCGGTGTTCCTTTTACAAAAACAGCAATACCATACATGTTGATTTTGGTTTATTTGTTGAACTGAGCTGTCACCAATATATTATATACCTCAACTAGTGATCTTCAATCCCTCGGACTGAAATCATTTAAGCGATTGCATGGAAATATTAAGCGGTTAGACCCTTACCACAATTTCACTATGTGTTCACACCCCCTGCACCAAGTTATAGATCTAATACATGTATTCACACCTTTTAACAGATTTTTTATTAAGCCTTTCCCTGTACTCTACGTACATTTTTGTTTGTGAAATCTTTGTTCATTTAACGACCAAAAGCCAACGCTGTGCAAGAAACATGGATACAAATTGGTCTCAGCAATAGGCATATAGATCCTTATGAGCCCCTGCAGTCACAGGGGCCTATGAGGATATATCTCTATTGCAGTTGGACTGTGTTCACATCTTCTTGGCAGTGAAGGGGTTAAGTGTTTGATGCTGATATAATGCCAGTACCCCCATTAGTTCCTGAAGTGCAACCATGCGTACACTTAAAAATAAAGCTTAACTCATTCAGCCCGATGCACATATTTCCCAAATTTTGGAGGCGTCATCTAACGACTATGCACCTGTTGCAGGAGATGGATTGACCATGATAACTCAAGGGTAGTGCCAGATTAGCTTGGCACCAAGCTAATCTGGCACTACCCTTGAATTATCATGGTCGACCCATCTCCTGCTGTAGTGCGTCATGGCTGAATGGGTTAAGACCGACGCCTGCTGCATGACACAATTGTATTGCAGATCGGCAGAGGTGAGAAAATCAGCACTTGGGGCACTCACTCAAAACAAGGGCAAAGTGTGTTTCTTGCACAAAAAAGGGTCACAAATCATCCAAAGCGTGTTGGTCACATGTTCAAAGGATACCCTTTCACAGTTTTAGAAGGAAAGGTGCATGTCTGTGCCAATCATAACTGGTCTTTGAGGGCAGGTTGGTCCCCCAAACAAAGAGTCGCACATTTTTTGGGAAACATTTAACAAAATGGGCTCTACAGAGGAACTGCCCAAATTTGGGAGGCGTCCTTTGAAACAATACATACATTGCTGGAGATCAATTAACCCATTCAGTCCTGACAAACTACAGCAGATGGGTCGACCATGAAAATTCAAGGGTAGTGCCAGATTAGCTTGGTGCCTATCAGCGCCAAGCTAATCTAGCACTGCTCTTGAATTATCATGGTCGATCCATCTCCTGTAACTGATGCATAGTCATTAGATGACGCCTCCAAAATTTGGGAAATACGACCGTCGGGCTGAATGAGTTAACCAGACCATGATTGTTTTAAAACTTCAAGGACAGGTGCCAGAGTAGCTTCATCTACTTTATACTCTGCAAAAACATGTAGTTTTAACCAGAGTTTAACCCTTATCATTCGGAATACACCAGTGTGTGAAATAGGTTTGACTAAAATAGTTCAAAGGTGGTGTCAGAATAGCTATTCTGGCACCACCCTTGAACTAATGCCATTGGTCTATATCCTTATCTGTAGTGTAAGTACTATAATGTAGCTTGCATATGGCCGTATACAAATGTGAAGCTTTTAGCCTCAGTATGATATGGGTTAATGGCACTTCCCACATAATTATGAGGCCACACAGTACAGCTGAACTTGACTCTTTACCAGGAGAGGAAGATGTTAACCCTTTGGGTGTCAGTAGTGATTCTGGTCAAGATTCAGTCCTGCAGGAATCACCTTGCACTAACAACACTTTGTACTTGTTTTGAGTGACCACCCCAAGTGCTGATTTTCTCACCTCTGCCGATCTGCAATCTGATTGTGACACGGGGACATCGCTCGGTGGTAGCACTGCCTGACAAGGGGACATCGCTCAGTGGTAGCACTGCCTGCTTGGCAGCGCAAACATCATAGGTTCGATCCCCTGGTGGGCTGGATTGGTTGGGGTTTTCCTCATTACATCGAGTCAAAATCTCATACAGACTCAGATTCAGTGCCTGTCTGCCTTCGTGTTAACAACACACATATCATCATCAAGTGCGCAAGTTAAAAATCACATCTCCACTATTTAAAAAGAGAAGGTCCGTTAGGGACGGAGGGTTGGAAAACTGACAAACAGCATGAATATAGTATCCCAACATAACACTTCAGAATGTTGAAGGAAAGAAAGAAGGGGAAAAGTTTAGAAACCAAGCAGAAAAAGAATTTAAGATACCAAGTTATTCTGGCACCAACCTTCAAACTATCTACTCATGGTAAAGCCATCCTCTTTTGTCTGCCCAAGCTGAATGGGTACAGTATGCCTCACTTTTAACAAAAGAAATCTAGGCTTGTGACTAACCATAAGAACCCGGCAATAACTTTAAAACAGTACTACACGTAAATTGAAGTCACTGAACATCTTACTTGTCACCAGTGGCCGCACCAAGTATATATGGCAGGTAAATTACGTAGCAGATTTGATGGCCGATTTGTAAGATGGATTTTCTCTGTACAATCGTCGTAGTTTCATTGATCGCACCGCCATTATGTGAACTATAACGCCAACATCAGTCACTAAAGTTTATCAAATCAACTGCAGCTGTCGCAGTAGTGATTTTAGCCGGAAGTAAATAACGTAGTTGTCTCCAGTTGATTGGTTTCCGGTCAACACGCCCATATATCATCTCGCCCATGTACTATCTCGCCCAAGTTACGCGACAACTTGGCAGAGTAACGAGTCAAGTCAACCAAGGTAAGGGGTCAAGTAGCCATGTCGCCCAACGATGAAGTCAAGTCAATATGAAGATAGTTTGTTTGCTTAATCCAATGCGCAAGCGCGCGTGCATGTAAATTTGTGTGAAAGAGGGAGAGAACACACACCAGCACACTGACGCACACGCGCACGCACGCACACACACACACACACACACACACACACACACACACACACACACACACACACACACACACACACACACACACACACACACACACACACACACAACAATAATTAAAATAACATCCGTGTAGCAACCCCAAATATGTGACCCTCTCTCACGAAACCAGTCTTAACTCGCAGCGAGCCGATCGGCGCTATACGCAGTAATATGTGGTGGGGGTCAATCTGGGTCATTTTCACTTTTTTGCAGAAATGTATTCTACATACACCAAAGTATCGTATGGTTAAAATCTTTATCATGAAAAATGCCATTAAATAGGTTAAAATGATTTTAAAAGTCTGAGCTCGGCCCCAATTATTCTTTTGTTTTGTGCAAAATGACCCATTTTTAACATAACAGAACACGTTGCATCCCCTACAGAACCCCATCAAGTTATATACCGTTGGAAAGGCCTTTGTCCGCACTTTCGCGGGCTTGGGTCGTGTTCGAAACTAAACGGATGTGTTTCTCCCAAATAAGGAAAAAAGGGCGTACACAAATGTTCAATTCTGACTAATCAGAGAGTAGAACACTTAGCTGCATGGCAACGATGAAGTTACACGAATTCTCATTGGCTGAGACAGACTAAGGGACACAACTGCATCCTGTTCCGCTGTTCACTTTTCGTCTGTTTACAACACGCGAAAATGAAAGCAAGACTCGATTAAACTATTGTAAATCAGGAAAAAACGCCTGCAGATCAGAAAGAATTGAGCGACCTGATCACAGACTATTTCGTCGCCGATTCTCATCACGACGATAGCTTCTCATACAACGATTTTGAGTTTGAACCGGCCGATCGAGAAACAAGCGAAGAAGCAATGGCTGCATCACACAGTCTTCAACTCTCAATTCAACACATGGCTCGAGGTATGTGCATCATTTCTGAATGCAGATGTATGATCATTAGTGTGGAGTGTGTGTGTAGAGTGTGTGTTTGTGTGTGGAGTGTGTGTGTGTGACCAACTCTCAACAGAAGATGAATAGGCTAATTGTACTACTAATGGAAATACAGAAATGGCTCACATAAACAGACATTTTAAAATGATTTTGTACTATTTTGTTCAGATGCAAAGGAGTGGATGATCCCCAGCATTCTGAGTGAGTGCATGCTGAACGGACTGAAGACAGTGCAGCATGAACGCTGGGTATGTATAATACATTATTTTAAGCACTAAACAGAATCATGCAAATTCATGTGTTGTGTCTAGTGAGCAATGACAGTTTATTTTCATCGACTTCATTATTGTTTTTCTTTCAGTTTTCTGACTTCATTATTGTTTTTGTTGCTGTTTTCTGACTTCATTACTGTTTTTGTTTCTGTTTTCAGTATCAGCCAAGAATCCTGACACGCCATTCAAAGTACAACCAGACACAGGGACTGATGCCAACATGACAAAAGGCTGGGGGCAAAAGAACAACACCCTCAGCTTGACGCTCCACGACACAGACCGCGTGGTGCGCTTTATTTAAAAAAAACTGTGCATAGGAGGACAACGAGTAGCTTGAATGGGATCAAGACTGTTGGACGCTTCAGGTTCAGTCGCCATGAAAAGGTGTTTTAAGTTTTACAAGACGACCCGCATCACCGACGCTGAAGAGGACAAGGTGCTGGCTGTTTCTGGCCATGTTGCTCACCTTCCCCCCCGCCCCCCCCCCCCCCCCCCCCCCCCCACCATGGCACTGGCAGCCATCATACCAGTTCCTGGACTTTTCAGAGACATACAACAGTACCTATTTCAACACATTCAGGACTACGCTCGAGACGACAAGTGTGACATTGTGTGCCCTCCTCCTCACAGCTGATTTCCAGTGTGCAAAGACAACTGTCTGGTTACTGTGCTTGTGTGGTTACTGTGCTTGTGTGGTGTAGTTTGCTGTGCTTGAGTGGATAATTGTATACTGAAGGGAATTGTTTGGTGAAGTGGTATGCTGCCTGCAATACGTGAGGACTTTCCTTTTTTACATTTCTTCTGCAACCTGTAAGTAAATATTGTGTTTGTTTTTTTAAGTTGTTGCATGTTTACAAATTTATATATGAATGTGGAACTACTAATACTCAGTTTGTACATTTGTTTTTAGCTTTTGTGACTTCATTTTGCAGGGTAGTGGTAGTAAATAGTATTCATTTCAGTCTGGGACAACAGGCAGCCGACTGTGACTTCTGTTTTGCATGTTTTTTAAGGATAATTTATGTCTAGTGTCCTTTTCAGTTTGAATCATTTATAAGTGGGTATAAATGACAAACAATAAAATAAAGTTATTGGCAACTTCATAAATTGGATGTAAATTGTATTCAGTCTTTGTAATGATGGTTTTTATTTTGCCTTGGTGATGGTGGTTTTCACGTTCCTTGAACGCGTCCGCAATCTAATTTTAGATAACATTTGCCACTAAATAAGAGTGCTACACATTATTTTCATACATGTTTTGCCTAAATATATTATAGCAATATACTTTTATGCTCAAACAGAATTGAAATTATTTAATAATTTATGCCTTGAGTTTGATAGCAAAATATGAAAATGCATTTTTCCCCCAAATCTGTCATGTTTACATTAGGTATGGCACTTTTGGGGGTTATTTATCACAAGATCCTGACTAACTAGCAACTTAATGTGAGGTTTTACACATAGTGATGGACTTACTGAACCACCATGTAAAATATCAGGTTGATTGGTTGACTTTGAACCCCCGTTGCTAAGGTAGGTGTGCAAGACATGCACACATAAACTTTGCAGGCCGTTTTCTCAAAATGGCCACCGGTGCATTTAACAACTTTAAACCCTAATAACTTCTACAATTTTTGCACTACAGCATTCATTCATATATCAAATTAATCAGCAGGCTCTGTACATTTCAGAAATGTATATATCTCAAAACACCCAAAATGCAAGTTAAGACTGATTTCGTGAGAGAGGGTCACATATTTACCATCTCCGGGTAGATATATGCCAAAATTGTTCAATTTTTACTTGTATTTTCTTTATTTCAGTGTACAGTTTTTCTCACCAAACTTAAATCATGCCTTTAGATTCATATTGGGAAATATGTATGTACTTAAGATTTTTTTTAAGAATAACAAAAGTGCACATGTACGACCCTTGCCCTTACGTCATTGGCAGAAACTGCACCGCACAGTTCACATAGACCGCACCACATCGATTATATGGTGCGATTAATAAAAAAAAAAAATGAAGAAGAGAATAAATGCGACATCTTTGGAATCATCGGAAACACTTCAGTGTCGCATTTCATTTGCTCGTCACTAGGCCTGTGTGACTGGTAGTACAACGCGTTAGTACGTCTTGGGTAGAGATTGCACCGTATGGATTACGTAGCCGCGCTGTGCCACATAGATTTTGCATGGTGCAATTTCTGCCAACAACATACTACACTGGTGATTCCAGATTTGTTATTCTGTCATCCTTTCAGTTCTAGCAAATTGTCCACCTGGCACTTACAGTCCCGTTGAGGTGTTACCGGAGGATGTGTTTGGAGGACCGGTGGAAGTATGGCCAAGTAAAGGCTGTGTAGGGAGGGCCGAGGGAGGTGTGGCCCAAGTGAAGGCTGTGTAGGGAGGACTGGGTGAGGTATGGCCCAAGTAACGGATGTAGGGAGGTGTGGCCGAAGTAAAGGCTGTGTAGGGAGGACCAAGGGAGATGTGGCCCAAGTGAAGGCTGTGTAGGGAGGGCATAGGAAGGTATGGCCGAAGTAAAGGCTGTGTAGGTAGGGCCAAGGGGGATGGGGCCCAAGTAAAGACTGTTTACAGAGGGCCTAGGGAGGTAATGAGCAAAGTAACGGCTGTGTGGGGAGGGCCTAGGGAGGTCTGGCACAAGTAAAGGCTGTGTAGGGATGGCTTAGGGAGGTGTGGCCAAAGTAAAGGCTGTGTAGTGAGAGCCAAGGGAGGTGTTTCCCAAGTAAATGCTGTGTACAGAGGGCCGATGGAGGTATGGCACGAGTAACGGCTGTGTAGGGAGGGCCTAGGGAGGTATGGCCCAAGTGAAGGCTGTGTAAGGAGAGCCTAGGGAGGTGTGGCCGAAGTAAAGGCTGTGTACAAATGTCCGAGGGAGGTGTGGCCTAATTAAAGGCGGTGTACAGAGGGCCAAAGGAGGTGTAGCCCAAGTAAATCGTGTAAGCCAATGGCTTACATGTTTTTGATTTCGTAAGCGATTCACATTATTTTGTTGTTGTTGTCGTTCATAACCGTTGGTCACGCTTTAGAATGCTTTCTCAAGTTCACTAAATGCAATTCGCAAGACTTTGGCCAAAGCTTTTCATTACTTTTAATTCTAGAACTATGAAAAGCAGTCTGAAACTTGACGCTGATTGGCACCTTAGTAGACGAACTAAGGGAGCTAATTTTACCGGAAATAATGACAAGGGCAAATTTTCGAGCGGAGATCAAATTTCTATTGATATCGGCAAGAAACATTAACGACAAGACAAATTGTGGTTATAATCGGAATTCTGTACCTAATCTTTAACTCATATTATTTCCTGAGATTTTATTTCAGTGCAGTTTGGAAGTTATAAGCTTTTATTCTCTCGTGTCAGTGTAAGCCTTTCACTTTAGAAGGTAGCCCGGCATTTTGATCTGCTGGGTGAACTCTCCGTTCGAATACAGATTCCCGAATGAATATTTGAAGACGTTTTACTGATAAGCCGAAAAATTCTGAATTGCACCCTTAATGTTGCTACGCCTTCTGCCATCACCGGCCCACGGCGTGCGTTGTTGGATATCGTGGTGTCTTTGAAACGCTCGGACCAGCCGCCTTCTCTGCGCCCGGTCTTCTCATCGTTGGCGGAACATCGTAACCGAGGTGAGGGGCGCCTTAGCGAACACACACGTGAGTACACACCATTTATTGTCTTCTTCCACTCGACCTTCCGCGACGGTTACGAGTACCGCGCCTCGCCGGCGTCTTCGGTCGCCCTCTCCCCCGGACGCTCGACATTTTCGTTTTTCCGCCTCGGCGGCCTTACGGCCCCTTCTTTGGACCGTACTTTGGCTTCCTCGGTTCGGCGCTCTTCCTCTCGGGACCGTCTCTCCCGCCCGCGCCACATCCATTCCACGTCTCGTCGTTCTCGGAAGAATTCCTCTCCCCGCTTTGTTCCGTCTTCACGTATATCTTCGCTGGACCATCGTCGTTCTCGCTCGAGTCTTGCGCGTCCTGCGGTGAGCTCTTCTCCACCTCCTGTTGTTCAGTTGACTAAGGGGGGCTTGCGTCCTTCCAGACCCGATCCCTCTCTACGTCGCCGACTTCCGTCGGCTTCCTCTCCTTCCTGGGACTCCTCTTTGCTTGCCTACCGCTCTCCGTCACCGCGCTCGAGCGTTCGTCCGAATGTGGCCTCCAATGATGACGTTATTAGATTGCACCCGGAAGACTCCGCTTCAGCCGTGTGGTCTCTTGGCGATCGCTCTTACTCTTCTGAACGTGAGGGAGCGGCCCTTTCTCCTTCCGCCCGTGGTGCTTTGGGGTCCGATGTGTGTGCGGCCTTAGACTCGGCTGCTAGACTGATTTCCAGCTTCCTTCCTCGGGACGTATGCCCTTCGTCTCCTCCCATCAAGCGGAAGTCTTCGGCTCTCGTGGATGCCCACCTTCAGCCCAAACGTTTTAAGTCGCTCCCTCACCCACCCGGTTTTCGCGCAATTACGGAGGCCTTTAATACGCCTCTCGGACAGGGACGTCTTGGCGACAAGCATTTTTTCTCGGACTTTCGATGGTTGGAGGACTTCGATCTTACCTTCCGACAGCGCTGGTATAATGGACACTCGCCCTTCTTCCTTTGTCTCCTTCCGTCAGTGGACTTGGACGCGGAAGCCTTTCTGGGTGGCAGAGCGGCGGTTCGGCGTATCATGCCTCCCGGCCTGGATACTACGGCGGTTCGAATTCGAAATACCCTCGCGTGTTCCGGTTTCCTGGAACTGGCGACACAGGCTATTGTTTGTTGCACTGAAGAGTCTGGGTGCTCCAGCGTTTCCCAGTTGGAGGATATTCGCAACATTGCTACAGTGGCCACGCCTCTTCTAACGCCTTAACGGTTGCAGCTAATTGTGATTTGATGCGTCGCGACCTCCTCCTTCGTTCTTGCCCCGGCTTACCCCCCTCTGTTAAGACGCAGCTTCGCTAGGCCCCCGTTGGTGGGTCGCACCTCTTCGGCCCGACTTGGCAGCGGGTGAGGGAATCCTCCAAGGACCTGTGGCCCAGCGCTCCTCGAAGTGACCGCCGTCGCTTTCCTCCCACCCGCAGGTCAGGGGGTCACGCCCTGCGGTTTCCCAGACCCACCTTCCGTACCCCAGCCGGAACCTCTTCTCGTTTTGGTCGACAGCCCCAGTTCGGTCGACCCCTCGCGGCCCCGTCCTCTTCCGCCTCCGCCTGGCCCCGACGCTCTCGGCGGCCCGGGCGTGGCCGGATCCTGTGACGCTCCCCCGTCTCGACCCCCGCCGACCCCTTTTGGGTCGCCAGTCGGCGGGGGGTTAGCCCTGCACAGCGACGAGTGGCGGTCGCTGCTGCCGGACGACCCTTGGATACATTCTGTCGTCTCGGACGGTCTGCGCCTGACCTTTCAACACCCCCCCCCCCCCCCCCCCCGCTCCGACGATCGCCTTTGTGGACTCAGTCACCGGCAGACCCGCTCAAGGCGGCCGCTCTTCGGCTGGAGATCGCGGATCTACTCAGAAACGCCTCAACGGAAGTGGTGACACGTCACGACTCGCCAGCTTTTTAAAGTCGCCTCTTCGTCGTGCCCAAACCCGGCGGCAGGTGGCGTCCAATCATCGACTTGTCGGCGCTCAACAAGTTTATTTCGGCACCCCCCCTTCTGCATGGAGACGGCGCGGGCGCAGCGGGCCGCCGTCCAACCTCTCGACTTTGCTATCAGTCTCGATCTCACAGACGCTTACTTCCACGTCCCGATCCACTCTTCGTCGCGGCGCTTTCTCCGCTTCGCCTTCGAAGGACAGGTTTTTCAGTTCCTCGCACTACCCTTCGGACTCAACCTCAGCCCATGGGTGTTCACGAGACTTATGGATGCCGTATTGGCCAGGGCCCGTCGGTCGGCCTCCAGCCCCTCGTCCAACTACCTGGACGACCTCCTGCTTCGGAACCAGGACTCCATCGCCCTCGCGACGGACGGAGACTCGCTGCGGGCTCTCCTTCGACGCCTCGGCTTCCAGGTCAACGAGGGAAAGTCAGACCTCTTGCCGTCTCGTCGGTTTATACACCTGGGCATGGAATTTCTGACCGACCTTGCGTTTGCCCGAGCCTCGCGTCCACAAGTTGATGGATCTTTCTCGGCTGGTGTACCTTGCTGTGGTGTCAGCTCGGACCTGGCTCCAGCTGCTCGGTCTCCTGAATGCGGCGTCAGATCTCTTGCCCCTAGGCAGGCTGTTTACGCGACCTCTCCAGCTTCATCTGCTATTACACTGGCGCCCCTTCTCGGGCGACCTCAACGCCTTGATACCAGTCCCCCCGCACCCCCCCCCCCCCCTGATCAGGACCCACCTCCTCCGTTGGATGGACCCAGAGTGGCTTCGGTCGGGTGTTCCTCTCTACTCGCCCCCTCCTCGGCTTTCCATTTTCACCGACGCCATCCGCTCGGGTTGGGGCGCACATCTCCTGCCGAGCTTTGCTTCGATTTCGGGACAGTGACCACAGAACCTCTCGGACAAGCACATAAACTGGCTAGAGCTACAGGCTGTCTGGTTGGCGCTCCATCATTGAAAAATTCGTCTCCAGGGCCAAGGCATGTTAGTGCTAGAAGTTGGGAGGGACACGATCTCCGCCTCTCTGCATGCTCCTGTACCAGATGATGCTTTGGTGTCGGGACCGCGGGATTTCTATCAAGGCTCGCCACATCCCTGGACATCTGAATGTGTTAGCGGACTCCTTGTCCCGTCGGGGCCAACCTCTACACGCCGAATGGTCACTCAGTCCGGAGATTTTCAAGATGATATGTGCCCGTTGGGAGACTCCCTCCATCGACCTATTCGCGACGAGGTGGAACAGACAACTGCCGGTCTTTGTGTCTCCCATTCCGGACCCCCTCGCGTAGGGAGTGGATGCCCTGTCTCTTCCTTGGGACGGCCTCGTGGCCTACGAATATCCCCCCACGGTTCTGATTCCCAAGATCATTCAGAAGCTCCGGGGGTGCAACGCGGTCCTCCTCCTAGTCGCCCCGTTCCACTGGACTAAGAGCTGGACGACCGACCTTTTGAGCCTTGCCACGGAGCCCACCGTGACGCTACCGACGCCTCGCACGATGTTGAAACAGCCCCGACAAGCCCTTTTCCACCCGTGCCCAGAGTGGCTAGCTTTACACGCCTGGCGGTTGTGCGGGCGGCCCTCGCAGCACGAGGTTACTCGCATGCAGCGGTGGAAGCTATCGCTGCAGCCCGCAGACCATCCACCCGCAGGGTGTACGAAGGGAAGTGGCGCGTCTACCAGTCCTGGTGCGCGGCTCGACGCCTTTCCCCCACGACACTGACTATGCCACTCCTCGCCAATTTTTTCTTATGGCTTTTTGAGGACCAACACTTGGCGCCCACTACCATACACGTGGCTCTGATTGCCGACACTTACAGACATTTGGGGCGTGAGGACCCAGGCACGTGTAAAGATCTTTCGGACCTGATGGCCCACTTTGAGCTCCGTCGTCCGGTTCCGCGCTCGCTGGTGCCCCGCTGGGACCTTCCCTGGGTACTAACGTGGCTCAATTCCGAACGCTTTGAGCCCCTCCCTCTGGCCTCTCTGGCCGACCTTACGAGGAAGACTTGTTTTCTCCTTGCTCTCGCCACAGCAGCGCGGGTTAGCGAGCTCCATGCCCTTTCCACAGAGCCCGCTTGCCTTCAGTTCCGGGCGGATGGCACAGTGCAGCTCCTCACAAACCCAGCCTTTCTCGCCAAGAACAGGCTCCCCTCGGGCAGGGCACAGGTGATCACAATCCGGCCGCTGCCGGATGCCTCCCAGTCCCAGGACTCCCGCCAACAGGACCCTGTTCGGGCCTTGAAGATATACCTCCGACGAACAAAACCTTTCCTGAGAAGTCGCTCCCGCCTTTTTCTGCCCTTATATCGTGGCAAGACGGATATTACTGAGCTGCGCAGACTATCTCTTCATGGTTGCGGTGGGTCATACGCTCCGCTTACGAGAACCTCTCCCCCTCAGGGGCCAAGCGGATGCGAATTCGGGCGCACGAAATCAGAGCTGTATCGACCAGCCTCGCCTTTGACCGCAACTGCGCAGTACGGGACATTGTTGCCGCAGTAGGATGGAGAGCTGAATCCACCTTTGCACGTTTCTATCTGCGCGACCTCTCCGGCCAGCGGGACAACCTGGCCCTGGTGGGTGACGTCTCGGCGGCTCAACACTTCCTGCCGGCGCACCAGGCGCATTAGGTACGCTTAGCTGGAAAGGAAAGGAGTCCTCGGCAAGCATGGCGTTGGGAACTGCAATGACAATGGTCGCCTACTGTTGGAGCTCTGTGCAGAGCAGCAACTTGTCATTACCAACACTACTTTCCAGCAAAAGGACAGTCGAAAGATCACCTGGATGCATCCTCGCTCCAAGCACTGGCACCTTATCGACTATGTCCTAGTGCATCAGAGGGACCGCAGTGACGTCCTCCTCACCAGAGTGATGCCCAGCGCAGAGTGCCACACTGACCACCGCCTTGTTCGCTGCAAACTCAGGCTCCGCCTCAAGCTGAAACCCAAGAAAGGGGGCCCCCCAAGAAAAAGCTTGATGTTGCCAGCCTTCAGCGTGACGACAAGAAAGCTGCCCTTCAGGCCGATTTACAGCGCATGCTCAAAGACACAGTTGATCCAGCAGACTCCTCCCCTGAAACACTCTGGGAACAACTGAAAACTGCTATTGTAAAATCCTCTGTGGAAGTCTTGGGCTTTGCTAGAAAGAGGAACAAAGACTGGTTTGACGAAAACGACGTAGAGATCCAGGAACTTCTAGCAAAAAAATAAAAATAAAGAGCCGCCCACCAGGCTCACCTAGCCCAGCCTTCCTGCCCTGTGAAGAAGTCTGCCTTCCGCCTCATCTGCAGCAGTCTCCAGCTCAAGCTTAGAGAGCTCCAGAACGAGTGGTGGTCCAGACTCGCACAGAGGACCCAGCTCTGCGCTGACAACGGTGACTACAGGGGCTTCTACGAAGCACTGAAAGCAGTGTATGGCCCTAGGCACCTGGTACAAAGTCCCCTGCGAAGCGCTGATGGACAGGCACTCCTCACAGATAATACCTCCATCTTGAACCGCTGGTCGGAATACTTTCAGGACCTCTTCGGCGCTGAACGCACTGTTCAAGAAACAGTCATCCTCCAAATCCCACACCTTCCACTAAAGGTTGAATTGGACAAGCCGCCCACCGCCGAAGAGACCCTCACAGCCATCCACCAGCTCAAGAGTGGCAAAGCAGCAGGCATTGACGGAATCCCGCCAGAGATCTGGAAACATGGAGGCCCAGCACTGCACAACAAGCTCCACGACCTCTTTTTCTGCTGCTGGGAAAAAGGAACACTACCAAAGGATCTCCATGATGCAGTCATCATCACCCTGTACAAGAACAAAGGAGAGAAGTCTGCCTGCTCTAATTATCGTGGAATTACCCTGCCGTCCATTGCCGGGAAAATTCTCGCAAGGTTGCTCCTGAATCGGCTGGTACCTGCCATCGCTGAAGACCACCTCCCAGAGGGCCAGTGTGGCTTCAGAGCCAACAGGAGTACCACCGACATGGTCTTTGTGCTGAGACAGCTTCAGGAGAAGTGCCGCGAGCAGAACAAAGGGCTGTACGTAACGTTTGTCGACCTAACAAAAGCGTTTGACACTGTGAGCAGGCAAGGTATGTGGCAGATCCTGGAGCGACTAGGTTGTCCCCCAAAGTTCCTCAACATGATCGTCCAGCTCCACGAGGACCAGCAAGGCCAGGTCAGACTAAACAGTGACCTCTCAGAACCATTCCCCATTCGCAACGGCATGAAGCAAGGCTGCGTGCTGGCACAGACCCTCTTCACCATCTTCTTCAGCATGATGTTGAAGCAGGCCACAGTGGACCTCGACGATGACGACGCAGTGTACATAAGGTATCGTCTCGATGGCAGCCTGTTCAACCTCAGACGACTGCAGGCCCACACGAAAACCCTAGACCAACTGATTCGTGAGCAGCTCTTTGCTGATGACGCTGCCCTCATTGCACACACAGAGAGAGCCTTGCAGCGCACTACGTCCTGCTTCGCAGATGCCGCCCAGCTCTTTGGACTTGAGGTCAGTCTGAAAAAAGACAGAGGTCCTTCATCAGCCGGCACCCAAGGAAGAACATCGCCCTCCCCACATCACCATCGGCGAGTCCGAACTGAAGTCTGTACACCAGTTTACCTACCTTGGCTGCATCATCACGTCAGACGCCAAGCTGGACAAGGAGCTGGACAACAGGCTGGCAAAAGCGAACAGTGCTTTCGGGCGACTATTCAAGCGGGTGTGGCACAATCAACAGCTGAAAAAAGGCACCAAGATCAGCGTGTACAGAGCTGTCGTCCTCACCACCCTGCTGTACGGTTCCGAGTCCTGGGCCCTCTACCGCAGCCAACTACGACTCCTCAAACGCTTTCACCAGCGCTGCCTGCGTACCATCCTCAGCATTCACTGGAGTGACTATGTCACCAACGTCGAGGTCCTTGAACAGGCGGAAACTGTGAGCATCGAGGCTTTGCTGCTGCGGACACAGCTTCGCTGGGCGGGGCACGTCTCCAGGATGGAGGATCATCGCCTACCCAAGATCACTCTGTTCGGCGAGCTCGCCACTGGACACCGAGACAGAGGGGCACCAAAGAAGATATACAAAGACGGTCTCAAGAAGTCACTTAGTGCCTGCCAAATCGACCACCGCCAGTGGTCTTCGCTTGCTGCGGACCGTGACACCTGGCGCTCCACCATTCACAAAGCAGCCGTCTCCTTTGAGGACTCTCGCAGAGCTAACCTTAAGGACAAGCGGCTCAGAAGAAAAAAACAGAGTTGTCGTAACTCAGAACCCTGACCAGACCTTCCCCTGCAGCCACTGCGGTCGAACCTGCCTGTCCCGGATTGGCCTCCGCAGCCACGAAAATGCCTGCAGACGACGTGTGCAAGCCCTATAGAATCTTCGTTCACGAAGTCAAGCCAAGACAAGGATGGAGAGCTGAATCCACCTTTGCACGTTTCTATCTGCGCGACCTCTCCGGCCAGCGGGACAACCTGGCCCTGGTGGGTGACGTCTCGGCGGCTCAACACTCCCTGCCGGCGCACCAGGCGCATTAGGTACGCTTAGCTGAAATTGTGAGGTGTTGATCCCAGCCTTTTTCGCTAATGCGTCCGCAGTCGCGGGGTAGTTGGCGGCGCCCTCTTCCTTTTCGGGATTCTTCCATACAGTAATGCCATCGGTAATGTTTTTCGAGGAAACAAATGCATTTTTCTCTAAAATATATTTTTTTCGAGAAAATACTTACCGATGGTATTACTCGGAGAACCCTCCCACCTGCCCCGCTTGCCGCCAGTCACTAAGAGCGAAACTGGTAACGGCTGCGCATGTGCCGTATGAGGTAAGGGAGGCTACTCAGTAAAGGGAAGCTATTCAGGGACGTTGGTACAGCTCGCTTGGGTGGTTCCCCGGTGGCGTTGCTGTACACAACGATCCCTGGGCTGAAATTGATAGGCTAAGTGCTACTTCTATACAGTAATGCCATCGGTAAGTATTTTCTCGAAAAAATATATTTTAGAGAAAAATACATTTTTCTTCGGTCTTCATCTCCACCAGAAACAACAGAGGGTCCGCTACTTCGACAGAAGAGGTAGTGGCAGTCCCATCACAATTACACAAAGATTTTTCTTCGGTCTTCCGGCATCTCCACCAGAAACAATAGAGGGTCTTCTACTTCGACAGAAGAGGTAGTGGTCTCGTCAAAACGTCATAACAGATTCGTCACGACTATACGCGGCTGTCTACAAAACTTCCTTGCATGTCACGTAAGATCGCCACACATTTGTCGCATACGATTTTGGTACAGCAGTCGTCACGGTGAGATTCTGCTTTTCCGCAAGTATTTTTGCCAAATAGGACTTCCAGATTAACTCCCCTAAACAGATTATCTCCCTAGGTTGCTGACAATTATCCAACCAGAATGCGTAACGGTCAGCTAATCGATCTGTTAGGATAACCGAGAGAGAAAACTGACAGGGGTATTTCCCAGCAAAGACTTTATTTTGCGTATTATTTATTAGAAACGTTAAAAAGTTACCGAGAACTTGCAAGCATTTTTCTAAGGTAAACGAAGAAAAAAAAAAAAAAGAGAAAATTTATATGACTTATTGATTTGAGGAGAAGAGAAGTCTCTTCCTGAGGAGACGAGAAATATGATGTAATCGTTATCAAGAAAAGAACCTTGTTTGTCTAAATTTATTATCTCTGTCGTTTATCAGATAACAGTTTATTGCGTGAGATTGAACGGCGCGATTACAGTTGGTGCGTGAGTTTGTGTCTGCATGAGCAGGAATTAACTGCATACACACGCGAAGTTTTTATCCTGACAAAATAATAATGGTTAGCCATCCTGTCATGTGGATGTGATTCCTCTGTGTTAGGGATGACCGAGGGGAGGTATGACCCAAGTACACGTCTGCGTAGGGAGGGCCGGGGGAGGTATGACCCAAGTACACATCTGCGTAGGGAGGGCCGGGGGAGGTATGACCCAAGTACACGTCTGTGAAGGGAGGGCCGAGGCAAGGAATGGCCCAAGTACACGTCTGCGTAGGGAGGGCCGGGGGGAGGTATGACCCAAGTACACGTCTGTGAAGGGAGGGCCGAGGCAAGGTATGACCCAAGTACACGTCTGCGTAGGGAGGGTCGGGGGGAGGTATGACCCAAGTACACGTCTGCGTAGGGAGGGACGAGGGGAGGTATGGCACAAGTACACGTCTGTGTGGGGAGTAGAGTTCCATACCGGTACCCAAAATACCCCGTACCGGTATTTTAACAATCTTTTGGGGGTCGTACTGATATTTTCTTTCGGTATACTGGCAATCGCAAATATCACTGTTTCACACCACTCAGCCTCACAGTCACACACACACACACACACACACTACTCAAGAGTAGTGTGTCGCCCAAAGCCAAAAAATGCACTCAGATTAGTTCCAAGGGACGTAATAATTTCATTCTGAGAATGCTGTGCTAATGCCGTGGAATTCCAGGCTGGTAAGCTTGCATTGTGTCATCAGGACATCAGCTGTCCTTTTTGTGACTGCATCGCCTACTAGTTCTAGAAACGGAGAGGGTTAGTGGGAGAGAAAGAATGACAGACCTATCATTTTGAGCCTTCCACAGAACACCTACTACATAAAGCAATAGGGACTACCCCCAGGCGCCCCGCCATCCGCTGGAGAATATCCAGACCTCTCCCCCCCCTCCCCCCAAGGGGGGATGCTAGAAAATATTCCCAAACAGATATTGGACCTGCTGAGTAGATTTAAGTTTTTGCCGCCTACGACCGTAGTAGGTGTTCAGTGGAAGGCTCAAAATGATAGGTCTGTCATTAACACAGCATTCTCAGAATTGAATGAAAAATTATATATATATATATATATATATATATATATATATATATATATATATATATATATATATATATATATATATATATATATATATATATATATATACACGTAAAATGTGAAGAAAGGATCCACAGACACCACTTATATATATAAGATAATATATTACAAGTTGTTGCTCTCTGTGACATTATTAGTATATTCTGTTTGCTCGAAGCACTCTTTATATCATACTAAAGCATAAACCAGCCGAGTCTGTACATCTTTACAATATATACACATTCATTTTATTTTTGAAAAGTTGCTTAGAGAGTTTTAAAAAAAAGCACTTCCTGTTTTCCTAAGGATAATATTAACTTTGTACTGAATAAAGTTCAAGCCTTATGTAAATGAATGACAAATCGCGTCTGTTTAGCTTTACCGAGGGAAAACTGAAGCATGTCAAGAGAGTATGCACATTAGACTATCACACACCACTGGCCAGCACTGAGCCTCGGGTGTATCAAAGGACACAATCCGTTTGAGTCCCTGCACCATTTAATGGGAAAATAATGCCCCCAGAGAGGCAACCACAGCCAGTGGTGCGTGACTGGTTCAATGACAATGGCACTTGTCACGCCTAGGAACCAAGAAGTCTATTGATAGCGTTCAGAACCTTCTCTACCGAAAAACAGTGAAAGCGATCCAACTGCAAGAGACATAGATCCTCATGAGCCCCCGCAATGGCGGGGGCTCATGAGGATCTATGTTTCTTGCTGAAAACACTTTGTATCAGTCGTCCTTGGCGTCAGATTAGCACAGATTTAAACACACTCCGTGTCAAGTAGCAGTGGATGGATTAAGGCGCGAACTTTGAAACGACCATCGCATTATCTCTTACAGCAGCGTGAGATCACACAGACAGGAATCTCTGAGAAATAAACAGGAGATCAAAACTAATGTCGGAACTCTTGAGTCTGCAGGCATGGACAGTTTGTGATAATTCTAGACTATTAAACAGAAAACAAACACTAAGCATATCAAAACAGTGGGTGATAGTCTGTGATTGTCGACCCTTTGGGTCTAATCCGTGATAGTATCACAAACCAGCAAGACACAACAAAGAGTACTTCATCGTATGAACTCTTACATGCACAATATATTTACAATGAAAAGTTCGATAGTTTTCATGATGTTTTTAGATCTTGACAGTGTGCTTCGTCTTATACAATGTATTTACAGTTATCGGCTCCGTAGTTTACACGATGTTTTAGATCTTGACAGAATGCTTCGTCTTATACAATGCATTTACAGTTATCGGTTCCGTACTTTACACGATGTTTTAGATCTTGACAGAGTGCTTCGTCTTATACAATGTATTTACAGTTATCGGTTTGATAGTTTACGCGAAGTTTTATATCTTGACAGAGTGCTTCATTTTATACAATGTATTTACTGTTATCGGCTCCGTAAGTTACACGATGTTTTAGATCTTGACAGAGCGCTTCCTCTTATACAATGTATTTACAGTTATCGGTTCCGTAGTTTACACGATGTTTTAAATCTTGACAGAGTGCTTCGTCTTATATAATGTATTTACTGTTATCGGTTCCGTAGTTTACACGATGTTTTAGATCGTGACAGTGCTTCGTCTTATACAATGTATTTACGGTTATCGGCTCCGTAGTTTACACGATGTTTTAAATCTTGACAGAGTGCTTCGTCTTATATAATGTATTTACAGTTATCAGTTCCGTAGTTTACACGATGTTTTAGATCTTGACAGTGCTTCGTCTTATACAATGTATTTACGGTTATCGGCTCCGTAGTTTACACGATGTTTTAAATCTTGACACAGTGCTTCGTCTTATATAATGTATTTACAGTTATCGGTTCCGTAGTTTACACGATGTTTTAGATCTTGACAGAGTGTTTCGTCTTATACAATGTATTTACAGTTATCGGCTCCGTAGTTTACAGGATGTTTTAGATCTTGACAGAGTGCTTCATCTTATACAATGTATTTACAGTTATCGGTTCCATAGTTTACACGATGTTTTAGATCTTGACAGAATGCTTCGTCTTATACAATGTATTTACAGTTATCGGTTCCGTAGTTTACACGATGTTTTAGATCTTGACAGAGTGCTTAGTCTTATACAATGTATTTACAGTTATCGGTTCCGTAGTTTACATCATATTTTAAATCTTGACAGAGTGCTTTGTCTTATATAATGTATTTACTGTTATCGGTTCCGTAGTTTACACAATATTTTAGATCTTGACAGGGTGCTTCGTCTTATACAATGTATTTACAGTTATCGGTTCCGTAGTTTACACGATGTTTTAGATCTTGACAGAGTGCTTCGTCTTATACAATGTATTTACAGTTATCGGTTCCGTAGTTTACACGATGTTTTAGATCTCGACACAGTGCTTCGTTTTATACAATGTATTTTCAGTTATATGTTCCATAGTTTAACGATGTTTTAGATCTTGACAGAGTGCTTCGTCTTATATAATGTATTTACTGTTATTGGTTCCGTAGTTTACACGATGTTTTAGATCTTGACAGAGTGCTTCATCTTATACAAAGTATTTACAGTTATCGGCTCCGTAGTTTACACGATGTTTTAGATCTTGACAGAGTGCTTCATCTTATACAATGTATTTACAGTTATCGGTTCCGTAGTTTACACGATGTTTTAGATCTTGACAGAGTGCTTCGTCTTATACAATGTATTTACAGTTCATTGGTTCCATAGTTTACACGATGTTTTAGATCTTGACTGAGTGCTTCGTGTTATACAATGTTTTTACAGTTATCGGTTCCGTAGTTTACACGATGTTTTAGATCTTGACTGAGTGCTTCGTTTTATACAATGTATTTACAGTTATCAGTTCTGTAGTTTACACGATGTTTTAGATCTTGACAGAGTGCTTCGTCTTATATAATGTATTTACTTTTATCGGTTCCGTAGTTTACACCATGTTTTAGATCTTGCCAGAGTGCTTCGTCTTATACAATGTATTTACAGTTATCAGTTTCGTAGTTTACACGATGTTTTAGATCTTGACAGAGTGCTTCGTCTTATACAATGTATTTACAGTTATCAGTTCCGTAGTTTACACGTTTTAAATCTTTGCAGAGTGCTTCGTCTTATACAATGTATTTACAGTTATCAGTTCCGTAGTTTACACGATGTTTTAAATCTTGACAGAGTGCTTCGTCTTATTCTATAATGTATTTACTGTTATCGGTGCCGTAGTTTACACGATGTTTTAGATCTTGACAGAGTGCTTCGTCTTACACAATGTATTTACAGTTATCGGTTCCGTAGTTTACACAATGTTTTAGATCTTGACAGAGTGATTCGTCTTATACAATGTATTTACAGTTATCGGTTTAATAGTTTACATGATGTTTTAGATCTTGACAGAGTGCTTCGTCTTATACAATGTATTTACTGTTATCGGTTCGGTAGTTTACACGATGTTTTAGATCTTGACAGAGTGCTTCGTCTTATATAATGTATTTACTGTTATCGGCTCCGTAGTTTACACGATGTTTTAGATCTTGACAGAGTACTTCGTCTTATACAATGTATTTATAGTTATCGGTTCCGTAGTTTACACGATGTTTTAGATCTTGACAGAGTGCTTCGTCTTATACAATGTATTTACAGTTATCGGTTCCGAAGTTTACACGATGTTTTAGATCTTGACAGAGTGCTTCGTCTTATACAATGTATTTACAGTTATCGGTTCCGTAGTTTACACGATGTATTAAATCTTGACAGAGTGCTTCGTCTTATATAATGTATTTACAGTTATCGGTTTCGTAGTTTACACGATGTTTTAGATCTTGACAGAGTGCTTCGTCTTATATAATGTATTTACAGTTATCCGTTCCGTAGTTTACACGATGTCTGAACACGTTCAGTGGCAGTTGACGCAGACTGTGTGGATGCAATCTTCCTTCACTCATTCAGCCCGACGCACGTGTTTCCCAAATTTTGGAGGCGTCATCTAACGACTATGAACCTGTTGCAGGAGATGGATCGAAAATTATAATTCAAGGGTAGTGCAGATTAGCTTTGCGCCGACAAGCGCCAAGCTAATCTGGCACTACCCTTGAATTATCATGGTCGAGCCATCTCCTGCTGTAGTACGTCAGGGTTGAATGGGTTAACTCAAGACCAAGAAACCCTGGGTGTCCAGGTACATGGATTCAAAGTGGTGTCAGCAAGAGGCACAGATTCTCATGAGCCCCGCAACTGCGAGTGCTCATGAGGATCTATACCTCTTGCACCTGGGTGGCGTTCAAATTTTCTCGGCACTGAAAGAGTTAATGCGGCGACAACCCATTTTTAGTGCAAAGCGTCGGAACATTTTACAGAGAAAGAGACCTAAGTCGTTTTTAGACTAGCACCCAACTGTATATGTGACCCTCTCTCACGAAACCAGTCTTAACTCGCAGCGAGCCGATCGGCGCTACACGCAGTAATATGTGGTGGGGGTCAATCTGGGTCATTTTCACTTTTTTGCAGAAATGTATTCTACATACACCAAAGTATCGTATGGTTAAAATCTTTATCATGAAAAATGCCATTAAATAGGTTAAAATGATTTTAAAAGTCTGAGCTCGGCCCCAATTATTCTTTTGTTTTGTGCAAAATGACCCATTTTTAACATAACAGAACACGTTGCATCCCCTACAGAACCCCATCAAGTTATATACCGTTGGAAACATGGATACTACATTTACTGGATGTCTGACTGAGCGCGTGTACCTTCTCAAAGCCTATTGCGAAGTTCGCTTCGGGTTTGTGCGCATGCGCCGGCTTGCGATTTTACTTAGGTTTTTCCGGTTGCATTTCGACTATCATGGAAGACAGAGAAAGGAATGCGTGTATCCCGTTTGAAACGGACATTTTTGATTCAATCGTCGAGATCGTCGAGGTAAGGTCTTCGGTTTTCTTTTACATCAACGCTAAATGAACTTGTTTGACATCTAACAGAGTTTTCATATCGAAAAACTTTTAGGATAAAAGAGAAGTCGTTGAGTGAAATGGTCATAGTTGATTGATTGATCATTCGATGATTGACGGAGTGACCGACTCACCAAGTCAATGTTTGTTTGTTTTGTAGACGTGGAGTGAAATTTGAATAAATGTACTCCAGTCTTTGGTCAGATTTACTGATAAAGTAACTACTGTAAATAGTTTTTATCATTAGACTCCTGACAATAGTCCCTATGAGGTCAAAGGAAGAAGATAACAGTGGTCTTTCAGAAACGCTAAAATTCAGAGGTGTTTAGCTTAGTCATACATGTTTATGAGTATTAAATTATTTATGTCAGTACAATGACCAACTTGCTGAAATGCATATTATTCGGCTACATCTTTTGCAAGTTCAGCTAGATTGTCACCAAGACAAAACTGTGAATGGTAGATGCTTCTTTGCACTACTGATACTGATAAGAAAAGAATGAAAAGCCAACAACACGGCAAACAACAAAACAGAAAAACAGCGGTGACACAAACAAAAGCGTGCCGACACATGTGAAAAAGAAACACAGTCCGAGACTGAAAAAGCAAAGAATCTAAAGAACAAACAAAATCGTGGGAGCGAAATCAAATTTGTTGAAAACGCCGCTGAACACATTACTGTACAGAGGATATATGATGCGCGTTATTACTTAGGCCACGGGCAAAGCTACCCATATGCCACTGACCGTGCATCGCACTACGACTCTCAGAGTGGTAGAAAGGTGGTTGTAACAGTACGTAGCTACGGAAGTCCGCCTGAACCGGCTTGAACGTACAATCACTTTGCGAGGTACACATTGTCTTTGGTGGGCGCACACATACACGTGAATGTATGAAGAGCCACACTAACAATAGACAAATGAATAAATGACAGAGCGCCCATATCCCAAACACGTAAAAACAAAACAATGTTCGAAGAAGGATCACTTCGGATCAAAAAGGGCACGAGATAATTTAAACTCGTAAACCGAGAGCCCGACTTGCAATAAAGAGAACACTCAGCACTGAATACGAAAAATCTAAATGACACAACTTATAGAAACAGAGAGCTAAATTTTACGTGAAAAAACACTGAAAACTACACGGCGACGGGATGCGCTATATTACTAACAGGCAGGGTACCTCCATGCCACTATCCATGCATCGCGCTACTACTTCCAAAAGTAGTAAAAGGGTGTTGGGAATGGTCCTTGATTACGTAACCGCCGGTTCTGGCGGTGACTGGACTAATACCCCACGGCCACCTGCGAGACATGTGGCATTCTGGAGTTGGCACATGCATAAATGTATGGAAAGCCCTGTGAACAGAAGACCAAACAATCAAGATATAGCCCTACATCCCGAACACTTAAACAAAACAGTGTCGACTCAATAACTGACCCATCGCGGTCAAAAGCCCGAGAGATAAAACAACCCAGCGGAAACTTCATCTAACGGATGAATTTATGTCTGTTCCCACAGACGACGAAAGGATCAAGGCCTCCTGTTGCACATACTGCACAGCCAGCCTCTCCTCGTTACAGCCTGACGCCGGACCTCAGACCACCATAGGCTCTGGCCTGCGGACAAGGCGTCCTTTTGCCGCCACGACGTGCCAGAGTGCACAACTGAAACATATCAGTACCTACACGACCTGTCGGCCCACCCACCTCAAAGGACTAACAAAAAGGGAACACTCCGCATCGCAAGAGTCTGCTATAACGCAGTTGAAAGAATATGTAAAAACGAAAGTTGAACCTCACAAACACTAGGATACCACTCTATGCGAGCATCCTTTCGAAAGTGAGCCAACGACCTACTAACTCAAGTCAGTAGGAAAGCCCTAGAGCTATCAATCCTAATCCCCAGCCAATACGGGGGATAGGTTTAAACGGAGATCGAAATACGTGCAGCAGAACGCTACACTAAATTTTAATCTCCACGGTTTGGTTTTAAAGCAAAACTTCCTCGAAACACACATGAACTAGACATAAAAATTCAGACTGACTTGTGTCGCTCGAGTGTGTACGGCCGGCCGATAAAAAACAGGCCATTTCATCGGATAGTGTGCGATGTGATACACTTTTTTACAAACTGATCGTTGGTGTCTAACACCGCCCGTGTTGTTCCGCTAGGTCAGACCCCGCTCTGATCCGCTATTTTGTATGCAATGGACTGTGATGACTGAGCCGGTCGAAAACACTCTCACACAAGTCAGTCACATAAAAATAATCTGTTCTTGGTTGCTACAAAACCTTGCAATGCTCTGATGCGGGCACAACATAAAATTAGCATCATATCTTAAAATCCGTCGAGCGGAGCTATCAACAAGAAGCTCGAAGCCCACAGGAAAATAAGATATTCAACCTCAAGCCAGAATCCGTAAAAGCATATCGATTGGAAGATGTATACTCCAAACACATCATCATGTTGGTAGTGATGAAACAACACTACCTAACAATGAACGCAAAGAGCACACATAAAAAGAAATATTCCGTACGGAAAGGTGACTTCACTCTCTTAAATCTTGGGGAAGCCTTCCATCTAGGATAGAGAAGAAAGAACACGCGAAGTACGTGGGAGCGCACGAACCCCCCCCCCCCCCCCCCCCACCCCCAGCCTCATCCGACGGGCATCTGGAAATCATCTTTGAGGAGTCGGCATAACTGCAACTGACCCAGGAAGTTTGCATAACTTCAAGTGACCATGTACACCGATGGGTACAACCCAAACCTACCGTTGTCAGAGAGACATAGATCCTCATACTATCGGAGCCTACTAGGCATTCCTTACCTAATGTACATCTACATTGGACTTGACAACTTGGCCGCGTTGCACGCGAGAGCCCGGGTCACGTGGTCAGTCACATACAAATAATCTGTTCTGGGTTGCTACAAAACCCTGCAATGCTCTGATGCGAGCACAACATAAAATCAAAAAGCATCATATCTTAAAATCCGTCGAGCGGAGCTATCAACAAGAAGCTCAAAGCCCACAGGAAAATAAGATATCCAACCTCAAGCCAGAATCCGTAACTGAAAGCATATCGACTGGAAGTTGTATATTCCAAACACATCATGATGCTGGTGGTGTTGAAACAACACTACCTAACAATGAACGCAAAGAGCACACATAAAAAGAAATATATCGTACGGAAAGGTGATTTCACTCTCTTAAATCTTGGGGAAGAAACAGCCTTCCATCTGGGATAGAGAAGAAAGAACACGTAAAGTACGTGGGAACACACGGAACCCCACCCAGCCTCGTCCTACGGGCATCTGGAAATCATCGTTGAGGAGTCGGCATAACTGCAACTGACCCAGGAAGTTTGCATAACTTCAATTGACCTTGTACACCGATGGGTATAACCCAAACCCACCGTTGTCGGAGAGACATAGATCCTCATACTATGGGAGCCTGCTAGGTACTCCTTACCTAACGTACATCTACATTGGACTGGACAAGCAGGGCTGCCTGCACACTGCGGTGCCGGAAACAAACACGTGAAGACAGCACACCCACAATAATCTGTTCTTGGTTGCTACAAAACCTTGCAATGCTCTGATGCGAGCATATAAATTAAATAGCATCATATCTTAAAATCCGTCGAGCTGAGCTATCAACAAGAAGCTCGAAGCCCACAGGAAAATAAGATATCCAACCTCAAGCCAGAATCCGTAAAAACATGTCGGACTGGAAGTTGTATATTCCAAACACATCATCATATTGGTGCTGATGAAACAACACTACCTAACAATAACCGCAAAGAGCACACATAAAAAGGAATATCCCGTACGGAAAGGTGATTTAACTCTCGTCAAGCCATAAGTTTGCTGGAATATCAGCATGATCAAGTACAAAGAGGAACGGGAGGAGGAGAAGAAAGGAAAACAAACAAGATAAAAATAAATCAATGTGAAGGGGATGAATGAGTTATCTCACTAAGGCAGGTAGCTAAGCTACATGGTTGCCGCAACCTTGCGTGTATCGCGCTACTACGTTCCAACGTAGTAGAAGAGTGGTGGAAATGGTCCTTGAATTCATAACTGCCGGGCCCGGCGCATGATCAGACCAATACCCGCGACCACCTGCGAGACATGAGATCTTTTGCAATGGGCACATGCAGAAATGTATGGAGCTCGACTAACAGAAGACCCCCAAAAAATCGAGAGATACCCCAGCACCTTGAACACAATTAGTGCTGATGAAAAACATCAACACTATCTAAAAATGAACGCAAAAAGAACCCGGGAAAAAAAAAAAAAAGAAAAAAAAAAAAAAAGGAATATTCCCAACGGATTGATTGATTGATTGTACATTGCTTAACGTCCCGACAGCAACAAGGCTTTCTCAGGACGTGCCTGCACTGCTTGTGAAAAAAAACTAAACAGAAAATTGAATGTATGTCGCCAGCCGGTCAAATACATTAAATAAACCTACAACATGGGGCATAAATAAAGCTAAGACCATTTAGCAACACACATCCAATATCAAGAGCTACAGGCAGTGCAGACAGTAGGGAGAGTTTTAAAAAGGCAAATACAGGTGAATGGACAAAGGGTAGACAGAAACACATGCCCCAGAATAGAGAGAAAAACCCACCCTGTGGGGCTGACCAGGGTGACCCTGGGAACTAAAAAATACCTAACCCCACCCAAGTCCCCCAGGGCAGACCCAGGTGGGGGAATATTCCCAACGGAGATGTGAATTCACTCTCGTATACCTAGTGGAAGAAACAGCCTTCCTTCTAGGATACAGAAAGAAGAACATGGAAAGTTCGTGGGAACGCACTGACTCCCACCCAGCCTCATCCCACGGACATCTGGGAATTAGCGGCTAGGAGTTTGCGTAATTTCAACTGACCCTGCACACCGACGGGGACAACCCAACACCCGCCGTTGTCAGAGAGACCTAGATCTTCATACTATGGGAGCCTGCACGGTACTCAATAACTAATGTACATCAACATCAGACTGACAAGCAGGGATGCCTGCACACTGGAGTGCCGGAAACAAACAAGTGAAGGCCCACAGTGCACAACGGCATAGCGCAGTAACAAATGACACAGAAGTAAATGCCGAAAAAGAAAGAGAAAGACAAGAGAAAAGCATGTAAAAGCCAATATTACGGCAAAACAAAAAAAACAAAATTGTTTTAAACAAAGAACAAAACAACAACAACAAAACAGAAAAATGGTGGGACACAAACAAAAGTGGCCGACACCTGTGGAAAAGAAATACAGTCCAAGACTGAAAAAGCAAAAGAATTTAAAGAACAAACAAAACCGTGGGAGCGAAATCATACTTGTTGAAAACGCTGAACACGGTCACGGTACGTATGTACATAGGATATTATATGCGCGTGATTGCCGAAGCAGGAGGCCGAAGCTATTAAGCGTGCGACGTCAAACACATCCTTACACATCGGCCAAGCCATAATCAGGCTGAAACATTTATGTGTGCGATGTGAGCACCGTTTTTTCCAACACGGACTCAGTTGTTGGGGTGTACCCCACCCGTGCTCTCCCGCGTAGATTAATCTTCGGGTTGATCCACATAGTGTGACAGACTGCCTGGCCTGATCAAAACAAAGTTGACACAGGTAAGGCAATGAATCTCAACTGAACTACCCACTGAATCACGGGAACTGACTGGATCAGTGAGGTGAAGATACAACCTGAAACTGTACCCAGAGAACGGGTTTTGACACATGAACACACGTGTGTACAAATATCTAACCAATATGGAAAGGCTTCCCCATAACAACCTGTGTCGTCCCGCGAAAAACACAAACAGTAAATGTACAATAACTCAGTTGTGCCAAAAAAAGTTGGCACGGACGTACACGTATGTACCATCTCCGAACGGAAAGGTGAACTCACTCTCTTAAACCTTTTGGAAGAAACAGCCCTTCATCTATAATAGAGAAGGAAGAACACGGAAAGTACACGTGAACGCACGGACATCTGGGAATTATCGGCGAGAAAGTTGAATAACGTCCACTGACCCAGCACACCGATAGGGATAACCCAAAACCACCGTTGTCAGAGAGACATAGATTCTCATACTATGGGAGCCTACATGGTACTCCCTAACCATTGTACATCTACATCAGACGTGAGGAGCAGGGATGCCTGCACATGATGCAGTGCCGGAAACAAATACGTGAATGCGGTACACCCACAGTGCACCACATAGCGTAATAACAAATGGCACAGAAGTAAATGCCGAAAATGAATGAGAGAGACAACGAAAAAGAATGAAAAGCCAACAATACAACAAACAACAAAACATAAAAACAGTAGGACACAAACAAAAGTGTGCCGACACCTGTGAAAAAGAAATACAGTCCAAGACTGAAAAAGCAAAGAATTTAAAAAACAAACAAAATCGTGGGAGCGAAATCAGATTGGTTGAAAACGGCGCTGAACACATTACTGAAGAGGATAAATATGCGCGTGATTTCTTAGGCTGCCGGGGGCAAAAGCTACCCCTATGCCACTGACCGTGCATCGCACTACGACTCTCAGAGTGGTAGAAAAGTGGTTGTAACAGTACGTAGCTACGCCTGGCATGAATGTACAATCACTTGCGAGGTACACATTGTCCTTGATGGGCGTATACATACACGTGTATGTATAAAGAGCCACACCGAGACAAATGAATAAATGACATAGCGCCCTTATCCCAAACACATAAAAACAAAACGGGCACGAGGTAATTTAAAATACCCATCGCGACTCCAAATGTATACTTGAACTATCTCTGCTCAGACGACGGAAGAGATAGGACTGGCATTCAACGTAAAGCCACAACTACACACAGCCAGCCTCTGGACTACAGACCACGTGACCCGGGCTCTCGCGTGCAGAGCGGCCAAGATCGTCTCTTCATTTCGGTACCACGACGTGCAAGAGTGCACACACGACCTTCCTCGTCACAGCACTGGCACTGACCAGCTTTGCGTGGCTAGAGCAAAAACTACCACAACTAAAAAACGCAATGAACCTTACGAGTTCATCTCAGAACCAACGAACTTATAAAGTTCCGTAATCTACAGAATTCCGAGGAGTGAAAACGGGGCATACACAACCTACCCCCTTACCCGGTTGACTTTATGGGCACCCAAAACCGGGGACTGCAAACGCAATGAACCTACGAGTTCACCCTTAAAAACACGCACACGGATTAAATTCAACAAATCCACAGAAAACCTGTGACACCTACTCATAGGGTCAAAAAGGACACACATCAAATTGCCACCCACTTTGAAGTGCTCAAAAGAGTATCTAAACGGCACCCCGAAAACAGGAGGAGAAGAGTGGAGAAAATAAAAGGGGGGAAAAAAGAAAAAAAAAAAATTGCGCAATAATGGAAAAGTGTCCGAAACAAAAGTTGAACCTCACAAACACTGGGATAAAACTCTATGCGAGCATCCTTCCGAAAGTGAGCCGACGACCTACTAACACAAGTCAGTAGGAAAGGCCTAGAGCTATCAATCCTAATTCCCAGCCAATACGGGGGATAGGATCTAACGGAAATGGAGATGACGTGCAGCAGAACGCTACGCTAAATTTTCATATCCACGGTTTGGTCCGCTGACGACAAGGAGTACCGGCAATTCAAAGCAAAACTTCCTCGAAACACACATGAACTAGACAAAAAATTTCAGTCTGACTTGCGTCGCTCAAGGATGTACGGCCGGCCGTTAAAAAAAACAGGCCATTTCATCGGATAACGGTGTGCGATGTGATACACCTTTTTACAAACGGAAAAGAATGAAAAGCCAACAACACGGCAAACAACAAAACAGAAAAACAGCGGTGACACAAACAAAAGCGTGCCGACACATGTGAAAAAGAAACACAGTCCGAGACTGAAAAAGCAAAGAATCTAAAGAACAAACAAAATCGTGGGAGCGAAATCAGATTTGTTGAAAACGCCGCTGAACACATTACTGTACAGAGGATATATATGCGCGTTATTACTTAGGCCACGGGCAAAGCTACCCATATGCCACTGACCGTGCATCGCACTACGACTCTCAGAGTGGTAGAAAGGTGGTTGTAACAGTACGTAGCTACGGAAGTCCGCCTGAACCGGCTTGAACGTACAATCACTTTGCGAGGTACACATTGTCTTTGGTGGGCGCACACATACACGTGAATGTATGAAGAGCCACACTAACAATAGACAAATGAATAAATGACAGAGCGCCCATATCCCAAACACGTAAAAACAAAACAATGTTCGAAGAAGGATCACTTCGGATCAAAAAGGGCACGAGATAATTTAAACTCGTAAACCGAGAGCCCGACTTGCAATAAAGAGAACACTCAGCACTGAATACGAAAAATCTAAATGACACAACTTATAGAAACAGAGAGCTAAATTTTACGTGAAAAAACACTGAAAACTACACGGCGACGGGATGCGCTATATTACTAACAGGCAGGGTACCTCCATGCCACTATCCATGCATCGCGCTACTACTTCCAAAAGTAGTAAAAGGGTGTTGGGAATGGTCCTTGATTACGTAACCGCCGGTTCTGGCGGTGACTGGACTAATACCCCACGGCCACCTGCGAGACATGTGGCATTCTGGAGTTGGCACATGCATAAATGTATGGAAAGCCCTGTGAACAGAAGACCAAACAATCAAGATATAGCCCTACATCCCGAACACTTAAACAAAACAGTTGTCGACTCAATAACTGACCCATCGCGGTCAAAAGCCCGAGAGATAAAACAACCCAGCGGAAACTTCATCTAACGGATGAATTTATGTCTGTTCCCACAGACGACGAAAGGATCAAGGCCTCCTGTTGCACATACTGCACAGCCAGCCTCTCCTCGTTACAGCCTGACGCCGGACCTCAGACCACCATAGGCTCTGGCCTGCGGACAAGGCGTCCTTTTGCCGCCACGACGTGCCAGAGTGCACAACTGAAACATATCAGTACCTACACGACCTGTCGGCCCACCCACCTCAAAGGACTAACAAAAAGGGAACACTCCGCATCGCAAGAGTCTGCTATAACGCAGTTGAAAGAATATGTAAAAACGAAAGTTGAACCTCACAAACACTAGGATACCACTCTATGCGAGCATCCTTTCGAAAGTGAGCCAACGACCTACTAACTCAAGTCAGTAGGAAAGCCCTAGAGCTATCAATCCTAATCCCCAGCCAATACGGGGGATAGGTTTAAACGGAGATCGAAATACGTGCAGCAGAACGCTACACTAAATTTTAATCTCCACGGTTTGGTCCGCTGACGATGAGGAGTACCGGCAATTTAAAGCAAAACTTCCTCGAAACACACATGAACTAGACATAAAAATTCAGACTGACTTGTGTCGCTCGAGTGTGTACGGCCGGCCGATAAAAAACAGGCCATTTCATCGGATAGTGTGCGATGTGATACACTTTTTTACAAACGCTTTCCCATGTATTCGAAGCAATCGTCAGTGAAATGTCGCGAACAAATCTTCGCTGCGTTCGGATTGAAACCTTTGTCGGTCCTGCTTGTGAGGTAGATCAACCGGTTTCTCCATGCATCTTGCTCCTCGCTCACACCTGCTTTCTGGTAGCCGTGAAAAGACACACCACGACAAAAAAGACTGTCCGTGTCACACTTGCTAAAACTGCAACGACTCCCACCGTGTTGTCGCTTCGACATCGTGCCGAAATAGTCAAAACAGTCTAAATAACTTCGTATGCACTCGTACTTCGACGTGTCTTTTCACATTGGTACCGGAAAGGGCAATGCAAAAGTGCGCGGCTAAGATGCGCGAAGAAATTGTCTTAGTCAGAGGTCAAGTAAATATAAGTCAGTGGTTGGAAAGGCCTTTGTCCGCACTTTCGCGGGCTTGGGTCGTGTTCTACATAACACGGATGTGTTCCTCCCAAATAAGGAAAAAAGGGCGTACACAAATGTTCGATTCCGACCAATCAGAGAGTAGAACTCTTAGCTGCATGGTAACGATGAAGTTACACGAATTCTCATTGGCTGAGACAAGACTAAGGGACACAACTGCATCCTTTTCCGCTGTTCACTTTTCGTCTGTTTACAACACGCGAAAATGAAAGCAAGACTCGATTAGACTATTGTAAATCAGGCAAAAAAACGCCTGCAGATCAGAAAGAATTGAGCGACCTGATCACAGACTATTTCGTTGCCGATTCTCATCACGACGATAGCTTCTCATACAACGATTTTGAGTTTGAACCGGCCGATCGAGAAACAAGCGAAGAAGCATCACACAGTCTTCAACTCTCAATTCAACACATGGATCGAGGTATGTGCATCATTTCTGAATGCAGATGTATGATCATTAGTGTGTGTGTGTGTGTGTGTGTGTGTGTGTGTGTGTGTGTGTGTGTGTGTGTGTGTGTGTGTGTAGAGTGTGTGTTTGTGTGTGGAGTGTGTGTGTGTGTGTGACCAACTCTCAACAGAAGATGAATAGGCTAATTGTACTACTAATGGCAATACAGAAATGGCTCACATAAACAGACAGTTTAAAATGATTTTGTACTATTTTGTTCAGATTCAAAGGAGTGGATGATCCCCAGCATTCTGAGTGAGTGCATGCGGAACGGACTAAAGACAGTGCAGCATGAACGCTGGGTATGTATAATACATTATTTTAAGCACTAAACAGAATCATGCAAATTCATTTGTTGTGTCTAGTGAGCAATGACAGTTTATTTTCATCGACTTCATTATTGTTTTTCTTTCAGTTTTCTGACTTCATTATTGTTTTTGTTGCTGTTTTCTGACTTCATTACTCTTTTTGTTTCTGTTTTCAGTATCAGCCAAGAATCCTGACACGCCTTTCAAAGTACAACCAGACACAGGGACTGATGCCAACATGACAAAAGGCTGGGGGCAAAAGAACAACACCCTCAGCTTGACTCTCCACGACACAGACCGTGTGGTGCGCTTTATTTTTAAAAAAAACTGTGCATAGGAGGACAACGAGTAGCTTGAATGGGATCAAGACTGTTGGACGCTTCAGGTTCAGTCGCCATGGAAAGGTGTTTTAAGTTTTACAAGACGACCCACATCACCGACGCTGAAGAGGACAAGGTGCTGGCTGTTCCTGGCCATGTTGCTCACTTCCCCCCCCCCCCCCCCCCCCCCACCATGGCACTGGCAGCCATCATACCAGTTCCTGGACTTTTCAGAGACATACAACAGTACCTATTTCAACACATTCAGGACTACGCTCGAGACGACAAGTGTGACATTGTGTGCCCTCCTCCTCACAGCTGATTTCCAGTGTGCAAAGACAACTGTCTGGTTACTGTGCTTGTGTGGTTACTGTGCTTGTGTGGTGTAGTTTGCTGTGCTTGAATGGATAATTGTATACTGAAGGGAATTGTTTGGTGAAGCGGTATGCTGCCTGCAATACGTGAGGACTTTCCTTTTTTTACATTTCTTCTGCAACCTGTAAGTAAATATTGTGTTGTTTTGGTTTTTTTTAAGTTGTTGCATGTTTACAAATTTATATATGAATGTGGAACTACTAATACTCAGTTTGTAGATTTGTTTTTAGCTTTTGTGACTTCATTTTGCAGGGTAGTGGTAGTAAATAGTATTCATTTCAGTCTGGGACAACAGGCAGCCGACTGTGACTTCTGTTTTGCATGTTTTAAGGATAATTTCTGTCTAGTGTCCTTTTCAGTTTGAATCAATTATAAGTGGGTTTAAATGACAAACAATGAAATAAAGTGATTGGCAACTTCATAAATTGGATGTAAATTGTATTCAGTCTTTGTAATGATGGTTTTTATTTTGCCTTGGTGATGGTGGTTTTCACGTTCCTTGAACGCGTCCGCAATCTAATTTTAGATAACATTTCCCACTAAATAAGAGTGCTACACAGCATTTTCATACATGTTTTGCCTAAATATATTATAGCAATATACTTTTATGCTCAAACAGAATTGAAATTATTTATGCCTTGAGTTTGATAGCAAAATATGAAAATGCATTTTTCCCCCAAATCTGTCATGTTTACATTAGGTATGACACTTTTGGGGGCTATTTATCACAAGATCCTGACTAGCTAGCAACTTAATGTGAGGTTTTACACATAGTGATGGACTTACTGAACCACCATGTAAAATATCAGGTTGATTGGTTGACTTTGAACCCCCGTTGCTAAGGTAGGTGTGCAAGACATGCACACATAAACTTTGTAGGCTGTTTTCTCAAAATGGTCACCGGTGCATTTAACAACTTTAAACCCTAATAACTTCTACAATTTTTGCACTACAGCATTCATTCATATATCAAATTAATCAGCAGACTCTGTACATTTCAGAAATGTATATATCTCAAAACACCCAAAATGCAAGTTAAGACTGATTTCGTGAGAGAGGGTCACATATTGATTATCTATGAGCTACATTTTCTTATTCTGGTAGCTATTGTCTGAATTCGTTATTGTATTTATCACCTTTGTCAACGGTATAGTTAAGGTATAAATAAAGTTAAGTGAAAATTGATTGTTTTGGTCTCTCTTTTGGCCAGTATTGTGTTCTAGTTTAACGCATGCCGAATGCTCCTCGCCTAAGGTGAATTTGTCACTAGTACGCCATTGATCGAGCAGGAGTCCTGTAATACGTGAACGGCCATAGTAGCGACGATGTGTGGGTTCATGATTGTGGTAATGTAGTCTGTAGCTAAGTCGGTTTCTGATCCTTGGAGAGCATCAAGCTAATCAAGAACTACCATTGAACGGTCATGGTCTATCCATCTCCAACAACTGGTGTACGGTAATTAAAGGGAGTCTCCAAAACTTGAGAAAAGCCACCTCCTAGTTGACCGGTTTCAGTATATTATTATGGGAAGTCAATCTTTATGAAGTGTGGTACCTGCCGCGAGATGACCTTAGTTGCCTGCTCGGCGTTAAACCCAAATAACTAACTAACTAAATTGTGGTGCGGGTGGTCTGTATTTCCAACTCTCCCGATAGGAATGTACCGGCCATCCCCACCCTCCACAAGCCGCCTGCTCGGTTCTATTTCTCCATCCTAGCGTGGGCTGGGGTGTTTTTCTTGTTCAAATCTGTGTAGACGCTGGGCTCAGCTGCTTCCGACAGCAAAAGCGGCGTGTAGGTGGCGGAGTCTGAACATTCTCCAGCTGCTTTATTGATGGCATGACCAAGCGAGTCACCGGGGCTTGCGATTGGCGAGATGAAGTCACGTGGGTTCTGGATGGCAGGGTTTGTGATTGGCTGGTTTTGGTCACGAGCGGTCTGATTTGCAGGGCTTGTGATTGGCCGGTTATGGTCACGTGGTTTCTGTTTGGGCCTGGGCTTTAGATAGCCATCCGGTCCTGTCCTGTTTCTGGGCACATCGCTGTACGGTTCTGAATATACACCTGGAAGTAGAAAATGACGGTATTTACAGTGAGATCCATTGTGATGATAAGTGTTATATTGCTCGTAAGACAGTGATATTTACAGTACAATTTACTGTCTTGGGTGCAAGATATTTCCCCCAGAATCCGAGCAAACACTGAAAACCTGACCACACAAAATCATTGGTTAACTCCTTGTGCATGCAGCCACTGGTAATGTCAAAAGTACAGTGGGCTGTACGCACAATTTAATTAAAAAAAATCAATCATTGGTCAACTCAGTCGACCTGTTAAAAATGCAGGTTACCAAACACGTTTGTATATGTGTACAATGTAAGGAAAAATCTTGCTCTGGAAGATATTGTGACACGGCTGCAGTCATCTGGTTACAATAAATTCAACTAGTTCCGCAGACCCAAAATGGAAATCAGTAAAGATTGCCATCGCACGAGTCTGCCAATTAGTAACACGTGAAAACGAAGACGTCCGACCTTAGTAACTTTGTCATTTGGTCGTCGCAGGTTATCTTAGTTACTTTGTCATTTGATCCCATTAGGTTATCATATTTACTGTATCATTTGGTCCCATTAAGCATGTTCTTAATTAAACGAACTTGTGATCGGCAAACCTAGATCGGAGAAGATCGGCGATCTTTTTGTTTGTTTCTTAATTGAGGTTGAACGAACCTAGGAGAACTTCAGCAAACCAGGTTTGCCATGTTCTTAGACTGGAGTGCTTGATTCGGCGTACTTACTGTCTGCGAAGGTGTTCAAAATGGCTGCCGCCATGCCGCTTCGCGATTTGGACGATTTTTGTTTTTGTACTCCTTGCAGTAGCGATCCCACAAACAGCGTTCCGCCTCCCACAAATCAATAAATATAGGTCTTGTTCTTCGCACGAGTGAAATATCGCCGTCTGCCATAGTTGTTTGAATCGGTGACTATCTTCTTATCTCCAACGCAGAAGAGGGTAAAAATTTTGACCAATCAGAGAAAAGGTTCGCCTTGGTTTGCTCAGACACGTTGAGCGAACCTTTTCCGACAGCGAACTATGGTTTGCCGAGGTTCGTGAACTACTTCGAACTAGGTTCGCCGTATCTTTAGATCGTCCAATTAAGAACCAACCTGGTTCGTTCGAGATCGTGAACTCTAGTTCGTCAGAGTTCGCGAACTAAAGTTCGTTTAATTAAGAACATGCTTTAGGCTATCTTAGTTACTTTGTCATTTGGTCCCATTAGGCTATCTTAGTTATTTTGTCATTTGGTCCCATTAGGTTATCTTAGTTCCTTTGTCATGTCAGTTGGTCCCATTAGGTTATCTTATTTACTTCGCCATTTGGTCCTATTAAGCTATCTTAGTTACTTTGTTATTTGGTTGTAATTATGTTAGTTACTTTGTCATTTGATCGTAGTAGGTAATCTTATTTACTTCGTCATTTGGTCCTATTTGGCTATCTTGGTTACTTTGCCATTTGGTCCTATTTGGCTATCTTGGTTACTTGGCCATTTGGTCCTATTTGGCTATCTTGGTTACTTTGCCATTTGGTGGTAGCAGGTTATCTCAGTTTGAAAGTTTGACAACAGATGTTTTCTTTTCTCCGCAAAATCCTACCTGCGTCATTCGGCAATCGGTCTTCCAATATTCCATCGTAAGGTGATTCATTTTGATTTGACGGAGCATGCGCAGCACTTAGTTCCGGGTCACGGTGACCTGGTCTTGGGATGACGTCAAGCATTTCTGCGTGAGGCTGTTGTTGGCGACGTCTTTGACATTTCCCTGTAGACGTGTGAAATACACATACATTAACCCCTTGTGATGCAGCCACCGGTACTGTGTAAGTTTACACGCTGGACAGTCACATGTTTGGTCTGGATCAAGTCGCGGTGACTGCATGCCGCACAAGAGCCTTAACTCATTTACTGCGACCCGCATCAATAGCTGCGGAAGTGTGGCATATGTTTGCCGGTATTTCTTGCATGCATGTATACATTTGAGGCCTCGGACTGAAAACCTTGATTACCGTATGTCTAGGGGCTTGAATTATAGAAATACGGCTAGAAATAATAACATATACTAACCTTTCCTCACACACACGATGTTCACAACGACAGCCACAACAACAACAGCGACATTCGCCACCACTAGTATGATAATTGCCATGGGAACACAGTTCTGTGTCTCGGTCTCCTCGTTCAGACCTGCAAGAAATAAAAACCCAAGCAAAACACACAGTTTAAGCCAGTTACGTAAATAAACAGAAAACGACAGTAAACTGCTAGACATATATAACTCTATGAGCCACCGGGGACTCATGAAGATCTACGCCTCTCGCTGACCTTACTTTGTGTTCATGTTGAAAGGACGGATTGTGTTCGTGGACTCTGTGTCTCCTGCCGACCTTACTTTGTGTTCATGTTCACAGGACGGGTTGTGTTCGTGGGCTCTGTGTCTCCTGCCGACCTTACTTTGTGTTCATGTTCTCAGGACGGGTTGTGTTCGTGGGCTCTGTGTCTCCTGCCGACCTTACTTTGTGTTCATGTTCAAAGGACGGATTGTGTTCGTGGGCTCTGTCACCTGCCGACCTTACTTTGTGTTCATGTTCTCAGGACGGATTGTGTTCGTGGGTTCTGTGTCGCCTGCCGACCTTACTTTGTGTTCATGTTCACAGGACGGATTGTGTTCGTGGGCTCTGTGTCTCCTGCCGACCTTACTTTGTGTTCATGTTCACAGGACGGGTTGTGTTCGTGGGCTCTGTGTCTCCTGCCGACCTTACTTTGTGTTCATGTTCAAAGGACGGATTGTGTTCGTGGGCTCTGTGTCTCCTGCCGACCTTACTTTGTGTTCATGTTCACAGGACGGGTTGTGTTCGTGGGCTCTGTGTCGCCTGCCGACCTTACTTTGTGTTCATGTTCACAGGACGGATTGTTTTCGTGGGCTCTGTGTCTCCTGCCGACCTTACTTTGTGTTCATGTTCTCAGGACGGATTGTGTTCGTGGGCTCTGTGTCTCCTGCCGACCTTACTTTGTGTTCATGTTCAAAGGACGGATTGTGTTCGTGGGCTCTGTGTCTCCTGCCGACCTTACTTTGTGTTCATGTTCACAGGACGGATTGTGTTCGTATACTCTGTGTCTCTTGCAGATGGAAAGACCTGGGATGAGGCCCGCACAACGGGTTTTTGGCACTACACCCGGATGGTATACTATGGTGAAGTCCAGTTTCGGTTCCCATTTTGAATTCAGTAAAACTTCTGGACACCATATTTCTTACATATAAATCTCAGAACAGGAAAGTCATTCTAAATAAGGTATGGTAATTAACCACTTCAAGTTCAAGAGGCAGATATCCTCATGAACCCGACAGAGAGTCGCGGGGGCCCATGAAGATCTATGCCCCATTTATAACCGTCTGAAAACATCGAAGCCTGACCGCCAATTATCGCATTGGCTTGAGGAACACGGATACAAATGGGGCATAGATCTTCATGGGCCCCCGCGACTGTCGGCAGTTGTAGTATAGGGGCCAAATGTAAATTAGCGAGATGTTGCAGGTAGGATTCTATAAAAGTGCAACTGAGAAATTCTGATAGGTCTTACATTAAAGGCACGCGCAGAAAATAAGGAGACAATGCATCTTCAATTTATGCTGGATTTCTTGTTATTCACTGTAACAACATGCTGCCTGCAGCCAGATACTGACACCTCAAGCAGAGAACGACACACACACGGAGCAAGAGTAAGAGTGGGTAAACTCAACAGACACAGTTGTTTGCAGTCTTTGTGCCATGCGTATGTTTGGCGGCACGTTGTACCTTTGCTATGATACACACCTTTCGCAAACCGCTAACTGAAAAACTACCCGTGCAATTGTGGGAAATTTTTATAGGACGGTGAAGAAATTTCAAAATAAAGGAAAAATAAAGAGCATCTACTGAATTTCAAAATCTCAATTTTATCCAACAGTCTTAATACAGCTCCTAAAATGAGATAGCTGTGTGTAAACGAGTTAAAGTTGATAATAATAATAATAATAATAATAATAATAATAATAATAATAATAACAATAACAATGATAATAATACGGATATTTATTACACCGCCTAGCCTGAGACTCTATAGTTCTAGGTGATTGACAATCAAACTATATTGACAGAAAAACAAACAAATGTACAACGCAATATCCGCCTGTTTTGGGTCGCATGATGGCCCTTGACCTTTACACCTCCAGAGTATTTGGGGTGGAACAGCTTATACCTGGTGGCGTCAAACCATGGTTTACAAGGCATGAGCTGGTCCATCCCGATCAAGAGGACAGTGTGAGTGTGTGATATGTCTAATCTCCCCTAGTTCATTCTCTCACCGGCCCAGTGAACAGCAGCTGAATCCACAAGGAGGATGAACACAATCTGCCCCAGGACCGAAACAAATGTTGAAGTTGCCCTCCGAAAGACAGTATTACAATTCTAGAGACAGATCGAGCATGACAGTATAAGGGTGGTGCCAGAATAGCTTTAGTTATCTCATTCTACCCCAGACACACCACAGCAAGATAAGGATCGACCATCATAGTTTAAGGGTGATGCCAGAATAGCTTGGCGCCTATGGGCGCCAAGCTATTCTGGCATCGCCCTTGAACTATCATGGTCGATCTGTGTCCTGCACTGCAATGCAGTCTTCAGAGGACAGCGGCAAGATTTAAGGATTTCGGTGTTGAGGTACAATGAGTTAAGGAAATTACTTGGCACGCATGTTCAGATGGTGAGGAGATGTTCAGATGGTGAGGAGATGTTCAGATGGTGAGGAGATGTTCAGATGGTGAGGAGATGTTCAGATGGTGAGGAGATGTTCAGATGGTGAGGAGATGTTCAGATGGGCGCCGCATTAACCAGTAAGAAAAGGTGTTCGGGCCGACATCGGCCGCAATGGGGAGGCGCACGGCTGTGTGTGTTTCTATGCAAGGCTCTGCGCGGGCCCACTACAGCTATAAAACGTCTGCCCGAGGGTCTTTGCTTGCTAGGTAAGGTCAGACTGTAATATCGTGTTTATATACATCGGCTACTGGTGAGAGTTCGAAATATCTGAGGCGGTTAAACATCGGAGCGAAAGAGAAAGAAGGGAATCGCCGGGTCGTGAGTTCGAATCCCCGTTTCGGCCTCGGTAGCTGGACTCGCAAGCCAGGGAAAAAAAGACGGGCTTGTTCAATAGCATATCAGTTGAAAGGTCCTGGTAAATCAAAGTGACACAGTTGCAGTGCGCCTGAACTGGTCAGTTTTCAGTTCATAATCCACAGGCAATAGATTTCCCTGTCCACCATAACCCGCCCGTAAGGGCCGTCTACTATCACTTCGATGCTGTGGACGTCAAAGCCCGAACTAACCAAGCAACCAATCGGCTACTGAGCTCAAAATGAAGGACTATTAAATGAAGCCTCACACTGAAAATGGGGGGGGGGGGGGGGGGGGGGGCTCCTTTGACGACATCATATACATCGGCTACTACGCTCAGGGTGAAGGACTACTGAAAGAAGCCTCACACTAAATATACACTAAACATGGGTGGTCTCCTTTGACGAGTGGTCGTATCCCCTACTGACTGCAGTTGTACTCCCCAGACAGATCCTCTAGGGGAGTGCGCCACAAGTACACTTCTATTCGAATGAGATGCTTAGCATCTCATTTGAATACAAGTGTACACGTGGGGTACTCCCCGAGTGGTTCTGTCTGGGGAGTACTCGCGCCAACAGTACGGGATCAGACAGACGGTCGTCTGTACAGACTCGCAAGATTTCAGTCCGCATGCACTTCCGTCAGACGGTACGACAGCAATGTACAGCTCAAGGCAGGAAGGCAAAAGCTGAGCATTAACCCATATCATACTGAGGCTAAAATCTTCAAATGTGTACACTGCCATATGCAAGCTACATTATAGTACTTACAGATAAGGATATAGACCAAAGGCTTTAGTTCAAAGGTGGTGCCAGAATAGCTTGGCGCCTAGAGGCGCCAAGCTATTCTGGCACTACCCTTGAACTATTTTAGTCAAACTTATTTCACACACTGGTGTATTCCGAATGATAAGGGTTAATGTAATGCTAGCTGACGACTCACTCGCTGTAGAAGAAGGCAAAGTGGTCTCGGTTGTCGTAGTGATGGTAGCCGTGGTGACTAGACAGATGCAGAATGTTCCATAAACATGAATATTTAACACACAAATCTTATTAAATGTCATGTGAAACAACATACAGACAAATCGCATTCTTGTTCAAACATCCATCCCTGAGACACTACAGCAGAATGTGGCGACTATAATAGTTTAAGGGTATAGTGCCATATCAATAGTAGTAGTACTATTTTTCCCAAGTGGGCAAGCTTATATGGCACTATGCTTGAACTAGCATAGTCAGTCCCAGAGAAAACAGGAAAATAAAATAAATAAAAATAAGGCCGTGAACGAAAGCCAGACGTATATAAAGGGCATGAAATGTGTTTTTCACATTGTTATAAGACTGAACAGTCAGGTGTATATCTGTCAGCTGTAAACCCCTCACACAGACGTGGGGGCTCACATTGACCTGTCTCTTGCCAGCCTGATGTATGTCTATGTTCCTCGTGCGGTCAGGTCATCTGGTGATCAGTGTGGAATGGTTCCCAACACATTGTTGTAGTCAGCTGGCAGCCTGATGTATGTCTATGTGCCTCGTGCGGTCAGGTCATCTGGCGATCAGTGTGGAATGGTTTCCAACACATTGTTGTAGTCAGCTGGCAGCCTGATGTATGTCTATGTTCCTCGTGCGGTCAGGTCATCTGGCGATCAGTGTGGAATGGTTCCCAACACATTGTTGTAGTCAGCTGGCAGCCTGATGTATGTCTATGTTCCTCGTGTGGTCAGGTCATCTGGTGATCAGTGTGAAATGGTTCCCAACACATTGTTGTAGTCAGCTGGCAGCCTGATGTATGTCTATGTTCCTCGTGTGGTCAGGTCATCTGGCGATCAGTGTGAAATGGTTCCCAACACATTGTTGTAATCAGCTGGCAGCCTGATGTATGTCTATGTTCCTCGTGTGGTCAGGTCATCTGGTGATCAGTGTGGAATGGTTCCCAACACATTGTTGTAGTCAGCTGGCAGCCTGATGTATGTCTATGTTCCTCGTGCGGTCAGGTCATCTGGCGATCAGTGTGGAATGGTTCCCAACACATTGTTGTAGTCAGCTGGCAGCCTGATGTATGTCTATGTTCCTCGTGTGGTCAGGTCATCTGGCGATCAGTGTGGAATGGTTCCCAACACATTGTTGTAATCAGCTGGCAGCCTGATGTATGTCTATGTTCCTCGTGTGGTCAGGTCATCTGGCGATCAGTGTGGAATGGTTCCCAACACATTGTTGTAATCAGCTGGCAGCCTGATGTATGTCTATGTTCCTCGTGTGGTCAGGTCATCTGGCGATCAGTGTGGAATGGTTCCCAACACATTGTTGTAATCAGCTGGCAGCCTGATGTATGTCTATGTTCCTCGTGTGGTCAGGTCATCTGGCGATCAGTGTGGAATGGTTCCCAACACATTACTGTAATCAGCTGGCAGCCTGATGTATGTCTATGTTCCTCGTGTGGTCAGGTCATCTGGCGATCAGTGTGGAATGGTTCCCAACACATTACTGTAATCAGCTGGCAGCCTGATGTATGTCTATGTTCCTCGTGTGGTCAGGTCATCTGGCGATCAGTGTGGAATGGTTCCCAACACATTGTTGTAATCAGCTGGCAGCCTGATGTATGTCTATGTTCCTCGTGTGGTCAGGTCATCTGGCGATCAGTGTGGAATGGTTCCCAACACATTGTTGTAATCAGCTGGCAGCCTGATGTATGTCTATGTTCCTCGTGTGGTCAGGTCATCTGGCGATCAGTGTGGAATGGTTCCCAACACATTGTTGTAATCAGCTGGCAGCCTGATGTATGTCTATGTTCCTCGTGTGGTCAGGTCATCTGGCGATCAGTGTGGAATGGTTCCCAACACATTACTGTAATCAGCTGGCAGCCTGATGTATGTCTATGTTCCTCGTGTGGTCAGGTCATCTGGCGATCAGTGTGGAATGGTTCCCAACACATTGTTGTAATCAGCTGGCAGCCTGATGTATGTCTATGTTCCTCGTGTGGTCAGGTCATCTGGCGATCAGTGTGGAATGGTTCCCAACACATTGTTGTAATCAGCTGGCAGCCTGATGTATGTCTATGTTCCTCGTGTGGTCAGGTCATCTGGCGATCAGTGTGGAATGGTTTCCAACACATTACTGTAATCAGCTGGCAGCCTGATGTATATCTATGTTCCTCGTGTGGTCAGGTCATCTGGCGATCAGTGTGGAATGGTTCCCAACACATTATTGTAATCAGCTGGCAGCCTGATGTATGTCTATGTTCCTCGTGTGGTCAGGTCATCTGGCGATCAGTGTGGAATGGTTCCCAACACATTACTGTAATCAGCTGGCAGCCTGATGTATGTCTATGTTCCTCGTGTGGTCAGGTCATCTGGCGATCAGTGTGGAATGGTTCCCAACACATTACTGTAATCAGCTGGCAGCCTGATGTATGTCTATGTTCCTCGTGTGGTCAGGTCATCTGGCGATCAGTGTGGAATGGTTCCCAACACATTACTGTAATCAGCTGGCAGCCTGATGTATGTCTATGTTCCTCGTGTGGTCAGGTCATCTGGCGATCAGTGTGGAATGGTTCCCAACACATTGTTGTAATCAGCTGGCAGCCTGATGTATGTCTATGTTCCTCGTGTGGTCAGGTCATCTGGCGATCAGTGTGGAATGGTTCCCAACACATTACTGTAATCAGCTGGCAGCCTGATGTATGTCTATGTTCCTCGTGTGGTCAGGTCATCTGGCGATCAGTGTGGAATGGTTCCCAACACATTGTTGTAATCAGCTGGCAGCCTGATGTATGTCTATGTTCCTCGTGTGGTCAGGTCATCTGGCGATCAGTGTGGAATGGTTCCCAACACATTACTGTAATCAGCTGGCAGCCTGATGTATGTCTATGTTCCTCGTGTGGTCAGGTCATCTGGCGATCAGTGTGGAATGGTTCCCAACACATTACTGTAATCAGCTGGCAGCCTGATGTATGTCTATGTTCCTCGTGTGGTCAGGTCATCTGGCGATCAGTGTGGAATGGTTCCCAACACATTACTGTAATCAGCTGGCAGCCTGATGTATGTCTATGTTCCTCGTGTGGTCAGGTCATCTGGCGATCAGTGTGGAATGGTTCCCAACACATTGTTGTAATCAGCTGGCAGCCTGATGTATGTCTATGTTCCTCGTGTGGTCAGGTCATCTGGCGATCAGTGTGGAATGGTTCCCAACACATTACTGTAATCAGCTGGCAGCCTGATGTATGTCTATGTTCCTCGTGTGGTCAGGTCATCTGGCGATCAGTGTGGAATGGTTCCCAACACATTACTGTAATCAGCTGGCAGCCTGATGTATGTCTATGTTCCTCGTGTGGTCAGGTCATCTGGCGATCAGTGTGGAATGGTTCCCAACACATTGTTGTAATCAGCTGGCAGCCTGATGTATGTCTATGTTCCTCGTGTGGTCAGGTCATCTGGCGATCAGTGTGGAATGGTTCCCAACACATTACTGTAATCAGCTGGCAGCCTGATGTATGTCTATGTTCCTCGTGTGGTCAGGTCATCTGGCGATCAGTGTGGAATGGTTCCCAACACATTGTTGTAGTCAGCTGGCAGCCTGATGTATGTCTATGTTCCTCGTGTGGTCAGGTCATCTGGCGATCAGTGTGGAATGGTTCCCAACACATTGTTGTAGTCAGCTGGCAGCCTGATGTATGTGTATGTTCCTCGTGTGGTCAGGTCATCTGGCGATCAGTGTGGAATGGTTCCCAACACATTGTTGTAGTCAGCTGGCAGCCTGATGTATGTGTATGTTCCTCGTGTGGTCAGGTCATCTGGCGATCAGTGTGGAATGGTTCCCAACACATTGTTGTAGTCAGCTGGCAGCCTGATGTATGTGTATGTTCCTCGTGTGGTCAGGTCATCTGGCGATCAGTGTGGAATGGTTCCCAACACATTACTGTAATCAGCTGGCAGCCTGATGTATGTGTATGTTCCTCGTGTGGTCAGGTCATCTGGCGATCAGTGTGGAATGGTTCCCAACACATTGTTGTAGTCAGCTGGCAGCCTGATGTATGTCTATGTTCCTCGTGTGGTCAGGTCATCTGGCGATCAGTGTGGAATGGTTCCCAACACATTACTGTAATCAGCTGGCAGCGAAGGGGTTACAGGATTTATTTAAACATTAACCCCTTTTGTGACTTTTCTCGGCATCGAGGGGGTTAACGCCTGTTGAAACTGCGTGATTATTGTGTGTGGGTGACGGCGATGGTGGGCTGCAAATGAAGGATTAAATAATTCAACACTAAAGAATATAATTATCGACTCACGTTCAATCACCGTCAGGTCAAACTCCACTTCTCCTGTTCCCGCGTCATTGGTCAGCGTCAGTTTCCATGTGCCCGCATCTTCTCTCCTCACACTGTCCAGCCGGACACTCACTGTCAGGTCAGGACGGGAGCCAGTCACGGTCAATGAACTGTGAACAAAATAACAGCACTCAGATTCTATTTTCTTACAACCTGACTTCCTGTGAGTCAAGAGTCAAGATATATTTTGTCCAAAAAGGAATATTCTTGTTATTGTTAAAATGTTCCTCCCACTCAAGCAAGTGTGAACTTGTGTGCACCCGGGTGTTTGTGGGTGAATTAGGTTGGGGAATATAAGAAGCCGAAGCAGAGGTCGCGTTGACGTACTTTATTTGCGGTTTATCAAATAAGCAGAAAAACAGCACGGATATCCCAGTAGAGATGAAGGCTCAGAGTGATCGCGACTATACGGTCAGTGAGGCGACTAGGTAGGACAAAGACATCCCGCGCTGGCACTGCCCGGTTTAAATACTCTCCGGGCGAACCGCAAAGGAAGCAACACGGCGCGGACCGGAAAACGGTTCCAGACAGACCGAAAAATGGGTAAATCTGTGCTTCCTAGGTACTACAAAAAGAGCCATTGCTGTACGAGTGTATTGATGTTGTGCTTCCAGTCATGACCAACATTGTCAACGAGTCCCTGAGGTCTGGTATTTTTCCGTCGGATTTCAAGTCCGCCATTGTTAAACCTTTGCTAAAAAAGCCCTCTCTAGACCCTAACAATCTACAGAATTACCGCCCTGTCTCAAACCTCCCTTTTCTCTCTAAGATCGTTGAGAAGGTTGTGTTGTCGCAACTTCTCGACCATCTGAACCTGAATCATCTTCTTAGTCCCAATCAGTCTGCTTACCGTGCAGGTCATTCCACTGAAACTGCGCTTGCAAAAATTCTTAATGACCTCCTCGAAGCTCTTGATGATGGCAAAGTATCTGTTCTCGCACTGTTAGACCTATCTGCTGCCTTTGATACGATTGACCATGACATTTTGCTACAACGTCTCTATTCTGTGTATGGCATTCATGAAACTGCTTTATCGTGGTTTAGATCATATCTGACGGACAGAACTCAGTGCATAGTTGCTAATGATAATCTATCCAGCCCATCCACCGTGCGCTTCGGCGTCCCACAAGGTTCAGTTCTTGGACCAGTCCTCTTTACCCTGTATGTTCAGCCACTGGCCAGTGTCTTTAACCGTTTCTCTATATCACATCATGCATTTGCAGATGATACTCAACTCCATGACTCATGTTCACCTGATCAGATTATGGACACAATCGAGATCCTTCAGGAGTGCGTCTTGGATACTAAGATCCACATGACTTCAAACAAATTACAGTTGAATGACGGAAAAACTGAGGCCATGATAATTGCTTTCCCGAGGTTGACGAAGACGCTGACACTCCCCCAGTCATTACAAATCTGTGGTGCCACTGTCCCCTTCTCCCCCCATGTAAAAAATCTGGGTGTCACACTTGATAGTAGCCTGTCCATGCGCCTTCATGTGAACAACGTTTGCAGATCCGCCTATACTGAACTGCGACGTATTGCTTCAGTCCGCCACTATCTGACACCTGAAGCAACTAAAGTACTTGTCTGCGCTTTTGTTTTGTCTAAATTAGACTATTGCAATGCTCTTTTGGCTGGCTGTTCCCAGTGTCTGATTGGCAAACTCCAGAAAATTCAAAACTCAGCTGCCAGGTTGATTCTTAGAGTCCCTAGATCAGATCATATCACACCCCATCTGTCTGCCCTACACTGGTTACCTGCTACAGCTAGGATTCAGTACAAAATTTCATGCATGACTCACAGTTGTATTACCTGTTCCTGCCCACACTACCTTGCCTCTCTTCTCCAGCTGTATACGCCCTTCAGACAGAATTTGCGCTCTGCTGCCGACTCTCGAGTTTTACGTATCCCTCTTGTCAAAACAAAGTCGTTTGGTGAGAGGTCATTCAGATACCAGAGCCCAGTTGTTTGGAATGATCTCCCACGCGAACTGAGATACGTGGATTCGAGAGAGGCATTCAAGCGTGCCCTAAAGACCCATATGTTTTCTGTCAGCTACAAATGACTTTGTCACACACCTGTCATGTTAAAGTCATCTCTATCTATTTATAGAAGTAGTGTGTGTGTGGGTGTGTGTGTGAATGCCAGTATGAGTCCATGAGCGTAGCACTTTTGAATGGTGACTTTATAGTGTTTTGTACTTTTTGTAAATTCCATTTTTGTAATTAGTTATTTTTTGTACATTAGTTTTTGTTAAGCGCCTAGAGCTCTAATCTGAGGTTAGGCGCTATACAAGTACTCATTATTATTATTATTATTATTATAACTCAATAATTACTTATCACAAAGGTTTCGGGTTTGAAGTATAGGACAGAAAATGTGAATAACCAAAAACTACCGTATAAACTATATTTTAGAGGGAAGTCAGTCCTAGGAATTTATTATTAAACTTTAAAGTGGGCTAGGAGAGCTCACTGAAATTTGTAAAAGTAAGAAAATCGCTAATTGAACTATGGTGGTCATAAAATCACTAAACGCAAAACTTATGATTGGAAGGGAAATTTCATGAGGAAACTGATTTGAGTTACAGATTCGCGATCGGTAAAGCCGTTAAAATGTTATAGAGGCTAGAACAGGGACTAACTAGCACAACCTTCAAAGTACTACAAAATTTACTAGCTGACTGACTCTACAAGGCTGGGTTGCGGCCCCTGGCTAAGCGTGGGTAGCGCAAAGGCTAAGAGACTCGGGTGGCCAGAGGGTAAAGGAATAAAAAAAAAAAACACATCATAGCGTCTCAGCTGGAGGGACCGCGTCAGCCGGTTACATTTCCCCCCCGCTGAAACCCTACCAGCGTCCTCGCTGTAACAAAATTTTAGGAACTACTCAGGCCTCGAGCAGAACCACACCACTAACATGATACAACATGTTACAACATTACCACCTAAACCCTCTTGCTAACCTATTTGGAAAGCATGGTCACCAAAGTGAAAACATTCCAAGCACAGCTTGCGTAGCAAAATGACAAAACAGAAAATGGTAATTAAAACATCATCTTGAGTCAAAATGTACCCTGCTTAGGAATAAAATATAAAAGAACCCACTTATACAGCTACTAGGCATGCAAAACACCAGAAACATTGCTTCGCAAAAGTCAGTCAAACTGGCAGAACAGTTCACTCATGAGATTGTATTGTTCATGAGACACAAAGCACAAACGTGCAAAAAAAAACACCCACAAAAACACCTACAAAAAAAAAAAAAAATTCAGTACAACAGCAATCTCTGAGTAGTCCATGGCACAGTTCAGGTTAAAATTCTGACGCCGGTGTCACTCATTGCAAATTCTAAAGTCTTGGAAGCAACTCAAAAAACAAAGCTTCCACTCGAATACACATGGCTTTCAATCTGCTCTGCAGTCTGACAGAACGTCTAGGTGGGACCGATGATGTGCCGGTCTCGGGTTCCGTTGACGGTTCTGATCTCGCAGCCAGAGCCGCAGTAGGTGGTACCGCTGTCACAACCAGAGCCGACGTGACAGGCACCGGGACCATGGAAACGCCAGGGGCGTCATTAATAACCTGAGGGACTGCAGCTTCTACTTCTGCCAGGACGGGAGCAGCAACGGGATCACGCATCTCTGGGACTGGAGCTGGAATAGGAACCGGGGCGACAGGGTTGGCACCATCAGTAGTTATTAGAAGAGGCAGAGCCCAGTCCTGTTCAGCCTCGTTCACCGGTGCTTGGACCGGTCTTTGAGTTTGGGCTTCCGGTTGATCAGGTTCCTCGGCCGGTTGTTCAGCCAGGTCGTCAAGAAGGTGGTCAGTCCGCAGCAGATCACGACGGTTGACAACCCTCTCAGCACCTCCATCAAGAGGTCTCACACGGTAGACCTGGCCTTCTGGGCCGATTCGCTCGGTGACCACATACACGCCCTGCTGCCATCTGTCCTAAAACTTGTTGAGTACCGGAACACGGTTGGGCAGCAGGACGCAGTCACCGATCTGCAAAACGTGGTCAGCGGCTCTTTGGTCAGTCTGTACGGTTCGCTTGGCTGCGGCATCAGTCAGGTGCTGGTGCTTCTCGTGGGCACGGTGAAGGTGGTCGCGATGGCGACGAATCCATTCCTGAGGCCCAGCCGCATATGTTGGCGTAGGCAGACAGAGGAGATTGTCGACAGGCAGGCAAGGCTCTTGCCCAAAGAGCAAGAAGTATGGTGTGAACCCAGTTGAGGCATGCGGGGTGCAGTTGTACGCATGCACCAGCGCAGAGATGTGGCGCGGCCAATGCGCCTTCTCAACCGGATCCAACTTCCGAAGAAGATCATGCATCGAGCGGTTAAATCTCTCGCATTGTCCATTTCCTTCCGGGTGGTAGGGCGTCGTCCTGGACTATTTAACACCGTATAGGTCGCAAAGGAGGCTGATCAGGTTAGATTCAAAGTTTCTGCCCTGGTCACTATGGATCCGCTCGGGGACACCGTAGCGCTGGAACCATTCACGAACAAGTACGTCTGCTACTGTTGCTGCCTCTTGCTTCCGCGTTGGGATCGCCTGCGTGAACTTGGAGAAGACATCTGTGATGACCAGTACGTCTCGCTTGCCACCATCGGAGGTTTCCAGCTGCGTGAAATCCATTGGAACGACCTCGAGGGGACGGGTTGCGAGCAGGTGTGCAGAGGGCAGGGACAGATTTTGTTGAGTGTTGGTCCTGCAGCGTTCACACCGGCTGATATACCCCTTGATGTCTTTGTACATCCCAGGCCAGTAGACCCGTGTCCTTATCAGGTTGTACGCTCATGGCCTTGATGTCCCATGTTGTCGTGTAGGGCTACCAGGACATCAGGTCGCAGGCAACTTGGTAGGACGAGCTGCAGGCAGGAATCTCGTCGAGGGTCGGTGACACTCCGATGTAGAAGGCCATCCTTCATCTGCAGCCGCCGATGTTGGTGAATGAGCGCACGAGCCGGTCTACCGGAAGATGAGGGCTTGCTCGGCCAGGCTGCCAGGAATGGGCCAATGACGGAGTCGTCCTCCTGGTAGCGCCGCATTTGGGTGTTGCCAATCCGCGGAAAGACGTCAGTATCAGTCTGGGTGTCTGGGGAAGGAACCTTGGGGTCAGGGTAAGAGGAGGAGTCAACTGGGTTGTCACAAGCAGAAATGTCAACTGGTTCACCCACAGCCATGCGCTCACACATGGCTATCTCTGCTGGCACACTGGTCAGGACTGGGGGTGGCACTTCCGTCTCCACTTCTTTTGCAGGTAGGCGGGATAGCGAGTCTGCTCGATTCTCTCGTCCAGGCCGATACTCAACACTAAAGTTGAACTGGGCCAACTGTGCTGCCCACCGCTGCTCCAATGCACCAAGCTTTGCTGTCTTGAGGTGAACCAATAGATTGTTGTCCGTGAGAACCTTGAATTTTGCCCCAAGCAAGTAGTGCCTGAACTTGTCTGTGATAGCCCACTTGATGGCAAGGAGCTCAAGCTTGGAACTCTGGCAGTGGTAACTCTTCTCAGTGGGACGCAGGCGACGGCTGGCATATGCAATGACTCGTAGTTGTTTGCCTTGCTTTTGAGAGAGGATCGCACCCAAACCATCATGGCTGGCATCAGTTTCCAAAATAAAAGGCTCATTGAAGTCTGCGTAGCCCAGGACAGGAGCAGATGTCAGAGCCTCTTTCAGTGCTTTGAAGGCGTCGTGGTGTGGTTGGCCCCAAACTCGAGTGATGTTGCCCCCTTTCTTTTTGGACTTGCAGCTCTCAGTCACTAGGTCATGAAGAGGGCGCCAAGCTATTCTGGCTTCACCCTTGAACTATCATGGTTAATCTTTATCTTGCTGTGGTGTGTCTGGGGTAGAATGAGTTAACACAGATTAACACAATCGGCGGCCGCTGACACCATTCATATCCACGTTCCATGGACGGATGGGGCTGTGTGGCTTACAGTCCGCTGACAACGGGTAAATATGTATACTGAGGTGCAAAAGAAATGCGACATTGTTTCAGTGTTTCCGACGATTCCAAAAACGTCGCATTTCTTTTCCTTCTCAATATATCTACACATATAGGAGAGAGAGAGAGGGGGGGGGGGGGGGGAGGGAGGAGAGAGGAGAGAGAGAGAGAGAGAGAGAGAGAGAGAGAGAGAGAGAGAGAGAGAGAGAGAGAGAGAGAGAGAGAGAGGCAACAAAATTTGATTTGACAAAAGTTGAGGCATTGAGATCGAAAACACTAAAAGATTATGGCTTATCTTGTTTGGCCCACCACGAAGGTGATTAAGAAGGTGGGACACCGAATCTGAACATCTGAACAAATGGTGACACCTGCTGGATTCCAACCCGCGACCTTACGGACGAGAGTCGAACTGTAGCACCTGAGCCACCCAGCTCCCAAGAGAGACAGAGACTGGGAGAGAGATGGTGGCCATGGAAGCACAGTGACATTAGGCACTGCTCATGTATATATTCTGAAACACTCCCTACCTAACTTAATGAACAATTCATTCATTCATTCATTCATTCATTCATTCGTTCGTTCTTTGGTTGGTTCGTTCGTTCGTTTGTTCGTTCGTTCGTTCGTTTGTTCGTTCGTTCGTTCGTTTGTTCGTTTGTTCGTTCGTTTGTTCGTTCGTTCGTTCGTTCATTCATTCATTGATTTATTCATTAAGAATGGCGGATGTACCTTTCACAGTCTTCATTCCTGGCAGATGACATCATTGCTAAGTTCACAGCCTCCAGTCTGCAGGATTGCATGTTTGGTGTGTACGAGTGAACCGAGAACCGGAGCTCCGCGCTGCTACCCTCCTCAAATCTGAACTCTGTCAATGCCGTCAAAGTAGGCCGACCTGCACATGACAGAACGTGAACACCGACCTATACAGATGGATCACTTGTTGTACTGGCGCTTACAGCCCGATGTATACCGGCGTGTACGGTGAAACGCTATAATCTCCCATACACGGTATACGCTGGACTGTAATCCACTTAGCACACGCATTACAGCAGGAGATGGATCGACCATGCTTATTTAAGGGTAGTGCCACGTGAGCTTGGCGCCATCAGGCGCCAAGCTCACCTGGCACTACCCTTGAATTATCATGGTCGATCCGTCTTCTGCAGCTGGTACATAGGCGTTAGGTGACACCTCCGAAATTTGGAAAATATAGCTTGGAGTTAAATGGGTTAATAGTATTGACTGTGCACATGTTTGTGTCTGACAGTCTATGAAAACGTGGCGGTGTCTTTAAAGATATAAGGATGAATTCGAGTTTGATCATTAACAACCCCCTAAACACCCCCCCCCCCCCCGCCCCCCCCCCCCCCAAAAAAAAAAAAAAAAAAAAAAAAAAAATTTCCAAGCATTACTTTAAATAACAATGCATGCGAAAACAATGTGTACAGAGAGAGAGAGAGAGAGAGAGAGAGAGAGAGAGAGAGAGAGAGAGAGAGAGAGAGAGAGAGAAAGAGAGAAAGAGAGAAAGAGACTGAAAAAGGGAGAGAGAGAGAGAGAGAGAGAGAGAGAGAGAGAGAGACTCACACTTTACAAGGAAAGTTTTGTTGACGCTACTGTCCGTTTAACAGAACGAAAGTCAGTGGAAACCTAAGGCAAAGTTCAGTTTCAAATGACTGGAGTACAGGCATCTTCTGACTGGGTGTGATCTTACCCCAGTAGCAAAACGTCTTCGGGCTCACGACAGCCGCAGTGTGCCCGCGCACAGCCGTGCGCGGGCACACTGCGGCCGTCGGGTGGGCCCCGTGACCTCTGCATATTGGGTACTGACTGAATGATGAGACGAATTACCAATGAGACAATTCACTTCTCATTTTATTGACTGTTACGACAAGGAAGATAAATAATCATATTCACATACGCACACCAGTGTGGACCACATTCCGATCTGAGTGTGCGTGTGTGTGTGGTGTGTGTGTGTGTGTGTGTGTGTGTGTGTGTGTGTGTGTGTGTGTGTGTGTGTGTTCTGAAATCAGACTTTTTTTTTGTTTCGGAACGTGTGATCATGGCCGCAATTTAGTTTCATCGCTGTCGGATCACAACGAGCATCGCCCCAAATGCAGGAGGCATAGATCATTGTGAGTCCAGACAGTTGTGGGGCTAATGAGAATCTATATCTCTTGACGGCAGAAGTTTGTCCCATTTGGGGGAATCTCGTGAGGGTCTGTTGCTCGTGCAGCTAACACAATACAAATTCAGTATAAAATAAAATAAACCAATAAATAAATAACAAGCCAGCGTTGCACTGTTCCCTGTCACAGGCCTTCATCAGAGGGAGGAACGGGGCGGTTTCACTTGACTACAGTCAAATTTTATTGGATTCTCCTCTTTCCTTAGCAAGCATGTACAATTAAAAAATTGTTCCGGATTCTTCAAGTTAGTATTTATATTCTCACTCAAATGAATGCGTCACTGAGGGATGATTGACAGAATTCTCTCGCTGTTCTCCATTGCATTGTGTTTGAAAGATCTTCAGTTAGTTCAACAGGACGACATTAATTTACACAAAAGAAGAAGTTAGTTTTTTTGGTGTTAGTTGTGGCACAAAGAGACTCTAAGATCAGTTCATTAAACTCTTCACTGCTCACTGCCCAATTGATGTTGATAACAAAAATCCAGTTCAAATGTTGTCGATGCTTCTGTAACCGGACTGCTCTGGTTAGCTAGCTTCTTACTAGCCTGGCTGGCTTGTGTATTAGATGGTCAGACTCTGCGGACTGCCCATCCAACGTACAAGTCCAGTTCAGTACCAGTCTAGTTCAGTTTTAGCTACCTTTTAAGTCCGTTCCCTTTTTAGGTTTAGGGAAGGGGCTGGAGATTGCTGTGGAGTGTAATCTTCAAGTCTTTTACACTGGTCTCGCATGCGCACTCACAAAATATGTGTGTCTGCCTCGCGTTGTGTTCAAAATACCAAATCGCGCAATGGACCTACCACAGTATCCAGCGAAACCCTAGTTGATATGATCGTAGTAGTGACTGTGCGCTGCGTTGCCATGTGTGCCACACTAAACTGGTATAAGCTAAGAACGTTAACAAACTCTCAGCATGTTCTCAGTCTCACACACACACACGTACACACACACTCTTGCGCTGCCATCATCACACACTGAAACGTGTACAAACATCAGTACTGACTCGCATCCGTTCTCGCATTCATCATCAATCTCTGACTCTCAGTGATGAGATTTCTATAAGTGCTGTAGGTTTATTTACAGTACATACATTTCATTATCAGTCATGATCTGAGACATATCAAAAGCCATTCATTGTAGCATAAAACAAACACAATAATACAGACGCTCATAAGACACCTGAAATCGTAACTATGCTTACCTACTCATTAGACCCTATGAACCCAAAACTATGCTAGCCTACACACTAGACATAACAACCAACACAAGTAAAAACCAAATTCTAATACCCAGTCCTATAGGTCAAAAACTCACTTAACTAAGTACTTAAATTACCTACTTAATTAATCATAAATGTCCTTTGCGGGACAAAGGCGAATCCGTTTCGGGATTGTTGGGTAGTCCTTTCCGGGACTAGAGAAGATAACACTCGTCCGTTTCTGGACGAAGCACTAAGATACACTTAAACTGAGTCCTTTACGGGACTATCTAAACCATGCGGTCTGTCCGTTGCTGGACAGTATTCCTTTACAGGAATTCTGCTTAACTATGCGTCCATTGCTAGACAGTATTCCTTCACAGGAATTCTAATTAACTAAGTCATGCAGTATGTCCGTTGCTGGACAGTATTCCTTTACAGGAATTCTAACTTACTAATGTTCTTTGCAGAACAGAGTCTTCCCTTGCGGGAAAGCCTTACTACTATTTAATGTTCTTCGCAGAACAGAGTCTTCCCTTGCGGGAAAGCCTACCCGCCCTCGCTAGGCACCGCTATTTATACCCACACCCCTAGGGGTGTGATCGGCGTGCCTTTCGCCGATTGGCTGAAGTATTACTCGCTCTGGCACCAGCAGCATCGCTAACTGTACTGGGCCTGCGGGCGTGCTGGGGGAAATTGGTACTACTGTACTAGAACACTGAGCTAAATTATNCTTCCCTGATACACAACTCTTAATCAAAACTATCCCCACCCGAGTCTGCCGTGGGGCATGTTTCTGCCTACCCTTAGTCCATTCACGTGTACATTTATTTTCCTTTTTTACACATCTCCCTACTGTCTACACTGCCTGTAGTCCTTGATACTGGATGTGTGTTGCTAAATGGTCTGCTGCACCTATGAGATGACAAGTTATGTGTTTTGCCGTTCTTTTCCCTGTACATATTTTGTAATTCTTATGATTTTGTCTACTTTTTATTTGTAAACTAGGGTACGATAAATTAGCATGAAGGTACAGCGTCTCTAGCAAGTCTTGGGTTTATTCACCATATTGGACCGGCAGACACACATCCCATATTCTATTGTTTCTTTTTCTCAGAGGCACCTCCTGAGAAATAATTGTTGTCTGGACGTTAAGAAGTGTACAACCAACCAGACATAGTCAAAACTGACCACTTTAAAAAAAAAAAAGCTGTTTAGCTCTTTCCGTGTTGCAAATTGTACTTCAGGCCTAACTTGTGAAGTGTGAATGTTGTATAATGACAGACGCCTTTAGTCCTTTGTACACAGCAGAGTTCCCCTGATGTCCTACCATAATGCTAGACACAAGGCCTAACTTGTGAAGTGTGAATGTCCTATAATGACAGACGCCTCTAGTCCTTTGTACACAGCAGAGTTCCACTGATGTCCTACCATAATGCTAGACACAAGGCCTAACTTGTGAAGTGTGAATGGCGTATAATGACAGACGCCTCTAATCCTTTGTACACAGCAGAGTTCCACTGATGTCCTACCATAATGCTAGACACAAGGCCTAACTTGTGAAGTGTGGATGTCGTATAATGACAGACGCCTCTAATCCATTGTACACAGCAGAGTTCCACTGATGTCCTACCATAATGCTAGACACAAGGCCTAACTTGTGAAGTGTGGATGTCGTATAATGACAGACGCCTCTAGTCCTTTGTACACAGCAGAGTTCCACTGATGTCCTACCATAATGCTAGACACAAGGCCTAACTTGTGAAGTGTGAATGTCCTATAATGACAGACGCCTCTAGTCCTTTGTACACAGCAGAGTTCCACTGATGTCCTACCATAATGCTAGACACAAGGCCTAACTTGTGAAGTGTGAATGTCCTATAATGACAGACGCCTCTAGTCCTTTGTACACAGCAGAGTTCCACTGATGCGCACAGGGCAGTAGAAAACCTCCGCTACGTGTGCCTACTCATATGAATTGTGACAGGAAGGCTTGAAAAGTCTTAGCTGATGCCAGACAGCATTGAGAACCCTTTGTATCGGCCCGCCGTGAGATGGCCTTAGTCGCCTGCTTGGTGTTAACCCAAAATAATTAACTAACCTTTGTTTCGGCAAATTTTAGCAATTAATGTACGCCCTGTAGCAGATCACTTTAACACAGTCAGCCCCGTCGCTCTACAGAAGGACAGGCGCCAAGCTAATCTGGCACTGCCCTTGAATTATCATGGTCGATCCATCTCCTGCAACTGGTGCATAGTCATTAGATATTAGATGACGCCTCCCAAATTTGGGAAATACGGGCGTCGAGCTGAATGAGTTAAATTGACATTATAATCATAACCTAATCAAAATACTTACATTGTGCCGTGGCTCCTTCAATGTGGAAAACAGCGAACAAGAAAAAGCAAAACCATTTCAACCGGCCGTCGCCCATTTTAATCCAGTTGTTAAGCAGCTCTGATCACTAATAACCGCACATCATCTGTGGCAATGTAATGAAGCAACTCGTTATTTGTGACTGTATAGTGAATGGCACTCGCCCTCGTCCAGGCTCCTCCGTCCGCAAGATTCACTTAAACCATTGAGATCGCAGGGTCTCATGTAACTCTATAGCGCTTGTTAACCAAGATCCGCCCCACGCTTCAAACTGATGGTGTTTATTCTTTTTGTTAACTGTACTCATTGACTAAGTACCCATGTGAGTGCTGCATATATTATAATTGCTCATTTCCGTGCAGGAAGAAAAAGCTGCACGATCCGGATTCGAAACTGACATGTGTAATTAGTTGCAGCAAATCTGATTGAAGATTTACAAGACCTAAACTACGATACAGTGTATGTACTGATTTGATTGATGCTTACTTACTTACTTACGCCTGTCACCCCTACCCGGGTATAGGCCGTCGACGAGAGACCTCCAGCAACTCCTGTCCTGTGCTTCTCCTTCGATTCTACTCCAGGTGGTTCCCAGTCTCTTGATGTCTGCTTGGAGGTCTCGACGCCAGGAGTTTCTCGGCCTACCTCTTTTCCTCTTTCCCTGGGGGTTCCATGACAATGCCTGCCTAGTGATACTGGAAGCTGGCTTTCTCAGACTGTGACCGATCCATCCCCATCTTCTTCGCCCAATTTCATTCTCTGCTGTTATCTGCTCTGTTCTCTCCCAGAGTCTGACGTTGCTGATCTTCTCTGGCCAGTGGATTTTCAAAATTCTTCTAAGGCAACTGTTCATGAAGGTCTGTACTCTGTTGACTGTGGTTTTTGTCAATCTCCATGTCTCTGCTCCATATAGGAGAACTGCTTTTACATTGGAGTTGAAAATCCGGACTTTGGTGTGTTGTGACAGCTCTCTGGAACTCCACACTTTTTTCAACTGGAGAAAGGCTGCTCTGGCTTTACCGATTCGTGCTCTGACATCTGCATCAGTGCCGCCTTTTTTTGTCTATGATGCTCCCGAGATAGGTGAAGGACTCCACCTCCTCCAACGGGGTGCCAGCAAGCAAGACTGGTTCTTCCCTGGTTGCGTTCAGCCTCATTGTCTTTGTTTTCTGTTTGTGAATGGTGAGGCCCACTTGGGACGAGATGTCAGCAAGCCTCGTTGTCTTGTCCTGCATTTGTTGATGAGTGTGGGACAGTAATGCCAAGTCGTCTGCAAAATCGAGGTCGTCAAGCTGTGTCCACAGTGTCCACTGTATTCCACTTCGTCTGTGCTCTGTGGTCATCTTCATGACCCAGTCTATGGCCAGTAGGAAGAGGAACGGAGACAGCAGACACCCCTGCCTGACACCAGTTCTGACCTGGAGCTCCCTGGTGAACTGCCCTTCGTGGATCACGCGACATGTCATGCCATCATAGCTGCTCTTGATCAGGCGGACGAGCTTTGTGGGTACACCGTAGTGTCGTAGGAGTTTCCACAGAGTCTCTCGGTCCACGCTGTCAAATGCTTTCTCATAATCCACAAAGTTGACGTACAGCGGGGAGCTCCACTCCAGAGACTGTTCCACGATGATGCGGAGAGTGGCGATCTGGTCTGTACATGATCGGTTCTTCCTGAATCCTGCTTGCTGGTCTCTCAGCTGGGGGTCAACGGAGCTCTTCATTCTCTCTAGGATGATCCTGTTGAAGACCTTTCCTGGTACTGACAGCAAGGTGATTCCTCTGTAGTTGGAACACTTGCTGAGGTCGCCTTTCTTGGGAAGCTTGATTAGGTACCCCTCCTTCCAGTCAGCTGGCATCACCTCCTCTTCCCAGATCTTTCCAAACAGTGGGTACAACATCTCAACTGTTGTCTCTAGGTCTGCTTTCAGAGTCTCTGCTGGGATGCCATCTGGCCCTGCTGCTTTGCCATTCTTCAAAAATGCCACTGCTTTTCTGATCTCTTCCCGGCTGGGTCTGTCACAGCTGATGGGTAGGTCGGTCTCTGCCGGCTGGATGTCGGGGGGGGGGGGTGGCGGGTGGGCTAGGTCTGTTCAGTAACTCTTCAAAATACTCGGCCCATCTGTCGAGTTGGTCTGCTCTGTCAGCAATAGGCTTGCATTCTTTGTCTTTTACTGGTCTTTCTGTATGGCCATACTTACCCGACAATCTTCTGGTAATGTCGTAGAGCTGTTTCATGTTGCCGCTGCCTGCTGCCTTTTCTGCCTCTGCTGCCAGGCTGTCTGTGTAGGCCCTCTTGTCTGCCCTGATACTCCTCTTCACCTCGCGGTTGGCTTCCGAGTATTCCCCCTTTGGCTGCTCTCGTGCGACTGTTGTTGACCGCTGCTTTCTTCTGCTTCCTCGCTTCTATCTTCTTCAAGGTCTGTGCCGACAGCCAGTCCTTGTGGTGGTGTTTCCTGAACCCTACAGTGTCTTTGCAGGTTGAGTTCAGCGCCTCTCTAACTGCCTTCCACTGCTGCTCTGTGGTGACCGCCTCCTCTTCATTTACTAGCTCCTGTAGCGCTTGAAACCGGTTGGACAGCACCAGTTTGAACTCTTCTCTAACTCCAGTTTCTCTCAGGAGGCCTACATTATAGCGCTGTCTTCTTGTTGTCTCTGTGCGGCTTTTCTTTAGCTTGAGCTTCATTCTTAAGGTAAGCAGATGGTGGTCTGAGGCGACATCTGCTCCCCTCCTCACTCGAACATCTTGAAGGGATCTTCTAAATTTCTTGCTAATGCAGATATGGTCTATTTGGTTCTCTGTTGTATGGTCAGGTGAGACCCAAGTTGCTTTGTGTATTCTTCTGTGTGGGAAGATGCTGCCTCCAATGACAAGTCGGTTTAGAGCACAAAAGTCTACAAACCTCTCCCCGTTCTCACTCATCTCCGAGCCTAGTCCCTGTCTCCCCATCACCTCTTCGTATCCGGTGTTGTCCTCCCCTATTTTGGCATTAAAATCGCCCATGACGATGGTGATGTCTCGCTCCGCACATTTGTCCACGGCACTCTGGAGTCGGTCGTAGAACTCTTGTTTCTCTTCCTCGTCACTGTCATTGGTGGGCGCATAACACTGGATGACGTTCAGCTTGAGCTTTTTCTTGGTTCTAAAGGCTGCTGTTATAATTCTTGGCCCAAGAGGTTCCCAGCCCATCAGCGCTCTCTGTGCCACTGGTGACAGCATAAGTGCTACTCCTTCTGTATGGGGGGCATTCTCCTCTTCATGACCTGAATACAGAACCATCTCCCCACTTAACAGCCTTTTCTGGCCAGACTGCGTCCATCTGGCTTCACTGATGCCTAGCAGGGAAAGGTTGTACTTTTGCATTTCCGCTGCTATCTGGGCGGCCTTGCCGCTCTGGTACATGGTCTTGACGTCCCATGTGCCCATGGTTGTATCCCTGGATAGAGAGAGGCGGCTCGGTCCTGTGGCTTCCGAAGACTTCCGGCTTTCACCACAGGACGTCATAAGTCTTCTAGTAGAAGAACCTTCCTCCTCCAGGAAAGGAATTACTGTTAGTCTTTTCGTCGGCGTTTTTGTAGCTATTTCCTTTTTTGCAGGGTGGGGAAGCTACCCCCACGCCCAACCCCCTTACTAGGAGGACCAGGGGTTTTCTGTCGGGGTCACCTTCCCTTAGACCATGTTGGTTCACGGCACCTTATTTCATTCGGTGCACCCCTCTCACGAGGGACCCCCTATCCACCACCCAGGGGACGCGCCTCAACGCCGTATGGTCCCAGCGCGAAGATTTGATTGATGCACATGTCGTCAAAAAACTAGTGCTTGTTGTCACCTGGGCCCGTGTATCTCATGATGTTTAACTCCTTCATTACGGAGGAGAAGTGAACACGATTCAGCTGCAAGAGATATAGATCCTCACGATCCTCATGATGATCTATGCCTCTTGCTGAGACCAGTTTGTATCCATGTTTCTGGGACTGTTGTGGCTTTTGGTCGTTGAATGAACAACGATTTCAGAAACAAAAGTGTACGTACAGTGGCAGGGAAGGGGTTAAAGGGGCCTGCTTTAGGCAATGAAATGTTAATAGTTCGCAATATCTTCTTTTTAAATGTGCGTATAGTATAACCTACAATAACACCGGACACAAAGGGTTAACTTGAATTGCAAAGTTTGAATGTTGTAAACAAAATACGGTTTATGTCCTCTCATTTTTTTTTGACGTAGAGAGTTCCCACGTTGCCCACAAGCAGCAGTAGAAAATCTCTTTAACGTGTACCTGCTCACGTGGATGGTTAATGGAAGGTAACAAGTCTCAGTTGCTGCAAGATAACATGGATACCCCGTTGTGTGGGCGAAGTTTAACAATCACAGCCACACGGAACAGATCACTTTAATTTGCTGACATGAAACGTGTGTTTACATTCATTGTGAGGGTCCAAAATCCGTATGTGTGACTGTATCTTGCTTAACGTCCCGACAGCATGAAAAACGTTCTTAAGGCGTGCCAAAATAAAGCGCCTTTATTACCTTTGCTACGGTCCTATTTTATTAACTCATTCAGCCCCGACTATAATAAGATACGGATCAACCATGATAGTCCAAGGGTGTTGCCAGGATAGCTTAACGCCTATGGTCGCCAAGCTGTTTCGGCACCACTCTTGAACTATCATGGTTGATCTTTCTCCTTAATGGTAAGGCAGTCCTCAGAGGAAAACTCCAAAATGTGGGTATTTCCTCCCTGGGACACAACGGGTTAAACATTTTCATGTGTACGATTCTTGTACTCGTGTGACTGAACAAAAAAAAAACCCTTTGGAAAAGGAACAAAGGCCTTTAAAAAAAAGTACAATAACAGGTGCAGTTTTTCCTCACTTCTAGTGTCTATCAGTATTTATTTATTTATTTATTTATTTATTTATTTATTTATTTATTTTGGGCAGTGGGCAAGTCCTTAGGACTTGTTCGGGGAGTTAGGCGTTCCCGCCCACCAAAGTCTCGGGCAGATGGGGCTCGTGAGCCTTGGCTAGCAGCCTATCTAAGAGAAGGAAAACTCTGAATCAAAACCTCCGTGGTCATATGACATGGAAAATGCTTTAGGAGTAAACCACGTGGAAAAATCCGGAGTCGGAGCCCTTAAGTCAGTCTGTCGTTGTATTCAACCTCGTTCTGGCAGCTCCTTCGACGGCGCCGGTGCCAAACTGTAATGGCTCTGCGTTCCTTTGGATCCATCAGCGTCGTGGAGAGGGGGGACGTGCTGCATGGGCAACAGCCTGTCCTCCATATCACACCGCCCAGGCTTGCGTCCGAAAAGCGCTCACCTTACAACTACAACCTGGAGAGGACACTCCCGCTTTGCCTTTGTCGTAGACACAACACGGGAAGCAGCAGACACCGGTTATAAGCCGTAGCTCAATTGGCGTAGAGCCCGGCGCCAGGGGTTGCTCCCGACGGTGGGAGAGATTCTCGGATCTCATTGAACATCTACCGCCCGCCTCAAGCTAGGCAGCCCCCAGCCAGTAAGGTGCTGTCCCGCCGCGGTCTGCTTTCTTCATTGGGTGCATGGAGATTAGGAACCATCCGAACAGCAGATCGCAACAACAGTAGAGAAAGAAACAGACCAGCTCTAAAACTGGGAAGTTGGAATGTTCGATCAATGTTGATGGACTTTCAGAAACCTTGACGATATCAACGATGCCAGGAAAACCGGTGTCGTCAACGACGAACTCAAGAGACTCAGTGTAGACATAGCCGCCCTTCAGGAGACTCGGCTAGCGGATGCTGGCACACTAAAGGAGATTGGCAGGGAAGAGTTCTGACGAGCGGAGAGAATTACGGAGTAGGCTTTGCAGTGAGGAACTACATGCTGAGTATGGCTGAACCAGGCAGTAAGGGCTCAGAGCGACTCCTCACTCTTCGCCTCAACACCACCGAGGGCCTAGTTGTCCTTATCAGCGCGTACGCACCGACACTGCTCGCCACGCCAACGCCAAAGATGAGTTCTACGAGAACATAGCAACTATCATCAGGAGCGTCCCAAGCAAGGAACAGATAGTTATCCTTGGCGACTTCAATGCCAGAGTTGGAGCAGACCACCACTGCTGGCCTTCCTGCCTCGGCCAGTTTGGTGTGGTCAAGATGAACGAGAATGGGCAGCGGCTGCTTGAGATGTGCACCTACCACGGCCTGTGCATCACCAACTCCTACTTTAAAACCAAGACTCAGCACAAGGTCTCCTGGAGACACCCGCGCTTCAAGCACTGGCACCAACTGGATCTGGTCCTGGTGAGGCGCGCCAAATTGAAGAACGTTCTCTACACACGCTCCTATCATAGCGCGGACTGCGACACAAACCATTCTTTGGTGTGTTGCAAGATCAGGCTGCAACCAAGAAGTTCCATAGCACCACGCAGCTAGGGAAACCTCGCATTGATGTCAACAAAATGTTGCAGCCCGACCTCGTGGAGCAGTTTGCAGAGGCCTTCCAGAAGAAACTTGAAACCTCACAGCCCGGTGTCCCTGACTCTGCCACATAGAAGTGGGAAACCATGCAGGACACTATGCACCGCACAGCACTGGCCACCTCTGGGAAGAGGACCTCGAAGACACAAGACTGGTAGGAGGCCAAGTCGACCGAAATGTCCCCCATCATCGTAGCCGAGCAAACTGTCAATGCTGAGTACAAACGGTCGCCCAGCAAAAAGAACCGTAGGTTCTCTATGCTGTCAGGCGTTGCGCAACGAGTACTGGACGGAGCTCAGGCAGAACGTCCATTTTGCAGCCTTTACAGGTAACAACAGAAAAATGTACGACGGCATTAAAAAGGCATTAGGACCAATCCAAAACAAGACGGCCTCCCTCAAATCCTCCACCGGGGAAGTTATTACGGACAACGGCCAGCAGCTGGAGAGATGGATGGAACACTATTCTGACCTCTACTCCAGACTCCACCATCGAGTGTCTGCCTGTAATAGATGAGCTAGATGCAGTGCCAACAATAGAAGAGCTCTGCAAATCCATTGACAGCTTGGCTGGCATCGATGGGATCCCCCGGATTTGATCAAGAACTGCAAGGCCACCCTCCTTCTCTCCCTGCACGAGGTCCTACTCCAGTGCTGGCAGGAAGGAGAGGTACCACAAGACATGAGGGATGCCAAGATCACCACCCTCTACAAGAACAAGGGCGAGAGAAGCGACTGTAACGACTACAGAGGCATCCCCCTTCTCAGTATTGTCGGAAAAGTCTTTGACCGGGTCATCTTGATCTGTTTGCAGAAGCTGGCAGAACGTGTCTATCTCGAGTCACAGTGTAGCTTCCGAGCTGAGCGGTCAACGGTAGACATGGTCTTCTCCCTCCGTCAACTCTAGGAGAGGTGCAGGGAACAATATATGCCTCTATATGTCGCTTTTATTGACCTCACCAAAACCTTCGACCTGGTCAGTAGAAACGGTCTGTTCAAGATCCTCTCAAAGGTTGGATGCCCGCCCAAACTGCAGAGTATGATAGAGTCCTTCCACACCAACATGAAGGGGACAGTGCAGTTCAACGGCAGCACATCCGAACCTTTTGACGTATGCAGCGGAGTCCAACAAGGCTGCGTCCAGGTCCCTACACTCTTTGGGATCTTCTTCGCTGTCCTGCTCAAGCAGGCCTTTGGTAACGCAACAGAAGGAATCTGCGTGCAAACCAGATCAGATGGCAGACATTTCAAACCTTGCCCGCCTCAAAGCCAAAACAAGGATACGCGAAGCCCTCAGCAGGGACATGCTGTTCGTTGACGATGCGGCAGTTTCGACCCATACCCAGCAGGAACTGCAGTCACTGACGGACCGATTCTCCCAGGCTTGCAAGGACGTCGGATTGACTATCAGTCTAAAGAAGACGAACGTCCTGGGACAGGACACAGAGACACCGCCATTCCTCACCATTGACAACTACGAGCTCGACGTCGTCCACCAGAGAGATCGACAAGAGGATCGGGAAGGCTGCTGCAACTCTTGCACGCCTCACAACTCGAGTGTGGACAAATCCTAAGCTGACTGTGAAAACAAAGATGGCTGTGTACAACGCCTGCGTCATCAGCACACTGCTATACGGCAGTGAGCGATGGACCAAATGAGCTAGACAGGAGAGAAGACTCCACACCTCCCACCTGAGAAGCATCCGCCGTATCCTGGGCATATCTTGGCAAGATAGAGTGACCAGCACTAAAGTCCTGTCACGCGCTTTTTTTTTCTTCTGGTGAAGTGTGAAATGCAAGACTTTTCTGGTATTACCTACCCTGGGGCCAGTTGCATGAGCGAGCTTAGTCCTGCATCAGCCACTAAGCAAGGTGCGCCGCTATAGCGGCGCACCTTCCTTAATGGCTGGTGCAGGACTAAGCTCGCTCATGCAACTGGCCCATGGAGAGTTTCCCAGTGAGGGGACCGACAGTAACAGACTCAGAAGAAGGAAGAACATTGTCCAGCCCACTCCGCCAGCAAGAGGCAGCCAGCAGGGGCTCATGACAAGCCATGTCTCTTGCTGGCAGATATCAGTGTCATTTATACTTGTGGTCCGTCATCCGGGTTGGGACTAGCAACTTTTAGCGTTTTGTAATTTGTGAACAGAGAGATGTCCTACTTACAAGTCGCAGGAAATGGACTAACCATGATAGTTCAGAGGTATTGCCTGCTCAACCTGACGCCTGTCAACAAACAGGATGTCCTCGACGGTCAAACTAAACACGTGTTGGGCTTTACATTGGCGTGGTGATGGTGTTCTGCCTGTTGTTTTTTTAAACTTCTTTTTATTTCATAAACGATAGTTCTTTAAATGGCCCCAATGTGTGTGTGCGTATGTGTTTGTGTGTGTGTGTGTGTGTGTGTGTCTGTATGTATATGTATGTGTGTGTATGTGTGTGTGTGTGGGGGGGGGGGAGGGGACATGTCTCTGTAAACCATATACAGTGCACGTACAGGAAAACATCAGTTTGAAGCAACAACAAAAAAACTATTACAATATTAATATTAATATAAGTAATTTATTCCATTACCAGTGGTACACGACACACATAGATTCAACACAGGAAAGCGAGGAAGTTTTATATTGAAAAGTACTTCACACACACACACACACACACACACACACACACACACACACAGGGAGACGCAACCATCAGAGTGGGTTACCTAGCATTTCATGTGAAAATGGGTTCCCATATTTCTATTTATTCTAGGGCTCTGGAATTGATGCGAATGTTTAGGACTCACATTATAACTAAGCTCTATAACTTAAAATAAAATAGACATTTTCTAGAAACAGAGCCACTAGATGCCGAAAAAATGGGTTTCTGCCAATAAAGTGGGTGGGTGTCTCTCTCACACAAATTACAGTCAAAATGGGTGTCTTCACAACAGTAGGCGTCTGTAATAAGGTCAAGTTCATGGAATACTTCTTTTTCACATTAATTTTTTTTCCCAACTTAAATGTGTATGTGTGCTTTAACATTCTTTACATAGTATGGTGCAAAATTCAATAAACACTGGCCCGAAACCTTTCGATTATGATTTTTACAGAGGAAATCGTTTAAACATTGCTGCGTTTTGTCCTTTTGAAGCAAAACAGTTTATCATGGCATTGATGTGAGAATCAACATAATGTATTCTGGAAATTAAAGGACTTTTTTTGTGCGTTTTGGGGTACTCTGGAGTTTCAGACAAACAGCAACAGAGCATTTTGAATATCAACCCTTATCATTCGAAATACACCAGTGTGTGCAACTAGTGTAACTGAAATAGTCCAAGGGTTAGTGCCAGAATAGCTTGGTGCCTCTAGGCGCCAAGCTATTGTGGCACCACCCTTGAACTAAAGCCATTGGTCTATGTCCTCATCTGTAAGTACTGTAATGTAGCTTGCATAGAATTATGGCAGTGAACAGATTTGAAGCTATTTAGCCTCAGTATGACTATGATGCGGGTCAAAAAGTGTGGAAAAATATCAAAGATAGAAAAAGACCCAGACGAAGAAACGAACACTTAACTTATTCTACCCCAGCAAAATTTAAGATCCACCACGATAGTTCAAGGGTGATGCCAGAATAGCTTGGCGCCTATGGGCACCAAGCTATTCTAGCATCACCCTTGAACTATCGTGGTGGATCTGTGTCCTGCACTGCAACGCAGTCTTCTGAAGACGACTTCAACATTTGGGCTTAACTTATTCTACCCCAGACACACCACAGCAAAATAAAGATCCACCATGATAGTTCAAGGGTGATGCCAGAATAGCTTGGTGCCTATGGGCGCCAAGCTATTCTGGCATCACCCTTGAACCATCATGGTGGATCCGTGTCCTGCACTGCAACGCAGTCTTCTCAAGACGACTTCAACATTGGGCTCAACTTATTCTACCCCAGACACACCACAGCAAAATAAAGATCCACCATGATAGTTCAAGGGTGATGCCAGAATAGCTTGGCGCCTATGGGCGCCAAGCTATTCTGGCATCACCCTTGAACTATCATGGTGGATCTGTGTCCTGCACTGCAACGCAGTCTTCTGAAGACGACGTCAACATTTGGGGATTCCGATCTTGGGGTAGAACGAGTTAAAATGACAGAACAGAACACTGACATTAATTAACTAACTGACAACATAAGAAATCACTTGAAACTTCAGCCTTTATTTAACGTCTTTCGTCTCCAACAAACAACCAGCCATTCTTTCATTTGCAAAATGGTATGGCAGTACAACCAACCATTCTTCAGAGCATGGAATTACTCGTACTAAAAAAAGAGGAAAACCCCTTTTCACTAGGGGGGTCCGGGGGCATGCCCCCCCGGAAAATTTTTTGAAAATTTACATTAAAATTTGTGCAATCTGGTTCATTTTAGAGAGAAACTGAGCAGTTTAACTACCTAAAAATCTTGCTTTTTTTTCTTATTTTTGGGGTGCACTTTTTATTTTTTGTGTCAAAGGTTTAAAAGTTATACTAAAACAAAGTATTCAACAGAATATTTATATCCAAATGCTTATTCAAAATACATCTGAATGTCTTTCCATTTTTTTTTTAATTTGAGTTTAATTATATAATATATATACTTTCTTTAATAATCTCTGCTTAATCAGCTGTAAGTATGGATTCCTTTTATCTCTTATTTAATACTATGTACCATGGTCACTGAGCTGGAGAAAGGTTATATAGATTTTTCAACATAATTTCATCAAACTTTACTGGGAAAAAATACATTGTAATAAATTTATTCACCATCATGAGTAATATTTCCAATGGCACTGCTTTTAGCTTTCTTGTGTTTCGCTGTAGACACGTGAGCATCAAGTGCTACGCGGCCGCGTAGTTAATATCAACTCTGCGCAGTTCGCGGCAATACGCCTGCCCACAGGCCGCTAACTTGCGAATACACTGAGCGCGGAGCTCGTCGTTTACGCTTTTCTCGAGCCAAGTCCATCTCCAAATATTCTTGGCTCCAGAATCGTCTGACGTCTATTCTGTCTCCGCGTTTAAGTATTTTCTCTTCGCCGTATTTTGACCAGACTACGACTCCACTGAAGACCGGAAGTGACCTGTGCGAGCTAAAGCTAACGCCTCGCTCAATTTTCAATACGCGATTTGGGGATATCCGCCACATAAAGATCACGAAACACGGTATTGGAATAGTGACTTTACGATTTTGTTTTCGGCGGAAATTCGGCGGAATGGCAGCTTCATTTAAGCGGAAATCCGCCAAAAAGAGGAAAATTCCATGCTCTGATTCTTTCATTTGCAGAGTTTTTAAAATGGCATGCAGTATATTACAAAATGATCCCCCCCCCCCCCCAATAACACTCTTGTAATCAATTTTTACATTGTCAATGGTTTTCTTATCTTATTATATTGTCTTTTGTCCCCAGCCGGCTGTTTCGTTTTGCAAATCCAAAGGTTATACAGTATACAAAATGTGACCCTTTCTCACGAAACCAGTCTTAACTCGCAGCGAGCCAATCAGCACTACACGCAATAATATGTGGTGGGGGGGGGGGGGGGGGGTCAATCTGGGGCATTTTCACTTTTTTGGAGAAATGTATTCTACATACACCAAAGTATCGTATGGTTAAAATCTTTATCATGAAAAATGCCATTAAATAGGTAAAAAATGATTTTAAAAGTCTGCCCTTGGCCCCAATTATGCTGCACACAGAAACTTCACAGGCTGTTTTCTCAAAATGGCCGCCGGAGGCTTTAACAACTTTAAACACTTAAGAACAGCTTTTACAATTTTTGCACTACAGCATACAGTCATATATCACAGTAATCAGCAAACACTGTAGTTTTCATAAATGCATATATGTCAAAACATCCAAAATGCGAGTTCTTAAGACTGATTTTGTGAGAGAGAGGGTCACAAATGATCCAGGCGTCCATCAGATATAAAAAAAAAAAAAAAAAAAAAAAAAAGCAGGCTATACATGCTGAAACCACTCCAATAATAACACTGATGTAATAAATCTGTATGAAATCGAAAATGCTGCGAGTGGCGGCTCAATTCATTTCTTTTGTAACTTTTTCAGTCTGTTGCGGACGTAATCCTTAATGTTTGTCCAGCGCCTATGTCTAAGTGCAGGTTCCAGCGCCATTGCATACTGTATCTCGGCCTTTCCAGGAAGTTTGTTCATGACGAGGTGTGTCTTGAAACGAGTTTGAACAGCTTTCACTTCAGCTTCCCCCCATGGTTTTCTTGTAAATCTAGCTTTCTTTCGAACAGGAGCTGACGCAGTACTGTCATCATCAAAACTATCTAGATTGTCATCAGGCTCTGGACGTCTTTTCTCCGTCATGCTCATCGATTCCTGTGTTGCTGACTTGCTACTTGCTTCATTCACAGGTGCTGTTCCCCCCGAGACCTCTCTGCCAGTTTCTGATGCGTCTTCATTGTCAAAGTCAATCTCTTCATCATCGCCCAGCTCAGCTCTAATGCAACTCTCAAAATCTGTCATCCCATTGTTAACTGACAGAAGAATCTTTGCCACTTTTGCCTTTTGAAGGACGTCTTGAGGTTGGCGGTAGATATGGCGATGTATCCGAATATCATGGCCAAGGAAATCTGCCAGCTGATCCTGGTCTAACTCCGAGATGGCCATTGACTGAGCCAAAGTTGCAACCTGTTTCCGCAACTGAGTAAATGTGAACATGGCTGGGTATGACACCCCTGCTTCTAGGGCATGGGCCTTCAGAACATCATGGCCTCTGTAAGGCCTCTGACCAGAAGGTGTGGCAAAGATGTACTGGGAATCAGCGAGAGCTGGCACCGATTGCCTCATTTGAAGGATTCTGTCCACAGTTGTCATCATCTTCTTCGTCAGCAAAACGGGAACACTCCTATTAAACTTGCCTCTGATTTCCACTCGCTGAAAATGATTCACCATTTTCTTCTCAACCTCTGTGAGACCTTTCAAGATATCTTGATTGGTGATCGATCCAATCTTAGCATTCTGGAAGTCTGACACCTTCATTCTCTGAACTTCTCCCCCTCGTTTTCGGTTGAAAAGTGATACAGCACAAAGAGTTGCTTTAACCACTGTCGGATAATCTTCCGAAACCATCCTTGTCTCAAGAAGCTGTTGGACCTTCCTCACATCTTCACATGATGGGATCAGTTTGGGTTTGTTCATGGTCATTTTCCCGACCGACTGGGCTGCTGTAGCGGACACACAATCATACCAGTCCCCGTTGAAGACAGAGTCAAACCGCTGCGCCTCAGAGAGCTCCTGTCGCCACCTGTCGTCTGAACCCTGTCCAAGCTGTTTGGATGCCTGTGACTGTTTGATCTGTGAACACTTTTTCAAAGCATGGCCTATGCGCATTGCGAGATTGCCTTTTTTGAACTGATGTGTGTCCTCATCAAAATCTGCTAGCTCTTTTACAGCCAGGACAACATGATCAAAGCTAGCTGAATTGATCACAGCATTTAAACTTGCGATTTTCATTTCTGACCTCACTCTGATAATCTTCAACAGTCTCCCTAACTCCCGCATCCTGGAGCTGATTTGTCCAGCCGTGTGTTCTTCAATGTCCCTGCGGTCAAATAATCTCTTTCCATACTCAAGAAGCAAGGGGTCAGTTCTGATGAGACGGCTTATCTCATCATCTCTCTGGGTAGCCAAGACCTTGTGGTAGAAGGAAAATTCAACGTCTAAGGGTATTGGAAGCATGAGCCGACCACGGCGAGCGGCGTCCCCTCGCCGAGTGATCTGAAACCCTCCTGGCTTCTGACAGCAACGTTTTGAGTGTACAGAGATCAGCTTTTTTTGATAGAGCCCTTTGCAATGGCTACAGGCGAGAAGGTCGTCTACCTTACTAGTTTTGGTGCGATACTTAGGAATCAAACATCCGGATTTGTTTTCAAGAACAGCAACGTTATGCATGTGATCACCCTCATCTTGTAGTCTGATCCATGCTCGACGTCTCTGCTTGGTCCCTTTTTTCATCGACAAAATTTTAGCAACGTCAGCCTCATCTGCATGGACATCTTGTAAGTGCGTGCTCATTTTCAAGATAAGCTTGCCACACAATTTGCATGCATGTTTCTTGTCCCATTTGTACTTTCCTTTCCCTCTCTGCGACACGTGCACACCCGTTTCTTCTGTAAGTGCTCTTTCCCCACTCTTTCCAGCATCATGTTCCTCCTGCCTATCCACATTCTCATTGCCACCCCCTAACGCACACTGCACCTTGCTGGTACTAGCGTCACCAACACCTGGCCACCCCAAACCTGCCACTTTGATGAAATCTAACATAGTCGATACAATACTGTCTATGTCCGAGATCCCAGCAATTGATGCTGACACACCCTCTGAATCCGGTGAGCTCGAGCCAGGAACAAACTCCTCGTCATCGCTGCCCTCGTATTGCGATGCGCTGGCACTGCTCTCAGTCTCGGGTCCATCCCAGGCGCCATTTGCCAACTGGAGAAAGAAAGAAAGAAAGATTAAAACCAAAGCTGCCTTAGAAACAGAAACAGCCCAATTTTGGTTTAAAGGGGCCTTGCACAAGAATAAAAAGAGTAATCCCGTGTATGACCGATTTACATATGTGTGACCTCGGTGACGAGGGCTGGCTTCTGCAGCAGTCAAAATCCACGTTTTCTGAAAATGCAAGCAGTTTTCACACATTTGTCAACCCTGCGTGACCCTTTGAGAGAGGTCACTCAAATTGGCATGTTTAAAAAGGTCTTGCCACAAAGTATCCTTGGGCCAAGCTTGAAGAATGTGGCTTGAATAGTCTCCGAGAAAATGCCACCGTTAACTCATTCTACCCCCAGACACACCACAGCAGGATAACAGGGGTGGGATTCTAGTAAGAAAGAAAACGCGGAAAATCAAACGACATTGGTGGGGGGTGGGTGGGTGGGGGGGGGGTGGGGGGGTGGTTTCATGTCCTTCATTTTCAGCGGCCGAAAAATCAAACGACAGGGGGGGGGGGGGGGGGGGGGGGATAGGCACGCGTGTCCACCGTTCGCCAAAGTATCCAAAAACCGACAGGGGGAGCGAGACCAAACACACCCGAAAATGGACTTTGTTATGACACTCCTGATCTGCAGTATAAAAATGGAATGTGCGTACCAGTTTATGTTCAGATGCACACTAAACGGCACTCTGTCTTGGACAATATCCTTTTTCACCGCCATTTTCCACTGCGACCTAAAGCTACTGGAAGTGTCGGGCGATAGTGAACCAAACTACATACAAATCCAACCCATTTGAGATTTTTTTGCCATTTAAGAAGATTTTTTTTTTTCTGGTCTTTTTTGTTGTTATTAGACGCGGAAAATAAATATGCTTCAGCGGAATTGTGAAAGAATTTCCACGGAAATCCGCGGAAACGCGGAAGAATCCCACCCTGGGATAAGGATCGACCATGATAGTTCAAAGGTGATGCCAGAACAGCTTGGCGCCTACGGGCGCCAAGCTATTCTGGCATCACCCTTGAACTATCATGGTCGATCTGTGTCCTGCGCTGCAATGCGGTCTTGAGAGGACAGGGGCAAAATTTAAGGATTTTGGTGTTGGGGTAGAATGAGTTAAAGTTTACCATGGACGACGGACGGACGACCAGTGGCCCAGAACATAAACTCACTTTTGCTTCGCACGCACGCCAGCCAATAAAATGAAGATGATCATAGAATCACTTTACTTACCAGTTTGTAATTGGGAGCATTCCGCTGCCGTCCATGCACCCTCCTACCAGACGCACCCTCTGTGGCAGAGGCTGGGGGGCCATGATTCTGCAGCATAGATCCCGATGGGTTTGGACATCCTGCTGCCATCCGGCGCTGGGTGTGTGCCAGAAAGTCCTGAGCCGGTGTGACCAAAATGGTGTTGCTGAGAACATGTCCAATACAACCATGTAAACCAACTGACATTTTGAATCAGATTGATTGTACATTGCTTAACGTCCCGACAGCCACTAGGCTTTCTCAGGACGTGCCTGCACTGCTTGTGAAAAAAACCCCACCTAAACAGAACATTGCCATGTATGTCGCCTGCCGGTCAAATACGTTAACTCATTCTACCCCAACACCAAAATCCTTAAATTTTGCCCCTGTCCTCTCAAGACTGCATTGCAGTGCAGGGCACAGATCGACCATGATAGTTCAAGGGAGATGCCAGAATAGCTTGGCGCCCGTAGGCGCCAAGCTATTCTGGCATCACCCTTGAACTATCATGGTGGATCCTTATCCTGCCGTGGTGTGTCTGGGGTAGAATGAGTTAAATAAACCTAACACATGGGGCCAAGACATAAAGCTAAGACCATTTAGCAACACACATCCAATATCAAGAGCTACCAGGCAGTGCAGACAGTAGGGAGAGTTTTAAAAAGGCAAATTTATACAGGTGAATGGACAAAGGGTAGACAGAAACACATGCATGCCCCAATTGAGAGAAAAACCCACCCTGTGGGGCTGACCAGGGTGACCCTGAGAACTAAAAACTGGCAATACAGTAAAAAGCGATACTTCAGTTGCACATTCCTAAACGAGACCTGTTTGTGGACGTTCGTTCTTCGAATCGCGAGGCAGTTTTGCGAACGAGGATTGAAATTTGGCGCCATTTTTGTTTTTAAAAAAAAAAAAAAAAAAGTCAACTGATAGTTACTGTGCATGCATGTGGCAAGTTAACACGTCAGAAAAAAAAAAGAAAGAAGAAACAAAATCGCGTGGCAGATTGACCTTGTAATGGGGTTATTGAACGAATTCCTTTCATTGAAGAAGAAAGCTTTTGTTAAAATCGTGGGGTTCTATTATCATTTACTACAAGACTCAACGGTCAGGCCCGGCTGGTGCGGCCGAAGACACGTTTGAAAGCAGACGCCTTATTTTTCTGGGCCAAACGGGTACGGGGATTGGAGGCATCTCTCAGTTAAATAACTGCACTGAACAAGTACATTTGGGCGTGCTCTTAACTAAGAAATATTGCATAAAATACCTCTGCAAATGCGAGAGAATGACCGGTGCGTCCGTTGGAGACGAAAGACGTTTAAGCAAGGGAAGGAACTCCGTTCATCGGTGTTGGACCAATCAAATTGATCTGAAAACACTCCGGCCGCTTCCGTGTCCACACACAGGCCCAGGGCATCCCTGAAACACAACGATGAAGTAAATCTGTTAAAATGGGCACATCGTATTTTGATATTTTTTTCTGAATTTTGAATGAAAGATAATACAGAAACAACCCTCAGAAAAAATGGGTGTCTGATCTGGCCACCCAAAATTTTACACAGACCCAGATTGCATAAGGATGGTAAAGAAAGTAACCCAGTTCAGTCATTTGGTGTACGCACACACACACACACACACACACACACACACACACACACACACACACACACACACACACACACACACCCCATAACACACACACACACACACACACACACACACACACACACACATACACACGCACGCACGCACACACATACACAAAACACACACACACACACAATCACACGCGCGCACTCAACTGAGTATAACGGCCACTATGTGGTGCATGACTTGCACGGCGCCATGCCAATCACTAGTTGTCAACCTTGAATTTATCTGGTTGATCTATTCACCGCTGTATGTACGTCATAGACGATGTGGAGACGTGATGTACCAAAACCACACTTGCGAAAACAGCTGACGCAAGTCACGTCTGGCCCTCGACCCGCTACTATCTTCTCAGTCTACTTTCTGCTTTGGTTCAGTCACACCTGTCTCCCGACTCATTTCATTAACCCTTTGGCTGTCGGTAGGGCTTTTTGTCTCGATGATTCCTGCAGCCCTACCCAGCTAACTCAGATTCTGGACAAAGCCTGTACTGATTTTTGCGTGGTCACTAGCTCGACTGACTGAATGACCGCTGCCTGGTCAGGCTCAAGTAATGGTCTGTTTGATGTGTTTGGGCTTGTTTTGGCTTTGTGTTGACCAGAATGTCGTAAAATTTGCGGACGTCTGCAAAAGTAATTTACTGTCATGGATCTTACACAGCCTCAGTTCTTCAAATGGCCACCTTGTGCACGAAACGAACATTACAAGTGATGGTGGATGAAACTCGTCAATCTTCGTATGAATGTTTGCATAGATCTGTAGGCGTCAGTCTGATTGAGCGGGCTTGTCGGCTTCGTAACACATTCACGACGTGACGCATCTGGATACGCGGCGTTGACGCGGCGTTGACGCCGCGTATCCGGATGCGTCACGTCGTCTATTCCAGGCAGTAACCTGTTTTAACCCTTTTCACCCCAAGGACGCATTTCCCCAATAATAATAATAATAATACCGTTATTATATAACGGCGCCTTTTCTCAATTTTTGGGGTCGATCGACTCAAAGCGCCGCGAACTGAAACCCAACACACACACTCACGTAACAGACACGGATTTACGCCATTTAAGACAAACACAGTACAAGACAGACGAAGGGCCAGTTCAGCTACTGAAGTTACAGAGATTTTTGATCGCTAGTATTTTAAAATTTGTAAAGTGGCCTGAAACCGGTACCAAAGTGTGTGTGTGTATGTGTGTGTGTGTGTGTGGGGGGGGGGGGGAGGGTGGAAGAACCGGAGTACCCGGTCCGCCCGAATTAATGGTGACACTTACCAGAGGAGAAAAGTGCGACGCCGGAACCCGGTATCGAACCTCACACCTTTGGCATTGGTGGCAGGCGCCTTAACTACTACGCCACGGACCGTTCCAATTGTGCAGGTGTTACCTAGGGATATCTGCCAGCTGTTGGAGATGGCTCAACCATCTCCTGCTGTTGCGGAGCGTTGGGGCAAAATTGGCTTCATAGATCGTAATATCTGCTTTACAAATGTTCTCAGACTGTCCTACATCAATGCTGGACAAGAGAGACAACTTTAATGATGAAGTTTCAATGTCGTAATATCAAAGACTTTTCTGTTCTTCGTATCCTTCGTACGCAGGAGAGCTCCCTCCGTAACGCTCAAAAGCCGGCAGCGTAAAATAAATAGGCGCTTTAAATCCCAATTGAAAATCGGCTCAAAGCGCCGCCGCGAACTGAACCCAACAAGCACGCTCATGTGAATCACTCGCATTCACTCACACACTGTACATAAACACAGAACATTCACCGGCGTGGTGCAAAGGCCGGCAAGCCGCTCAAGCGAGCTACTGAAGTTTTGGAAATTCAAATCGTTTTATATTTGAAATTTGATTGGGCTGAAATTGATACCAAAGTGTAAAGTTGTTTAGCATTATTGTTAGACATACTACGAAACGTCTGTTTAGGAGAAAATGGCGAACTATTAACCCTTATTGCGGACTATTATTCTTTATTGAGAAAATCGCTTTAACCCCTTCCCCGCCACTGTACCTACATTTTCCCCCTCGAAATCTTTGTTTCTTCAACGACCAAAAGTCAAAACCGTCCAGGAAACACGGATGCAAATTGGTATCACCGAGAGACATAGATCCTCATGAGCCCCCGCAGTCGCGGGGGCTCATGAGGATCTATGTCTCTTGCAGTTGGATTGTGTTCACTTTTTTACCGTAGTGAAGGGGTGAACTTATTTTACTTCGAGTCAGAATGCTGGTCTGTAATTTATTTGTTCACATTTTTTTTTCATGGCCGCTTCAGTATTCAACATTCTCTTGAAATTCAAAGATCTTATATAAAAAAAAAAAAAAACAGGTAAATTTATTTGTCTAATGTTAAAAAGGCTAAATGTAAAAGTGAATTCATCTAAAAATAAGTCAATTATTTTGATTGAAGTTGGCCATCAAAGTGAAAAGTAGGTAATAAAAGTTTTAAAAAAATTATAACAGGATATGGTCAAAACAGGGCCCCTTTATAGTAAGACAAGTCAGTAGGTTGCGCTCTTTATAGTAAGGGCTACAGGGACTGATTCGCTGCATCGCCCCGATCACTGCAATGTGCCGCCTCGTAACAGTTGTACTTTTAATATCAGATGAGCACTCCGCCAGTCAACGCCGTGATGCCAGAGTTCCTGAAGACTTTTCTGGAAAACCACGTCCTGATGAAAACGTCATTTCCGTTTCTGAGCGTGCTGGGTTCCGCTGTCAATTTCGGCATCACCCTTGAACTATCATGGTCGATCTGTGTCTCAGTTCGTGTATTTCGAGGTCAGTGAAGCTTTCACTCATCAGGTTTCATGAAGCTGATAGGCCGTGCCGGATAAGGTCAAGGACACGGGTCATTTCTCCAGTCCTAGAGCCCCCCCCCCCACCCTCCCGCAAACACCAGAGGTCTTGACCGAGCTCCCCGCCCAAGAATCAAATCGATCGTAATTTTAGAGAAATCTCCCACAGATTGCTGGGACGGTAACCGAGCATATGGTGCATTCTACATAAAAACACAGAGTTAGCTTCAGGCAGAAAGAAACATAGAATCACAAGCGACTCAGCACCTTGCGTGGGCTCAAACGGATCTATGCTTCTTGGAGATATTGGGCATTTTCAAATATTTGCCCACGCTTTTGGTGCAAGTGTGCTCCATCATGCACAGTGCATATCCTTTTGGCTGTTGGTAGCGTTTTTTGTCGCGATGATTCCTGCAGGACGTCAGGATGTTGTTATTCCTGCAGGACGTCAGGATGTTGTTATTCCTGCAGGACGTCAGGATGTTGTTATTCCTGCAGGACGTCAGGATGTTGTTATTCCTACAGGACGTCAGGGTGTTGTTATTCCTGCAGGACATCAGGATGTTGTTATTCCTGCAGCACGTCAGGATGTTGTTATTCCTGCAGGACGTCAGGATGTTATTCCTACAGGACGTCAGGGTATTGTTATTCCTACTGGACGTCAGGATGTTGTTATTCCTGCAGGACGTCAGGATGTTGTTATTCCTGCAGGACGTCAGGATGTTGTTATTCCTGCAGGACGTCAGGATGTTGTTATTCCTGCAGGACGTCAGGATGTTGTTATTCCTGCAGGACGTCAGGGTGATGTTATTCCTACAGGACGTCAGGATGTTGTTATTCATGCAGGGCGTCAGGATGTTGTTATTCCTACAGGACGTCAGGATGGTGTTATTTCTACAGGACGTCAGGATGGTGTTATTTCTACAGGACGTCAGGATGTTATTCCTAAAGGACGTCAGGATGTTGTTATTCCTAAAGGACGTCAGGATGTTGTTATTCCTAAAGGACGTCAGGATGTTGTTATTCCTAAAGGAAACATCGCGACAAAAAAGCGCAACCAACAGCCAAAGGGATAATGATGTATACCAGCTGTTGGATTTGATTGGCCTTGATAGTTCAAAGGAAGTGCCAGATAGGCTCGGCACCTGAGTAGTTAGTTTGCATGCTGAGATTGTATCTTGATGAATTAAAGTGATAACTTTAAAGGTTGTCATGTCAATTTGTTTCTGTGTTAATCTGTCCTTGGCTATTTACAACAAAGTACAAAATAAAAGATACAAGAAAGGCAAAGCCCTTATGGCTCACGTGTCTGACCGATCCACACGTTTGACCATAAGTCAAGGGATGGCTTCTGCACTAACAAAATCAATGTTTTGTCAAAATTTAATCAGTTTTCACACATCTGTGAAACCCCCGTGACCCTTTCAATGAGTCGACTAAATTAGGATACATAGGAAGGTCTTATCATCAGCTACCTTTGTGCCAAATCTGATTTAAAAGTTTGCAAAAATGTTGGTAATATCTACAATTATTGGCATTTTATACACATTTGTTGACCTCTTGTGACCCTTGAACTTTTCTGAGGGGTCATCCAAATTAGTATGCATAGATAGGTCTTACCACCAGGTATCTCTGTAGCAAGTTTGGGTTTGAAGTTTTTAATAGTACTTGGGAAAAAACATTTCTTGTCAAAATATGGCTATTTTTTTTAAAACCTATTTCCTGAGCTCGTGTGACCCTTGACCTTTTCCAAGGGGTCATCCAAATTAGTATGCATAGATAGGTCTTACCATCAGGTACCTCTGTAGCAAGTTTGGGTTTGGAGTTGTGAATAGTGTTTGAGAAAAAAAAGTTTCTTGTCAAAATATGGCTATATTTTTTTTACCTATTTCCTGAGCTCTTGTAACCCTTGACCTTTCCTAGGGGTCATCCAAATTAGTATGCATAGATAGGTCTTGCCTTGACCTTTGTGAGAGGTCACTGAAATTGGTATGTTTAGAAAGGTCTTGGCACAAAGTATCCTTGGGCCAAGTTTGAAGACTGTAGCTTGAATAGTCTCTAAGAAAATGCCAACGTTAAAGTTTACCATGGATGATGGACGACAGACGGACGACCACTGGCCCAGAACATAGACTCACTTTTGCTTAGCACATGAGCCAAAAATGTAACACACACACACACACACACACACACACACACACACACACACACACACACACAATTAAACACCACATTGTTAGTTATTGTTGTAATTGTTTCACTGTGGATCTGATATGTACAGTAGAGAAATTGAAAGTAAACTTGTTCTCACTTTTTCATTAAAAAAAGTAAAAAATAAGACACACTGAAAATATTAGCATATGTCGGTTCTCCTCTGAAATGTCATTTATATAAATAATAAATAGAGACAAACGTACTGTTTGCCAAGGAGATCCTGCAGGAATCGCCTCGACAAACAGCTCTACCCACAGCCAAAGGTTACAATTAACAACAAAGAAAAAACCAACATCAACAAAAAAAAGCGAGAAGAAACCCCAAGACAAAAACAGAAGCAGCAGCAACCATCATGGCCACACCATCACGTCAAATACATGTCTTTCTCATACAGCTGATAATGCAGCTTACCTCATTGTGTCCCAGGTACGAAATCCCCCCATTTTGGAGTTGTCCTCTGAGGACTGCATTACAGTTCAGGAGACTGATCGACCAAGATAGTTCAAGGGTGGTGCCAGAATAGCTTGGCGCCTCTAGGCGCCAAGCTATTCTGGCACCACCCTTGAACTATCATGGTCGAACCATATCCAGCTGTGGTGCGTCGGGACTAAATGAGTTTATCCACTTGCGAAAGGCGAGGATTAGCATAAGCCCTGAGACTCCGCCCTCCGTATTGATTTCTCTATAACCCTTTTAGCCCCAAGGTCGCGTTTCTCACATTTTGGAGGTTTTGTCAAACGACTATGTACCAGTTGCAGGAGATGGCACTACCCTTGAATTATCATGGTCGAGCCATCTCCTGCTGTAGTGATAAATGGGTTAATCTTTTGGCAGTCACTGATGATGCTGCTTGCCAGACAAGAAGCGTGGTTTTCCCTCTAACAGTATCGTCGGTTGCCGTCAAGGGATTAATAATATCTGTTGACACATTCAACCCCGACAGTCACAGGCTGCAGGATGTGGATCGACCCTGATAGTTCAAGGGTGGTGCCAGAATAGCTTGGTGCCTCTCGGCACCAAGCTATTCTGGCACCACCCTCGAACTATCAAGGTCGATCCACCTGCGTAACTGGCAAGCAGATGTGTGATGGTAGCGCTTTTTGCTGCGATGATTCCTGCACGAGTTGTGATGAATCCTGTAGAAATTGTGACAAGAAGCGCTAACGACAGAAGAAAACGTTAACCCCTCAAGCATGCAGGCACTGCAAGCGGATTTTTAAAAACTGCAGCAGTCACTCGGCAACCGTCCTTTCGCTGTCGGCAGCGGTTTTTGCCGAGATGACTCCTGTAGGAATATCGCAACAAAAACCGCTACAGACAAGCAAAAGGTTAAATGTGGGGAGCTCACATTTATTTCTGGAAGACCAAACAATTTTGAAAAGAAAAGGGGAGACTGCCAGTGCTAATATTTTGGGAAGATTACAAAGTAAAGTAGGTAAAAGCACTGTCAGGGGAGAGAAGTGTGCATGATTGACCAGTGATCATAGATCTACTTGGTCAAAACACAAAAAAACAGATAGGAAAGAGGGGGTGATCTAAGAAAGTGCCTGAAAGCAAAGCATATGGAAGCCCCCCCCCCCCCTCCCCCCCCCGATTTTGTCTGTGCATATTAGTGTGAAATTTGCATTCACCATTTGAGCTCCCAGAAACATGACTTGACCTCACCCGACAAGAAATCAACTGGCACTTGGTGACGGGTGAGTGGATCTGGTCCTCCCTGTGTGCACAAGGGGATTGAAAGTCTATGGTGCAAATGCTGCCAGCCATTTTCGCCTCCATTTTCAACCTTATTCGTAATGAACTGTAAATTGTAAATGTGTCGAGCAACCAAGATTGATCTGTCCATGTTTAGCCAAAGATCTACCACGCATAAAATCTATTCATCGTAAATCTACCCTGTATGAGTTCACACAGGCTGGAATCCACCCTGGATGGAACTGCGGGCACACAAATTTACAATTGGCAGTTTCACATCTGAGTGGATCTGAGCTGGGTGGATTGATGCTGGGTGGATTTCACTTGGCAGATTTACTCCTTAACCCCTACACTGCCGGTTGACGCAAACTGTGGTTCTGCAATCTTCATTCACCAAAAAATCTTTCCCTGTCCCAGGAACATGGATTCAAAGCGGTGTCAGCAAGAGGCATAGATCCTCATAAGCCCTATGACTGCGGGGGCTCATGAGGCTCTATACCTCTTGCAGTTGGGTGGTATTCAAAATTTCCTCGGCACTGAACGGGTTAATACCATGAAGCTGAGCCCTTCAGTGTCAGTAAAATAAAGCTGAATGCTGCGGGTGGACCTGAAGCCTGGCGTCCACCATGGCCAGGCTAGCTGCCATCGCGTCTTGCGTGTGAAGGTGTGGCGGGTGAGGCTGCTGGTGAGGTGGGGGGTGGGGCTGCATCCCTTCGAGGGTGGGGGACGTTTGGACGGCGTGTTTAGTCTGTAGGTGCTTACACAGGCTGACACGCTGCACAAAGGATTCGCCGCACTGTTCACATCGATAAGGTCTCTCGCCTGCGGAACACGGAACAAAAAGATTGCATCAGAGGTTGTGACTCAGTTCACTGTATTAGACACTGAACATGTGAACATTGAAAGGGAAGAGATTCACCCCTTCACTGCTAGTGGTCGCAGATTGTGTTTTTGAAATCACTCTTATTGCAATGTCAAACGGCCGGGGAACATGACTACTAAGTAATTCAGCATGCAAGAGACATAGATCCTCATCAGCGGAGGCAACTGCGGGGGCATCATGAAGATCTGTGCCTCTTGCAGTTGGATCCCAGCAGTGAAGGGGTTAACCCATTCAGCCCTGGTCTGAACTGGCCATGACAGTTAACCCCTTTCCCTGTTGCTAGCACTTTTTGTTGAGGTGATTCCTGCAGTAATCGCCGTGACAAAAAGGCGCTACCGACAGCCAAAGGGTTCATGAAAGGCGCCAAACCAGCTTGACATCTCAAGACATTGCCCATGTGTCTGATTTTCTGTGAGACTGTCGCAGAAGGAACCTTTCCCCTCTCTCTTTGGTAGGGTTAAATAAGTCAAAGAAAAGACCAAAATGATCCTACAAAGATTTCTCAACGGGCAATCGGCATCAAATTTACAAAGACCTGGATCCTCATGCACCTCCAGCAGGGCTCATGAGGATCTATGCCTCTTGAACTCAATTAGACAGGAAAAGAAGAAAAATAAATGTTGCCAAAGAAAAGAGAAGAAGCAGTAAGTGCTAAAGTCATCAGTTTAACCCCCTTCCCTGCCACTGTAAGTATATATATATTGTTTCAGAAATTTTCATTCATTCAGCGACCGAAAGCCACTACCGTTCAAGGAACATGGATACAAAGTGGTCTTAGCAAGAGGCATAGATCCTCATGAGCCCCGCAAATGCGGAGGCTCATGAGGATCTATGCCTCTTGCAGTTGGGTGGTGTTCGCTCTTCACAATCACAGCACATGCAAAAACACAAATCAAACTTCACCCCCTTGTGCATGGAGCCACCATTACTTTGACCCTTCTCATCCTGATTGCTTCAAATAAATTTGACTGATACACATAGTTCAAGGGTGGTGCCAGAATAGCTTGGCGCCAAGCTATTCTGGCACGACCCTTGAACTAAAACAGTTGGTGTTTATTTAAAGAGTGAGTGCGTGTTTATTTTGTTCTAATTTGTTTTTTTTCCTTTTTAAATTATTTTTATATGCTGTGAGCTTGGTGTCTGTGGGGAAGGGCGCTATGTAAAAACTGTGTATTATTATTATTATTATTATTATTATCATCTATCTCCTAATCCATAATGTGGCTTTCATAGGACAAGATGCAAAGTTTACAAAATCAGCCTCAGGACCTAATAAGTTAAACAGTACCAGCAGTTGCATGCACAAAATGGTTACAGAACTGCATACCTGTGTGTTGCCTCATGTGGACAGTGAGATAGTCCTTCCGCCTGAACGCTCGTTCACACACACCACACTGGTATGGACGTTCGCCCGTGTGAACGCGAACATGTTCACGGAGCTCTGTCTTTGTGAAGGTGGCTTTACCACAAAAATCGCACACGTGAGAGTTTTCCTTCATGTGACACCGTTTGACGTGCTTGCTGCGTTGAGATTTCTTGTGGAAACATTTGTCACAAAACTGGCACCTGAGGGTGACACAAAAGAAGGGGATGTGGGTGCTGCGGACACAAACTTGAAAAGAAATTGTGCATATTAACCCTCTTCATCCTGATGCACTACTGCTTGAAATAAATTTGACTAAGGTAGTTCAAGGGTGGTGCCAGGACAGCTTGGCGCCTCAGGCGCCAAGCTGTCCTGGCACCACCCTTGAACTAAGAATGGCTGAGCTATCTCCTAATATCTAATGTAGTAGGACAATCAGCAAATTTTTAAAATTCAGGGGAATCACTCAATGTTGGATGAAGCACAAATCCTCAGTTAGATCCCTTGGCTCGCTTCTCATGGTATGAACCCTTTGGCTGACGGCAGCTCTTTTCATCACGATGATTCCAGGACAATAAGAGCGTCGGCCTAGGAGCGTCGGCGCATCAGCCGCCATCTTAAGAGGATACGATAGACTTCAGATAGTAGCGAAGTAGTGTTTCAACACGTTTTTCTTCATGTTTCTTTCTCTTTGGAAACAAACAAAAACAGATTCTGGTTAGCGGTTTCCTACGGTGATGGCAAGACGTGCTGTTATTGCCGATAGCACATCAGGACTTTCCTGACACTGTCCTGACAGCGATTTCCCTATGAGCGCCTTAGTCACATATCCTCTCAAGATGGCCGACATGACTAGCGTGATGATGTCAGCTTCCTGAGCCCAAGAGCCAAAGGGTTCAGTTGTAAGGCCTTGAGAAAACAAGGCATCTATAGACTAACTCCCCATCCATGGAACTAACTCATCGCTAAAACTCTACAGGCTGGTCTGTGATTTTGGAACCAAAAGCTGCAGATCAGAAGGTACAAAATCATAGACCAGCATAAGTAAATGATAGAAAATCCAAAGATAATAATGCACAGAACATTCTTGACATTCTTCTGTATTGTCACACATTCTGGGTGGTATTTATTGGTGCGACAGGCAAAATCTCGTCCTTTAACTTTTTTATTTCCTTTATTAGGGTTTTTCCTACCTATTTGGTACCTTATCCTAAACATTCCAAATGCATGCACTCTTGCGAATTTGAGCCCTTTGCGTGCTGGTAGTGGTTATTGTCACGATGATTCCTGTAGGACTCTAACCCTTCCTGTAGAAATCATTGAGACAAAAACCACTACCAAGATGTAAAGGGTTAATTTTTGTCACATTTTCATGGCTGTCACACTTTGAACTCATTTGTTCCCCATATAAATAATAATAATAATTACGGTATTTATAATGCGCTTATCTTATAATAATTATAACTCTAAGTGCGCACTCACAACTCGCACATGCATGCGCACGCTTTAGACAATGACTCACGTACCACAAATAGTGAAATACATTACGACAGTCAGCTTGGGGTGGGGAGTGTGGTGATATAGTGCTAGAACTGTTGAAAGAGGTGACTTTTGAGAGTGGACTGGAAGGAGGAGAGAGAGTGTTTCAGACGGAGAGAGAGTGGTAGAGTGTTCCAGGTGGATGGACCGTAGACGGAGAAGGAGCTGTGTCGAGTTAAAAAATGAAAGATCGCCGCAGAAATGCTGCAATAATTGGATAATTCATAACATACAGAGCTCTACGGCTGAACTTCCAAAATCTGGAAGATAACAACTGATCAAGTAAAGACTGCATACACTTCTCAAAACAGATCCATCAAGATAGTTCAAGGATGGTACCAGAATAGCTTGGCAAAGCCAAGCTATTCTGGCACCATCCTTGAACTTGGCGGCACCAAGCTATCCTGGCACCACATCCTAGCTGTCGAAGTCGATAGTCTCCTGATCTGTCTGGATGTTGTTACCTGTATGGTTTTTCCCCTGTGTGTATCCTGGAATGGTCCCTGAGTTTGGCTCGGTCGGGAAAATAGGCTGAGCAGTCCGAGCACTTGAACCTCTGCTTCTTCTTGATCTGCGGGTGCAGGATTTTGTGCATGCGGTAATGCTCACGAGTCCTGAAGACAATTTTACACACTGTACACTTGGTGTTCACCTTCAGATCGTCTCTTTCGTCTTTGGTTAGTTTGACAACTGCTGAAGTCTTTTTCTGCCCTTTGCCTGCATTGTGGTGGGGACATGGTTGACAGTACGGGCACTTTCCCGCAGTTTTTTCTCCTCCTGCTGCAGTTGTCTGTCCTTTTTTCTGTATGGCAGGGAGTTGTTTTACTTTGTCTCTTTGCTGGGGAACCACCAAAGGTTGCGGCTGCTGCAGCCGGAATGAAACAAAAATATGAACAAGAAACATCATGACACAAAGAAAAGAAAGAAAGGAAAAGAATGAGATATAATATATATAAGTTATGCCAGGGATGATTTTTTTAAACCCATTCACTGCCAGTGATCACAGATTTCACGTCGGTAACCACTTCAAACTGACTGACACTCCCATGAATAAACATACAAATAAGACCAGTTTGTAACGGGTCCGTTCTCTCTCTGCCACTCATTTTTCTACTCTGAAATCGAGCGCCACAAGCATTTTACAATGGAAGTTGCTGCGCTGTACAAGTGGATTTGGACTGGACTGGATGTAGGTATAAAGAACATAGAGCATAATGGGCATAAGGAACATAGAGCATAATGGGCATAAAGAACATAGAGCATAATGGGCATAAAGAACATAGAGCATAATGGGCATAAAGAACATAGAGCATAATGGGCATAAAGAACATACAGCATAATGGGCATAAAGAACATAGAGCATAATGGGCATAAAGAACATACAGCATAATGGGCATAAAGAACATAGAGCATAATGGGCATAAAGAACATAGAGCATAATGGGCATAAGGAACATAGAGCATAATGGGCATAAAGAACATAGAGCATAATGGGCATAAAGAACATAGAGCATAATGGGCATAAAGAACATAGAGCATAATGGGCATAAAGAACATACAGCATAATGGGCATAAAGAACATAGAGCATAATGGGCATAAAGAACATAGAGCATAATGGGCATAAAGAACATAGAGCCAACAAGAGACATAAATCCTCATGAGGGTTTATGTCTCTTGCAGTTGCAGTTGGATGGGTCCACTTTTTCTCAGGGGATAAACCTGAAGACTTGTGGTAGACTGTGAATTTAGACCTGATGACACTAGGCCTGTAAGGTGCAAATTTACAGACCAACACACCTAATGCTCCATACCAGAGGTGGCTGAGGTGGCTGAGACTGTGACATGGAGGAGGCCGGTACGGTGTTGAGAGGGGTGGAGTAAGTTGGCACTGACATCGCCATGGAAACAGTGGCATCTGATGTTGGCGGCATAGGGAGGATGAGGGACGAGTCATCGGGAGGAGGAATTGGAATGTCCAACACAGCCAGAAAGTTGACAACGTGTGACGCTCCCAGCCCATACAGCAGCATATCTGTCAGTGTCAGATACAGACGTAATAAAACTTCATCTGGGAAGCGATATAATGTTGCAAATAATTGAGAGAGAGAGAGAGAGAGAGAGAGAGAGAGAGATTCTGCAGAAGTTTAATCTGTTTACTGCTGAGAAAACCTGAGTGCCATCCAGGTGCAGGAGGTATAGATCCTCATGAGCCCCCACAAATGTCGGGGCTCTACGCCTCCTGCTGGGACTACTCTGACAATAGCAGATCTTTGATTTTTAATTTTAAATGATTTCAAATACACCATCTGCCTCGATTGGCGGTGACAGCATTAATCACAATAAAAAATGAAAGATTTTTTACAGAATCATCCCGTAATGATGACATGTTTGTGAGTGCCTGTGTGCATGCATTCCAGGCATCCCATCTGGCACCACCCTTTGAACTATCATGATAGGTCCATATCATTGTATACAGTGTAACTGTGTAAGTGCTCAGCAGCCTGAAGGCGCCAAGCTAATATGGCACTACCCTTGAATTATCATGATCGATCCATCTCCTGCTGTAGGGATCCAGGGCTAAATGGGTTAACACAATGCGTTTGTAAACATACTTATGGACGCCTTGATGTTGATCTCGTACATGGCCCGTCCGCTGTCACTATCCTGCTTTCTGCCAGTATGGACATCATTTAATACTCCACACTGACACACCACATACAACACACTGGCCAGCCCGTAACGCGCTTCCCGCACCGTGCGATTCAAGTCCAGGAGAGACATGCACTGCTTGCACCGCATCTGCTTTGCAAGTTCAGTTAAATCCACAATCCTTCGACCCTCACGCCAAGAAGCCATGCTGCTCATCGAAAACTCCATCCTTTGTTTTCACTTGCACTATGGTAAATTATGTAACACATCGACCGCGAATGAACTCAAAACAAATGCACATTTGCTGAAGAACAGGAATTTGCACAGATCTCAGATGCTAAACGCGACTTCAAAATTAAGGCAATGTACAATTAGTTTCCTTATAAGTGCATACACGCACAGTGATGTGTGCAAAATGCACAAATACTCGTAAACTTTACGAATTTGGTCTGCTTGGAGGCCATTTTTCAATACAAGGGAGAGCACTGCGGATCTTTCCAAACTAGTGGCGGATATCGACGCCGGGGACTCTCCCGGACTCATGGAATGACTGAATTTTGTCGAGTCATGGCAGTGTGTGTGTGTGTGTGTGTGGTATGGTGTGGTGTGTGTGTTTGTGTGTGCCGGGTGTGTGTGGTGTGTGTGTGTGTGCCGTGTGTGTGTGCGGCAAACTCAATAGCTGACCATTTAAAGCCTAAATAAAACATTTGATTTTAAACACGTCGAAACATTCAAAGTTGTTACAAGTTTCCTGGCAATATGGCAATAGATTATCAATTTCCACAGTATCACATCAGTAAAAAAATAAAACCAACCAAAGAGAGCCAAAACCAAGATGTCGGACCGCGTCGTTAGCCGGCCAATCTGATCAGTGGAATCAGCGATCGCTTTGCCGACTGACTTTACTTGCTGAACTTGAAATTTTAGGAAAGGCCACAGAGCCACTAAAAATAGACTGTACAGAGACCTCGGGAAAGGGTTGGGGATTTGTTTACAGTACACATAAACACGCCGGCACGACCAGGGAGCGATAAAGCGGCAGTGGCAAGCTGTCAAAGCGGCCGAGGCGTTGATCGTCTAGTTTCTGTCGTTATGTTGGGGTAAAAGGCAGTCTGGCACCAGATTCTACCGAGCCCTTCAGTAACTCGGACGGGCATGGGTTACTGACATTAACACATTTTGCCCAAGGCCGAAATCCTCAAATTTTGAAGTTGCCCTCTAAAGACTGTACTTACTTACACTTCTGGAGACTATCGGGCGTAATAGTTCAAGGGTGGTGCCGCCAGAATAGCTTGGCGCCTTTGGGCGCCAAGCTATTCTGGCACCACCCTTGAACTATCACACTCGATCCACGTCATGCTGTGGTGTGTGGGGGCTGAATGAATTAATTGCTGTTTTCCTGCTTGTAAGGCAAAAGATATCAAGCCCATTTTACTGAATAGGGAGATTTCGCGGTAATTCAATAAAAAATATCACTTTTCGCAGAAACAGACGTACCATCTTTAACCTTCATAGGGCCGTTGTGCCCTCCAGCTGCGTAATGGCATTTACCCTTCTAGTCAAAATAGGCTGTCACTACATTTAACCCTTTGGCTGTCGGTAGGTTTTTTTTTTAGTCCTGCAGGAACCATCTGCGACAAAATCCACCACCGACAGCCAAAAGGTTAAAAATAACATTTTGGCTTGCAGAATTTATTGTGTTATTATATGCATTTTAGAACAGTGTCCTTTATAAACCCTATCTTCTATCGGCGGGAAAATCGATCAGTCAGGACAGCTCATGGGTATGGCCTGAGTAGCTTGGCGCGGGTAGTGCCTGATTAGCTTAGCTTGGATCGGTCGTAACAACCCAAGCAGTGACTCAGCTGAGCACCTGCCCAGGCGCCAAATACGACAATAAGACACTACGGATGATGATCAGTCTGTCCTGACTTCTCAATGTTTGTGTCTGATTAGCTTTAGACAGACGTCAAGCTGATCAGGCACTACCCATGAAGAATTTACGGTCGATTTAACTCCCACGGCCGGTTTGCGCTCAGAGTGACATGATAACGTATTCGAGACGAACTGCATCCAAATACGCAGCTTTAGTCGCGTATCCGGATGCAGTTTGTCTCGAATGAGTTAACATTACCGTTCCGTTTGCGCGAGTACTGCGTACATAGACCCTCTCGGGAAATACGCCAGAACTACACTTTTATTCAAATTAGCTATTACGCTATTCAAATGAGATGCTAAGCACCTCATTTGAATAGAACTTGTGGCATACTCTTTGAGGTGCCCAATCTGGGGAGTACTCCCGCAAACGGTATGGAATAGTGTGTGAAATCCGTGCCTTCTCATGACAAAACTAGTATGTTATTTATGATCATGATGATAATTATATGATATATAATATCATAGTAGTTATTGCATTTTGATAAATGCGTTATTTTTGTCTGCGTTTTACATGTTTGTTACATTTATTATATTATTGCTTGCCCACGACAGTGCCGTTATGTCGGAATTAGATGATATTTTGAAGAGTTTTGATAAATTCGTGATTTTTATTATATTGTATATGCCGTTTTCAAATCAAAGTGTAGCATTTATATTACTGTACGAATGGAAGTATGTTTTAATTGGTTCCGCGTTTTTGTTACGATTGATGTGTAGTTGTTGTTGAAACTGTTGTTAATGATGATGTCGCTCATGCTTGTTTGATTTCTGCAAGAAATGTCCGTGTTCTCGAAGAGATTGTTGTTTGTCGTGTGTTATTTTTTTAAATTAAAATTTTTTTTTTACTGTTGTTGTTGGTGTTGCGAAAGATGGCGTCGTCTTGTTTGTTTGACTTATATAAATAGTAATTCTCTGGCTGTGTTTTGTTCATTTTGTTTTCCTTGTTATGTTTATTTCATATCTCTCGTTTTACCGTTTGTAAAAAATGTATTGCAAGGGCATGACAGTGAACGCATTAACCCTCTTCTTACAATTAGTACATAGCCGTTAGGCAACACCTCCAAAATTTGAGAAATGGGACATTGGAGCTAAAGGGTTAAAGCATATTTAAAACTCGGTCGGCCGTCGCGCGCATAGTCCCGAAAAGACATTTGAATCCTATTCATCAGCGCGAAAGCATAGCGCCGCCTGCTCTGCGGCAAAACCGAAGGTACACATTCGGGGCCCGACCCTTTAAGTCGTTCAAGGCTCTCCGCATCAATAGCTGCGGAAGTGTCGTACGACACTTCCAAAGCTGTTGATGCGGGCCGCCTTGAACGAGTTACCCCTTTGCCTGTCAGTAGCTATTTTCGGGGTGAATCCGCCTGCATGAAGCACCTGAACAAAAATAGGTCGGTGTGTTCTAGTTAGTCAAATGTATTTATTTGTGTTATGTTCACATTTGTTTCAACGTCTGTTTTACAAATTCCGCTGCAAACAAATCTCGCATCTTCAGACAATAAAGGGTATCGTATCGTATCGTATCGTAAAAATCGCTAGCTACCGACAGCCTAACGATTAAAATATGTGCACTATTTTGACACTTTCTTGTTGTTTAGATTGTAACCGCACGAAGTTTAAAACGTGCGAAACGGCTTCCATCGAAAATAAGCATCGGTTGTTTTAATCATTTTACTGCCGTCGGCAACGTAAACTGTCTCTGAAACCATGACAGAGTCACAGCACGGTAACCTTGTCTGTCTGGGATACACGGATATACATGATACCAGCAAGCATGGAGCCATCACGGATTCACGATGATTTATTAGTGAGGTTTGGTTTGCAACGAACGACTCGCAACAAAGAACGAGAGCAAAATGACGGACAGACAACCTTTGTACCATATGCATAGACAACACTCCAAGCGTCTCCAAGAGGCATAGATCCTCATGAGCCCTCCGCGCTCATGCGGATCTGTGCCTCTTGGAGATGTTTAGAGTGTTGTCTATGCATAATATTAATATAGTAGAATCTGGTTATCCGCCGTGATTTCTCTCTCGTTCGTTGTTGGGAGTAGTTCGGCTTAAATGTAACCTCACTAGTGTACGTATCACGAATCCCCTGAAATGGCATTCACGTTTCACGATGGGAAAAGACGATGAATGCTCTTTTCACCGGTCGAAATCTCGAACAACGGGGCCTGGAGGGGTGGGGTGGGGGAATAGCTGTTTGCTGGGACTCACTGGACTAGGGTAGAGGGAGCTGGTGTTAAAGATTTCTGACTTGAAATTAAAGAGTGGTAACACACTTTACACCTTTCACGAAATAACCGGGACGTTTTCATTAATCACGAACATGTTATTTTCGCTTTCACGTTTCACGATGAATCCTCCTTTCACGGATCTCTAGGATGAAAAAAAAAAAATGCAGTCACGATAACCGAAACTGAAACGGCAATCACGAACCCCGATTTTAGGGCTTACCTCAAGAGGCAAAGAATCTCATGAGCCCCCGCGTCTGCGGGGGCTCATGAGGTTCTTTGCCTCTTGCATATGGATGTTGTTTAAATGCAGTCCCCCCACAATGAAGAGGTTACATTTCTTGTGTTCCGATTAACAGCCTTGATCACTCATGACGTCATTACTGTATCCACATTTGAGTGCCTGAAGTCATTTTTTTCTGTATACATTGTTTGTTTTTGCACACACAAACATACGTTTGCACTGTGACATTTTCAAATCAGTGAGCGATTACGTTTGACGTATTGTCATCCTTTTTTTGTCTTCATTTTAGAGAAGATCTGCCTTGCGGAGTCAAAGGGCAGCAAGTCCGTTTTTGTGATAAGCGAGATTTTCATTGTAGACAACGGAAATCTTGCTTTTCACCCCCCCAAAAAATATGGACAAATTGCCCGTTACCTACAAATGACGTAGATTTTATGTAGGCGGAGAGACTCGTCGTCATTTCTTGTATTTTTCCATCATCACTCAAATTCTTTTTAAAGGTATAGGAGCACCTTGCTTAGTGGCTTGCGCAGGATGTAAACCTTCATGCAGCTGGCCCAATGGTCGTAGAACCTACGTGCTCCAACACTTCCCTTTTAAATGCTGAAGTCACAGCCCCAGTAGCAAAACGCATTGGGGCGTACAGCTGGAAGCCCTTTGTACCTGTAGGTTGTTGGTGATTTTTTTTTTAGCGTCACATGGATAAACAAACTTTCTTTGTTGAGACATCGACCCAGCGTTTCTCTATGTTGGGGACCTTTTGTACCTGTGACAACAGTAGGCCTACTGAAGAGAGTTATAATCTTTCAAAGTTTAACTCATTCAAGTTGTCCCTCATCAATAGCTGCGGAAGTGTGCCGGCGGCAACGCTGTACGACACTCCCGCAGCTATTGATGCAGTGGCGCCTTGAATGAGTGAAGTCCTTAAGTGAGAGGTCAGACTTTTGATGAATTGATGCCCGTTTTAGCGCTGGAAAGTTCTAATCTCGGCGTTTATTTGGTGCTTTGGCGGATGACTCCATGAAGTCATTCAGAAAAGCTTGCTAATGGGAGTAGTGGGAGGTATTATTCTCGAAACTAAGTCTGGTCTTTTCTAGCGCGTAAATTGAGCAGTAAGAGATCGGGCCATGACTGTTGTTGCCTAGAATAGTGCTACCACTGCCAGTGATCACGATCTGCGCGGCAGAAACAACAGCTCACTTACCGACATTCCGCGTCATTCGACGTGCAGATCACAGACGCAAGCGCGACAAAATTAGGCATTAAGAAAATAGGTCAAGAGACATAAATCCTCATGAGCCCCCGCGACAGAGGGAGGGGAGGGGGCTTATGAGGGTTTATATCACTTGCAGCTGGGTAGCGTTCGCCGTGTCCAGACAGATAAGGGGCGTCTGCATATGACTGACGTTTGCGGGTAAAATTACCCTGACTGCTTATTTAACCGCCAGGGCAAGACGAAAGCTACCCAGCTACAAGAGACACACACCTTCATGAGCCCCCCGCAGCAGCGGGGGTCATGAGAATGTATGTAAACTCTCTTCGTAGTCGTATGTCCTTTCTGCCTATTTTGGGTCCAGTTTACATCTGTATCTTCACGCGAATGTCGGTCAGGTGCAGTGATCTCAAACGCGAAATTCTTGAGCACTGGCGGCAAAGAGGTTAATTGTCTGGACTGAGCAATCAGTAGACTGGTCATTGCTGCATTGCCTATTTTTGACACGGCATTAACTCAGTCAGCCCGACGGCTGTATTTCCCAAATCTGTTTTGGAGGCGTCATCTACCCACGCACACACGCAACCGGACTAGGTATCCACGTTTCCCACAAATCGGACAGAGCCATCAAACTACCGGACCACACGGCGGTTTTCACAGCCGAACTCACGGCAATCCTAGGAGCCATCAAAGTAATAAAAGCAGACCTGAAAGCAGCCAAACAAATTCTCATAGCCTCTGATTCCCTATCAGCGATCCAAAACCTGGACTCCTCCCGAGAAGACCTAACATATCTTATTAGACTCAGAGTAGCGGAACTCACAGAATTAGGCCAGGAAATTAAGTTCATTTGGGTTCCCTCCCATGTAGGAATCCCAGGTAACGAGAAAGCAGATAAAATAGCAAAGAAAGGCCTCGACCAAGAATCGACCTTCTTAGTCAACCTACCCATGTCGGCAGCCGAAAGATCAAACGCCCTCCGGCCAGCCTTTCAAAATCTATGGGAAAAGGAATTCCATCACTCAAAAAGAGGTAGACGTAAAGGCCTCACAAGGTTCCTAAACAACGTACCCATCCTACTTTCAGGCAAAAGGAAAGACCAAACCCGACTAACAAGAATCAGACTAGGGGGCGAGAGATACCTGGTCCACCCCAACCCAGACATATGTACATGCGGCCTCACACTCACAACAGAACATGTACTCCTAGACTGCCCAACCATAAACCACGCCAGAGCTAGACTAGAAGACATATTAAACTCACCCCTTACACTGGAAGGTCTCATAAACCCCACCCCAGACACCTGGCACACCACCACAAACCACACAATGCAACTACTTAACAAACACCCCCTGATCCAACACATCTAAACAAACAACCCGTCACTGACAAGAACGAAGGAGACCCAACTCTCCACACCCCCCACCCCCACAACTCGACCCCCCCCCCCCCTTAGGGCGCGGTCGGCCATCATACTAGATTAAAAAAAAAAAAAAAAAACTATCGATGCGCGGGCATCAGCGACAGACAGCCAGAGCGACCCCCCCCCCCAACCCCATGCCCCCCCCCCCCCCTGGACGAAATCAGCGCCAGCTGGAAGTCCTTGTCCCTTCAATAATAGCATAGCATAGCGTCATCTAATGACTATGCACCAGCTGATGGAGATGGATCGACCATGATAATTCAAGGGCAGTGCCAGATTAGCTTGGCGCCGACAGGCGCCAAACTAATCTGGCACTACCCTTGAATTATCATGGTCGACCCATCTCCTGCTGTAGTGCGTCAGGGCTGAATGGATTAATGTTGCGGCGACTAAACGCGTGTATCTGAAACCCTCGCGGATTTACCGTCGGAAAAAACCCATCTGCATGAGGCTAACGGTTGTTGATGATGATGATGATGATGATGATGATGATGATGATGATGACGACGACGACGACGACGACGATGATGATGATGATGTGCATTTGTATTGCACATTTCTTCATCCAGTACTGAATGCTCAGAGCGCTCTGCTTTTGTCAAAAAGATATGGCAAAGTAATGGGTAGACCATCGAAACCGATGATGTCGTCGTTGTGCATGACTTCTATTTGTGGGTGCGGGTGTGGCTGGCCAAGCCAATCCTGGAGCCACACCTGCGAGGGCAATGGGGGCACTGGAACGTAGCTGTGAGGAGAGTCGACGCTGTCTTTCTGCGAGCTCTGGCACTGGTGATCCGTTCGCGCGCCGATTGTGTTCAAAGAGCGTGCAGGCTTTCCTGGTGGTGGCACGCCAGCCGGATCTGTCTTGTGCTTGTGCTTCAAGTTCCTTTACCGGGAAGACGCAGTACTTGAGGCTGTCTTTTATGCAGTCTTTGAAGCGTTTCTTTGGCCGCCCTTGCTTCCTGTGGCCTTTTGAGAGTGCACCATACAGGAGTTGGCGTGGCATGCGAGAATCATCCATGCGTATGACATGACCTGTCCAGCGGAGTTGTGTCTTTAAGATCAAGGCTTCAACACTCACTAAGCCAGCATTGTCCAGGACTTCCAGGTTTGTCACCTTGTCTTGCCATTTGATGCCCATGAGTGAGCGCAGGGATCTCATGTGGAAACGTTCAAGCTGCTTGAGGTGCTTTCTGTACAGCGTCCATGACTCAGCCGTAGAGGAGGCTGGTGGAGGACTACTGCCTTGTAGACTTTGATCTTGGTGGAGAGCTTGACGTTGTTGTTATTCAACACACGAGTGCGCAGGCGACCCAGGGCTTGGCTGGCTTTGCTGATGCGAGCTGCGATTTCCTTGTCGATAGTACCGTCAGAAGAGATGATGCTCCCAAGGTACGTGAACTGGTCGACAGTCTTCACCGAGAACCTGTTGACGATAGTCTGGAGGTCAGACTCCGTGTGCGCCATCAGCGCACAGTCATCGGCAAACAGAGCCTCAAGGATCAGTCTCTCGATGGTCTTGGTCATGGCGTTCAGTCGACGGAGGTCGAAAAGAAAGCCGTCTAGTCTGTACTTCAGGTACACTCCCTTCTCAAGGTCGCGTACTGCATGGGTCAGGACACACGTGAAGAACAGGTTGAACATCACGGGGGCAAGAACACAACCTTGTTTCACGCCGTTGGAAATGTCAAAGGGTGCGAATGTGTCGCCGTTTGACTGGACAACTCCTACCATTCCATCATGGAAGAGGTGGATGATGTTGGTGAACTTCCTGGGGCAGCCGAGCTTTGCGAGGATGACCCAAAGCGCTTCTCTGTTCACGGTGTCAAATGCTTTGGTCAGATCTATAAAGACAGCGTCCATGTGCTGCTCAATGCATTTCTCCTAGACCTGTCTCACAGAGAAGACCATGTCGACTGTGCTACGGCCGGGTCTGAAGCCACATTGAGTCTCTGGGAGTGCTTCCTCAGATACAGAGCTGATCAGGCGGTTGAGGATGACTATCGCAAGGATCTTGCCAGCAATGGACAAGTTGGAGATCCCTCGGTAATTGGCACAGTCTGCTTTGCTGCCCTTGTTCTTGAACAGGGAGACGATTGTAGCATCTCTAAATTCCTGTGGCATGTTCTCCTCTGCCCAGATGCATGTCAGAATGTTGAGGAAGGCATCAAGAGTCTCAGGTCCAGCTGCCTTGAAGAGCTCTGCGGGGATGCCGTCCATGCCTGCAGCCTTGCCGGAGCTGGTCTGATTGATCGCTTTCTTGACCTCGTCCAGGGTTGGCGGGAGGTCAAGGTCATCCAGTGTCGGCTTCTGGGGAATCATGTCCTGGGCCGCGGGATCGACAGTGGAAGGCAGGTTCAGCAGATTTGAGAAGTGTTCTCTCCAGCGCTCAGTGATGCTGCCTTTGTCCTTTAGCAAGGTGAAGCCGTCGGCGGAAAAGAGAGGGGTTGTGCTGGGTCTGGCAGGGCCGTAGACAGCTTTCATAGCGCTGAAAAACTCCTTGGAGTTGCTGGATTCAGCGAAGTGTTCAAGTTCTTTTGCTTTGCCGTCCCACAAGGTGTCCTGCATGTTGCGGAGCTCTCTCTGGGGTTTTCTCTGGAGGTGTTTGAAGCGGTCTTTCTTGGACAAGGAGTTGATGTCGTTCTGCCACTCGATGAAGGCACTGCGCTTTTGCTATAGTAGCTTGTTGATCTCTTCATTGTTCTCATCAAACCAATCCTGGTGTACTCTCTGCTTGGGTCCAAGCACGTCTTTGGCAGACTCCGTCACCATCCCCTTGAACTGGTTCCACATTTCAGTTGGGTTGCCAGTCAACGGTCCATGGGCAGTTAGCAGGTCATCAAGGTGGGACTGGAAGTTTTCCTTGACGTCCGGGCACTTCAGCTTGGCCAGGTTGAATGAAGGTCGGGTGAGCTTCGGCCTCTTCCTGTGTGCTGGTGCAATGTGCAGGTTGAGGACAGACCGCACCAGCCGATGGTCGGTCCAGCACTCGGCTCCTCTCATGGCTCTGGTGATTCTGACATCACGAGTATCCCGCTGGCGGACAATGACATAGTCTATGAGATGCCACAGCTGGGAATTGGGATGCATCCATGTTGTCTTGTACTTACTAGCCAGCCTGAAGAGGGTGTTGGTGATGGCGAGTCCATTCTCAGCGCACAATGTCAGTAGCAGCAGGCCATTTCTGTTCATCTTGCCCTGCCCGTGTGGGCCCATCACTCCTTCCCAGCATTCACATTCGCGCCCAACTCGAGCATTGAAGTCACCAAGCACGATGAGTTTGTCACTTGCAGGAGTGGACTTCAGGAGGGAGTCGAGGCTCTCATAGAACGCCTCCTTGTCGTCATCGGCGTTGGTTAGTGTCGGAGCATAGGCACTGATGATAGTGACATGTCGGGTGTGGGAGATGGGTAAACGGAGCTTCATCAATCGTTCGCTGATGCCAGTCGGAAGAGAAAGCAGCTGTCGGAGGAGCGTAGTGCGGATGGCGAAGCCAACTCCGTGTATCCTGTCTTCGTTCTCAGCTTTGCCCTTCCAGAAAAAGGTGTACCCACCCTCAGGTTCACAGATCGAGTCTTCGTCAGCAAATCTGGTTTCGCTAAGAGCCGCAATGTCGATTTTATATCTCGCCAGCTCCCTGGCTATGAGGGCTGTTCTTCTGTGTGGTCTCTTCGTCTGATCTCTGTCCAACAGGGTTCGTACGTTCCACGTACCGAGAATAAGTTTTTTTTTTTTGTTTTTCTTTTCGACCGCATAAAAGGGTTAAACCGCCAGCCGCGGTAAGCTGACCGGTTTATGTAGGGCAGGCAATGTTTGGAACACCTTTTCTAGTTCCCTCCCTTAATAGGGTGAGCAGTGCTGTCCTGAAGAGGGCTGCTCAGTCGCCTGGGATGCTGCCGAACTTCCCTGCTGCCCCTGGTACAGGGAAGAGCGACCACTGGTCCACAGACCGCCTACGTGCAGGTTCGGAGCTGCGACTCCCAGTAGTAACCTCTACCTGTCGTTTCGCCCGTTCCCCATCGCCGCAGGACTTCTGGAGGAGGCAGAAGAAAAAAGAAAATAAAGTAGCAGATTTGGTGAAGGTGAAGATCCATGCACAAAACCTGCGCGTGAAGGAGATTTTGGTGGAGAAGCTGTTGCGCTGGAGCAAACCCACCCTCTCGGCCGCAGAAAACAGTCCAGTAGCACGATGAGACGTTACAACTGGTAGCTTCCTTGGCTGCAGTGGATGGCCATGTCTTATTCTGTGCTCTGAAATGCCCTATGCACTCCACAGTGCACTGCTGACCCGCCCTCTTGGCCGTTAAACCCTTGATTGGGTTTCCTCCGCCCAGTCGGCCGGTGACAGACTTTGCATACGAGGATGAGCAAGTCCTGCCTCACCAAGGGTTTGAGACCCCCGGTTTCCCCTCACTTGGTTTAGCCAGCCAGTCAAAGCTGTTGCCCGTGGTGTGGCCGCTGCGCATGCTGCAGCTACGTGGAGCCACAAGTGAGAGTTGAGTGTCAAAGTGGGGACCTAAACTGGTGGACTATTCTCTAACCTTCGAGAGGCGACTTGTCCCCCCATTATAGGTGAAACCCCCTCCTTGAGTACTCCAGACACCACTATGGCAAAGTACCAATTTACAAAAGAGAACAATAGAACTGAACTGAAACTTTATTTTGTAAAGATGAAGACAGTAGGTAGGCACGCAGGCCTTTTTACATGTCTGTCCTTAATAACATGAGAGAAATGAAATGAAATTAAACTTGAAATGAAACTTTATTTCTGAACGGAAGAAGCAGTTAGCACATGTGCCATTTTTCACGCTTGCCGTTGCTAATCTACAAAGGTACAACTCTGCTAAAGATACAAAGCTACTAACATACAAAGGTACAAAGCTACTAACATACAAAGGTACAAAGCTACTAACATACAAGTGCACATAATATAACAAGTCGTTCAAAAAAGATGGATAAGGCAAAATCGAGGGCACCAATTATGATTGCTAATAATGTGAATGGCAAAAAAAAAAAAAAAAAAAAAAAAAAAAAAAAAAGAGAAAAAAAAAAGAAGATATTCTTAAAAAATCCTTCTTTCACTGAAATAAAAAACGCGCGCACGCTCTCGCCGCACCCACACACACACACACAAACTCGCGCACGCACACACACACATACATGCACACGTGCGCGCGGAGGTTAATATCAAGGCTTTAGGCGATGGGGATACCCGAACCAGTGAATGAGCTGTTAGATAGCAGGTACTTGAAGAGGCTTTCCTTGAAAGAGGGGAGTGAACCAGTGTGTGTTATGTGCGCTGGCAGTTTATTCCAAAACGAGGCACCCGAGAATGAGAGGGTGGTTTTAAATAAATCTATCCTCGGGCGTGGTGTGATGAAGTTTCGCCTTGATGTTGAATAGCCTGAAGCTGCCTTGGTGAACAGCTTACACAGGTATTCTGGGTGGATTTCATTCCAGATTTTATACATGACTACCCCTTTGTTAAAGAGATGGTGCCTGTCGAGAGGAAGTATCTTTAGTTTTTCAAATTTGGGGTCAGTAGAAAGAGCTGGATCAGGCAGGATCTGCTTCACTGCCTTGCGATGCAAGGAGTTAAGCCTATAAATATAATATAATATTTTTCCTTGTCACCCGGAAGAAGGATCTTTGATCCGAAACGTCGTGTTCTTTGTATCTAATTTAAAGGGCTTTCAACCTTTTTTTCAGTTTTCCTTTCCAAATATAGGTTTGTAATTTCATAGTTTCACAAAATAGTTTGGTAATTTCGAAACTGACTCGGGCATTTGTTTTATTGCATTATGAACGTGTGGTCCTGTTGTTGTCGTTGTTGTTTATTGTTGTTTATGAACTAACAACAGAGCTAACCTTAAGGACAAGCGGCTCAGAAGAAAAAACAGAGCTGTCGTAACTCAGAACCCTGAACAGACCTTCCCCTGCAGCCACTGCGGTCGTACCTGCCTGTCCCGGATTGGCCTCCGCAGCCACGAAAATGCCTGCAGACGACGTGGGCAAGCCCTATAGAATCTTCGTTCGCGAAGTCAAGCCAAGAGAGAGGGGAACATAATACCGTAGTTTATTAATTTGTTAGTTGTTTGTTTTGTTTGTTTGTATTTTTGTTTGTCGGTCGGTCGGTTCGCTGCTTGCTTGCTTGCTTGGCTGCTTCGTTCGCTCGTTCGTCGCTTTGAACAATACAGACCAACAAGGTGACTGCCAAGCGTGTACAATACAGAGAAGAACCCAAGAACATCAGGCCTGCAGAAAATAGGCAACAAAATGCAGCACTAAAGGACTAACGTATCTTATGGCTTTTTAACTATGCAGATTTCAACATCATTTCAAATATAATACAGATACAACACAATGTACTAATATTTCGGGCAAATACCCTTAAAAACAACAACAGAAAACACTTTTTATTCATCGCTTTATTTTGTATGTTTTTTGCTTGCAATTGTTCGTGGTTTTTTTTTTCTGAGGTGTAAATATACGGGCTGTTTACCAGTACCAATGATATCAAATCATTCAATGCTCTTTGCATCAATAGCTGCGGAAATGTCGTATAGCGTTGCTTTCGGCAACGCTATACGACACTTTCGCAACTATTGATGCGTGGCTCCTTGAATGAGTTAAAAGACATCTTTAACCCCCTTGTGCATGCAGCCAGTTTGCGTTTGTGTGGTACTGCAAACAGTACCGGTGTCTGAATACACTCAGGAATAAACAGAGAATAATCAAAATGTAAAATAGTTATCAACAAAAGAAAAAAGCACGCTTAAAAAAAAAGAATTACATCACAACTGTGTTGTTATGTAACTGACCTTTCGAAGCGTGTTCCTTTCTTCCTGGTGGTTGAGCATACACTCGCATACGCACAAAGACGCACGCATGAACTTGCAGTGTCCCTATGCGGCCAACGCACAGCAAAGCCAACTCCAGTCCAAACAAAGAATATCAATTAGTTGGAAAGAATGTCTGAAAAGCGTGAGGCAAACACGCCAATACAAGCTATGAATAACAGGGACGTTAACACATTAAACCACAAGGCCGCATTTTCCATGTGGAGTTGTCAGCTAACGACTATGTACCAGCTGCATGAGATGGATCGACCATGATATTCAAGGGTAGTGCCAGATTAGCTTGGCGCCATCAGGCGCCAAGCTAATCTGACACTACTCTTGAATTATCATGGTCAATCCATCTTATGCTCTGGTGCGTCCAAGCTGATCAGTTAAACTTTACCGCAGTCTTCCAGCGCTGTGCTCGTGGTTAACACTTCTGAAATCATCCGCAAAGTTTTACAAACGAAAGTGCCAACTGTACATGCAACACTGAAATAAATTCAAGCCCACAAGAGGCATAGATATTCATGGGCCCTCGCAAATGCGGGGACACATGATGATCTATGCCTCTTCCATTAGGGTGCTGTTCGTGTTTCACGGCAGTAAAAGAATTAATTTGTACAATGTGAAATCCGAAGTTGAGCACAGCCAGCACATAGGCACCCGTGGAAAATATACAACGCAAATAAGAAAGAGAACACCCCAACGAAGAAAAAAACACGCTTAGAAAGGACAGTTGCACCACAATTTATCAATATTACTTGTTTGTATGTCTAAAAAGATTTTAACCCGAAATATTCAATATTCAAGATTACTTTATTGTTACTCACAAACCAGATAGGTGAGGCTAGTGCTGGCAGAATAGTACCCTGATAGGCGGGGGCAGGGGATGTAACTGTTTGTCTGTCCAGCGCTGAGTGATTCCCCTTGGTTTTTGTACTTTATTGTTGCTGTGATAGAAAATCATACACAGCAAAAATTGTCTTGCCACCGCAGGTGCTGCTCACATTCACTCACTCAAATTACAATAACAGAGCTACACAATGGACAATGACTCGGGACAGGTGAAGCCCGTCGCCAAGGCATCTAATGGCCTCATCCCGACCCGAACCTCCCTAACAAAAACAGAATGCTAAGACAGCCCTATGTCTCCTGAACACACTAGTATGCTCTTTTGTTAAGTTCCTACTTGACTAAAGCTAGTACATGAAAATACAAGTTAACAATAGAAACAAATTACCGTCGAAGGGAAAATGATCTCCCATCTAGGCAACATAAAAAAACGGTCAAAGCTGCACCTGGAGGCCCGACGCTATAGTAAAGCGCCGGTGTCCATATTAACTCATTCAGCCCTGACGCACTACAGCAGGCGATGGATCGACCATGATAATTCAAGGGTAGTGCCAGATTATCATGGTCGATCCATCTCCTGCAACTGCAATAGATGACACCTACAAAATTTGGGAAATACGGCCATCGGATTGAATGAGTTAATAAATTGTGGTGTAACTGTCTAAGCGTGTTTCTTTCTTTCTTTGGATGTTTTCTGAGTTTTACTCTTGGCATTTAACTTTTTTCGGTCTTAAATTACACACAAGACAACCTTTGATCATTTTAACCCATTTTCTCTTATGCATGTTAGTAGCGTGTTTGTTTTTGTTGTTGGATTTTTTTTTTTTGTATTTGTCGAGGAATCACTTAGACAAGAAGTGATATCGACAGGAAACCGGGTTAAAACATGAAACATTATACTACGTGTATAACTGAGTAGCAAATCAAGTCGGATCAACCCTAGCTCTCCCCTCTAACCAAGTCTGGAAACTTCCAGAGTGCCGGAATACCTTCTCCAACCCCCACTGCCATACCCCAAAACACACACACACGAAAGTTCGCACACGCACTAACGCATACACTTACACGCAATCACAAACACGCACATACACACACTGACGCACGCATGCGTACACACACACACACACACACACACACACACACACACACACACACACACACACACACACACACTGAAGAATCTTCAATGCTGCGAACAAGTGCATCTTACGAATTCCACGTGCAATTGACGGTTCACTGTGCACGCTTTTTGTCAAGCAACACGACCAAGCGCTGGGGCTCATGAGAATCTATGCCTCTTGCTATCAGAATAGACTGAACATCTACCGGCCGTTCGCTCGATTTATTGGGTGACCGTGCAGACGATGCATCCTTCATAAACATAACAGTGACGTAAATCGACCCAACAAAACTCCCTGTACCTGTGGGTTCTTGAGGATCTATGCCACTTGCAAATGTTGGACGTGTTGGCTTTGTTGTCAGGGCACGTCTAGTCTGCCCCGTGCAGGCAAAAAAGTTGGCAAATACGTTTTTGGTGAAAAGCGTGATTTTCATTGTAACACATTGTAGTACATTCTCATTGAAAATATTGCTTTTCGCCAAAAAATGTCTTTTGACTTCGCAGTGCAGTTTTCCATCGTGACCTTGTCTTTTTCCACACTACAGCTACTTTGCCTGGACTTGTGAGTTCCTGTCATGCTGTTACATCATCAGATTCAAGTTAAAAGAGTTTTGAGCAGACGAGACATTGGCGAAAACGTGTCGCGTACTGTACATGTACACGGATTTATAAGCGTCGTGTTGTCGACTTGAAATGACCATACCTGTGCCAGAGATGCTGTAAGGACATCGGTTTTGAGATCACTGGAGTTTCAACTTCAAAGTGAAGAAGATGGCAAGTTTTGAACTTTGGACTTCTTCCATCAAATGCACACGGACATTCATGTAATTTGAAACTCTGTTGACACGTTCTTTTGTGTCACGACCGTTATTGTGCAGTCCTAAAGCTGTGTCAGTAGCAGTTGCAAAGTCAGCATACACAAGTAGATAGACATGGCAGTCACGTGCAATGTTTACGAAGGTCGTGGATGTGTGTGTAGCTCTCTGGGTCGTCCTTTGTCCGTGAGTAAAACGAACATTTTACTGGTTTATGATGTTGGACCTTACGGCCTGAAGCCGTAATGTCCAACATCACAGACCGGCACACATTTGTTTGTTGTTTGTCGTGACGTAGATTGCGTACCGTTTGCTGTTTTATGGTTATAGTTAGGTCAGCAACCCAATCTAAGTATGTTTATCACAAGAAAATGTTATTTCCTCCAACTCCTTAAAGGGGCACGACCGACCTTTTTAAGGCTTCAGTTCGCAAAAAGCTTTTACTGGGCTTCAGTATACATGCCCACTTAGACAGTGACAACCCTATTGTCCCACCTAATGCTTTCTTTCGTCCGTTCAAAGCAAAAAGAGGCCCACCGGAATCTTTTGACGGATACGTGAAAAGATTGCTTCTGATAGGCGATGGTAGGTGACGTCAAAACAGTTCTATACGACCTTAGGTCATCTGCATAATTATAACCAGAGAAAAGATGGCGGATGAACCAGCGAGGAAAAAAAGAAAGTATCATCGACTCACGTCGACAATGACAGACTCGGAACTAAAGAGAAAAAAGAGGAAGAGAGACAAGATACTCCTAAGTAGAATTGACATCGGCCAAGGGAATATGGACATGTGGCAACGCGTAAAGCTAGAGCTTAGCTTGACCGCCCACCCGAAATCTGTCGCTTTCCTGCTGAATCAGTAAGTAATATACGGTCTTTGTCGATCTTCCTATAGTTCCGCGAGCGCTAGTGATTTTCAGAATTCATGATCTTCAGTACAATTTATCTCTTACTGATTTCGCAAGATTTTAATCCTGTTTTATCATATAGTTACGAGCTAGTTATTACATTTTATGCTGCAGTGATCTGAAAACTACGATGTGTGTCAAAGCTGCACATCGCTGGTCGTAACATGTTTTTTTGTCTGTGCGGGTTCTCATTCACTCGATTCAGAGAGGTAGTGTTTCTGCTGCGATGGTACATTTTTCGTTTCCAATGATGCTTTCAGTTACGTAGACATCGATGTGTGAGATGTGAAATTGACTGCAGTGCAGAAAGTGGGTATAAATACCAATGTTCTGTTTCAATGATGGAAGAATGTGCGTGTTTCCGAGGGGTAAAGGATCAAAGGTTACACCCTCGGTGCACTACTATACGCACGATCGTTACTAGTAAATACTAGCAAGTCGAGCGGAACCCGCATTGTGATTTTGACAACATAGCGAGTATGGAAGTTTTTTTTTTTCTACTTTCTCGTGAAAAATTACGTCAAGGGGATGCCGGGGAACATCAGTACACGTGTACACTGACACGTGTGTACATCACACCGATGACCTCGTGACCTGCAGCGATATTACGATCCACTGTTAGTCGGCCAGGTTCTGCCTTGTGACTTAGGCTCATAAGTATGCATACTAATTCAAAACGAGGCCGATGCAGACGATAAATCCGCGACTCGGGTACAAAAACAATACACCCTCCAAACGATGAATTTCGACATTTGGCATTGTACTTACATCATAAAGCTGAAAGGACCCATACACATACTGTCAGCGGTATCTGTTGCAGACAGTTTTATGACTGTGTTGAGATACTTGATCCTGGGGAATATAACTGTAACGTTCCTTCCAATTCTAATACAGTCAAACCTGCACATAAGGGTCAGCAAAAGGACGGGCCAGATGTTGCCACGGTAGAGAGGTGACCGTTTATAAGTGGCTTTATAAAGTAAAAGTGCAGGTATGCTTCTTGGGTGGTTGCTTTAGATGTGTGGCCGCTTTAACAATGTGACCGCGAGAGCAGGTTTGACTGTACATGTATTGACCGTTTAGGGACCCTTGTTACCTCGTTCTTATTGGTTTTCTCACACACCATGCTTTCAGTGACATGTTCTTCCTGCTAAGTTGATAACATGCCAGTGGACCACTATGCTTTTCCAATTATTATAATTAATCATGCTAATTGGGTCTTCATAAAGATTACTGGAAATCTGAGTGAAACATCCCGCGCCGTGAATGGCAAGTCCCCAATGACCACTATCTCACCCACTTCGTGGGTCAAATCCGTGTTTTGTATCCATGCACATGGGTTTCAGGTGTAGCTGTCCCGTTGAAACAAGTGACGTACAGATTTAACCCACACACCTACTGAGTTAGTAATTCATTGGGCCTTGCTAAGGGATGTATCGCTCAATTCTCAAGCAGTCTTCATGAAGGTCGAATTACCATGCGTGCATATTTCATTGTAATAAGTAGAAAATTGAGTTGTCTATTGGCTTGTAATCGATTTAGCAGGAGAAATGTCACCGAAAACAGCATTAGTTTTATCATTCAAGTACACTAGAAACTGCGAGGTTTGTTTGCATTCATAGTTACCGCGCGGTGCACTTTGGATCCCAGAGTAAATTCGCGATGCACTTTGGGATAGAAAAAGGCAGACGACAAATAGGTCGGACAGCTCGTTCGATTTACAAACGCAGAAATGCTTTCGTGCTGCCCTACTCGCTCGCTGTTTTAGACTTTTGGGTAATTTAAAACACTTTTTAAAAATTAGTTTTCATGAGACGCACTCCTAAACAAAGTGAACCGGCTGTCCAAAGAACTGAATCGACGCGCGTTGTTCACATTTGCGAACGCGATACATGCAACGAGGTCACTTGATTTTTTTTTTTTTCATTTTTTGGGGGTGTTGGGATTCCAGTTGGGAAAGATTCTATAAAACATAGAAGTGGAGTATTCGTAAACTTTGTATACTGTTATTTCTAGACACACGTCGTAGATGAGACTTCGACGACTGTATGATTCATAGTCACCGAGCGCAGAGCGCTCGGTGACTATAAATCACAGTCGTATAAGTGACATCCGCGATGTCTGTCTGGAAATGATAGTATACGAACACTCCACATCTATGCAGTTGGTGTGAGAAAAAAATTAAGATTTCTGAACAACGTCTATTCTAAAGTATATAACTTTTACAATCTGAGGTTGAAGCTTCTCAATACACTAGCATGTTTCATGTGGTTGCTCAATTGTCCCGTGATTTCGCATGTGCTTCTTTGCACATTTTGTTTCCAGTTGCATGTAGTTGGTTGGCGTGTATACCAGGGTGGACGGTTGGCTGGTTGGAAGAATGGGTGGTTGGACTCTAAACGATGTTGTGTAGGCCAGTCTTACTGTCTATTTCAGTTGTCTTATGCTTGCTTTTGATTGCATACAAACTTATCAGTGACACCTCCCCCTCCCCTCCAGCAATTGTTAAACGCTTGTTAATTTTGTATTTAACAACTTATTTCTATGTTGTTTTCTCCTTTCAGACTGACACAAGCCACTACCTCCGAACTTTACAACAAAACAACCTGTCCCACTGCAAGCCATTTGAAAGTAGAACCCCAGTTCAGTGGCGCCTATGACTTTATACACCCTGCCCGGAAAATCAGAGGTACAAGATATTATGGATACCTTTCTTCATGCTTCACTGTGGATTACCTGAGGGCTGCTACCTGCGGATTATTATACCTGTGGACTATTACATGTGAATGATGGATGGTTCCTGTGTATCATTACTTGTGGACTATCACATGTGGATTATCACCTGTGTATAATGGACCATTACGTGTTGACAATTACATATGGACTTAATACATGTGAACATTTACCTGTGCAATGTTACCTGTGAATCCGTTGACTATTACTTGTTGACTATTGCCAATAGACTAAATACCTGTGTACTATTACCTGTGGATTATTACCTGTGAACAGTTACCTGTGAACTATTACCGGTGGACGTGTGGTCTAATACCTGGATTATTGGATTACTAGTGACACTGTGACAAGTCTAGGTGACAAAGATTCTTGCAAAAAGACGTCGCAGCAGACAGGTAGGAATTTTTTTATTCACCGCTGCGACAGTACCACGGGAGATGGATCGACCGTCAGAGTTCAAGGGTAGTGCCTGATTAGTTTGGCGCCTGATACGGCGCCAAGCTTATCAGGCACTACCCTTGAACCATGGAAATTATAGCATCATTTGCTTTCTTCTCTGTGTGTCGTGTCTGTCACGCTGTATGTATGTTTGTCTGTCTGCTCGTCTTCCTGTCTGTCGCTTTCCTGCTGAATCAGTAAGTAATATACGGTCTTTGTCGATCTTCCTATAGTTTCGCGAGCGCTAGTGATTTTCAGAATTCATGATCTTCAGTACAATTTATCTCTTACTGATTTCGCAAGATTTTAAACCTGTTTTATCATATAGTTACGAGCTAGTTATTACATTTTATGCTGCAGTGATCTGAAAACTACGGGATATGGGCTAAACTAAGGACTTTGAAGGACCATACAAGAAACTCTGAACGGACCAAGGGACACATGATAGGACTTCACATCTCACAGTCGTCAGGTGCAGTGTTTTTTGTTTATTATTTTAAGCCAGGTTAGGGTCATCCCAAGTTGCGCATAGGGACCCTTGACATCTGGCATTTTTGTTTTAAAGATAAATGGTGTAAGATTTAAGGTAGAAACATATTTACATTCCTTGATACTAACATTGCCTCCCTGGAGGCATGAGTCTTCCTTTTTCTTGCAGATTTCAAGGGCAGTCAGGACCACAAGCAAGTTATATGGGCTAAACTAAGGACTTTGTAGGACCATACAAGGAACTAAGAACGGACCAAGGGACACATAATAGGATTTCACATCTCACAGTCGTAAGGTGCAGTGTTTTTGTTTCTTTTTTTAAGCCAGGATAGGGTCGTCCCAAGTTGCGCATAGGGACCCTTGACATCTGGCATTTTTGTTTTAATGATAGATGGTGTAAGATTTAAAGTAGAAACATATTTAGTTTGCTTGATACTAACATTGCCTCCCTGGAGGCATGAGCCTTCTCTTTGTTGCAGATTTCAAGGGCAGTTAGGACTACAAGCAAGTTATATGGGCTAAACTAAGGACTTTGCAGGACCATACAAGAAGCTCTGAACGGACCAAGAGACACATGATAGGACTTCACATCTCACAGTGGACAGGTGCAGTGTTTTTTTTTTCTTTTTTTTAAGCCAGGTGAGGGTCATCCCAAGTTGCGCATAGGGACCCTTGACATCTTTCATTTTTGTTTTAATGATAAATGGTGTAAGATTTAAGGTAGAAACATATTTACATTCCTTGATACTAACATTGCCTCCCTGGAGGCATGAGTCTTCTTTTTTCTTGCAGGGTTTAAAGGGCAGTCAGGACCACAAGCAAGTTATATGGGCTAAACTAAGGATTTTGTAGGACCATACAAGGAACTAAGAACGGACCAAGGGACACATGATAGGACTTCACATCTCACAGTCGTCCGGTGCATTGTTTTTGTTTCTTTTTTTAAGCCAGGATAGGGTCATCCCAAGTTCCGCATAGGGACCCTTGGCATCTGGCATTTTTGTTTTAATGATAGATGGTGTAAGATTTAAGGTAGAAACATATTTAGTTTGCTTGATACTGACAGAGCCTCAGTGGAGGCATGAGTCTTCTCTTTGGTGCAGATTTCAAGGGCACTTAGGACTACAAACAAGGGATATGGGCTAAACTAAGGAGTTTGCAGGACCATACAAGAAACTCTGAACGGACCAAGGGACACATGATATGACTTCACATCTCACAGTCATCAGGTGCAGTGTTTTTTGTTTCTTTTTTTTAAGCCAGGATAGGGTCATCCCAAGTTGCGCATAGGGACCCTTGACATCTGGCAATTTTGTTTTAATGATAGATGGTGTAAGATTTAAGGTAGAAATATTTAGTTTGCTTGATACTAACATTGTCTCCCTGGAGGAAAGAGTCTTCTCTTTGTTGCAGATTTCAAGGGCAGTTAGGACTACAAGCAAGGGATATGGGCTAAACTAAGGACTTTGCAGGACCATACAAGAAACTCTGAACAGACCAAGGGACACATGAAAGGACTTCACATCTCACAGTCATCAGGTGCAGTGTTTTTTGTTTCTTTTTTTAAGCCAAGTTAGGGTCATCCCAAGTTGCGCATACGGACCCTTGACATCTGGCATTTTTATTTTAATGATAGATGGTGTAAGATTTAAGGTAGAAACATATTTAGTTTGCTTGATACTAACATTGTCTCCCTGGAGGAAAGAGTCTTCTCTTTGTTGCAGATTTCAAGGGCAGTTAGGACTACAAGCAAGGGATATGGGCTAAACTAAGGACTTTGCAGGACCATACAAGAAACTCTGAACGGACCAAGGGACACATGAAAGGACTTCACATCTCACAGTCATCAGGTGCAGTGTTTTTTGTTTCTTTTTTTAAGCCAAGTTAGGGTCATCCCAAGTTGCGCATAGGGACCCTTGATATCTGGCATTTTTATTTTAATGATAGATGGTGTAAGATTTAAGGTAGAAACATATTTAGTTTCCTTGATACTGACATTGCCTCCCTGGAGGCATGCGTCTTCTTGTTGTTGCAGATTTCAAGTGCAGTCAGGACCACAAGCAAGGGACATGGCCTGAACAAGAGACTTTACAGGACCATTCATGGGACTCTGAACGGACCAATGGACACATGCTATAACTTCACATCTCACAGTCATCAGGTGCAGTGTTTTTTGTTTCTTTTTGTAAGCCAGGATAGGGTCATCCCATTTGCGGATAGGGACCCTTGACATCTGCCATTTTTGTTTTAATGATAAATGGTGTAAGATTCAAGGTAGAAACATATTTAGTTTGCTTGATACTAACATTGCCTCAGTGGAGGCATGAGTCTTCTCTTTATTGCAGATTTCAAGGGCAGTTAGGACTACAAGCAAGTTATATGGGCTAAACTAAGGACTTTGCAGGACCATACAATAAGCTCTGAACGGACCAAGAGACACATAATAGGACTTCACATCTCACAGTGGACTGGTGCAGTGTTTTTTGTTTCTTTTTTTAAGCCAGGTGAGGGTCATCACAAGTTGCGCATAGGGACCCTTGACATCTGGCATTTTTGTTTTAATGATAAATGGTGTAAGATTTAAGGTAGAAACATGTTTTTGTTTCTTTTTTTAAGCCAGGATAGGGTCTTCCCAAGTTGCGCATAGGGACCCTTGACATCTGGCATTTTTGTTTTAATGATAAATGGTGTAAGATTTAAGGTAGAAACATATTTAGTTTGCATGATACTAACATTGCCTCCATGGAGGCATGAGTCTTCTCTTTGTTGCAGATTTCAAGGGCAGTTAGGACTACAAGCAAGTTATATGGGCTAAACTAAGGACTTTGCAGGACCATACAAGAAGCTCTGAACGGACCAAGAGACACATGATAGGACTTCCCATCTCACAGTGGACAGGTGCAGTGTTTTTTGTTTCTTTTTTTAAGCCAGGTGAGGGTCATCCCAAGTTGCGCATAGGGACCCTTGACATCTGGCATTTTTGTTTTAATGATAAATGGTGTAAGATTTAAGGTAGAAACATATTTACATTCCTTGATACTAACATTGCCTCCCTGGAGGCATGAGTCTTCTTTTTTTTCTTGCAGATTTCAAGGGCAGTCAGGACCACAAGCAAGTTATATGGGCTAAACTAAGGACTTTGTAGGACCATACAAAGAACTAAGAACGGACCAAGGGACACATGATAGGACTTCACATCTCACAGTCGTCCGGTGCATTGTTTTTGTTTCTTGTTTTAAGCCACGATAGGGTCATCCCAAGTTGCGCATAGGGACTCTTGGCATCTGGCATTTTTGTTTTAATGATAGATGGTGTAAGATTTAAGGTAGAAACATAATTAGTTTGCTTGATACTAACAGAGCCTCAGTGGAGGCATGAGTCTTCTCTTTGGTGCAGATTTCAAGGGCAGTTAGGACTACAAGCAAGTTATATGGGCTAAACTAAGGACTTTGCAGGACCATACAAGAAGCTCTGAACGGACCAAGAGACACATGATAGGACTTCACATCTCACAGTGGACAGGTGCAGTGTTTTTTGTTTCTTTTTTTAAGCCAGGTGAGGGTCATCCCAAGTTGCGCATAGGGACCCTTGACATCTGGCATTTTTGTTTTAATGATAGATGGTGTAAGATTTAAGGTAGAAACATATTTAGTTTGCTTGATACTAACATTGCCTCCCTAGAGGCATGAGTCTTCTCTTTGTTGCAGATTTCAAGGACAGTTAGGACTACAAGCAAGGGATATGGGCTAAACTAAAGACTTTGCAGGACCATAGAAGAAACTCTGAACGGACCAAGTGACACATGAAAGGACTTCACATCTCACAGTCATCAGGTGCAGTGTTTTTTGTTTCTTTTTTAAGCCAAGTTAGTTTCATCCCAAGTTGCGCATAGGGACCCTTGACATCTGGCATTTTTTGTTTAATGATAGATGGTGTAAGATTTAAGGTAGAAACATATTTACATTCCTTGATACTGACATTGCCTCCCTGGAGGCATGCGTCTTCTTTTTGTTGCAGATTTCAAGTGCAGTCAGGACCACAAGCAAGGGACCTGGCCTGAACAAGAGACTTTACAGGACCATTCATGGGACTCTGAACGGACCAATGGACACATGCTAGAACTTCACATCTCACAGTCATCAGGTGCAGTGTTTTTTGTTTCTTTTTTTAAGCCAGGATAGGGTCATCCCATTTGCGCATAGGGACCCTTGACATCTGGCATTTTTGTTTTAATGATAAATGGTGTAAGATTCAAGGTAGAAACATATTTAGTTTGCTTGATACTAACATTGCCTCCCTGGAGGCATGAGTCTTCTCTTTGTTGCAGATTACAAGGGCAGTTAGGATTACAAGCAAGGGATATGGGCTAAACTAAGGACTTTGCAGGACCATACAAGAAACTCTGAACGGACCAAGGGACACATGCTAGAACTTCACATCTCACAGTCATCAGGTGCAGTGTTTTTTGTTTCTTTTTTTAAGCCAGGTTAGAGTCATCCCAAGTTGCGCATAGGGACCCTTGACATCTGGCATTTTTGTTTTAATGATAGATGGTGTAAGATTTAAGGTAGAAACATATTTAGTTTGCTTGAAACTAACATTGCCTCATTGGAGGCATGAGTCTTCTCTTTATTGCAGATTTCAAGGGCAGTTAGGACTACAAGCAAGTTATATGGGCTAAAATAAGGACTTTGCTGGACCATACAAGAAGCTCTGAACGGAACAAGAGACACATGATAGGACTTCACATCTTACAGTGGACAGGTGCAGTGTTTTTTTGGTTTTTTTTTAAGCCAGGTGAGGGTCATCCCAAGTTGCGCATAGGGACCCTTGACATCTGGCATTTTTGTTTTAATGATAAATGGTGTAAGATTTAAGGTAGAAACATATTTACATTCCTTGATACTAACATTGCCTCCCTGGAGGCATGAATCTTCTTTTTTCTTGCAGATTTCAAGGGCAGTCAGGACCACAAGCAAGTTATATGGGCTAAACTAAGGACTTTGTAGGACCATACAAGGAAATAAGAACGGACCAAGGGACACAGGACTGCACATCTCACAGTCGTAACGTGCAGTGTTTTTTTTTTTTTTTTTTTGTTAAGCCAGGATAGGGTCGTCCCAAGTTGCGCATAGGGACACTTGACATCTGGTATTTTTGTTTTAATGATAGATGGTGTATGATTTAAGGTAGAAACATATTTAGTTTGCTTGAAACTAACATTGCCTCCCTGGAGGCATGAGTCTTCTTTTTGTTGCAGATTTCAAGGGCAGTTAGGACTACAAGCAAGTTATATGGGCTAAACTTAATGATAAATGGTGTAAGATTTAAGGTAGAAACATATTTACATTCTTTGATACTAACATTGCCTTCCTGGAGGCATGAGACTTCTCTTTTCTTGCAGATTTCAAGGGCAGTCAGGACCACAAGCAAGTTATATGGGCTAAACTAAGGACTTTGTAGGACCATACAAGGAACTAAGAACGGACCAAGGAACACATGATAGGACTTCACATCTCACAGTCGTCAGGTGCAGAGTTTTTGTTTCTTTTTTTAAGCCAGTTTAGCATCATCCCAAGTTGTGCATAGGGAAACTTTACATCTGGAATTTATGTTTTAATGATAGATGGTGTCAGATTTAAGGTAGAAACATATTTAGTTTCCTTGATAATAACATTGCCTCCCTGGAGGCATGAGTCTTCTCTTTGTTGCAGATTTCAAGGGCAGTTAGGACTACAAGCAAGTTATATGGGCTAAACTAAGGACTTTGCAGGACCATACAAGAAACTCTGAACGGACCAAGGGACTCATGATAGCACTTCACATCTCACAGTGGACAGGTGCAGTGTTTTTTGTTTCTTTTTTAAGCCAAGTTAGGTTCATCCCAAGTTGCGCATAGAGACCCTTGACATCTGGCATGTTTGTTTTAATGATAAATGGTGTAAGATTTAAGGTAGAAACATATTTTGTTTGCTTGATACTAACATTGCCTCCCTGGAGGCATGAGTCTTCTCTTTGTTGCAGATTTCAAGGGCAGTTAGGACTACAAGTAACGGATATGGGCTAAACTAAGGACTTTGCAGGACCATACAAGAAACTCTGAACGGACCAAGGGACACATGATAGGACTTCACATCTCACAGGCATCAGGTGTAGTGTTTTTTGTTTCTTTTTTTAAGCCAAGTTAGGGTCATCCCAAGTTGCGCATAGGACCATTGACATGGCATTTTTGTTTTAATGATAGATGGTGTAAGTTTTAAGGTAGAAATATATTTAGTTTGCTTGAAACTAACATTGCCTCCCTGGAGGCATGCATCTTCTTTTTGTTGCAGATTTCAAGGGCAGTCAGGACCACAATCAAGGGACCTGGCCGAAAGAAGAGACTTTACAGGACCATTCAAGGGACTCTGAACGGACCAATGGACACATGCTATAACTTCACATCTCAGTCATCAGGTGCAGTGTTTTTTAGTTCTTTTTGTAAGCCAGGATAGGGTCATCCCATTTGCGCATAGGGACCCTTGACATCTGCCATTATTGTTTTAATGATAGATGGTGTAAGAGTTAAGGTAGAAATATTCTTAGTTTGCTTGATACTAACATTGCCTCCCTGGAGGCATGAGACTTCTCTTTGTTGCAGATTTCAAGGGCAGTTAGGACTACAAGCAAGGGATATGGGCTAAACTAAGGACTTTGCAGGACCATACAAGAAACTCAGAACGGACCTAGGGACACATGATAGGACTTCACATCTCACAGTCATCAGGTGCAGTGTTTTTTGTTTCTTTTTTTAAGCCAAGTTAGGGTCATCCCAAGTTGCGCATAGGGACCCTTGACATCTGGCATTTTTGTTTTAATGATAGATGGTGTAAGATTTAAGGTAGAAACATGATTTAGTTTGCTTGATTACAACATTGCTTCCGGGGGGGGGGGGGGGATAGGTCGTCCAAGTTGCGCATAGGGACCTTGACATCTGACATTTTTGTTTTAATGATAGATGGTGTAAGATTTAAGGTAGAAACATATTTAGTTTGCTTGATACTAACATTGCCTCCCTGGAGGCATGAGTCTTCTCTTTGTTGCAGATTTCAAGGGCAGTTAGGACTACAAGCAAGTTATATGGGCTAAACTAAGGACTTTGCAGGACCATACAAGAAGCTCTGAACAGACAAAGAGACACATGATAGCACTTCACATCTCACAGTGGACAGGTGCAGTGTTTTTTGTTTCTTTTTTTAAGCCAGGTGAGGGTCATCCCAAGTTGCGCATAAGGACCCTTGACATCTGGCATTTTTGTTTTAATGATAAATGGTGTAAGATTTAAGATAGAAACATATTTACATTCCTTGATACTAACATTGCCTCCCTGGAGGCATGAGTCTTCCTTTTTCTTGCAGATTTCAAGGGCAGTCAGGACCACAAGCACGTTATATGGGCTAAACTAAGGACTTTGAACGGACCAAGGATCTAAGAACGGACCAAGGGACACATAGGACTTCACATCTCACAGTCGTAACGTGCAGTGTTTTTGTTTCTTTTTTTCAAGCCAGGATAGGGTCGTCCCAAGTTGCGCATAGGGACACTTGACATCTGGTATTTTTGTTTTAATGATAGATGGTGTAAGATTTAAGGTAGAAACATATTTAGTTTGCTTGAAACTAACATTGCCTTCCTGGAGGCATGAGTCTTCTTTTTGTTGCAGATTTCAAGGGCAGTTAGGACTACAAGCAAGTTATATGGGCTAAACTAAGGACTTTGTAGGACCATACAAGAAGCTCTGAACGGACCAAGAGACACATGATAGGACTTCACATCTCACAGTGGACAGGTGCAGTGTTTTTTGTTTCTTTTTTTTAAGCCAGGTGAGGGTTATACAGGTTGCGCATAGGGACCCCTGACATCTGGCATTTTTGTTTTAATGATAAATGGTGTAAGATTTCAGGTAGAAACATATTTACATTCCTTGATACTAACATTGCCTCCCTGGAGGCATGAGTCTTCTTTTTTCTTGCAGATTTCAAGGGCAGTCAGGACCACAAGCAAGTTATATGGGCTAAACTAAGGACTTTGTAGGACCATACAAGGAGCTAAGAACGGACCAAGGGACACATGATAGGACTTCACATCTCACAGTCGTCAGGTGCAGTGTTTTTGTTTCTTTTTTTAAGCCAGAATAGGGTCAGGACCACAAGGAAGGGACATGGCCGGAACAAGAGACTTTACAGAACCATTCATGGGACTCTAAACGGACATATTTAGTTTGCTTGAAACTAACATTGCCTCAGTGGAGGCATGAGTCTTCTCTTTATTGCAGATTTCAATGGCAGTTAGGACTGCAAACAATGGATATGGGTTAAACTAAGGACTTTGCAGGACCTTACAAGAAACTCTGAACGGACCAAGGGACACATGATAGGATTTTACATCTCACAGTCATCAGGTGTAGTGTTTTTTGTTTCTTTTTTTAAGCCATGTTAGGGTCGTCTCAAGTTGCGCATAGGGACCCCTGACATCTGGCATTTTTGTTTTAATGATAAATGGTGTAAGATTTAAGGTAGAAATATATTTACATTCCTTGATACTAACATTGGCTCCCTGGAGTCATGACTCTTCTTTTTTTTTGCAGATTTCAAGGGCAGTCAGGACCACAAACAAGTTATATGGGCTAAATAAGGACTTTGTAGGACCATACAAGGAACTAAGAACGGACCAAGGGACACATGATAGGACTTCACATCTCACAGTCGTCCGGTGCATTGTTTTTGTTTCTTTTTTTAAGCCTGGATAGGGTCATCCCAAGTTGCGCATAGGGACCCTTGGCATCTGGCATTTTTGTTTTAATGACAGATATTGTAAGATTTAAGGTAGAAACATATTTAGTTTGCTTGATACTAACAGAGCCTCAGTGGAGGCATGAGTCTTCTCTTTGTTGCAGATTTCAAGGGCAGTTAGGACTACAAACAAGGGATATGGGCTAAACTAAGGAGTTTGCAGGACCATACAAGAAACTCTGAACGGACCAAGGGACGCATGATATGACTTGACATCTCACAGTCATCAGGTGCAGTGTTTTTTGTTTCTTTTTTTAAGCCTGGATAGGGTCATCCCAAGTTGCGCATAGGGACCCTTGACATCTGGCAATTTTGTTTTAATGATAAATGGTGTAAGATTTAAGGTAGAAACATATTTACATTCTTTGATACTAACATTGCCTCCCTGGAGGCATGAGACTTCTCTTTTCTTGCAGATTTCAAGGGCAGTCAGGACCACAAGCAAGTTATATGGGCTAAACTAAGGACTTTGTAGGACCATACAAGGAACTAAGAACGGACCAAGGGACACATGATAGGACTTCACATCTCACAGTCGTCAGGTGCAGTGTTTTTGTTTCTTTTTTTAAGCCAGGATAGGGTAATCCCAAGTTGCGCATGGGGACCCTTGGCATCTGGCATTTTTGTTTTAATGATAGATGGTGTAAGATTTAAGGTAGAAACATATTTAGTTTCCTTTATACTAACATTGCCTCCCTGGAGGCATGCGTCTTCTTTTTGTTGCAGATTTCAAGGGCATTTAGGACCACAAGCAAGGGACCTGGCCAGAACAAGAGACTTTACAGGACCATTCAAGGGACTCTGAAAGGACCAATGGACACAGGCTATAACTTCACATCTCAGTCATCAGGTGCAGTGTTTTTTGTTTCTTTTAGTAAGCCAGGAGATTGTCATCCCATTTGCGCATAGGGACCCTTGACATCTGGCATTTTTGTTTTAACATATTTAGTTTCTTTTATACTAACATTGCCTCCCTGGAGGCATGCGTCTTCTTTTTGTTGCAGATTTCAAGTGCAGTCAGGACCACAAGGAAGGGACATGGCCGGAACAAGAGACTTTACAGAACCATTCATGGGACTCTAAACGGACATATTTAGTTTGCTTGAAACTAACATTGCCTCAGTGGAGGCATGAGTCTTCTCTTTATTGCAGATTTCAATGGCAGTTAGGACTGCAAACAAGGGATATGGGTTAAACTAAGGACTTTGCAGGACCTTACAAGAAAGTCTGAACGGACCAAGGGACACATGATAGGATTTTACATCTCACAGTCATCAGGTGTAGTGTTTTTTGTTTCTTTTTTTAAGCCAGGTTAGGGTCGTCTCACGTTGCGCATAGGGACCCCGGACATCTGGCATTTTTGTTTTAATGATAAATGGTGTAAGATTTAAGATAGAAATATATTTACATTCCTTGATACTAACATTGCCTCCCTGGAGTCATGACTCTTCTTTTTGTTGCAGATTTTAAGGGCAGTCAGGACCACAAGCAAGGGACCTGGCCGGAACAAGGGACTTTGCTGGACCATACAAGGGACTCTGAACGGACCAAGGGACACATCCTAGGACTTAACATCTTACAGTCGTCAGGTGCAGTGTTTTTTGTTTCCTTTTTTAAGCCAGGATTGGGTCATCCCAAGTTGCGCATAGGGACCCTTGGTATCTGGCATTTTTGTTTTAATGATTTAAGGTAGAAACATTTAGTTTGCTTGATACTAATATTGCCTCCATGGAGGAATGAGTCTTCATTTTGTTGCAGATTTCAAGGGCAGTCAGGACCACTAGGATGGGATATGGGCTAAATTAAGGACTTTGCAGGCCCATACTAGGAACTCTGAATGAACCAAGGGACACATGATAGGACTTCACATCTCACAGTCATCAGGTGCAGTGTTTGTTGTTTACTTTTGTTAAGCCAGGATAGGGTCATCCCAAGATGTGCATAGGGACCCTTGACATCGGGCATTTTCGTTTTAATGATAGATGGTATAAGATTTCAGGTATAAACATAGGGACCCTGTCATTTTTGTTCTAATGATAGATGGTGTAACATTTAGGGTAGCAACATATTTAGTTTTTGCTTGATGGAGGCAGTAGTCTTCCTTCTGTTGCAGATTTCAAGGGCAGTAAGGACCACAAGCAAGCGACCCGGGCTGACCAATACAATTTGCAGGACCATAGAAGGGACTCTGAACGGACCAAGAGACACATGCCAGGACTTCACATCTCACAGTCATCAGGTGCTGTGTTTGTTTGGGTTTTTTTTTTGTTTTTTTTTTAATCCAGGTTAGGGTCATCCCAAGTTGCGCATAGGGAACCTTGAAATCTGTGTTTTTTGTTTTAATGATAGATGGTGTAAGATTTAAGCTAGAAACATATTTAGTTTGCTTGATACTAACATTGCCTTCCTGGAGGTATGAGTCTCCTTTTTGTTGCAGATTTCAATGGTAGTCAGGACCACAAGCAAGAGATATGGGCTAAACTATGGATGGACCACAAGCAAAGGATAAGGGGCGGAACAAAGGACTTTGAAGGACCATACAAGAGACTCAGAACGGACCAAAGGAATAATGCTAGGACTTCACATCTCACAGTCGTCAGGTGCAGTGTTTTTTGTTTCTTTTTTTAAGCCAGGATAGGGTCATCCCAAGTTGCGCATAGGGACCCTTGACATCTGGCATTTTTGTTTAAATGAAAGATGGTGTAAGATTTAAGGTAGAAACATATTTAGTTTGCTTGATACTAACATTGCCTCCCTGGAGGCATGAGTCTTCTTTTGTTTGCAGATTTCAAGGGCAGTCAGGACCACAAGCAAGGGATATGGGCTAAATTAAGGACCATACAAGGAACTCTGAACGGATCAAGGGACACATGATAGGACTTCACATCTCACAGTCATCAGGTGCTGTGTTTTTTGTTTACTTTTGTTAAGCCAGGATAGGGTCATCCGAAATTGCGCATAGGGACCTTTGACATCTGGCATTTTTGTTTTAATAATAAATGGTATGAGATTTAAGGTATAAATATAGTTTGCTTGATACTGACATTGCCTCCCTGGAGGCATGAGTCTTCTTTTTGTTGCAGATTTCAAGGGCAGTCAGGACCACAAGCAAGGGACCCGGGCGGAACAAGGGACTTTGCAGGACCATACAAGGGATTCTGAACGGACCAAGAGACACATGCTAGGACTTTACATCTCACAGTCATCAGATGCAGTGTTTTTTGTTTCTTTTTTTAAGCCTCACTGGAGTCATGAGTCTTCTTTTTGTTGCAGATTTCAATGGCAGTCAGGACGACAAGCAAAGGATATGGGTGGAACAAAGGACTTTGAAGGACCATACAAGGGACTTGGAACTGACCAAGGGACACATGATAGGTCTTCACATCTTACAGTCGTCAGGTGCAGTGTTTTTGGTTTCCTTTCTTAAGCCAGGATAGGGTCATCCCAAGTTGCGCATAGGGACCCTTGACATCTGGCATTTTTGTTTTAATGATAACTGGTATAAGATTTAATGTAGAATTATATTTAGTTTGCTTGATACTAACATTGCCTCCCTGGAGGCATGAGTCTTCTTTTTGTTGCAGATTTCAAGGGCTGTCAGGACCACAACCAAAGGATACGGTCGGAACAACGGACTTTGAAGGACCATACAAGGGACTCGGAACGGACCAAGGGACACATGATAGGACTTCACATCTCACAGTCGTCAGGTGCAGTATTGTTGGTTTTCTTTCTTAAGGCAGAATAGGGTCATTACAAGTTGCGCATAAGGACCCTTGACATCTGGCATTTTTGTTTTAATAATAAATGGTATGAGATTTAAGGTATAAATATAGTTTGCTTGATACTGACATTGCCTCCCTGGAGGCATGAGTCTTCTTTTTGTTGCAGATTTCAACGGCTGTCACAACCGCAAGCAAGGAACCCGGGCGGAACAACGGACTTTGCAGGACCATACAAGGGATTCTGAACGGACCAAGGGACACGTGCTAGAACTTCACATCTCACAGTCTTTAGGTGCAGTGTTTTTTGTTTCTTTTTTTAATGCAGGATAGGGTCATCCCAAGTTGCGCATAGCCTCGCGCTGGGACCATATGGCGTTGAGGCGCGTCCCCTGGGTGGTGGATAGGGGGTCCCTCGTGAGAGGGGTGCACCGAATGAAATATGGTGCCGTGAACCAGCATGGTCTAAGGGAAGGTGACCCCGACAGAAAACCCCTGGTCCTCCTAGTAAGGGGGTTGGGCGTGGGGGTAGCTTCCCCACCCTGCAAAAAAGGAAATAGCTACAAAAACGCCGACGAAAAGACTAACAGTAATTCCTTTCCTGGAGGAGGAAGGTTCTTCTACTAGAAGACTTATGACGTCCTGTGGTGAAAGCCGGAAGTCTTCGGAAGCCACAGGACCGAGCCGCCTCTCTCTATCCAGGGACACAACCATGGGCACATGGAACGTCAAGACCATGTACCAGAGCGGCAAGGCCGCCCAGATAGCAGCGGAAATGCAAAAGTACAACCTTTCCCTGCTAGGTATCAGTGAAGCCAGATGGACGCAGTCTGGCCAAAAAAGGCTGTTAAGTGGGGAGATGATTCTGTATTCAGGTCATGAAGAGGAGAATGCCCCCCATACAGAAGGAGTAGCATTCATGCTGTCACCAGTGGCACAGAGAGCGCTGATGGGCTGGGAACCTCTTGGGCCAAGAATTATCACAGCAGCCTTTAGAACCAAGAAAAAGCTCAAGCTGAACGTCATCCAGTGTTATGCGCCCACCAATGACAGTGACGAGGAAGAGAAAAAAAGAGTTCTACGACCGACTCCAGAGTGCCTTGGACAAATGTGCGGAGCGAGACATCACCATCGTCATGGGCGATTTTAATGCCAAAATAGGGGAGGACAACACCGGATACGAAGAGGTGATGGAGAGACAGGGACTAGGCTCGGAGATGAGTGAGAACGGGGAGAGGGTTGTAGACTTTTGTGCTCTAAACCGACTTGTCATTGGAGGCAGCATCTTCCCACACAGAAGAATACACAAAGCAACTTGGGTCTCACCTGACCATACAACAGAGAACCAAATAGACCATATCTGCATTAGCAAGAAATTTACAAGATCCCTTCAAGATGTTCGAGTGAGGAGGGGAGCAGCTGTCGCTTCAGACCACCATCTGCTTACCTTAAGAATGAAGCTCAAGCTAAAGAAAAGCCGCACAGAGACAACAAGAAGACAGCGCTATAATGTAGGCCTCCTGAGAGAAACTGGAGTTAGAGAAGAGTTCAAACTGGTGCTGTCCAACCGGTTTCAAGCGATACAGGAGCTAGTAAATGAGGAGGAGGCGGTCACCACAGAGCAGCAGTGGAAGGCAGTTAGAGAGGCGCTGAACTCAACCTGCAAAAACACTGTAGGGTTCAGGAAACACCACCACAAGGACTGGCTGTCGGCACAGACCTTGAAGAAGATAGAAGCGAGGAAGCAGAAGAAAGCAGCGGTCAACAACAGTCGCACGAGAGCAGCCAAAGTAAGGGCACAGGAGGAATACTCGGAAGCCAACCGCGAGGTGAGTAGTATCAGGGCAGACAAGAGGGCCTACACAGACAGCCTGGCAGCAGAGGCAGAAAAGGCAGCAGGCAGCGGCAACATGAAACAGCTCTACGACATTACCAGAAGATTGTCGGGTAAGTATGGCCATACAGAAAGACCAGTAAAAGACAAAGAAGGCAAGCCTATTGCAGACAGAGCAGACCAACTCGACAGATGGGCCGAGTATTTTGAAGAGTTACTGAACAGACCTAGCCCACCCGACCCCCCCCCCCCCCCCCCGACATCCAGCCGGCAGAGACCGACCTACCCATCAGCTGTGACAGACCCAGCCGGGAAGAGATCAGAAAAGCAGTGGCATTTTTGAAGAATGGCAAAGCAGCAGGGCCAGATGGCATCCCAGCGGAGTCTCTGAAAGCAGACCTAGAGACAACAGTGGAGATGCTGTACCCACTGTTTGGAAAGATCTGGGAAGAGGAGGTGATGCCAGCTGACTGGAAGGAGGGGTACCTAGAAAGGCGACCTCAGCAAGTATTCCAACTACAGAGGAATCACCTTGCTGTCAGTACCAGGAAAGGTCTTCAACAGGATCATCCTGGAGAGAATGAAGAGCTCCGTTGAGAAGAACCATCGAATAGTAAAACACAACTTCCACAAAGTACCATAAAAAAGTTAAAAATTTGGGGAGATCAGGGCTGACGGGTGAGGGGCGGGAGGTGGCGGAGAAGGGGGGAAGGGGGGATTGTGGGCCGGTTCCCCCCCCCCCCCCCCACTGGATCGGCCACTCCAGGGGTCATCGGAGCGCAAATGTTCATCGGGCCGACGTTAGCCGACGTTGGCCCGCGCACATCTGTGCGCGGGCCAACGTCGGCTAACGTCGACCCTGATGGCCTTTGCGCACTGGGCTCACTAGTGACCACACCAGGAGCCAGTTGCATGCTGAGCTGCGGCGCACTGGGCTCACTAGTGACCACACCAGGAGCCAGTTGCATGCTGAGCTGCGGCGCACTGGGCTCACTAGTGACCACACCAGGAGCCAGTTGCATGCTGAGCTGCGGCGCACTGGGCTCACTAGTGACCGCACCAGGAGCCAGTTGCATGCTGAGCTGCGGCGCACTGGGCTCACTAGTGACCGCACCAGGAGCCAGTTGCATGCTGAGCTGCGGCGCACTGGGCTCACTAGTGACCGCACCAGGAGCCAGTTGCATGCTGAGCTGCGGCGCACTGGGCTCACTAGTGACCACACCAGGAGCCAGTTGCATGCTGAGCTGCGGCGCACTGGGCTCACTAGTGACCACACCAGAAGCCAGTTGCATGCTGAGCTGCGGCGCACTGGGCTCACTAGTGACCACACCAGGAGCCAGTTGCATGCTGAGCTGCGGCGCACTGGGCTCACTAGTGACCACACCAGGAGCCAGTTGCATGCTGAGCTGCGGCGCGGCCCGATGATCTGTAGTTGCGCCCCCTGGGACAGACAATCCGCGAAGCTCCTAAATAAGGACAGAAATTGACAAATGACAGTGTCATTTAGTGTCAGTTTGACTAGTTTAAGAGCGACTGACAGTCGCTTGTCTGACAGGCCCGCGACATCGTCGTCTTCAGATAAGTCATTTTTCTGCTGCTTGTTGGGTCCCAACCTCGGTGTCGACCCAACCTCAGGGTGACATATAATGCTCACTAATAGTAAGGTATATTAACTTTTCAGCTTCGGAATTACTAAAAGTTCTTAGAATGTGTATAGTAACGGGTGTATCCGTGATAGCAATCCGGCCACTGGCCTACCATTTACTGAACAATATTGGTGTGACATACAGTGCTCACAAAAACAAAAGGACGTCAAAATTCAGCTTGAATTACTAAATGTCCCAAAACAACTTTCATTTGCGAACTGCAGTCGCCTGATGAAGTTTGTTTACCGTTAGGGACATTTCTACTGACTCGCACGGCAGACTCGGCTACGAAGACGTGAAAAACTGGATGACAGCAAACAAGCTAAAACTGAACGACGACAAAACGGAAGCCATGCTGGTAGGCACTCGCCAGAAACTCTCCCAGCTCCCTCCCTCTCTCCACCTTCAACTCGATAGCACCCCCATCTCCCTCTCTGACTCGGCCAAGAACCTCGGCGTTATCCTCGATTCCTCTCTGTCCATGACCAGCTTCGTTTCCGCCACGGCCCAGGCATGTTATTTCCACCTCCGCCGCATCGGTCAGATCAGAAAATACCTCACTACCGAAGCTGCCACCAAACTTGCTGTCTCTCTCATCTTATCTCGCATCGACTACTGCAACGCTCTCCTTTCCGGCCTCCCTCACTCCACCATTTTCACTCTCCAACGCGTTCAGAACAATGCTGCCCGCCTCGTCCTCAGAAAGAAAAAATCCGACCACGTCACACCCCTGCTCAAACTCCTTCACTGGCTCCCCATCCCCCAACGCATCCAATACAAAATTCTGTCTCTCTGCTACAAATCCCTGAACATCTGCGCTCCTGCCTATCTCTCCAACTTACTTCACCCCTACACACCTTCCCGCTCCCTCCGCTCTGCCTCTGACCCTCTCCGCCTCCACATCCCTCGCACCAAACTTAACACTTTCGGCCCCTGCTCCTTTCCGTCTACGGTCCATCCACCTGGAACACTCTCCCACTCTCTCTCCGTCAGAAACACTCTCTCTCTCCTCCTTCCAGTCCGCCCTCAAAACTCACCTCTTTCAAAAGTTTTAGCACTATATCACCACACTCCCCACCCCAAGCTGACCGTCGTAATGTATTCCACTGTTTGTGGTACGCAAGTCATTGTCTAAAGCGTGCGCATGCGTGCGCGAGTTGTGAGTGCGCGCTTAGAGTTATAATTATTATAAGATAAGCGCATTATAAATACCGTAATTATTATTATTATTATTATTATTATTATTATTATTATTATTATTATTATTATTAATTCAAGCTGAAAGTCTGACATCCCGTATACTTTTTGTGAGCACTATATGTCACACCAATGTCAAGCCAGTGAAATTGTGATGGATAATCACTGATATTCCCGTTATTATACCAATTCTGAGAACTTTTAGTAATTCAAGCTGAAAAGTTAATATTCCTTACTATTTGTGAGCAATATATGTCACTCTGGCCGAGGTTGGGTCGACCTAGGTTCAGTGTGGGAGCCAACACTGCTTGCGCCAAAGAACACTGAACGAAATACTATTTTGACTGCAATGAGTGCATCAGTGACTGCACATATTTGTGTAAAACATAAAAAGCGGAATGCGTCCATTGAAACTTGAGTGGTTTGCTGTTTGCTGTTAAAGGCAGTTACTTTTTAAAAGTATTATTTAAAGGGGGAAAAAAACACGTTCTAAAGTTACTGTTATCACACATATACTTAAAGTCAGTTCAAGTTTCTGCAAATTCGATCAGAAAAGTTTCAAGAAACTAAAAACAAGACTAAGAAACGCGATTTGTATAATTTGTATACTACTGCATGCGAGTGGCACAGGCTACTCTATTATCAAACCTCAACGCCGTAGTACTGAAAAGACATAGATGCTCATAGGCCTCTGCAGCCGCAGTCGCACACGAAAATTAAGCCTCTTGGCATGCGTTGACTGAGATAATATGCATGATTTCTTTACACGCTCAGAGACAAATGGCTGCCAGTGAATGTTCCCTCTACTTTCCGGCTGTTTCCCAGTATCTCAATCTTGCGCGATCGTGTTCTCTCATCTGAACATGAATGTAACTCACACGCGTAAAAACACCACAAGAAGCTTTTGTGCAGACTTCCTAAAAAAGTAACATGTGTAACTCCCTACTACCTCCGCCAAATGAGGAAGTTAGTGATATACTTTTTACAAGGGGCATAAATTCTGAGAGCCCCTGCATTGCATGGTCTCACCAGAATCTATGCCCCTTGTCGAGGGAAAGTGTTATTAATAGCCTTAAAGAAAAAAACGACGGCAGCCGCAAGCGTTCCCTTCTACACAACAGAGTCATTTCAAGTTATGTGTGATACAATGGACTGCTGTGGAACAGGCTTACCGCTGCCCCCTGAGGAAAAATTGCCGTGTCGATTTTCACCTCCTCCCCCCTTTTTCTGCTTGAAGTGGACTCGTCCCAATCAACACTGACTACTGTGTGTGCAATGCGTGGAGTGTGTTAGTGTGACATGTACACAGTCATGCACGTAAAGTCGGAATCCCCCCGCAACCGCGCGTAAAACCCAGGACACGCGGAGAACACATTGACAGCGGTGTTCCGAATACAATGTGTACAGTTCTGTGGTAAGGATACCGTGGATACGTTTCGTGTGTGGTTTCAAAGCGTGGGAGGAGTTTACTGGGCAGCTGGACAACTTTTCTCAAGTTTTGCTTGACCGGAACTGGAGCTTCAGAGGCACTGACTGGGATCAATACTAGAAGTCAAACTTCACAGCACCGCGTTTTGTCGCGTCTTTTACCAGGTGTGTACTCGCTTATTATGAATTTGACATCATTGTAGAGTTTATACAAAACATTTTCACACAAAGACAGTCAAATAAACTAGGTTACGATAGCCCAAAATACTCTTTAAAGTGTTAAAAAAAAAAAGTTGACTACTAGTGGGGGGCTCGGGAGATTCGAATGACCTACTTTCGCGTGGTCATTTGGGGTCACTTGCTTTCGTTTTGGAATTGTTTCGGACAGACTTTGAGACATACACAAAGATAACGGAATATTGCATTAGAATGCGTGACGATATGCACGTAGGCAGCGTGGCCACGTTATCGTGAATCCGTGGATGAAATTGTATTTAGAAAAAAAATCGTGTCGTCTGCCCGAGCGTTATCGAGACGAGGGTGCGGTTGTCTCCCCTCTATTGATTACAATGACTGTGCCCTGCCCATCCCGTTGCATCGATGGACAAGAGGCATAGATTCTCATGAGCCCATGTAGTCGCAGGTGCTCATTACAATATGTGTCTCTTGTTGACAGTTATCGTTGTCAGTTAGTCAACTCTACGTTCCGCAAACGGAGTAAATTGTTCGAATTTGTGTTTGAATCATTAGATCATGAATGCCACTTGGTCAGTGAGGGATAAACTAAACCTCATGGTTACTTTGCAAGTCTGGAGCCAAGTTTGCCTATCTTTCAGAGGTGTCCTGTTGCTGACGAGGCCAGTTGCAGGAATTGGTTTGGCCGGGGTAGTTCATAGACAGTCCCTGATTAACTGGACACATTCCTTTTGTTTCGTAAGTGATTTGAGTCAGAGCAGTCACAAGACGTTTTTATTTGTTTATTACCCCCCCCCCAAATCCACTCCCCGCCCCCACTGCAGAGTAGATACTAGATACACAATTTCACTTTATAATTTACTTGTCTTTACCCTTCGGGTATTGGTAGTGGTTTAGTCACAATGCAGGAATCATCGCAACTAAAACCGCTACCGACACGCAAATGGTTAAGAGGTGCCGATCTATTCTGGCACCACACATGAGCTACCATGGTAAGTTATAACTTATCTTCTTTTAGCGAGCCAGGTCTGAATGAGGTCAGCTGAGACTGAGAGTGATAGTTTATTCGGACACAGCATAGTCGGTGGGATTATTGCCAAAGAGCCTTGTGGGATCACATGGTCAAGTGGCTCTAGGGTCTGACTTGGACACAGTCCAGCGATAACTCTGGTGGGTTGATTGTAATACAATATACAATAACACAGTCAGTTTACACTCAAAAGGACATTCAGGTGACATGTCACAAATACTACTGCATCCAAATGTATGTTGTCATAAAAACAAGTAATAATAACGAGTAATAATAACCCATTACATCCTGAGGATAATTGTTTACAAGTTGGTTTATTGAGCTATGAAGGCAACATTACAGATTAGGAGATCTATAGATGAACCATTTCAGTTCAAGGATGGTGTCAGAATAGCTTGGCGCCTGAGGCGCCAAGCTATTCTGGCACCACCCTTGAACTATCTTAGACAAATTTATTTCAACATCAAGTAATAGATGTATCAGGATGAAAAGGGTTAATATAAAACCTGTAGCCAGGAACAGTGTTGTCCTGACCTTATTACAATTCTGTCAGCTGTAGTAAATTTATACAGGATTTATTGACTTCAAGTTCAATTGTTTTCTTCAAAATTACATGAAGAATACAAGATATACCTCTATGGTGTATCTTGGCCCTGCCACTTGGAACAGCCTTATAATTATTTTATGCTGTAAACAAACCCTAATGAAAAATTCTCCATATTTGACGGACAATTTTGACAGACGGAAAAAATGGAAGGTCGTCCATCCGTGGGGACTGGCAAATCTTGAGAAAAATTGAACTTATCCCTGTATGCAACGGAGACTGTACTAGGGACAGATTTTTTTTATCACGCTATCATGGAGACGACAATTTTAAAACCTACTGGAACGCATAAAGCATTGATGTAAATATCCTCTCAATATAGAAAGAAAGAAACAAACCGAATTTAATTTTTGTTACAAGTTACATTTTTATTGGTCTGTCAGTGAGGTAACTCACTGCTTAGAGTTAGAAGTTACACTGCACTTTCCTAAACTTTACTAATTGCTGAATGCACTGCTGCCAATGACCTTACACTGACTAAGGCAGCGTGGCTTTACAAAACAGTAATACTTTGTATTTTAAACAATATATAAATTATAAATCAGAATCAGTAGGTGATGATAGTATCTATAATAATTGTCCATGTGCATCATTTGCGTCTAAAATGAAAGATGACAATACCAAACCACCTATTCAATAGTAATGACACTCTGGTCAGTGTTATGGCATTCCATTCGAAACATTGCTGATAGCATTAAGGTTAATATGATGGCATGCTCCATGTGGCACTGAGTTTCCACGCCATTGCATTCTCCATACCCCTGGACATCTGGTTGATCATTTGCTGTCTACTGCCAACTGCCCCACACTGACATAGATTGACTAATTATCACATTGTAGCTTGACTAAGTAAGTGTATAATAATAATAATTATTGGCTAATTATCTGTGCTGGTCTGTGATTTTGGACCTTAGGGCCATAGTAAGGTCCAAAATCAAAGACCAGCACACATTTTTTATCCCAATTCTAGTTTTGTGATGTTGGAACTGGATCTTAAAATTCTAGTAGCTGAAAATCATAAAGACTCGGGTGCACTGCGTGTTGTGAAGGAGGGATCAGTTGAGCAAGCATGGTAGTTAGATTGTAGTGCTTGATTAATTAAATGACTGGTGTCCATAGCATTGTGTGCTCCACAAGCCTGTCCAGTCAAATTCCTTTTGGCTTCGCTAATGAGGTTACGTGACAGAATTTGGAATCTCAAGAGTGTTGCCTAATTTGCTTAAAACCCTTATCATTCGGAATACACCAGTGTGTGAAATAAGTTTGACTAAAATAGTTCAAGGGTAGTGCCAGAACAGCTTGGCGCCTCTAAGCGCCAAGCTATTCTGGCACCACCCTTGAACTAAAGCCATTGGTCTATATCCTTGTCTGTAAGTACAATTATATGGCAGTGTACAAATTTGAAGCTTTTAGCCTAAGTATGATATGCATTAAATGGTGTGTGGACAGATGCCAGACTGATTAGACACTACCCATAGGCTGTCCTAATTGATTGGTCTTCAGCAGTACTTGTAATAAGGGGAGTATCAGGGCAGACAAGAGGGCCTACACAGACAGCCTGGCAGCAGAGGCAGAAAAGGCAGCAGGCAGCGGCAACATGAAACAGCTCTATGACATTACCAGAAGATTGTCAGACAAGTATGGTCATACAGAAAGACCAGTAAAAGACAAAGAAGGAAAGCCTATTGCAGACAGAGCAGACCAACTCGACAGATGGGCCGAGTATTTTGAAGAGTTACTGAACAGACCTAGCCCACCCGACCCCCCAGACATCCAGCCGGCAGAGACCGACCTACCCATCAGCTGTGACAGACCCAGCCGGGAAGAGATCAGAAGAGCAGTGGCATTTTTGAAGAACGGCAGAGCAGCAGGCCCAGATGGCATCCCAGCGGAGTCTCTGAAAGCAGACCTAGAGACAACAGTGGGGATGCTGTACCCACTGTTTGGAAAGATCTGGGAAGAGGAGGTGATGCCGGCTGACTGGAAGGAGGGGTACCTAATCAAGCTTCCCAAGAAAGGCGACCTCAGCAAGTGTTCCAACTACAGAGGAATCACCTTGCTGTCAGTACCAGGAAAGGTCTTCAACAGGATCATCCTAGAGAGAATGAAGAGCTCCGTTGACCCCCAGCTGAGAGACCAGCAAGCAGGGTTCAGGAAGAACCGATCATGTACAGACCAGATCGCCACTCTCCGTATCATCGTGGAACAGTCTCTGGAGTGGACCTCCCCGCTGTACGTCAACTTTGTGGATTATGAGAAAGCATTTGACAGTGTGGACCGAGAGACTCTGTGGAAACTCCTATGACACTACGGTGTACCCACAAAGCTCGTCCGCCTGATCAAGAGCAGCTACGATGGCATGACATGTCGCGTGATCCACGAAGGGCAGTTCACCAGGGAGCTCCCGGTCAGAACTGGTGTCAGGCAGGGGTGTCTGCTGTCTCCGTTCCTCTTCCTACTGGCCATAGACTGGGTCATGAAGATGACCACAGAGCACAGACGAAGTGAAATACAGTGGACACTGTGGACACAGCTTGACGACCTCGATTTTGCAGACGACTTGGCATTACTGTCCCACACTCATCAACAAATGCAGGACAAGACCACGAGGCTTGCTGACATCTCGTCTCAAGTGGGCCTCACCATTCACAAACAGAAAACAGACAATGAGGCTGAACGCAACCAGGGAAGAACCAGTCTTGCTTGCTGGCACCCCGTTGGAGGACGTGGAGTCCTTCACCTATCTCGGGAGCATCATCGACAAAAAAGGCGGCACTGATGCAGATGTCAGAGCACGAATCGGTAAAGCCAGAGCAGCCTTTCTCCAGTTGAAAAAAGTGTGGAGTTCCAGAGAGCTGTCACAACACACCAAAGTCCGGATTTTCAACTCCAATGTAAAAGCAGTTCTCCTATATGGAGCAGAGACTTGGAGATTGACAAAAACCACAGTCAACAGAGTACAGACCTTCATGAACAGTTGCCTTAGAAGAATTTTGAAAATCCACTGGCCAGAGAAGATCAGCAACGTCAGACTCTGGGAGAGAACAGAGCAGATAACAGCAGAGAATGAAATTGGGCGAAGAAGATGGGGATGGATCGGTCACAGTCTGAGAAAGCCAGCTTCCAGTATCACTAGGCAGGCATTGTCATGGAACCCCCAGGGAAAGAGGAAAAGAGGTAGGCCGAGAAACTCCTGGCGTCGAGACCTCCAAGCAGACATCAAGAGACTGGGAACCACCTGGAGTAGAATCGAAGGAGAAGCACAGGACAGGAGTCGCTGGAGGTCTCTCGTCGACGGCCTATACCCGGGTAGGGGTGACAGGCGTAAGTAAGTAAGTAAGTACTTGTAATGAATGAATGAAACTTTATTTTACAACGTATGAGGCATTGACATTGTCTTTGACTTGGCCATTTTACAAACCTGTCGTTGCTAATTATTGATCAACAAACAAGAAGATACACTTAGAAAATAATCTCTTTATGTACAGAACATGTAGACATTTCACAGAACTGTAATAGAAAATAAGTTTACTTTGTCATGAGGAACTAGAGCACTTTTTCTTGCCAACATCTGTAGTAAATATATGTAATACAGCATCACGTTGTTTACGTGCATCATTCTGTAATCGCCGTTCATTTTCAGAGTACTGTTGGTACGTGCAATCAGTATAAAATCAAGCAGTCCACTACTCAGACACCCAGACCCCAGGATGCACGTGCTACCGGTTATTTAGTTTGTTCAAAGACCGACCTGTGGATACCAGGCCTCTACCTGGGGCACTGTTCTTATTACAGCTCTATCACTCCAACAGCTAACCCATCCATCTGCAAGGGGCAATGATTCTCATGAACCTTTTTATCATCATTGCCTCTCGATGGCATGGAATAATTCCAGTTTACGTCATTTTTGTTGTAAGAAGTAATAATTACGTCAGGTTATAATTTTTTTCTCCCAGTTTTTGCAAGAGGCATTGAATTTCATAGCCCATGCAGACCTCGGGAGCTTTTGAGATTCAGCGCTTCTTGCTAGCATGGGATAGTTAAATGTACGTCTGTGTTTTCAGTGGCAGGAGGTTTTTATTATCGTGTCTACGGCTTTGCCTGATCAGACAGTCATATCCTTTGTATCTGCCAGAGGCGTTGATTTTCATGGGCCGTGTTTGGGCTCACGGGATCCATGTTTCTTGTTGTGAAAGAGTAGGTTATTTACCTTTATTTTTCTTTCCCGGAGGAGGTTATGATACTCTTTTCACCGCTTTGTCTGATCACACAAATGCAAAGAACCTTCATCGTAAGTCAGAATGGCGGCTAGGCATAGGTACACGTCTGGATTTTAGCAAAAGCTTAAAATGTGCGACACACGCCTCTTACTGTTGAGGAATTGTTCCCCATCTAGCTCTGTGTATCATCAAGGCTGAGCCACCGCAGTCCTTTTTAGAGATAGTGTCTGTTTTATCGCCGTAATCACCTGCAACGAGCTTTCTTTCCGTCGATGGCGGATAGATTGCAACAGGCTTTGATCTACATAAGCCCCTGCAGCCGGTCGGCTGCAGGGGCTTATGTAGATCAAAGCCTTTTGATCCTAAAAGATCCACGTATTTATCTGTGTACCTCACCCTTAGGAAGGGTTCAGGTACAATTTCTTTTTCCTCACCTTACCTCTCTACAATCAGCTTAGGCTGCTTAGTTTTTTTTTAAAACTTGGACAGATGATCTGCAAAAGGCATTGATCTTCATAACCCCTTGAAGGATGCAAGCCATTTGCTGTATAAACAGCAGTGCATTTATGCATGTGTTCCTCACCAGGAGGTAATGAGGTAATTCTGTTTGCCTCATCCCTTACATGCTTGGTTATCTCACAGGCCTAGCCGATAGCGGTGCCGAGTCTTGCACGAGCTGCATTTCAATTGGAATCGCTCACCTGAACGTAAAGGTGTGTGGACGCAGATGAGAAAGATGGAGGGCAGGGGTGGATGGAGGGGGGGGGGGGAGGGGAGGGGTCGGGTGGGGGTTAGGAGGAGACACTCCTGGAAGGATAAAGGTTGGCAGTGTGTTTGTGTGTGCTTATTTGTGTCTGACGGTGTGTGTGTGTGTGTGCGTGCGCGCACCTTGTGTTCGTGGGTACTCGGGTGCGTGTTTTAATCCGTTTAGCCCCAAGGTCCCATTTCTCAAATTTTGAAGGTGTTGCCTAACGACTATGTACCGGTTGTAGGAGATGGATTGATCGTGATAATTCAAGGGTAGTTCCAGATGAGCTTGGCGCCTCAAGGCGCCAAGCTCATCTGGCACTACCCTTGAATTATCATGATCAGTCCATCTCCTGCTTCAGGGTCCCGGGGCTAAAAGGGTTAATCTGCCGTAGACGCAAACTTCACGTCATCGCCACAAAAACAAACTGAGTGTAGTTTGGATTGCGTCCTCACGAAACATACGTAACGACCATCAAGGGACTGCTACATTCAAACTTCGATGTTAGCAGCACAGGCCATGGAAACCTATTCGAGTTAGGTCCCCTGACAGCGGGCCTTAGCCTCTCAAGAGGCTTAGGCGCGCTGTCAGGCAACCTAACAGATGTATAGGTTTCCTTCTCCTGTGGTTGGAGCACCATTACTCTGACGATAAAACCATGCGCCCCAAACATGACTCAATCGTCAAAGAACACGGAACACATCAGGATGTCTCGTTTTTATCGGCTTCCCAGATCTTTGCTTTTCTCAATTCTTTTTTTGTTCACTTTTATTTTTGTGTGTGTGGGCGGATGTACAGTGCGTGCATAGTGCGGAGATGCGCATCTTTTTCCTTCATCCTTTGTTGCCAAGTCTGCAAGTGCGTGGAATTGCTCCAGCTTTGTGGAGCTGGTGAATACCTGAATTATTCCTCATTAATAGGTACGTTTTTGTTTTATTCCTTGTGGATCCAGCCACCAGTCCTGTTTACCATACGGGTGGCTGCGTGCACGAGGGCGTTAACCCCTTCACTGCCGGAACAATCCCCGACACTCTCAGTCTTCAAAACCAACCTGAAAACGTATCTTTTTAATTTGGCATATCAGTGCTAATTTTCCTTTGCTTCCCATCATGTGATTTTAGGATGGTGTTATTGTAAACAGAATGTGTTCGTTGTGTGAAATAATGTGGTTAGTATGCCTGAAACTGTTTTTGTTGCTGTTGTGATTTGTAGTTTATAGTGTGTGTTAATATTATTTGTAACGCGTTCCGAGCCTGCGTAAGTGGGGGAGGATACTATAGAAAAGCGTTCCGAGCCAGCGTAAGTGGGGAAGGACGCTATTGAAAAGCGTTCCGAGCCTGCGTAAGTGGGGAAGGACGCTATAGAAAAGGCGTTCCGAGCCTGCGTAAGTGGGGAAGGACGCTATAGAAAAACGTTCCGAGCCTGCATAAGTTTGGAAGGACGCTATAGAAAAACGTTCCGAGCCTGCATAAGTTTGGAAGGACGCTATAGAAAAACGTTCCGAACCTGCATAAGTGGGGAAGGACGCTATAGAAAAACGCTGTGTTATTATGACCGTAAAAGTGCAAGAGGCATAGATCCTCATGAGCCCCTCTTGCTGACCTTGTTAAGTGTGCGTGTACATCAAGTACTGGATCTGTGACTGTCTCGGGAAACTCTCAGTGTTGCCTCTAGCAGTGGAGTGGTTAATTCCAGGTGTGAGAGCGTGAAGTGCATGCAGGCAGAGCATGCGATAATGGAATGCCACACTGCATAAACGTCATAACACCCCCCCCCCCCCCCACACGCACACATACACACATCCTCCCTTATAGTTTCATTTCATAGTGCCAACAGTCATGTTTGAGAATAGTACGATGAGGAAACGAGAGCTGCGCTACCGAGATAGAAGATCAATAGTGCCTGATTATTTCATTGATTTGGATGTCTCTTAGCAAAATAAATGTTCACCGTAGACCCATCGCTCATTTTGGCGATTCATTCACATATTAACCCTCCACCTGGGGTTAATTATGCGGGGAACCGTGTGTACCGCAAATCGGGCATAGACAACCGAGATCGGAATAGTATGTTTAAGATGTCATGACGTAGTTTTTTGTTTTTGCGTAATTTTATATTTAATGTGATATGAGATTTGCTTTCGCTTCAAGACTTGGGGGGAAAATGGTGACAAAACTAGAATTTCACGGTCTTGCTATAATTTGTGTGAAATCAGGTTGACTTTACCTAGCTACATGCTATACTAAGTACACCTACATTTTCTCTACTCTCTCTCCGTCAGAAACACTATCTCTCCTCCTTCCAGTCCGCCCACAAAACTCACCTCTTTCAACAGTTCTAGCAGTATACCACGACACTCCTCACCCTAAGCAGACTGTCGTAATGTATTTCACTATTATTAACGTGAGTCGTTGTCTAAAGCGTGCGCATGCGTGCGCGAGTTGTGAGTGCGCGCTTAGAGTTATAATTATTTTAAGATAAGCGCATTATAAATACCGTAATTATTATTATTATTATTTTCTTCTGAAAGCGCGTCGATGTGTGCGTGTGCGTGCGTGCATGCGCGCGCTGCAGACATCCTCAAGAGGCATAGATGTTCATGCACCCTACGGGCTTTTGAGGATCTATGCCCTCTTGGAGATGCGAGCTTTATGTGTCATTGGTTTGTCAAACGTCATTTGTCATGACGTATTTTTTGTTTTTACGTAATTTTATATTTAACGTGAAATGAGTCTCATTCTTTCGATTCAAGACTTGCGAAAATGGTGACAAAGCTAGAATTTCACACATTCGCACATGCGCAGTGTGACATACGGCACTTCGCGCCAAATGTACGTTCAGCAGCGAGGTTAGCGTAACTAGACATGACGTAATTTTTATCTTGTTACTTCAATTGTTAGACTTAGAGGTTTAGCCTTTGACATCATGGACATGCTATAACATTCGCCCCAACGCGACCCGTCCTAAAAAGTCCCTTCTATAAATAGAAGGGACTTAAAAAATATAACTAACATAAGGTGCTTTGCGGTGCTCGGTATGCTTTCATGCGGGCGGGATGGGGGAGGGGGGGGGATGGGAGGGGGGGGGGGTGTCGGTGCAATCTTTACTTGCTGCGGTCCAGAAATTAGTTTTCATTGCGCTTATCGATTCCCTTCTACGCATATGTACTTGGAGCCAGCAAGAGGCATGGATCCTCATGAGTCTCCGCTCTGTGAGGATCTATGCCTCTTGCAGGGAAGTGTACGCAGCTTGCCCCCCCCCCCCCCCTCCTCTCAGCAGGGTGGACACGTTTGGCTGTGCTTACAGGTGCATACATTTTCACAGTATCAGCTTTTTCTGTTTCACTATCTATTCTTGGGTCATAAGCGGGGGGGGGGGGGGGGGGGGGGGGGGGGGTAGAGACTTTGTTAACTCCTTTTGTTCCATTATCAATAATCCGTGATAGTTAAGCGGGATATGTTGACAGGCGTAAGCATAATACTTATCCATAAGCACTGTGACAAAAAAAGCTATCGTCTCTAGAATCTCAACCGCACCGCATTCATACATTATTATTTTAGGCCGTCTATAAGATCGGCAGCGCTGTGATCCATTTCCCTGATCACATGGGGGCGAAAATGGAACCAGTGAGAGGCAAGATGCATAGATCCTCATGAGCCCCCGCGTCCGCGGGGGCTGATGAGGATCTATGCCTCTTGCATTTTTGGGTGAGAAGGGTAGTTGCTTGCAAGCATTGAAGAATGTAACTCCGCCGCGTGGAGCGCCTCTTGAAAGGGGAGTGAGGTAACGTGTTTCGTGATACAGGAGCACCTTTGTGCTTACAATCATGTTATCTTAGCCGTCTGGCACTCGCCTGAGACAACATTCATGGAATTTATGAAAGCGTGCATGTTCTGCGCGGTAATAAATTAATTTGAAATCCGTTTTGCCAAAAGGGAAATTTTGTTTTTGCCTTTGAGTGCGTCATAATCTTGAAAATCTCAGCAAAGGCAGTTTTAGCACCAGTCCTGAATTTAAATTATATCGTCTTGAAAACAGCGAATTTTCTTGCTTTATAACTGACTTGCTGCTCTGTAAGTTGCTGCTATTCGTGTCAGTAGCGATGGACCGTGTGGGAATCATCGCGACTAAAACCGCTATGACGCAAAGGATTACTGAAAGGCCCACTACCGCCGTAACTGTTAACAGATACACTACAAACAGATTTAGTTATGGTTCATTTAGACACAGATCAATCCAGTTCAGCACACGTCGTCTTTAGTATCAAGTAACCTGACAATGACTTCATTCCGTTCGAGAAATACAACGCTGTCAGTACGAGAAACAGTTAAAAATAGGTTGGGATGCTAACGGCTGCGCGGAATAAATAAGTGCGATCACGCATATGCTTTTGGCTGCGTGTCCAAACTGCCATAGAGGCTCATTAGGTGTAGGACAAGGCATAACCAACACAAATGGTGCTGAAATGTGTATTCATTTTTACGCGTAATGGTACTTTCCTTAACTCATTCTACCCCAGACACACCACAGAAAGATAAGGATCGACCATGATAGTTCAAGGGGGATGCCAGAATAGCTTGGCGCCTATAGGCGCCAAGCTATTCTGGCATCACCCTTGAACTATCGCGGTCGATCTGTGTCCTGCACCTCAATGCAGTCTTCAGAGGACAACGGGAAAACTTGCGGATTTCGGTGTTGGGGTAGAACGAGTTAAGTAAAGTTTGATGTAGGTCAAAGAATTCCTTTTTTTTTAACATGTATCCTATTCCGATCGCGGTTGTCTGAAATTTGCGGTGCTTATGCTATAGCCTGTATATACTGCTGCCTTTTAACACCTGGCAGAGATAAGGATAATGGAATGCTAGGCGTGTGAACTGTACGGACTTGTACTTGTGCATTTCCAACATAATTGGTACACACATTATAAAATAACCAAGTGGTCTAAAAGCGTTTGTTGTTCACGGCACAACCACATGAATGTTATCTTACTTTACGTAAGTTTAGACAGGACTATGACTGTGCCATGCTTGCGGAAGATAAAGAAGTTTTTGAATGAGTTATCTTGGTGCTTTAGTTCTAAGCAATCGCAAAAGTATTGCTCTGTTATCTATCCGAAAGACGGGCGGAGTATGGAAATCAGTCGTACATTTTCCCCCCTGTTTTTACACCTCTGTGTCCCTAGGTAATTGATCCATCTCCCTTGCCCCATGTCATGTACACTATGTGCGTATGACTGGATGAAATAAAAAACATAAGTTCTTAGGACTTCCTTCTTCCTACACGCACACCGACTGACGCACGCACGCACGCACAGAGAGAGAGAGAGAGAGAGAGAGAGAGAGAGAGAGAGAGAGAGAGAGAGAGAGAGAGAGAGAGAGAGAGAGAGAGAGAGAGAGAGAGAGAAACACAGACAGACAAGAGGCAGAAACAGACAGACGGACAGACAGAAGAGGTAGAGACACTGACTGCTTGACAGCAGAAGAGGTAGAGACACTGACTGCTTGACAGCAGAAGAGGTAGAGACACTGACTGCTTGACAGCAGAAGAGGTAGAGACACTGACTGCTTGACAGCAGAAGAGGTAGAGACACTGACTGCTTGACAGCAGAAGAGGTAGAGACACTGACTGCTTGACAGCAGAAGAGGTAGAAATAGGGCCTACTGACAGACAAACCGACGAGTATGAACTCTGAAAATGGAGCTGATTATTTGATCATGCAGACGCTTTTTATTCGTGCCCAACTCTATTTAACAAAACATGTAAAAAGAATCTGGCATTCACTGTCAGTGTTTCAGTGACTCTTACTCTTATCCGTAGGATTTACACACTCATACCTATCTTTACAGACAGACAGAATGTATGACACACCAACATTTTCATTTTATTCCATGAAACTGATTATCCTATTTTTATCCGACTAAACAATACAAAACAAAACAAAACAATATAAGAATCCACCGGTATTCTTATGCCACGTGTACGTTTGCCACTAACCAAAGTACAAAGCTATGTACAATTTGTACAAGCTAGTCATACAGGTCCATCCACGTATCATATCGGTGCTGGCACAACAGACTTAACTTGGACAGAATCTTCAGTTTAGACAGAGATAAAATTAGAGCTAAACGCCTACGGGCATTAGTCATCCTTTCCTTCATCTGAAAGACAGAGGGGGTCTTGAACAACCATCAAATTCTGTTTTCCGCGTTTGCTACTTGCGTAAGTCAATTAAAAGAGCCTGTCCTATCCACTGTCATAGATGTTTAAACGTGAACTGTCTCTGCCGCTAGTACCAGAAACCCTAGCGCCGGAACTCTCAAGATGGCGACCGCTGAGCACGCGACGCCGCACTCTGCGAGGCTGTAATCGCCACTCCCTTTTCAGACGTGCACACATTTATGATGCAGGGGTGGGGTGGGGGGGGTGGGAGGGGGGGGGGGGTTGGTGGGTGGGGCGGAGAGGGGGGGGGAAGAGGGGGGAGGAGGGGGGTAGGGAGGGAGGGATACCGTCACGGATTGAGGACGATATTTTTGTTGCGATTCACGGAAAACAAACCCTAAAGCACAGAAGTACCCAACCCAATATCGATGAAACAAAGCAAATAATCAAATTCAGTAAGAGAATAATGGTATAAGAGGAGAGTAGGTAGTTGTGAAACCATCTTCAAGGGTAACTCCAAACAAAAAAAAAAAAAAAAAAAAAAAAACGCTTGTGGGGGGAGAGAAAGACAAAAGGGGCGGGGGAAGGGGAGGAGGAAAGGGAAGAGAGAGAGAAAGGGGGAAGAGAGAAAGAGAGAGAGAGAGAGAGAGAGAGAGAGAGAGAGAGAGAGAGAGAGAGAGAGAGAAAAAAAAAAAACAAAAAGGGAGGGGGGGGGGGGAAGGCAAACAAACAGAGCCACCAGCCCCGCCCAACAGGCATCCTCCAGCCCACGGACGAACGCACAGGCATGCGAACAAGACGACCACATACATCCCCAAGGGAATGCACATGATCGCCCCCCACACCCGCGCATAAATCCAAGGACCGGCGACCAGGCGCCCGACAGGGAAGGGCAAGGGATCCAACTTAACGTATGGCCAGCGCTGAAAAAGTCCCCAAGGGAGGCACAAAGTACATATCAATCAGCGCAAACAAAGCAAATAATCAAATTCAGTAAGAGAATAATGGTATAAGAGGAGAGTAGGTAGTTGTGAAACCATCTTCAAGGGTAACTCCAAACAAAAAAAAAAAAAAAAAAAAAAAAACGCTTGTGGGGGGAGAGAAAGACAAAAGGGGCGGGGGAAGGGGAGGAGGAAAGGGAAGAGAGAAAGAGAGAGAGAGAGAGAGAGAGAGAGAGAGAGAGAGAGAGAGAGAGAGAGAAAACAAAAAGGGAGGGGGGGGGGGGAAGGCAAACAAACAGAGCCACCAGCCCCGCCCAACAGGCATCCTCCAGCCCACGGACGAACGCACAGGCATGCGAACAAGACGACCACATACATCCCCAAGGGAATGCACATGATCGCCCCCCACACCCGCGCATAAATCCAAGGACCGGCGACCAGGCGCCCGACAGGGAAGGGCAAGGGATCCAACTTAACGTATGGCCAGCGCTGAAAAAGTCCCCAAGGGAGGCACAAAGTACATATCAATCAGCGCCAGCCGCACCTATCTGGTTAGTGAGTAGACATACAGAAGCGACTCGGTAATGTAAATGACAGTTAGCAGAAGACACAGGTAACACAGGTAAGGTCCAAAAAGTTAATCTTTCAAAAAGAGTGTTACCTGTGTCTTCTGCTAACTGTCATTTACATTACCGAGTCGCTTGTTTGGAGTTACCCTTGAAGATGGTTTCACAACTACCTACTCTCCTCTTATACCATTATTCTCTTACTGAATTTGATTATTTGCTTTGTTTCATCGATATTCCTTGTTGTGTACCATGCTAAATGCTGGGTTTTTTTTCCCGGGGTCCTCCCGTTTTTCCCCGAGGTAGTCCTCAACTCGATGGTGATATACAGTTTGCCTTCATGTTGGTGTTTAGCTGGCTTTGTGTATTAGACACTCAGCCTACTTCGTGCCCAAGGGTACTCCCCGTTCGTTCTCTCTCTCTCTCTCTCTCTCTCTCTCTCTCTCTCTCTCTCTCTTTCTCTCTCCCCCCCCCTCTCTCTCTCTCTCTCTCTCTCGCTGTCTCTCTTCTCTCTCTCTCTCTCTCTCTCTCTCTCTCTCTCTCTCCCCGGCCTCACACACGCGCATTTACTTTTGCTCGCTCCTGCGCGCGCTTACACACACTCTTGTCTCTCGTGTTTAGTTTCTCTCGGAGTCTTTCTCTTACGATTTTTTTCTTTGACGTCATTTTTACTTTTGTTCTTCCTTTCCTTTTCTTTTTCTTTTTACGTCACCTTCAGTTGCCACATTCCTTCTGCATCTGAAGATAAGTAGCGACTAATGTCTCTGTTTGTTTGTCTATTTTGACAAAGGGTATTTACCCGAAATATTAATAAATTGTGTTGTACCGTTTTTTCTAAGCGTGTTTCTTTCTCCGTTGGGTACTTCTTTGCATTTCACACGCTTGGCAGTCACCTTTTTGGTCTGGATTCCCTAAAGCACAGCATACACGTTTGACGATAGGAAAGGGACGAGGAAGAGAGACGGTACCGCTTTAACACATTCAGTGCCGAGAAAATCTTAACACCACCCAAATGCAAGAGGTATAGATCCTCATGATCCGCAAGTCGCGGGGGCTCATGAGGATCTATGCCTCTTGCTGACACCACTTTGAATCCACGTTCCTGGAACAGCGAGTGGTTTATTTTGTGCGTTGAATTAACGAATACTGCAGAAATATCTTCCGCGTCTGCTGGCACGTAAAAGAGTTATTAACTCATTCGAGACGTGCCGTCTCCGGATACGCGGCATAAGCCGCGTATCCGGAGGCGGCACGTCTCGAATGGGTCAATAACTCTTACCACCAGAAAAGTCTTAACAACTGGAAAAGGGGTGGGGGGGGGGGAGGGAGAGAGAGAGAGAGAGAGAGAGAGAGAGAGAGAGAGAGAGAGAGAGAGAGAGAGAGAGAGAGAGAGAGAGAGAGAGAGAGAGAGAGAGGGTGGCTGATGAGATGTTTGAGTAAAATATACGATCTGACAACAGACTTTCACGTTTCACGGATCACGACGAAAGTTTTATTTTGGCTTTCACGTTTCACGACGACCCCTTCTTTCACATATCACAAGGATGGAAAAAATGCAAATCAACAATCACGGGAACCGAAGAAAAGACGATCGCGAATCACGATTTTAGATCATTTTCAGTGGATTTTTTTGCGCCTGAGTTGATCAGTGTTCAGGTTGTACTCCACGGGCAATAGATTTCCCTGTTCCCCCATAACCCGCCCGTCAGGGCCGTCCATGATCACCTCGGTGCTTATTTTTATTTCAACTGTTCATTGAAAAGTTTTATTTTCATAGCTCTAAGTGTAGCGTACTGGGGACTCCCCAAGTGCAGCGCCTGATACCATTCTCAGTTGACCATCCACTCCTAGGGGGGTCCCGCGCGTACTGGAAAAGATTTAACTTCAGACAACATCCTGAAAGTGGGGCTCAGCTGGAGCCACTCTCGCTCAGCAAGAGGCATAGATTCTCATGAGCCCCTGCGTCTGCAGGGGCTCATGAGAATCTATGTCCCTTGCAGATGGACGGCTCTCGGTGCGAGTTATGGACCGGTCTAACCAGAATGGCGATAAGATACCAAACTAGCAAATCTGCAGGAACTTGGTTCTAGCCGCCACAGGAGTATTTCAGTCGGAAGAGAAAAGTTCGGCACGCTTTAAGTTAGCAAGAGGCATAGTTCTCATGAGCCCCTGCGTTCGCACGGGCTTGTGAGGATCTACGTCTCTTGCAGGTGGTAATGTCTGGTTGGAGGAAGACGTGTAAATCTTTAGTAAGGCCGGTTATCGTCCTAAATAGAAAGGGGCACCGCCAATTTATCTCTGTGATTTAAAAATGTATTCTCTCTCTCTGTCTCTCTCTCTGTCTCTCTCTCTGTCTCTCTCTCTGTCTCTCTCTCTCTCTCTCTCTCTAGGACGTTATGTAGGGTCTATATCATAATATACTGATCAACAAAAGGAACGCGAATTTTTCACCATGGCGCTTTTCTTCGTAAATATGCTTTAATCCCGGGTTATTTTGACGTCATTTATTAGAAAATGTTATGAAGAGTGTGTTATGTCGTGTGCAAATAGAATGTTTAATCTTAAAAATTTCACGTCGATGACTTATGACATCATCAGTGACACTACCATCACGGTATATTGAAAGTGAAATGGGGAGCATCTGCAGAGGACACAGCTGAAAGCCAACCAATGTGCAGTGTCACTAGGGTACGTGTGCATGAAAATCCGGCCTGTTTGGTCTTGACCTACTTTAAGTTTGTCAAAGGCACCTAAATAATCTACATGACCTACAAACATGAAAATCTAAAAGTTCTTTAGTTTAGGTTTAGCGGTCATATTTACCTGATCAAATATATGGGTGTGTTCTTTATCTCTGTGTCTGTCGCTGGAGCATAAAAAATGGTTTGAAAGTAATTCACATTAAATCAAATAAGATTTATTAAGAAAATGATGTGCACCGGAAGTTCTGGTTCCCTAATGAATTTTTCGAGTCAAATTTCATTTGAGGCAGTTAATAACATCATAAGCAATCCAGACAACTTGATGTTAAAACATATCACAAAAAACTTGCTTCACAGAGTGTGTCCAGTTTTTGCTTATTTCACCGCTAATGAAACACTGTGTATTCCAAGGTAGCCATGGGCGATAACTCATCCAATTTTTGTGTGAGGGTAGCTCAGACAGTAGGCTGAACATCTGAAGTAAGCAACAAATAAAATGTTCTTGTTTTGCTGTCAGGGTGGCTCTTTGTTTGCGGGTACACTTACAGACACTTTTTGCGTTTATAATGGAAGGCAGTACAGTATATCATTGAGAAATAAAGTGTGGTTATCCCTGTCTCTGTTTGTTGCTCTGTCACTCTGTTTATTATTTATGTCTGTGTCTGTCTGTCTTTGTCTCTCTTTTCTTCGGCACAGCGTCTCTGTTTTGGTCTCTGTCTCTCTTTATTGTGTCCCCCACCGGGTCTGCCCTGGGGGACTTGAATGGGGTTAACTACTTTTTAGTTCTCAGGGTCACCCTGGTCAGCCCCACAGGGCGGGTTTCTTTTCCGATACTGGGGCATGTGTTTCTGTCTACCCTTGGTCCATTCACCTGTATTTGCCTTTTTTAAACACTCCCTACTGTCTGCGCCGCCTGTAGCTCTTGGTATTGGATGTGTGTTGCTAAATGGTCTTAGCTTTATTTAGGCCCCATGTCGTAGGTTTATTTAACGTATTGGACCGGCTGGCGACACACATTCAATATTCTGTTTAGTTTTTTTTCACAAGCAGTGCAGGCACGTCCTCAGAAAGCCTTGTTGCTGTCGGGACTTTAAGCAATGCACAATCAATCTCTTTATTGTGTGACTGAACCCCATAGATATTTTTTTTTCTTTTTTCACACATATTGTTTTGCTGCCTGTATATCGTGTGTGTGTGTGTGTGTGTGTGTGTGTCTGTGTGTGTGTTTGTATGCGTGCACTCGTACGCGTGTTAGTGAGTAAGTGAGTGTGTGTATACCTGTTATGTCTTACTAATTACCATGTGTATTTGTGGCATTGTTGTTTAGTTACAGCAACGGCAGGTTTGAAAACTGGCCTCGTAAACAAATATACTTTTACCGTTGTACAAACATAAAGCTTCGTTATTGTTCTCGTTGTCATGAGATGGCGTCAGTGACTAAACTGGACAAAAACCTGTTCGTCACCGCTGCCATTAATAAGGAAAAAACATTAACCCTTTGCGTTCGGTAGCGGGTTTTGTCGCGATGACTCCTACAGGAATCATCGCGACAAAAACCTCTACTGACACGCACAGAGCTAAACAATGGCGCCGCCGGCCGGTTGGTTGGTTGGTTAGTTCGATGTTTAACGTCCACGGCACCGAAGTGATAATGGACGGCCCTCAGTGACGGGCGGGTTATGAGGGACAGGGAAATCTATTGCTTATGGGGTACGACCTGAACACTGATCAATTCATGTGCACTGCAACTGTGCCACTTTGATTTTCCAGGACCTTTCAACAGACATGCTATTGAACAAGCCCGTCTTTTTTTCCCTGGATTGTGAGTCCAGCTACCGGGGCCGGGTCGGGGATTCGAACCCACGACCCGGCGATTCCCTTCGCTCTCTTGCTCCGACGCTTAACCGCCTGAGCCGATTTTGGACTCTGGCGCAGCCGCAACCGCCGCTACTGATATCCGTCTTTTAAAACTGTTTTAGTCAGTTATCAAGTGTCTGGGCTGCGATGTTGCGTTTCCGGCTTTGCAGATTTCTAGTCACTCTTAAAAGGGTTGCAGGTTCTCTGGACCTGACTCAAAAGAGTGCCATCAACTGTGTTTCGTTGTTAAAGTTTAACCGATGCAGCTCTTATGACTAACAAAAGCCCGGATGTTTGACATTTAATTTATGCACGTTTCCATGCGGGTTTGACCTTACCACTTGACTTTTCCTCGCTTGTTACTCTGACATTGCTGGGCTCACAAGTGTCGCCGTGCATTCAGACTGGAAGACTTTTGTCTGCAAGAGGCACAGATCCTCATGAGCCCCCGCAATCGCGGGGGCTCATGAGGATCTATGCCTCTTGCTGCATTCAAATGCCGTGTTCGATTCGTCAGACGGAGCTTGTGATTGCGTCCAATTGTGTCTAGACGGAATATGAATTATTGGACGTTTTAAGGCCCGACATGACAGACGCGCTCACAAATGACACGTGTGAATTTATCATGATCGTGCGGTCCAAAGGTTGGCCTTTTGCTGGTCAAATTTACCTCTTGCAAACCTCGGAAACGAACGGTTTTGGTCGCTTTATGATTGACTCGTTACTTCTGCCGCATAATTTTGCTCAGTCAGTTTCTCCTGTCTACAAGTGGCATAGAACCTCATGGCACTCCTCAACTGCGGAGAAGATGATGATGATGTAACTTTATTTTTCAACGGTAAAAAATTTTAACAGAAAACAAATCGTCATTTTACAAACTTGCCCTTGCTAACATCTACAGCATAAAAAGAGGAAACTAAAAATAAAATTATATACATGTTCATACATAACCCAATAGCATCATTACATACAGGAAAAATAACAACACTCATCACACACACACACACACACACACACACACAGACACACACAGACACACACACACACACACAGGCACACACAGACACACACAGACACACACACACACACACACACACAGACACACACACACACACACAGGCACACACAGACACAGACACACACACACAGACACACACACACACAGACACACACAGACACAGACACACACACACACACACACACACACACACACACACACACACACACACACACACACACACACACACACTACGAGGAGAATGTAGACCTCTCTCTGTCGGATCATTATCAACAGTATAAATTATATTTGTGTTCTTCGAAGTTCGGTAGACGTCAGTGATTTTTAGCGTTAGGGGGGGGGGGGAGGGCTGTGGGGGGGGGGGAGGGGTGGGGGCTTTTGAAGTCTTTCGTGCTGCATGCCTGCCTAATGCGGGATCAATTAACCTCCGTGTTTCTCTGACATATGAAGTGAGCATTAATTTTTTTAGAATTATTTTTTGTTCACTATGTGGTTGCTGTGCACGTTTGTCCACTTACGCCGCGCATGCCTCATTCAGAAATAGCCTCTTCCGGCACAAATAGCCTCTTCCGGAGCACTTGGAGCAGAGTTGCCAGGTAGCTCGACGCACGATTGTGTCACAGGCCGCGTACAGAATCTGTGTCGCTCATTTCTCCAGTGTCTCAGACATGTCGTTCCATCTGCAAGAGACATAGATTCTCATGAGCTCCTGCAGTTGCAGGGGCTCATGTGAATCTATGTCTTGCTCACGCTTTCCCCGCAGACTGAGGGTGTGATGTAAATTCCAAATTAAGCGTATGCCTGTCTCTTCCTGATTCTAGTTTTATTCTCGGCAGTGAGTCACATAACATAATAATTATATTATTAATTATTGAGGTTCGTGTCTTTCCCTTCCACCGGCAATTGCGGCAGATGGCTCGACATTGTCAGCTCTAAAAGAGACGTTGCCATGATAGACAATAACCATCGATTAACCCATTTAACCCCGCGGTCCCATTTCCCAAATGTTGGAGATCTATGTCACATAACGACTATGTACGAGTATGCAGGAGATGGATCGACCATGATAATTTAAGGGCAGTGCCAGATTATCTTGGCGCCTGAAGGCGCCAAGCTAATCTGGCACTGCCCTTGAATTATCATGATCGAGCCACCTCCTGCTGTAGTGCGTCAGGGCTGAATGGGTTAACTCATTCAGCCCGGCGCACGTATTTCCCAAATTTTGGATGCGTCATTTAACGACTATGCACCTGTTGCAGGAGATGGATCAACCATGATAAATCAAGGGTAGTGCCAGATTAACATGGCGCCGAATTAAATTATCATGGTCGACCCCACCTCCTGCGTCAGGGCTGAACGGGTTAAGCAATATTTTAGTATAGTTGAATACCGTCGACAAAAAGAGTGATCCATCCGCAATTGTCCCGATCAAAACCGTGTACCCACGCATTGTTCTGGTCTGCGCCTACTTTAATATTTAAAACTCCTCAAAAATGCCAGAGTGGCATCAGTGGGATTCGTAATCTGTAAGGTATCAGAGAGGCAAAATCAAAGGAGGCCCGCTCTGGGGGTGTTTTCATGGGGGTATCCAGGCCGGCTGCCAGACTGTACTTGGACTGACGACAGTCCTCAGTGCTCGACTGGACGTAACTCTTCGATCCATCCCAGCGAGACGTGCGGATTGGTACCTCCTTTGAAACGTGCCGGCGTAAGTGTAGTTTAGCATGTGTGAATTAGTTGGCGCGTTCCGTGCTCCCTGGTGCAGACGGTGTTTCCACAATCTTCGTTAACTCATTCTACCCCAACACCGAAATCACCAAATTTTGCCGTTGTTCTCTGAAGACTGCATTGCAGTGAAGGACACAGATCGACCATGATAGTTCAAGGGTGATGCCAGAATAGCTTGGCGCCCGTAGGCGCCAAGCTATTCTGGCATCACCCTTGAACTATCATGGTTGATCCTTATCTTGCTGTGGTGTGTCTGGGGTAGAATGAGTTAATTGAAAACCCGCAGAAAGCTCAAGGAACGTGGCTTGAAAGTGGTGGTCAGCAAGAGGCATAGATCCTCATGAGCCCCCGCAACTGCGGGGGCTCATGAGGATCTATATCTCTTGCAGTTGGGTGGTGGTGTAATTTCGCAGCATTGAACGGGTTACAGCTGAGAACCTAATGAAATGTTGACAACTATTACTTGGGATATACGGCTCGGGAAGCTGACGTCATCACGCCAGTCACGGTGGCCATCTTGTGAGGATACAGGACTAAGCGCTAATAGGGAAATCGCTGTTGTTTTTTTTTAATGTCAGGAAAGTCATGACGTACTATAAGCAATAACAGCAAGTCTTGTAGGAAACCGCTCACCAGAATCTCTTTTTGTTCGTTTCCAAAGAGAAAGAAAAATGAAGAAAAACGTGTTGAAACACTATTTCGCTGTGGTAGTATCAAGATGGCGGCTGAAGCGCCGACGCTGCTAGGCAACGCGGGGAACTTCCCGAGCCCTATGAGACAGTGCCTGGGAAGGCAAACATTTTATTACTACACGTGTAGTACAGAACAATTGTGAATTGGAACCTGTGAGAAAGTTTCGCTTGATCCCACTCTATATATATATAATGACCTTGTTAACCATTTGCGCCTCGGTAGCAGTTTTTGTCGCGATGATTCCCTTAGGAATCATCGCGATAAATACCGCTGCCGACACGCAGAGGGTTAAAAGCGGAACTGTAATGTGCTTGCCAATCACTCAGTTGCGCACGCTTGAATGATCTGAGGCGCTAGGATTAGCCAACCGTGACCAACTTTTGACTTTTTTTTTTTGACGTTGAAGCTGCTGTCAGTTGTGCCCAAGGGTTTCAGTTTACTCGCTTTCATTCTATGGCATCCGCAGGGGCGGATCAGTTACCTCGAGGGGGGGGGGAGGGGTCGACTTTTTGTTTGGGACCTTCAACCTCATGCAAACTGCCTCCCCGACGCTAGACCTTGCTTTCAGGGGCCGAAATATCGAAAAGTGGGGAAAGGGGGGGGGGTAAGGGGGGTTGGGGCGTGCGTGTGTTAAGACTCACCATTCGCCAAAATATCGAACAACGGGAGGTGGGGGGGGGGGGGGGGGTTGCAAACATCCCCAAAAGGGACTTTGTTATAGCGTTTTAAAGTTTTTAGGGTCTGGGGGTGGGGGGTGGGGGTGGGTGGTGGTGGTGGTTCCCGAACCCCTAGGATCCCCCCAGATCCGCACGTGAGCCATATTGTTTTATTGTTTTACAGCATTTTAATTATAATATAAAATATCATTATACCATAGTACTAATAATAATATCAACACTACTTCTACTACAACAACTGCTACTACTACTACTACTACTAATTATTATTATTATTTCAGCAAACTGCTGTATCTCTCCATCAGAATTTTGCCCACAGGCTGAATCTGCGTCCGGGTGGGCCCGGGTGTGTGAGTGGCGAAGGGCGCAACTGCGTGTGGAACGTCGAGTGACTGCGTTAAAATGGGACACGCAATTGTTTTGTATGAATGTCGGATCTACAGAAACATTCTCCTAGTGAACTTGGCGTGGGACAATACAGTTTTTGTTTTACTCTGATTGAGTATTTTGGCTGGGCCAGACCGGATCGACAGAGACCTGACGACTAGTCTCCATTTTTAACCATTTGTATTTTGACACACTATTGCTTGAAATTTTCTAACTATGGTAGTTCAAGGGTGGTGCCAGAATAGCTTGGCGCCTGAGGCGCCAAGCTATTCTGGCACCACCCTTCAACTAAGACGGTTGATCTGTCTCCTAGTCTGAAATCAGCCTCAGTACGTAAGGGGTTAAAGTACCATTACTCATAAATCTAAAGACACCTGTCACCACCATTTGTGTTTATTATGCATTGCCGACAGTTTGACACGCAGCTAATGCACACGCGTCAGTAATCGCACTTATTTATTCTGCGCAGCCGTTAGCGTGTCAACCTATTTTTAGCCGTTTCTCGTACTGAAAGCGTTGTATTTATAGAATGGAGTGGAGTCATTGTCGGGTTACTTGATATAAAGATGGCGTGTACTAAACTGGATTCTCTTGTGTCTAAATGAACCATATCTAGACCTGTGTGTAGTGTTTAGTAACCATCTGTTACAGAAGTGTATCTAGTGGGCTTGCAAACATTACACATTTTTCATCCCGCCTTCTTCTGATGATGGCTGAAATAACTTTAATCAATTAGCTGATCAAAGCCGGGAGGCGGTGAGAAACGGGGCAGTCTTTTTCAGTCTCCTTTGAAATTCCCCATTTCCCTTTCACACTCAAAAGCGTGTATGAGTAATAGGTATATAATGGGAACTGGAAGTCCTCATTCATCACACTGACCCCGCAGTCTGTGGCCGATTATTGAGGTCACTGTGTCTCACGTGCTCGCGATAACAGAGGCACAGTGAGTGACTCAGCCAAGCCCCTTTCATTTGCAAGAGGCGTAGATTCTCATAAGCCCCTGCCTTGCAGGGGCTCATGAAAATCAACGCCTCTTGCCTGGTCCCATTTAGCGACCTGTTACTACCATCTTTAGTAATAATACATTGAGGTTAACGTCTGCTTAGTTTTGTTTCCTCAGCCGCTAGTCCTTTTCATTCTGCAGAAAGCTTAGACTCTTATGAATACTTGCAGGCGACAGTGGCTCATAAGAACACGTGCCTCTTTCTACGTCTATTTCTGCAGTTTGCTTTAGGCCTGTTTTGTGTTGACCGAGGATGTTTTGGGGGTTTAAGTATACCGCAGTGTAGGAAAAAGGGCAGTGAACGCAAACCATTGCTATTTCCTCTGTCCTTCAGCGCTTCCGTCCCCTGGGTTAGTCAGCCTCGCGGAGTTTCTGTGAAGTTCCAACTGCAAATTGCTGTGACCTGACATGCGTATTTTTTATGCCAAGAGTGTTACAAAGGTAACAATACATCTGTTACAGTTCATTTCTTTAATTGAGAGTTATGGATTATTTAATTATTTCTATGAGTGAATGATGATGCCATGTGTTGTATGGGCAGACAGTGAATTTCCCCGTGAGGGATTAATAAAGTATTGTATTGTATTGTTTCCGGTGCACGTAGTAACTATTCAGCAAATAGTTAAAAAATGTACTCGCTTTTTGCAATTGTTCTAGGGTGTAAAAGTTCAATTTTTTTCTTTTTGGGCGTTTTTAGCAGCAAAAGGCATGACAGGTGGTGTGAAAAAGAGCAAAATGTGGGTAATTGTAGTCCGTACCTAGCATGGGAGCCTTATAATTATGGGGCATGTGCACAGTTGTATGCAGGCTTGCAGACGACAGTTTTGTCACGGGGTACTTAGTGCATTAGAGTGTTGCGGAAAACGCTAATAGACAATTTGTTTGAGAATTGCAGGAAATTTTTCTCCTGTGACATGCTCCGCGTGGAATATTTGTGTGGGCAGAAAGGTTCTTCGTTCATATCTTTGTGTTGCAAGAGGCTAATAGAGAAGAGCGTGTGAAAAGGGGGGTAATCTCATATGGGGAGTTGCGGAACCTGTATCCTCATGGGTCCCACGTGCAGAGTTCGTGAGGATCTATGTCGCCTATTCAGCTGGCAGATGTATTTCTGGCCAATGTGTGTATCCTACGAAGTCAGGAAGTTGTGTAAAAGGTTGACAAGTCTAAGTCTACAACGGCAGTGGAAATTCAGTGGTAACTTGTTGTTGGGTCCCAAACTCGGCGTCAGTCGACCCAACCTCGGCCAGAGTGATATATAATGATCAAAAAATACTAAGGCACATTAACTTTTTAGCTTGAATTACTTAAAGTTCTCAAAATGGGTATAATAACGGTTATATCAGAGATTAGCCATCCCATTGGTCTACAATTTCACAACATTGATGTGACATATAGTGCTCATAAAAATTAGGGACGTCATAATTTCAGCTTGCATTACTCAAATGTCTGAAAACACCTTACGTCTGCATACTGCAGTCACCTTTTGCTCTGATTAATGTTTCAACCTTTTGAGACATTTTGGTACATTCAAGCTAAAAGTAATACATCCTTTGCTTTCTGTGAGCACACTATCATGTCACACCAATGTTTGCGAAACTGTACGCCAGTGGCGGGATGGTTAATCACTAATTATGCCGATTCTGAGAAATTTTGTGTAATTCCAGCTGAAAAGTTAATATTCCTTATTATTTGTGAGCAGTATATGTCACTTTGGCCGAGGTTGTGTCGACGCCGAGGTTGGTATGACCCAACACTTACAAGTCTGGCAGGAATCCTGGGTTGGCTCTTGGCAATCCAGCAATGATTGTCTTTTGTGATTGTATCGATGGACGGCATACACTTCTGATCTACTATCATTTGAGAAAGTAGATACCCAGGTTTAACACCACGGCCGCATTTCCAAACTTTTGGAGTCGTTGTCTAACGACTATGTACCAGTTGTAGGTGATGGATTGATCGGGCGCCAAGCTCATCTGGCACTACCCTTGAATTATCATGATCAATCCGTCTCACCTGCTGCAGGGTCCCGAGGCTAATAGGGTTAAAACGACCTACTTTGACGGCGGGCTTTGCTAAAATTCGCAAAATATAATGCGACATTTTGGGAATCATCGGAAAAACTTTAGTGTTTCTCATGATGATTTCAAAAATGTCGCATTTCTTTTGCTCGTCAGTATACAACCGGTTAATAATAATAATAATAATAATAATAATAATAATAATACATAGTATTCATATGGCGCATTTCTCATTTATTATAAAACTCAATGCGCAGAAGGTTATCAGTGTTGTCTTGCCTGAGCTAAGACTTTTCTATCCATAATATAACTCAATGCGCGGAAGGTTCTCAGTGTTGTCTTGCCTGAGCTAAGACTTTTCTATCCATAATATAACTCAATGCGCGGAAGGTTCTCAGTGTTGTCTTGCCTGAGCTAAGACTTTTCTAGCCTTCTTGTCACAAGCCATGTGACTTGGCACACGTGCCACTACTAGAGTTTTCCCCTTTGCCTTTTGAGCGTAACGGAATGAACTCTCGTGCGCATGAAGGAGAAAAAGAGCAGACACGTCTTTTATGAACACGATATTCAAACTTCTTAAGCCCATTTCACCCTGAGGCTGTTTTAAAAAAAACGTTGCTTGTTGTCCCATGAAATCTGCATTACAGATTAGGAGATAGATGAAGGATTTTAGTTCAAGGGCGGTGCCAGAATAGCTTGGCGCCTGAGGCGCCAAGCTATTCTGGCACCACCCTTGAACTATCATGGTCGATCAATCGCCTGAGCTGCGATATGGTCTTCAGAGTATCACCCAGATTTCGGAATGTCGACCTAATAAATCAATGTTGAAGGAGCAGTCAATTTATTCCTTTACGTGTCTGTGAACACTTAAGTCTAATTTATTTCAAGCAATGGGTGTATCAGGATGAAAAGGGTTAATTGAAGCCCGTTAACCCCACCGTGTAGCGTGATTGTAAGACATGCAAACAACATTTGTAAAGAAGATATTACGAACTGTTGACCTTTTACAGCCAGGAGTCCGCCGCTCAGTTGAAGTGGAGAAGTATGGGAGAGCGGTCAGCGCCTGTGATTACGATTCTGTAGACGCGCCACTGCAGTTCTCTGAAATCGGCATAGATCATCATGAGCGATGGTCATGACTCTTGCTTGGCTCTGAGACGGCTTTTCACGACTGTTTTTGCCTCTTGCTTGCCTTGGAACTAAATACAGCCTGAATTCACAGTTTACACACGAGAGCTTATGTAGAAAGTAGAGGGTGTCGCCGGTAAACATAATAATAATAATAATAATAATAATACATGGTATTTATATGGCGCATTTCTCGTATTTATGATGTAACTCAGTGCGCAGTTTAAAACCACACACACACACACACACACACACACACACACACACACACACACACACACACACACACACCATCACACACACACACACCATCACACACACACACACACACACACACACACACACACACACACACAATCACACACACACACACACACACACACACACACACACACACACACACACACACACACACACACACACACACACACACACAGAGTCTGCAGGGGGTATTACAGAAATACCGTAGAGATTACACGAAAGTCTGCGAAGTAAGTTTTTAACTTTGCTTTGAACTGCTTGAGTGGAGGCATTTCTCAGCTCAGCCGGTAAGGAATTTCAAATTAAAAGAGCAGTACATCTGAAAGAGCGTTCACCGGCAGATTTGAGATGGAACTTTTAGACTTTGAGAAGTTTTTCTCCCCATGAGCGCAGTGTGTGGCTGACTCTGACGTGTGGCTGACTGACAATACTATGAGTGTTTTTTTTTCTTTTGACAACGGCATACAGTCAAAAGATTGTTTTCCTCTCACGTAAAAAACCCCAACCCAACTTTATTTCTCCCACGAAGGGGCAATTCCAATCTGGACGGGAGCGTATGAGTATGTCAACTAAAGTAAACATGGATAAGACGGACATTCGCACACACATACACCCAGGCTCACATATACCCAAACACGCAGAATTAAGAACTATGCTGATACTGACGTAATAAGTTATATTAAAGTTTAAAATACTGTCATCACATAAACCTGATATCGAGCTTCTAAGCAAATTCAAGAACAAGCCTAGCACTTGCCATCCCACATTCTGTGTTTAACCCTCATCATTCGGAACACACCAGTGTGTGAAATAAGTCTGACTAAAATAGTTCAAGGGTAGTGCCAGAATAGCTTGGCGCCTGTAGGCGCCAAGCTATTCTAGCACCACCCTTGAACTAAAGCCATTGGTCTATATCCGTATCTGTAAGTACAATAATGTAGCTTGCATATGGCAGTGTACAAAATTGAAGCTTTTAGCCGCTCAGTATGATACGGGTTAAAATATGGTCTTTTCTGCTAATAATGGACAGTGCCTTTCTCATTGTCTGCTGGTTAAAAAAAAAAAACAGAAAAAAAAAAGACTCGCGTAAAAGGAGTGTTCTCGTCTTTTTGGTGTTGTGCTGCTGTATAGTATCCACCCGTTTGTCGACAGTTAAGTCCGATTATTACTTTTGAAATCTCTCGTAATTCAACGCTAAGATGCCTCAGTCATCACAGGAACATAGATGCAAATTGGTGTCAGCAAGAGGCATAGATTCTCATGAGCCCCCGCGACTGCGGGGGCTCATGAGAATCTATGTCTCTTGCAGTTGACTTTTTCTCGGCGGTGAAGGGGTTAATATGTAACCATCAGTGTCTCCAGACATTCCGATGCGGTGTGTGATGGTTGGGCTGTTCCATCTACCTTGATTTGACAAATAAGCCAGCATGTCCATTTTGTGAATAGCGATATTTCAATGTATAACAACGAAACTCTCGCTTTTCAGAAAACTGACATGCTCCCTATCGCCAAAGTAGAACAGCGTTGCATTGTTCGTGCCTTGAAGTATATGTTTGATAAGGTTGTCTTCATTGTTTTCATGTCTGTGTTGTGTCTTACCCGTGTTGGAGAATTATGGGCGAGGGTTGGGGATGGGGATGGCAAGTGTGTGTGTGTGTGTGTATGTGTGCCTACCTGAGTGTGTGCGATTGTGTGTGTGAGTGGGTCCATGTGTATCTATCTATATATTATATAATATATGTATGTGCGTGCGTGTGTGCCTCTGTGTGCGTGATTGTCAGTGTGTGTGTGTTTGTGTGTGTTCGTATGCGTGTGTGTGTGTCTCTCACTCTTTGTGTGTGCGTGTGTGTGTGTGTGTGTGTGTGTGTGTGTGTGTGTGTGTGTGTGTGTGTGTGTGTGTGTGTGCGTGACTGATTGTGTGTATGTTTTTTTGTGTTTGTATGTGTGTGTGTGTGTCTATCTCTCTTCACTCTCTGTGTGTGCGTGTGTGTGTGTGTGTGGTTGTGTTTGTGTGTGGATGGGGGGGGGGGGGGGGGGGGTAAGGTAATAAGATAAATGTAGGCGTGCGGTTTGCCTTTGTTTCCCTGCATTTTTATTACTTACCGCCTGGTACATTGGGTCATGGTGTAGAGTTGCCTCTAATTAGTCTTTAACCCTTTTCAGGCGTACTGCATCCGGCTACGTGGCGTGAAGCGGCGTGTCCGCATGCAGCACGGTCTCGAATGCGTTAACCCATTCAATCCCAACGCACTACAACATGAGATGGATCGACCACGATAATTCAAGGGTAGTGCCAGATTAGCTTGGTGCCTTGAATTAACACGGTTTCTAGCAGTCCAGTTCGCAGTGGTCTCGGCTGTACATTTCAGTGACGGCACAGGTGGTGGAGGAGTTGAGTGTGTGTTGACGAAGACTAAATTTATACCAGGTTAACTCATTCGAGACGAACGGCATCCGGATACGCGGCTTAAGCCGCGTTTCGTGATGCTGTTCGTCTCGAATGAGTTAGGGAGGGCAGCAGTTCCACAACTCTTGAGCTGTTACGATCGTTGTGCTTCTTGTAGTGTATGAGTTGTGATATAATAATAATAATAATAATAGTAGCCATGCTAATGATATTAATGATGATGATAATTCAATATTTACAACTGATAATAAGAGCAAGAATGATATTAATGATGTAATGTAATGTAATGTAATATTAAATTATAATATTGCATATAATAATGCAATATTATCATAAATATTGCATTATCACCATCGTCATTAATGATGCCGATGATGATAATGCAGTATTTATGATAATGATGGTAAGAAGAACTATAAAGAAGCAAGCAGTAATGCAGTGCTCTCCCTTGCAGTACTGCACAGCCAGGTTGTATCAGTAGGTTCCAGAGATTTCAGTTTTTGCTCGGCGTAAGTGTGGTTTCCTCCCTTTGCGCGTTGCCTTGTCAACTGTTGGAATTTTGTTCCTGTCGAGTTTTCATTTTCTAGGAGTGGGCAGCCTTACTTATTTACTTACACATGCAGACACTGCGCGCACGCACACATACGTACATACGCACACGCACGCACGCTCACTCGCGCTCACTCACGCTCACTCGCACGTGCTCTGTCTGTCTGTCTGTCTCTCTCTCTCTCTCTCTCTCTCTCTCTCTCTCTCTCTCTCTCTCTCTCTCTCACACACACACACACACACACACACACACACACACACACACACACACACACCACAGTACACACACTCACACACACACACACCATCACACACACACACACACACACACACACACACACACACACACACACACACACACACACGCACACAGAGCTGCATTCTCCAAATCTAAACGTGTATCTCCGGATTTATCACAAGTACACTGTTCGCTCCGTTTATGGAAACTGACTGTAGACCCACTCCCACACAGAAGTTGCAGTCCACACAATAAAGTCATTCATCCGTACGGCCGGCCCAACTCACGAAAACAAGAGGACGTAAAATTGGCCACGATAGTTTAAGGTTTTCTGGCACCACCCTTGAACTATCTTTGTCGAGAAGTCTCCTAAAGTGATTTAGTCTTCATAGAACAGCTGTCTAATTTTGGAATTTGTACCCTGAGGCCCAGTATTTTATAGAACGACTTATTTATAGCCGTAATAAAATGGAGGCTGTCCCATTTTCATGGGCTGTTACAGGGGCGGATCTGAAAGGGGGGGGGGGGTTACATGGGTTTCGGAATCCCCCCCCCTCCCTTGGAGCTCAAATTCTTTTAAAAGCTACAACAAAGTTCCTTTTTGGGGTGTCTGTAACCGCCCCCCTCCCACCCCCGCCCACCGTTGTTTGATATATTTTGGCGAATGGTGATACTCTTAACACGCACACATCTCTCTCTCTCTGGCTTGGCGCCATTAGGCCTTGCATTGCAGGGCATTGTGGCTAAACAGGTTAAGTGCATGGGCTATTGGTAGGTTTTCCAGCTTAGTCGCAGTGGAGGTCTTGACCATGAAGCCCACGCCCGAGAGCCGTCTTTCTGATGCAGGCCTGCCTGTTCAGTAGAGGGTGTAGCCAGCGCCAAGTTCTTGGAGACTGCCTTCGTCCGGGAGGCGTACTTCGCTGAGCGCAGCGATGTCGATGTTTAGCCTCCGCAATTCAGTCAGAAACCAGTGAGTGTGTGTTTGGTACTGTCACCAGTGTGTGTGTGTGGGGTACTGTAACCAGTGAGTGTGTGTGGTACTGTAAATAGTGTGTATGTGTGTGAGTGACACTGTAAACAGTGTGTGTTACTGTAAACAATGAATGTGTGTGTTACGGCGGTCAACATCACCGGCGGCTGCATCAACAAGGGTGCTTAACCCTTTTGGCCCCGGGATCCTGCAGCAGAAGATGGGTTGACCATGATAATTCAAGGGTAGTGCCAGGTGAGCTTGGCGCCTGAAGGCACCAAGCTCATCTGGCACTACCCTTGAATTATCATGATCAATCCATCTCTTCCAACTGGTACATAGTTGTTAGGCAACACCACCAAAATTTAAGAAATGGGACCTTGGGACTAAAAAAGTTAAAGACATTTATTTCACGTTTGTTTGTTTGTTGTTTTTTCGCCTTTTATGTACACTTGAATGTTTTTGATACTATGTTTGTTTGTTTGGTTTTTAAAATATTTTACTGTGTTGCTCGATGTATAGTTATGTGTGTAGAGTAGCAGGACAGTTTGTAAGAGAGGCATTCGCATGCCTAACACTTTATCCTGAATAAAACGTTCCACCACCATCATCATCTCTCTGTATCAAGGACATGATTGAAAAAAGGTCATTGAAGGAACCTAATCATTTATCCTTGAAAAGTAAAGTTTCATTACATTTCATTTCTCTCTCTCGCTCTCTTCTCTCTCTCTCTCTCTCTCCTCATCCTCTCTCTCTCTCTCTCTCTCTCTCTCTCTCTCTCTCTCTCTCTCTCTCTCTCTCTCTCTCTCTCTGTCTGTCTGTCTGTATGTGTGAGATTTTTGTATGTTTACTTCCACTTCTTCAATGATTTCTTTTTTTAACTTTATATTTCAATTTTTTGTTCGTTTTATATTTTGTTTTTCCCAATTTAAAGATAGTATTTTGTGATTTGTGCATTTTTATGTAAAGTAGATTAGCAACGGCAAGTTCGAAAAATGGTTTCACCAAAACTTTCACCGTTGTAAAATAAAGAATCATTGTCATTCTCTCTCTCTCTCTCTCTCTCTCTCTCTCTCTCTCTCTCTCTCTCTCTCTCTCTCTCTCTCTCTCTCTCACTCTCTCTCTCTCTCTCTCTCTCGTCTCTCTCTCGGCTCTCCCCCCCCCCCATCTCCCCCCCCCACCCCACACTTTTCAATTTTTTGGTCTCTGGAAGCAAGGTCTAGCGTCGGGGAGGCCGTTTAATTCAGGCTGAAGGTCTCAAACGAAAAGTTTGAACCACGCCCTCCCCCCTCCCTTTTGGAGGTAACGGATTCGCCCCTGTATTATCAACAGTGTACTCACACAGTCACTGGTTTCGCCCAAACACTACCATCTGTGTCCGACACATCGGCATTAGAAGTGGCTAGAGTAACTGGCCGCACAATAATACTGACATAAACATAATCACCCTGAGCACATAGTATCGTACTGAGGCTAAAAGCTTCAAATTTGTACACTGCCATATAATATGCAAGCTACATTATAGTACTTACAGATAAGGATATGGACCAATGGCTTTAGTTCAAGGGTGGTGCCAGAATAGCTTGGCGCCTAGAGGCGCCAAGCTATTCTGGCACTACCCTTGAACTATTTTAGTCAAACTTAGTTCACACACGGGTGTATTCCGAATGATAAGGGTTAAAGACACGCCAGAGAGAAATAGAGCGGCCATGAGCGTTCAAGAGTATCGACAGATAAGATCTGCGTGAGACCAAATATGATAATACAGTCTTATTACGCTCATAGCAAGGTCAGATATATGAACTCCCCCCCCCCCCCCCCCCCCCTTTCTGGCCGCAGACTCCGAACGCACAAAGCTAGGACACTCAGACTACAGAACAGTTTCATCCCCAAATCCATTACTCTAAGCAATCTGTAGGTACATCCACGCATACCCTAACCTAACTCCTCCCCCTGTTCCCCTTTACCTGTGTGATAAGGTGTAATAATGTATTGAGACGTTTGTATAATAAGCAGTGAGGGATAGGATTAGGTTGAACTGCTTATGTATGCATGTGTAGAGGTGGGTGTGAATGTGTAAGTGCCGCTCAGTTCAGTACATAAAAGATGTTTATGTGTGAGATGTGTAAGAGTTCCGCGTAAAGATTCTGTAGTGTATGCTTCTGTCCATTTGGAATTTGTAGCTGTGTAAGTGCAGGGAGATAATGTTCATAATTATGTTATGATGTGTTCATGTCTTGTTTGTACTATCTGTTATGAATGTACCGCAAACGAATTTCTCTTTACGAGATATTAAAGTACTCTTATTCTATTCTATTCTGATTCTTATCACACAAAAGTCGAATAATAAAAAATAAAAAAAACAGACATTTTAAAAGGTCCTGACAGCACTCTTTCTATGTAAATTTCTTCGCTTATAACACACTTCGGATATATAACAACAAGGAAATATAGGTCCCCTGGCGATTTGTTACGTCCGGAGTTTACTGTACATAAAATGTGACAAATTAACCCTGTTAGTCCCAAGGTTCCAATTCTGAAATTTTGGAGGTGTTGCCTAACGACTATGTACCAGTTGCAGGAGGTGGATTGACCATGATAATTCAAGGGTAGTGCCAGTTTAGCTTGGCGCCTTCAGGCGCCAAGCTAAACTGGCACTACCCTTGAATTATCATGGTCAATCCATCTCCTGCTGTAGGGATCCGGGCCTAAAATGGTTAACATGGTCGGACATAGTTTTGAAAACTCGCTCATTGAAAGAAATAGTTGTGGCCATGAATTCGTAAAAATCAGCTTTTGAAAATGTATGACAATGGTCAACTGAAATACCGAAGTTGTGATGGCGTGACTTCATATTTACTACAGACACATTTCTGCACATCTGATTCCGTCAAAATAGCGTCGATCACAAAAAGCACATCGGCGTCCAATGGTCAAGTGTTGGGTTAGAAAACTTGGGCGTGTGATAGGAAACTGGCTAACAGAAATCCCTCGCATTTTCACACGGCTACCATTTCGCTACCATCACTACAAAAGTTAACGGTGTTTTAAAATCAGCAATGCGGGCCAGTGTTGGGCTGTAGCTATATAGTCCACAATCCGGAGCCACCCCTCTGCAAGAGACATAGATTCTCATAAGCCGCTGCATTCGGAGGGGCATATGAGAATCTGTGCCCTTTGTAGGTCTGTGGCAAAATATGTGAGGAACTGTTTTTATATAGCCAGTTTCGTGTATCTTAATGTCACGGGATAAGATAGTGACTGACTATCTGCTGCCCAGCTCTTTGGACTCGAGGTCAGTCTGAAAAAGACAGAGGTCCTCCATCAGCCGGCACCCAAGACAGTGTATCGCCCTCCTCACATCACCATTGGCGAGTCTGAACTAAAGTCAGTGCACCAGTTTACTTACCTTGGCTGCATTATCACGTCGGACGCCAAGCTGGACAAGGAGCTTGACAGCAGGCTGGCAAAAGCGAACAGCGCTTTCGGGCGACTTTTCAAGCGGGTGTGGCACAATCAACAGCTGAAAACAGGCACCAAGATCAGCGTGTACAGAGCTGTGGTCCTCACCACCCTGCTGTATGGTTCCGAGTCCTGGGCCCTCTACCGCAGCCAACTACGACTCCTCGAACGCTTCCACCAGCGCTGCCTGCGTACCATCCTGGGCATTCACTGGAGTGACTATGTCACCAACGTCGAGGTCCTTGAACAGGCTGAAACTGTGAGCATCGAGGCTTTGCTGCTGCGGACACAGCTCCGCTGGGCGGGGCATGTCTCCAGGATGGAGGATCATCGCCTACCAAAGATCACCCTGTTCGGCGAGCTTGCTACTGGACACCGTGACAGAGGGGCACCAAAGAAGAGATACAAAGACTGTCTCAAGAAGTCACTTAGTGCCTGCCAAATCGACCACCACCAGTGGTCTTCGCTTGCTGCGGACCGTGACACCTGGCGCTCCACCATTTACAAGGCAGCTGTCTCCTTTGAGGACTCTCACAGAGCTAGCCTTAAGGACAAGCGGCTCAGGAGAAAAAACAGAGATGCCACAGCTCAGAACCCTGGCCATACCTTCCCCTGCAGCCACTGCGGTCGAACCTGCCTGTCTCGGATTGGCCTCCGCAGCCACGAACAAGCCTGCAGACGTCGTGGGCAACTCCTATAAAATCTTCGTTCGCGAAGTCAAGCCAAGAAAAAGAAAAAAAATGTCACGGGATAAGATAGTGACTGACTGCTTGTTAGTTAGTTTTTCTTTATAGACCCCCCCTTCCATTCCCTTCCCCCCTCCCCTTCCCTGGCCCCCTCACCTGAACCCCCCCCCCCCACACACACACTCAAAAATAGGTACTCCAGCTGTTTCTGATTTCATCATCAAGCATAGGGTAGGTAGGTAGGATTTTAACTCATTCTACCCCATCACCGAAATCCCCAAATTTTGCCGTTGTCCTCTGAAGACTGCATTGTAGTGCAGGACACAGATCGACCATGATAGTTCAAGGGTGATGCCAGAATAGCTTGGCGCCCATAGGCGCCAAGCTATTCTGGCATCACCTTTGAACTATCATGGTCGATCCATATCTTGCTGTGGTGTGTCTGGAGCAGAATGAGTTAATTAAAATAATATTTATGTAACATCTTTTTTTGCGGCCGCCGTGAGATGGCCTTGGTCGTCTGCTGGGCGTTAAACCCAAATAACTAACGTTTTAGCGTCAGCGCAAACGGCTGCCAGAGCCAAGGGCAAATAACGCAGGCACGAGTGATGTCCCTTGCGGCGTCTGCTAGTTTGACACGAGTGATATTCAGTCCTTGCGTCGTCTCCTCAGTTCGTCAGCGTTTAAAAGTTTAGGATCGGCGTAATAAAACGGAATAGGTCGGACGAGAACCCCCCCCCCCCCCCCCCCCCCCCCGACTACTTTTGTGTGTGCCTTATCTAGGGTTAGATGATTAGTGTGAAGTTTGTGGTTGGCGTGTCCGTTTTTATACTATATCTTTTTGTTCGCTCGCTTTGCAATTTGAAACATGCTGTTAATGTTCAATCATTCTATGAAGTGCGTTCAAAATGTACTGGCGAGCAAAAGAAATGCGACATTTTTGGAATCATCGGAAACACTTAAGATGTCGCATTTCTTTTGCTCGTCAGTATCTGTGGTACGTCCTGTTATGGTTGGCTGTTTGGTTGGCATCTCGCTTATGTGATCGATCCTAATTCAAGATGTCTGTGTCACTGTGGATGTGTTGGTCATTAACCCTTTGATTGCCATTGGACACGACTACTCTTTTGAAATAATTATAAAACCCAAAGTCAAACAATAATAATAATAATATAATAATAATAATAATAATAATAATAATAAAAAACGGTTATTATATAGGCGCCTTTTCCAATTCTGCGAATGGGCTCAAAGCGCCGCGAACTGAACCCAACACGCACGCTTACGTGACACACACGCATTCACTCTGAAGACAAACACAGTACAAGACAAACACAGGACATTCACGTGGTCCGAAGGTTCAGCTCAGCTACTGAGGTTTCGGAAATTTTGATCTCTTGTATTTGATATTTATAAAGTGGCCCTTAACATCCAATGAATGGCGGGGATCTTTGACTTCATTGGAACACGGACACAAACAGGTGTCAGCAAGAAGCAGAGATCCTCATCAGCCCCCGCAACTGCGGGGGCTCATGAAGATCTATACCCTCTTGCAGTTTGGTGGTGTTTATTGTTATTTGTTGCAGTGAAGTGGTTAACAAACCTCTCAGTTATTGAGGAGGTATTAAATCGAATAAAAGGGCCTGTGGTCTGTGATGTTTACGTTAGAGTACTAAATAGCTCAGGCGGTTAAGAGTCGGGAGCAGGAGAGCGAAGGGAATCACCGGGTCGTGGGTTCAAATCCCCGTCCCGGCCCCGGTAGTTGGACTGGCAATCCTGGGGGGAATGACGGGCTTGTTCAATAGCATGTCCGTTGAAAGGTCCTGGTAAATCAAAGTGGCACAGTTGCAGTGCGCCTGAGTTGATCAGTGTTCAGGTCGTATTCCATAGGCAATAGATTTCCCTGTCCCCGATAATCCGCCCGTCAGGGCCGTCCATCATCACTTCGGTGCTGTGGACGTTAAACCCCGAACTAACCTGATGTTTACGTTACGTGCTGAATTCTGCCTAGCTGTGCTGAAAGTCCGCACTGTAGAATTCGCTCTCGTCGTTGAGTAGATCTGTCGTACGCCGTTTTGAGAAACAGCGTGCACACAATTTAACTTCCCTTGACTGCCGAGAAAAAAATCTCCAAGATCACCCGCAAGAGACAAAGATCCTCATGAGCCCCCGCAGTTGCGGGGGCTCATGAGGATCTATGCCTCTTGCTGACACCACTTTGAATCCATGGAACGGCTGGGGCTGTTTCATATAGATAGATTTCACAAACACAGTGCGCGTCCACTGACAGTGAATAATAATAATCATAATAATAATAACGGTATTTATAATGCGCTTATCTTATAATAATTATAACTCTAAGCGCGCACTCACAACTCGCGCACGCATGTGCACGCTTTAGACAATGACTCGCGTACCACAAATACATTACGACAGTCAGCTTGGGGCGGGGAGTGTGATGATGTTTATAGAGTCAACGATTTAATGGAGTCAACCCTTTAGCGTGCAGCCTTCAGTGCTGTGTGCAGTAACTGGTAGCTGCATGCGCTAGGGGGTTAATATGTACTGTTCACGACGATGTAATTAAGTCGTTGTTGTTGCAGCAGGCCGTCCTTTTGTCTTGACGTCAGTGGGGGTAGGAATGTGATTACACAAGAGAAGGCTGACTGACTGCCAACATGCCGGTCGGCGGGGACAACAGGCCGCCGGGCAAACGGGCCCCACAGGTTGGTAACTCGGACACTACGTAAAAATTCAGCCGTTTGCAAGAGGCATAGATCCTCATGAGCCCCCGCTAGCGCCCCTTGCTGGCCTTGGTCATATAACTTTTTTTTAGGGCAGTTTTGGCACTAACACCTTAACCCATTGAGCCCCGACGCCCTACAGCAGGAGATGGATCGACCATGATAGTTCAAGGGTAGTGCCAGATTAGCTTGGCGCCTGCAGGCGCCAAGCTAATCTGGCACTATCCTTGAACTATCATGGTCGATCCATCTCCTGAAACTGTTGTATAGTCGTTAAATGACGCCTCCAAAATTTGGGAAATACGGCAGTTAAACGTTAAACGTTAAACGTTTAGGGCTTAATGTCTTTTGTCGAAGGTGATTTCAAAGACGGGGCACCGAAAAGAGGTCTGTACAAATTTTGACCCCAGCTGGGTTCGTACCCACGACCTTTCGGACGAGAGTCTATCAACTGATCTACCCAGCTCCACAAATACGGCAGTGGGGCTGAAGGAGTTGGATTACGCTCATAGGATTTCGGTTTAGATCTAGTCTTTCGACATTTTTTCTATACAGTTGTCCTAGGCTAATTTGAGTCTGATGTACGCTCATAGGATTTCGGTTTAGATCTAGTCTTTCGACATTTTTTTCTATACAGTTGTCCTTGGCTAATTTGATGAGTCTGATGTACGCTCATAGGATTTCGGTTTAGATCTAGTCTTTCGACATTTTTTCTATACAGTTGTCCTTGGCTAATTTGAGTCTGTACGCTCATAGGATTTCGGTTTAGATCTAGTCTTTCGACATTTTTTCTATACAGTTGTCCTTGGCTAATTTGAGTCTGTACGCTCATAGATTTCGGTTTAGATCTAGTCTTTCGACATTTTTTTTCTATACAGTTGTCCTTGGCTAATTTGAGTCTGATGTACTCATAGGATTTCGGTTTAGATCTAGTCTTTCGACATTTTTTTTCTATACAGTTATCCTTCTCTAGGTCACGGTATACATTTAAATTGGGAAGTTCAGGCAGTAAGAGGTCCCGTGTTTTAAAAAAATAAGTTTTGCCTTGTTTGAAAATTTGCAGTTGGGCTGAATGTGGGAATTTGCTGGAAATTTGTGGTTAGCTGAGAGGAGACATGTTTGGTGCTTTGATTCATACCATCCTGAGCTTATCCAGTGGACATTTGTGGGCCTATGTTGAGTTGCCTTTGACGTAGTGATTTGAGGGGCACGCTGATTTCAGCTGTGCTTGGGTGTGGGGTTGGTAAGGAACCAGTTTCATAGCCAAGAAATGAGACGGGTCATGTGCTGTTTTTTTTTTTTTTTTTTTTTGTATTTTGTGCATGGCAAATGTGCAGCTGGTGGGCGGTAGTGTTTTTTTTTTTTTTAGGGAATTGAACAATTAGGGGATGACTAAGGCTAAGAGACTGGACAGTACGGAAACAGCACTGTGGTCCGTGGCCTCTAATTTGATGAGTCTGATGTACGCTCATAGGATTTCGGTTTAGATCTAGTCTTTCGACATTTTTTTCCTATACTGTTGTCCTTGGCTAATTTGATGAGTCTGATGTACTATATAATTTTTTTTAAAAGATTAAAAAAATATATTATAGTTCACAATTTTTTCTCTCTCACGTTTTATTTATTTATTTTAAACTTCCACTTTTGGTTTCTGCACTTCTTCTGCCACCGTATCTGCATCATTTCGTTTAATTTCAGCAAACGAACGAAAATATACAATACGTTTCTTTCTCTTTTCTTTTACCCCGCTAGATAGCGCCACGTGCCACCGTGAGAGTTACTGCGCTTAGTAGGTTCATGTAGATTGGACTTACTTCTCGTGGATCACAGAAGTAGATTGGGAATTTAAAACGAAATTGCACAATCTGTCGTAGGCTCCTCATAAACCGCTTTAGTTTTATGTTGTTGGTCAAGTTCCCAGAGAGCTGAATCATTGCCTTTTGGGTTTAGACAGAAAACAAACCTAAAGCCAGCCTGTTCCATTTGCAAGAGGCATACATTCTCACAACCCGACCGCACGGGCTCATGCGCACATTTGGAATCGGCCTACGTGAACTCATTCTACCCCATCACCGAAATCCCCACATTTTGCCGTTGTCCTCTGAAGACTGTATTGCAATGCAGGACACAGATCGACCATGATAGTTCAAGGGTGATGCCAGAATAGCTTGGCGCCCATAGGCGCCAAGCTATTCTGGCATCACCCTTGAACTATCATGGTCGATCCACATCTTGCTGTGGTGTGTCTGGGGTAGAAGAAGTTAACACATTCGAGACGCGCTGGACTCGGATACGCGGCTATAAAGCCGCGTATCCGAGTGCAGCGCGTCTCGAATGAGTTAACTCGATCGTATCAAGGAAGTAATCAGTAACATTATAAGTGTGGCGATTTTATTTTCTCAGGATCACGTAGAGGTGACGCATGTGGACAATGCGCTACGGGTGGAGACAGAGGAACCCCATCTGGTCAGCATGGGGAGCGGCCGCCTGTCTACAGCGGTCACCATACACCCGCTACCCGTCGGTAGGTCGCTTCTTAACCCTTTTCATCCTGATACGCCCACTGCTTGAAATAAATTTGACTTTGACGGTTCAAGGGTGGTGCCAGAATAGCTTGGCGCCTGAGGCGCTAAGCTATTCTGGCACCACCCTCGAACTAAAACGGTTGAAGGTTGGTTGGTTAGTTCGGGGTTTAACGTCCACGGCACAGTAGTGATAATGGACGGCCCTGACGGGCGGGCTATCGGGACAGGGAAATCTATTGCTTATAGAGTACGACCTGAACACTGATCAATTGAGGCGCACTGCAACTGTGCCACTTTGATTTACCAGGATCTTTCAACAGACATGCTATTAAACAAGCCCGTCGTTTTCCCCTGGATTTTATGAGTCCAGCTTTCGGGGCCGGGACGGGGATCCGAACCCAAGACCCGGCGATTCCTTTCTCTCTCTTGCTCCGACGCTACTGTAAAACGGTTGAACTGTCTATTAATCTGTTATGTAGCCTCCAAAGGACAATAAACATTAAAAAAAAAAATTGCCGGAGGATGTAATGGTTACGTAGCATTTACAATGTCGTTGAAGAAAAGAATTTACGGGGGATGAAGGGGCAACTCTAAGACGGTATGAAGAGTATTTTTGTGTATTATTACGTGTGATGATCCGAGGTTTTAGGCCTTGCGTCTGGAGATTGTAATGTCCACAATCACAGTCCAGATTGTAAGGTCCAATATGTAGCCCACAGAAAGAGGCCGAACAATTGCCAGAGTCGAAGGGTGTTTGCAACATTTTCTTTGGGCTATTTAAAATTTTTTTTTTAACCCCGACTCGGAGCGCCTACAAAAAGGTCGTGATCTTCCAAATATCGAACGACGGGATGGATGTGGTGGGAAGAGCTTTCACCACCATTTTCGACTGACGTCATTGGCTGTAAGCAGCAGTTTACTACCGATGACGTCATTCCGCAGAATTTCAGACCCATCTTGAAAATCAATAAAATGACGGGTTTGTAGCTAGAAGCTTTTTCAGTTTTCGCAGTATTTCACTATGTGATAGGCTATGAACCTGCCACGATTTTTAAAATTATTTTATTAAAAAAAAAATTTACTTATTTTTTTGGGCAAGAAAAGAAAGGTGTTCTATCTCACCAGAAGTCCTTAACAGTAACGAGTGTCATGAAAGACCATCATTTAGGTGACTGTAGCTGCGACTGTGGCTGTCGCCACCTAAATCATGGTCTTTAATGAAAGGTGGTCTCTCGTACCCGTGGATGGTCGCCACAAACAGGTTCTGCTCTGTTGTCTCAGGTATTACTAAACTGGGAACTCGTCACGCCGCCGAGCCTCAAGACATCATCATAGCGGGGACAGGGGTGGGTGAGCGCCACTGCTACATCGAGAACCTATCCGGAGTTATCACCCTTCACCCGATTGCGCCCCTTTGCGCCATCGACGGAAAGCTGATTACACAGCCCACTCGTTTGGCTCAAGGTGAGTTGGAGACGTTGCTATGGTGATGGTGGTGGTGGTGGTGATGATGATGGTGATGATATGATGGCGATGATGATGATGATGGTAATGAAATATTAATCCTTTTAACCCCATGGCCACATTCACCAAATTTTGGAGGTGTCATCTGCGTACCGGTTGCAGGAGACGGATTGACCATGATAATTCAAGGGTAGTGCCAGATTAGCTTGGCGCCTGACGGCGCCAAGCTATTCTGGCACTACCCTTGAATTATGATGGTCGATCCATCTCCTGCTGTGGGGCTTTGGGGTCAGATGGGTTAATCAGTCTGCCGACCTGAGCACAGGCGGTTTGCTGGCCGTCTCAGTCTGAGAGCACCGACTGCTGACGACACCCGTCTCGCTTCAGCGGTCTCGTCAGTAGCGGTCAAGGGGATAAGCGGATAAAGGATACAATCGACCACCCTCTCCTTCTCAATCACAACTTCCCCCACCCCCATCTCCTCCGCCCCGCTTCCGCCCACACATCCGCCACCGTCTCCACCGGCCCCTCCTCCAAACTACAAACTGGTCTGTACCCCGCACATATTGAAATAATTCTACCTTCCTCTTTCTCTCTCTTCTCCCATTACAAACTAAAGCATCCTGGATTTTATGTTAATATTAAGTAGTGAGGTGGGGGTGGGGGGTGGGGGGTGGTAGTGGTAGTGGTAAAATGTTGTGGAGGGGGAGGGAGGTTGGCGTTAATTCCGGGGTACCGAATAATGAAGCTTTCTACCGCTGCTGCTGCTGAACTCTGGTTGGCATGCCAACAGCTTCCGACAGGTGAGAAAGAGAGGCCCCACCGCGCAGCACCTCTCTCTTCTAGCCTTCTACCTGCTGCCATATTGGTCAAATTGGGATGTCGGGCCCCATCTTTAATCACGGTCCACTGGCGATCGATGGCGCGGGAAGAATGGGGTCGGGGGATGGGGTAAGGTGGGAGGGGAGGGGGGGGGGATGCCGCTGCACACTGACTGGTGAAGAACACATATAAAATGGGACCGAACGTGGACGCAAAGAACGCAGGATTAACTGACAAGAGACATAAATCATCATGAGCCCTCGCGAATGCGGGAGCTCATGAGGATTTATGTCTCTTGCAGATGGGTAGCGTTCGCCTTGCCCCGGCAGTTGAGGGGTTAAGTACTATTTTAACGTTTTGACTGCCAACGAACATGAACCATATTTTCTGAAAGCACCACAGATCTATGGAAAGCTTGAGAACTGTTTTGTGCGATGAAGGCAGAATTTAGAAACGATCAGAACCATCTGCGGGGGCTCATGAGGATCTATGCCTCTTGCATTTGCGTAGCCACTATTCATCCCATCCGAGACTGAATGGGTTAAACCTCGGAAGATGTACAGTAGACACATATCACCGCAGGTCTGATGAAGTCATGAACTCTGCGGTCCGTCTGGGCCCAATCAAGATGCGTGGAATTTCAAGAGCTTATATACGAGCATGGAATTCAGTAGAATTCCCACGGGGATGTAGCGCTGTTCTGTCTGCAGGCATTGAGGCCTTCTCGCGAGCTTTTCAAACACAGATACCGTACATCGGCGTCCAGTCTTTGTGACATTGCACTTTGCAGCCAGAAACGATGGAAGTTAAAGTTTCTAGCTCATTGCATCCCAACACTGACGACCCCTGTCTTGCACCCCACCCCTCCCTCTCGCCCCTCAGCTCAGTTCTATCTAGACGTGTCGCATTCGGTAAGGCGGCGTAAGGCCGCATAAAGCCGCGTTTTGGAATGCCGCACGTCTGGGATGCGTTTACAGTAGGAACGTCCTGCACGCTCAACACGCATGAAATCTTTTGGGGAGCCTAGTAAAGGTCTACGAGGAGTTTCCGCTTTACTGAGTTTGACTGATGGGTTTTGCTTAGTGTTGGACCTGCGGCCCAGGTGGAATACTCAGCCTGAGAGTTTGTAGCCTGCTTTGATCTATCTCAGCAAGAGGCCCAGATCATCACTGCAGAGTGCAGGACCCCTCTGTGGGAGTTATTGTTCTTGTTTCCTGGAATTCTCTATGTTTTGTATTGAGAGTGACTGCTCGTGTTTTCTGGGAAACACCGGCAGTGAGAATAAAGATGACTGAAGGCCAAAGAATGGTTATTTTGTGATGATGAGGATATCCCAGTCCTTACACCATAAGCCCAGCAGGGATCATGATAATCTTGCCTTCTTGAAGTTTAACTTTTCATGTTGACTGATACCGCTCCGGCGTTAGTTCAAACCCGTTTGAGTTTGTCAGTCTGACTAATAGAAAATGAAATTTAGGTCGAAGCCTTGAGAGCAAGAGGCATACATTCTCATGAGCCCCTGCTAACGCAGGGGCTCATGAGAATCTATGCCTCTTGCATATGGAAGCATCTGGGGCTCATGATAATCTGTGTTTCTCGCGGAAGGAAGATTGGCCGAGGGAGTTTTTAAAAACTGGAAAACTTGGAACAGTCGGAGGATTTGTCAGTGTAGGGCATTAACGACCAGATGGGATAAATTAGTCTTTTTTTTTTTTTTTTCTTTCTCGCGGTCATTGCATTTCATTACCGCGAGGTTATTCAGGCGGTTTTCTTTGAACTCATCTTCTCCCGGCTGGAAAGGGTTAATAGTTCACACTATTCTTTTTATAAATGTTCTTGGCATGTGTTTCAATAATGCAGCACCAAAGGACTAAATTAACATTTTAATTGTGACGTTTGACAGACATATAATGAAAGACTTCACTCTTTTTCCTCTTCACTGCGCTGGAGAGTTTCCCCTTTGCGCACAAAAGGAAGTACTACAAATCTGCTGCGTTAGACGAGCCTGACAACAATGAGAACCCGTTAGTGAAGTGTAGCAATTACGCCCACCGTGTAACGACTAGAACCGGAAGCAGAAGGTGCACTTCCGGTTTCTCAGAACGCGACTTCGATAAATGGTACTATTTGCAAAAAGAAGTAGTTAGTATATTGAATTTTGGCATGTACAGACTTTGATCCCGTGCATCGGCTGATAGCAACGGCCTTGTTAAGGCAAAAGGCGGCAAGTCCCATTGTGAGAAAAGCGAGATTTGCATAGGAATGTGATGAATATCTTGCTTTTCACAAAATGGACTTGCCGCCTTTTGCTTTTACAGGACAGAAGTTCTAGTTACGGCCACAAATGTCTGCACTTGAATACAATATCTAACACTGGGTAGCACTGCTGCTTCACTGAGATCAGTGATAATGGTTGCCGGTTTCCCTCGATTCGCTACCGCTGAAAGCGGTAGCGAATCGAGGGATACAACCAGTGTGCATCGAGACGTGATATTGCCTTTTTTTTAAAGCTACCTCTCCTGGATATTACCTCCCGATCACCTGAGAGTTGTACCACCCACGATGTTGCTCTGTGCTGTGGTAACCTACGCTGACGTAGAAAGCGAAAAGGACGGGTGGAACGGGGCGGGGATCTGGATTTGTGTTTGAGTTGGCAACATTCTTTATCAACATTACGCTGATACTGCCAGAGGAAAAAGACTCTTTCCATTTGGTGCGTCCCGACGAACGAGCCACCACGATCAAGGGGTGGAGGTGGGGATGAGGGTAGGGAGGAGGGTGTGTTGGAGGTGATAGGTGAAGGGGGTGGGAGGGGGTGTGGTTGCCATCTGTGTGTGTGTGTGTGTGTGTGTGTGTGTGTGTGTGTGTGTGTGAAGGGATGGGGGTGAGGAGGTTGGTGTGTGCTGGGGGTAATGGATGAGGGGGGTGGGGAAGGCGGGGAATGAACGGGTGGATGGGTGCCGTGATTTGTTTGTGTGTATGATTAAATGAATTTTAGTTAATGTGTGTGTGTGCGCGCGAGTGTGTGTGTGTGTGTGTGTGTGTGTGTGTGTGTGTGTGTGTGTGTGTGTGTGTGTGTATGAATTTCTGGCACCACCGCTGAACTATCATGGTCTATTGTTTCCTGTCCTAAGCTACTAGTAATTGTGTATATTATGTTCCCTAGTTTAAATATTTTGATCGCTGGACTCACTGTGCAGTCAATACGTTTGACCACTTTTCCTAGATTTTCTTTAATCCGCTTACTGCCGAAAAAAAATGAACACCACTCAACTGCAAGAGGCATAGATCCTCATGAGCCCCAGCGACTGCGGGGGCTCATGAGGATCTATGCTTCTTGTTGAAACCTCCTTGTATCCATGTTTCTTATTGACGTACAGTTTACGTTTCAGAAACACAATCGGCGTGCCGCACCGCCAGTGTAAAGGTTTGCAGAGAAACTGTGCAAGGAGTAAGGGGTGGCGCGTTGTGGGGGAAGCGGGGTGGGTGGGGGTTGGCTGGTTGGATGCCGTATAAGAGGAATAATGTAGTTTCCATGACACCAGTTCAAGTACCTGTACGTTGCAAACCCGATAACGCCTGATCTGTTTAAAAGCGGGTTGTTAGAGACGCGCCCTCGTTTCTGTCACTTATAAACATCCATTTTGCAGCACGCCATCTGGCAAGGCGGGCTATGTTTCAGGGCAGGTAATCACAGGTAACAGCGAGAACCGGAAGCCGAAGGTGCACTTCCGGCTTCTGAGAATTGGGTCTTACCTGGTTTGCGATCCAGATGTTAGGTGTATTTTTTTTATTTCCGTCGTCAAGCGAGGGAAGTGTGTGTACCGCTCTGGGATTTTCGACCTTACGGCTCCCCTCCCCCCCCCCCCCCTCATCCCTTCTTGACCCCCCACCCGGGTCTGCCCTGGGGGACTTGGGTGGGGTTAACTACTTTTTAGTTCCCAGGGTCACCCTGGTGGGTTCCCCCTCTATTCTGGGGTATGTGTTTCTGTCTACCCTTGGTCCATTCACCTGTATTTTCCTTTTTTAAACTCTCTCTACTGTCTTCGCTGCCTGTAGCTCTTGATATTGGATGTGTGTTGCTAAATGTTCTTAGGTTTATTTAGCGTATTAGACAGGCTGGCGACATACATTCAATATTCTGTTCAGTTTTTGTTTTTTTCACAAGCAGTGCAGGCCCGTCCTGAGAAAGTCTTGTTGTTGTCGGGACGTTAAGCAATGTACAACCAACCCAACCAACCATCCCTTCTTAACTCATTCTACCCCAGACACACCACAGCAAGATGAGGATCGACCATGATAGTTGAAGGGTGATGCCAGAATAGCTTGACGCCTATGGGCGCCAAGCTATTCTGGCATCGCCCTTGAACTATCATGGTCGAACTGTGTCCTGCACTGCAATGCAGCCTTCAGAGGACAACGGCAACATTTGGGGATTTCGGTCTTGGGGTAGAATGGGTTAAACAGTGAAGTTCGATCTGTCTCCTAAACTGATACGTAGATCCATTTGATAATCGGCAGTGGTGACTGTAGGGCCAAATAGGTTAAACCTTTAACCCTTTGGCTGTCGGTAGCGGTTTTTGTCACCATGATTCCTGCAGGAGTCATCGCGACAAAAAGCGCTTCCAACCTTCAAAGGCTAAGCCCATTGCATCCTGAGGCTGACTTTTAAAAATTTGCTTTGTCCGCTGTGAAGGCTACATTACAGATTCGGAGATGGATCAACCATTTTATTTCAAGGGTGGTGCCAGAATAGCTTGGCGCATCAGGCTATTCTGGCACCACTCTTGAACTGTCAGTCAAATTTATTTCAAGCAACAGTATATCAGAATGAAAAGGGTTGAGGTAGGCCTATGTACGATCGCTCTCTCTCTCTCTCTTCAGCCATTTATCCAGGGGTATATCAGTCAACAAACAGGTTTTTAGTTCATTGTTTAAAAAACAACATGTTTACAGCAACAACAAAACAAAAAACAACAACGATCGGTGGTGTTTCGTCGTTCCATTAATTCTAGCGATTGACAGTTCATTTCTGATTCTATTCCTTGATAAACGTGTGTATTCGACACCGCTATTACTTTACTTGTAGGCATTCGTTCGGGACTGTGCCTGTGGACTTTTATTTTATGTATTTGTATTTCTGACTGTTCAAGAACTCTTGTTAGCTTGTGGACAGTGCGCAGTAAGCAAAACTTTTGGTGATCAATGTGCCACTGTAGTGTTATGTATTTTGCGATGACCAAGAACAGTTACGATCATCATTTTCTGTGTCGTTCGTTCGTTCGTCGTGGATAAAGTCTCTCCGAGACTAGAATATCATTGATCCGTTAGTTTACTACTGTGTCGGAGTACTCTGTGTGTTTTATACGAGGTCAGTCAGTGCTTGTTCGAATACCAGCAGACTATCAGCGTGAAGGAAACTCGATTGAATCAAGACGATTCAATCAAGCTTCAATTTACCAGTGATAACTGTGTCTCCGCTTTACTTCGCTGAGCAGTATCGAGTTGAAAGCGGATTACCAAACCCCGGCCAGTATTGTGCTCGTGTGCGGCTGATACGCCTAACTGAACTTGCTATCGGGACTTTGATGTTCGAGCAGTTGGATTATTTCCCTGCCGACGAGTCTGCTAAATCATTTCATTGTGTCTTATCCATTTACCAGCTTTATATATACATAGGCATTTGTGCTGTTTCATTTAATAATCTCAACGTATACTTCCTTCTTTTGACATTTTACTTTGTAGTTGTTGTTGTTTGTTCTGTACAAATTTGCCTTACTCCGTAATAGACATAAATTTGAAAGTTATGCGAATAGGGCATCTCAATGTTTTTCATTTGTACAATAAACTAACCGATATATCTGTCTACATTAGCAATCCCACACCGTTTCATTTATTTGGGCTTAGTGAGACGCGCCTGAGCTCGTGTGTGAGCGATGAAGCCATTAGTATTCCTAATTTTTCCTTGACTAGGAGAGACCCCTCGTCCCCAGGTCAAACAGGCATCGCTGTCTACATTCACAACTCCATTCAGCATTTAGTCCATAGACGCTTGGACTTGGAAACAGCAGACGTAGAGTGTTTGTGGTTGGAAGTGAAATGCCCTAAATCGACACCGCTACTAGTTGGATTCCTTTACAGAAACCCTGCCGCCACTTTTGAATGGTATGACCATTTTAGTCAGATCCTTGATAGAGCGTGCAAAAGAAAGGCTGACCTTCTTCTCATGGGAGATTTTAATATAGACTTCCTGAAGAATCACACTGCGTGGGATACAATATCTTCATTGTTTGGTCTAGTCCAGTTAGTAAAATCGCCCACCAGAATTACTCAAAATACGTCCTCACTTATAGACCACATATACACTAATAAACCCAAAGCCGTCTATAATGTTGAGGTTTCAAATCTAAGTGTTAGTGATCACTATCCAGTTGTTTGTTCATGGTCAAAAAAGATTCCGAAAGCAAAGAAGAACGGCCATACAACCATAACATATCGATCATTCAAGAACTTTAACCATAATAAATTCCTATTTGATTTAAATAATACTCCGTTCAACGATGTACTTCTCTCCAATGACCCGGACACTGCCCTTTCTATTTGGTACACTCTTTTTCTAACTGTATTAAACAAACACGCACCCCTTCGTGAGAGAAGGGTTAAATCAAACACTCTTCCTCCATGGTTAACCCCAGAAATAATGCAAGCGATGGCGCTCAGAGATGATCTGCGTAGTCGAAAACTATTTCCTGAATTCAAGCAACAACGTAACCGTGTTAAGTACATGATCAGAGAGGCAAGGAAAAGGTTAATCCGTGACACAGTGAAAGACAGTAAGGATACTTCCACTATCTGGCGCCTATTAAACACTCTAACTAAAGGCTGCCCTGGCACTTCAACAACCATTCCCAGCAGTCTTACTGCAGAAACTTTTAATAATCATTTTCTTTCAGTCGCTGAAACTCTAAATGCCTCAATTAATAGCAGTAAGTATGAATGTTCTAATTTGCTTTCTGAATTCTGTAAACACAGAACAGAGGACACAGACCCCTTCAGCATTCCCTTGCTATCAGTTCATGAGGTGGGTTTGCTCATTAGTAAACTACCAAATAAAAAGTCTTCGGGGCCTGATGACATCAGCCCCCAAATACTTAAGTTATCCCTGCCGTACATAGTAGAGTCTATTACGTACATTTACAACCTTTGTATCAAACAACATACTTTCCCTAACAAACTAAAATACGCTAAAGTCATTCCACTTCCAAAAACTAAAGATCGTTCTGACCCTAACAACTATCGACCGATTTCATTATTATCAGTTCTATCAAAGCCGCTTGAAAGGCATGTCCACAAACGCCTGCTTGCCTACTTAGAAAACCGCAAGCTCCTGCACCCCTTTCAATCCGGATTTCGCCCACAACACTCGTGCCACACTGCACTCACGCGCCTCGTTGACGCATGGCTCCATGGTATGAACAAATCCCAGATAACAGGTGTCGTTTACTTAGACTTTAAAAAGGCCTTTGACCTAATCGATCACACCACTCTAATGACAAAGATTCAGAAATACTTGAATAGTACAGAAGTAGTTGCATTTTTTAAATCATACCTAACTGATCGTAAACAAAAAGTTCTAGTGAATGGATCTTACTCTTCTCTAAAAGATATAAAGTATGGAGTTCCCCAAGGATCCGTGCTTGGTCCCTTATTATTTTGTCTATTCATCAATGACCTGCCACTTCATATAACTTGCAAGAACGTACAATGTGATCTTTTTGCTGATGACACTTCCATTCATATGACTAACAAAGATATACAAGTAATTTCTTCCAACTTGCAGCATAGTCTTGATGAAGTGTCTGAATGGTGTCACAGGAATTCTATGATTGTTCATCCAATTAAAACCAAATCTATGATAATCGCCACTCGTCAAAAACACCAGTTGGCACCCCTGTTACTTAACCTTTTATTAAAGGGCAGGCAAATAGAACACGTTAATGAACACCGCCTACTAGGGATTGCAATTGACAGTCAGCTTAAGTGGAAGGCTCATACGGACACTCTATGCAGAACGGTAGCCAAAAATCTTTTCATGTTGTCCAAACTGAAATATTACACCGACTCGGACACGCGCAAACTATTCTATAATGCTCACATACGTTCTCATATTGATTACGCGTCAACGGTGTGGGATGGATGCAGTGAAGTCCACTTGAAGAGACTCAACTCGTTACACAGAAGGGCAGCAAAGTTAATCCTTCCTGACCCACGACTCACAACAGAAGAAAAACTCGCCAAAATAGGATTTCTGCCGCTGCAAGACCACTTCAAATACAATAAGGCTATTTTTATGTTCAAAGTGTGGAAACAGAAAATACCAGAATATATCACAACTCTTTTCTCTAAGTCGGAATCTAGGCTTGGTAATATTAGGCAACTTTTCTTAGTCCCCAAAACAAGAATTGATATATACAAATCTAGTTTGTCATTCGCGGGAACGCAGACTTGGAACACGCTTCCTGATTATGTAAAATCCGCTTCCTCTCTAGCCCGTTTCAAAATCAGTCTCTTCAAGCACTTCTCGAAGCAGTCGTAATCATTTCGTTGTGAAATATATACTGCCCTGTAACCCTGATTATGTATGCTCCCAATTACAAACTCTGTGTGTGATGGTGTGTGTGTGTGTGTGTGTGTGTGTGTGTGTGTGTGTGTGTGTGTGTGTGTGTGTGTGTGTGTGTGTGTGTGTGTGTCAGTTTAGGTGTGTGAGATTGTCATGGGACTTTCTTTCCCTAAACTAGCAATGTTTTTGTCAGTTTCATTTACATTTAACTATATACTTAGTTTTTTTTTGTATTTTGTCTCGTAGTTTTGTAGCAACGGCAGGTTTGAAAAATGGCTATGTCTGTGACGATGTCAATGCCTCCACCGTTGATAAATAAAGCTTCATTGAATCATTGAATCATTGAATCTCTCTCTCTCTCTCTCTCTCTCTCTCTCTCTCTATTTTCTGCGCCTCCCTACCGTTGATATTATCCAGCTACAAGCCGCAACACCCGTCTGTTCTGTTGTTTGGACAGACAATGATAAATACACTCTACCTGACAGTGATGGTACCTCTGATTTGCCCCCCCTCTGATGTACTCGTGAAGTCTTACAGAGCGTTCTTGCCAGTAATAAACAAAGAACCTTTATCTTTCCATTTCTCCCACACGCGGTGTACTTGTTCTCGTGTAGTAGCGCAAACGTTTTCACGTGCTGTAGACTTTCTTAGAAAATCAGAAGTAGGTCAAAACTGGACATGTTTCGACGAAAACAGTGGATTAAAAGCCCGGACAAACCTGCGATATTGCATGTTTGTCCGGGCTTTTAATCAACTGTTTTCGTCGAAACACGATTTTTTTGAAATTTTGACCTACTTTGTACGAAAAATGTGGATTGAAAGCCTGGACAAACATGGGATATCGCACGTCTGTCCAGGCTATTTAATTCACGGTTTACGTCCAGAAACTCGTGCAATGTTGACCTAATTCTGACCGAACCTTTTATCCACTGTTCCCCCCCCCCCCCCCACCCCCCCACCGGGGTCTGCCCTGGGGGACTTGGGTGGGGTTAACTACTTTTTAGTTCCCAGGGTCACCCTGGTCAGCCCCACAGGGTGGGTTTTCCTCTCTATTCTGGGGCATGTGTTTCTGTCTACCCTTTGTCCATTCACCTGTATTTGCCTTTTTAAAACTCTCCCTACTGTCTGCACTGCATGTAGCTCTTGATATTGGATGTGTGTTGCTAAATGGTCTTAGCTTTATTTAGGCCCCATGTGTTAGGTTTATTTAACGTATTTGACCGGCTGGCGACATACATTCAATGTTCTGTTTAGGTTGTTTTTTTCACAAGCAGTGCAGGCACGTCCTGAAAAAGCCTTGTTGCTGTCGGGACGTTAAGCAATGTACAGTCAATCAATTATCCACTGTTTTCCTTGAAACAAGTGCAGTTTTGACCCGTTTCTGACTTCCGGAAGTTGTCTATTACTGTTCTTTTTCAATAGAGGTTATCCCTGCAATAGAAGAAGGTAAAAAATAGCACGGACTTTAGACATTCCGTGGTTTCATCTATCCCGCCTCCTGGCCAAACGCTTTTCAATGCCTCATTGAGGTGCAGGAATGGCGATATGCGTTGTTTCTGGTTTCCCTGCCAGGGAGAGTTACACAGGCTGTTGTAGAGAAATGCATTTTCACGGTGTAAATTACTGTCAATAAACAGTATTTATATATTTCTCTACTAAGTGCCTGTAAAAAAACAAGACCTTGGCTAGCAGTGACTAGGATAAATACAGTGCAGTGACGCGCATCGCGAAAAGAAGCATCTCTCCATCACAGCCAGAGGACAGTTATTGCTTATCTTGATGAAATGGTGAAGAAAAAAGGAAATGATGGTTAAAGGAAATAGAAAAAAATACTCTCCTGCTGCCGTCAGCCAAAACTTGAATTATCTTGCATGCCGCTCACATGCTGGGTGTGAACGGACGAAGTAACCCCATGGGTGCTGAAACATAGCGAGAAGAACCAGTTTTTGCAAGAGGCATAGATCCTCATGAGCCCCCGCAGTCGCGGGGGCTCATGAGGATCTATGCCTCTTGCTCACACCACGTGTTATCCCCTTTCTTGAGCGAATGCAGTTTTTTGGCCTTCAGTTTGATTTCAGACACAATCCACAATCTGCCTCCACTGTAAGGGAAGGGGTAAGGGAAAAGTTTTGTTCGTTGGATCGAAGTGTGTGTGTGTGTGTGTCTGCGCGCGCGCGTGTGTGGTGCATGCGTTTCAGGTGAAACGCCTGAGTGTTTGGGTGGGGGAAAGTACGGAGGGATGTTTGCGGGAGCAGTTTTTAGATATCTACAGCACAACCTGTTTCGAGAGACCTCTCTTATGACACACCACCTGTCACTAAAGACCATCATTTAGATGGCTGTCGCCACCAACCCTAACGCTGGCTGTAGCCACCAACCCTAACCCTGGTTGTCGCCACCAACCCTAACCCTGGCTGTCGCCACCAACCCTAACCCTGGCTGTAGCCACCAACCCTAACCCTGGCTGTCGCCACCAACCCTAACCCTGGCTGTCGCCACCCACCCTAACCCTGGCTGTCGCCACCCACCCTAACCCTGGCTGTCGCCACCAACCCTAACCCTGGCTGTCGCCACCAACCCTAACCCTGGCTGTAGCCACCAACCCTAACCCTGGCTGTCGCCACCAACCCTAACCCTGGCTGTCGCCACCAACCCTAACCCTGACTGCCGCCACCAACCCTAACCCTGGCTGTCGCCACCAACCCTAACCCTGACTGCCGCTACCAACCCTAACCGTGGCTGTCGCCACCAACCCTAACCCTGGCTGTCGCCACCAACCCTAACCCTGGTTGCCGCCACCAACCCTAACCCTGGCTGTCGCCACCAACCCTAACCCTGGCTGTCGCCACCAACCCTAACCCTGGCTGTCGCCACCAACCCTAACCCTGGCTGTCGCCACCAACCCTAACCCTGGCTGTCGCCACCAACCCTAACCCTGGCTGTCGCCACCAACCCTAACCCTGGCTGTCGCCACCAACCCTCACCCTGGCTGTCGCCACCAACCCCAACCCTGGCTGTCGCCACCAACCCCAACCCTGGCTGTCGCCACCAACCCTAACCCTGGCTGTCGCCACCAACCCTAACCCTGACTGCCGCCACCAACTCTAACCCTGGCTGTCGCCACCAACCCTAACCCTGACTGCCGCTACCAACCCTAACCGTGGCTGTCGCCACCAACCATAACCCTGGCTGTCGCCACCAACCCTAACCCTGGCTGCCGCCACCAACCCTAACCCTGGCTGTCGCCACCAACCCTAACCCTGGCTGTCGCCACCAACCCTAACCCTGGCTGTCGCCACCAACCCTAACCCTGGCTGTCGCCACCAACCCTAACTCTGGCTGTCGCCACCAACCCTAACCCTGACTGCCGCCGCCAACCCTAACCCTGGCTGTCGCCACCAACCCTAACCCTGACTGTCGCTACCAACCCTAACCGTGGCTGTCGCCACCAACCCTAACCCTGGCTGTCGCCACCAACCCTAACCCTGGCTGCCGCCACCAACCCTAACCCTGGCTGTCGCCACCAACCCTAACCCTGGCTGTCGCCACCAACCCTAACCCTGGCTGTCGCCACCAACCCTAACCCTGGCTGTCGCCACCAACCCTAACCCTGACTGCCGCTACCAACCCTAACCGTGGCTGTCGCCACCAACCCTAACCCTGGCTGTCGCCACCAACCCTAACCCTGGCTGCCGCCACCAACCCTAACCCTGGCTGTCGCCACCAACCCTAACCCTGGCTGTCGCCACCAACCCTAACCCTGGCTGTCGCCACCAACCCTAACCCTGGCTGTCGCCACCATCCCTAACCCTGGCTGTCGCCACCAACCCTAACCCTGGTTGTCGCCACCTAAATGATGGTCTTTAATGACAGGTGACACTTGTTGCCCATCAAGGTTTCTCTTCAAAGCATTTGTCTTTAACTCATTCTACCCCAACACCGAAATCCCCAAATGTTGCCATTGTGCTCTGAAGACTGCATTGCAGTGCGGGACACAAATCGACCCTGATAGTTCAAGGGTGATGCCAGAATAGCTTGGCGCCCACAGGCGCCAAGCTATTCTGGCATCACCCTTTAACTATCATGGTCAATCCTTATCTTGCTGTGGTGTGTCTGGGGTAGAATGAGTTAATACCACATGCAAAAGAGAAGGCTCCTCAAAGCAGGTTCAACTCTGAATGCAACGTGCAATGCAATACACAGGAGATATATCTTTGTTTTTTTGTTGCGTGTGTCAATCACAGATACCATCTTTCTTCTTTTTGTGGCTTACACACACCATTGCAGCAGATGCTGGATTTTTGTCATTCCTATGTGATTTATGTCATCGTGGTATGCAGACTTGTTTGCCTTTTGAAAGAAGCATCATGTATTGAAGCGCTCTGCTCAGTGGCGGACTTGTCTTGTCACAACCTTGTCAGAGTTGTCCGCTTGCCTTGTGAGCGTAATGAAAGAAACTCTCCTGCGTACAAAAGAGAACAAGAACAGAAAAGTCTTCACTTTACCACATACAGTACATACCGCTAGTGTATCCGACAAACCAGTGTGGTGTGACATAGTCCAGGGCCGGATCACTTAGCTCAAAGGGGGAGGGTCCAACTAATTGACAGTAGAGGGGAGGGGGGGGGGGGAACACCCCCAAAAAGGGATTTTATTATAGCATTTTAACAAATTTGGGGTGGGGTGGGGGGGGGGCATGGACCCCTCGGACCCCTCACCTGATCCGGGCCCCTCACCTGATCCGGGCCTGCATACAGCTGGTTTAGGGCGACAACCAGTGTGGTGCAATAAATAACTACTCTGTGTCCGACGGGTAAAATCGTCTTGTATGTACATCAGTGCAAACTATAGTAACACACAAATGGGTGCGACTGGTCTTTGGAAATTTGTTCAGAACTTGAGCGACAAGACCGTGTAGGTGTGTTAGCCCTGTGACCGAGCATTCGTAGAATCTGCCATTCATTTTCTTTTCAGCACACTGACCTCGCCGTCGCAACTGCCTAATTCGGCAGTTGTCAGCTCCAGACGTCATTGCTTTAGTTCAGAAAACAGATTATATCATGATAGCGGAAGGGTGGTGCCAAGCTATTGTCACCACCTTTCAACTGACTGTCATGGTGCCAAGCTATTCTGTCACCACCTTTCAACTGACTGTCATGGTGCCAAGCTATTCTGTCACCACCTTTCGACTGACTGTCATGGTCGATCAATATTATGATTTAGCCCGCCTAGGACTAATGGGTCAAGAAGAAAAAAAATGGGTCGCGTTAACCTTTTAACAGACCCCGCAAACCAACTGCAAGTTCAGGAGACAGACTGAATGCGATGGGACGGTGGAAGGATAGCTAGGCACTTGCTAACGCCAAGCTCTTCACCCGTCACCTGACTGTCATGGTCGATCCATATTCAGGTTTGGTGTGGTCCGGACTAATTGGGTCAGGAAAATAGAAAATGAGCGACTTTAGCCTTTTTAGTGCCGGGACACAGAAAACGCAAACCAACTGCAAGAGACATAGATCCTCATGAGCCCCCGCATTCGCGGGGGCTCATGAGGATCTATGCCTCTTGCTAATCTTTTGTACTAGCATCAGTCAGCCAGCAGTGAATGGGTTTTTACTGGACATCAGTTCTGGCTGTTGGCAGCAAAAACCCGGCCCTGCTCGCGGAGTTCTGGAGAGGGGTGAGGCTGGGGAATGAAAGGGGCGGAGACTGAAGGAAGGGAGGTTGGGGTGGGGTGGGGTGGGGGTTGGGGTGTGTAACGGGTGTGGGCCAGGTGCGAAGACTAGCTGGCGCCAAGGACAGGCTCTCCTGCCAGTCTGGAATCCCACGTACCTCCGCACCTGTCCGCCCCCGCTAAGGTAAAGCAGTGGAGAGGTGGGGCCGTGAGACTAAGGGAGGGGAGGAAGAGAGAGAGAGAGAGAGAGAGAGAGAGAGAGAGAGGAGAGAGAGAGAGAGAGAGAGAGGAGAGATGAGGAGAGAGAGACGAGAGAGAGAGCGAGAGGGTGGGGGTGGGCAACAACGACACTTTAATGATTTTCCAAGCGAGAGGGGGCGATTGTCAACAAGGCAATGAATCCTTGAAACTTTGCAACTACGGTGGAAGTTTCGCCAGGTCAGAAATCACAGGCCTGCACACAAACGCTCATTCGTTAACCCATTAGATTCTAGGGATGATTTTTTTTAAATAGATATACGAGTTGTCCTATTAAGGCTAGATTACAGTTCCGGTGATAGACTGCCCATGATAGTTCAAGGGGGATGCCGCCAGGACAGCTTGGCGCCCATGAGCGACAAACTGTCTTGGCAACACCCGTGAACTATCATGGTCAAATTGATCTTATTTTTGAACGTATCTGGAGTAAAGGGTTAATGCTCAGGCAACGCCGGACAGATTTGCAAGGAATGGTCTGAACGCTGTTGAATCATGACTGTGTCTAGCCCGTTCCAGTCACGTTACGTCGGAGCTCCGTGTGTTGCAGCAGTCACTCCTCGATGAAAGACGAGGCACGTAACCATATTTCATTTCTCTTCCCCAGCAGCAAAACGTCTTCGAGCCCATGACAGCCACAGTGGGCCCGAAGACCTCAGCTTACTGGATGCATACATCCCACTCAAAATCTCATGATCTGGTATAGGACAGTAGCGATTCATCTCTTCGTTTAGTGTACAATAAAATCGCTTCATTTTTATTTTGTTGTGCTGGAGTGTGAATCTGGGCCTTACGGCTACGCCAGAAGGTCCAGATTCACACTCCGGCACACAGTTTATACCTGTATTTCATAGCCTGAAGGAGGAAGTCATGAAAGTTTCAGTCTGCAACTAAGTGCGGACTCTTTTAGTCTCGACACTGATTAAGCGTTGCTAATTAACCCCTCCCAGCTGGCCGACCTACTGCGCCAGTCAGAGGAGGAGGGATCTCGCAAAACGAGACCGAACTTGCCAGCGAGTGGAATAAAAGAGGCCGTATTGATATCCCGAAGTGTAGAGTCCGAAATAGCTCAGGCGGTTAAACGTCGGAGCAGGAGAGCGAAGGGAATCGCCGGGTCGTGGGTTCGAATCCCGCCCCGGCCCCGGTAGCTGGACTGACAATCCAGGGGGAAAACTGATTTGTTCAATAGCATGTCCGTTGAAAGGTCCTGGTAAATCAAAGTGGCACAGTTGGAATGCACCTGAGTTGATCAGTGTTCAGGTCGTACTCCATAGACAATAGATTTCCCTGTCCCCCATAACCCGCCCGTCAGGGCCGTCCATGATCACCTCGGTGCTGTGGACGTTAAACCCGAACTAAACAACCACCCCGAAGTGTCCGATGTTCACACTGCCGAAGTTTACTTCGCGAAGTGGACATCGCCAGCCTCGTAAGTCCCAATACGTCGAAGCATTGTCAGCGATGTTCCGACGGCACTTCGATGTCTTCGCCGAAATGACCGAAGTGCCTTCGCCGAAGTCTCCGGTTTACCCTTCGGACACTCCGCGGAATATCATTCTGATGCACCCATTGCTTGAAATTAAGTTGACTGATAGTTCAAGGGGGGGAGGGGGGGGGTGCCACCCTTGAACTATCACGCTCGATCTGTTTCCAGAAGTGTAATACAGTCTTCAGGGGGCAACTTCAACATTTGCGGATTTCGGTTCTGGAGCAGAATGTGTTAACCAGACCAAAGAGGTCCAAGCGTGTGAAATGCAGAGGACATCACCAGCGAACAGACAGAAACACGCTTAGAAAAGACAGTTGTAACTGTCTTTTGTAAGCGTGTTTCTGGGCTTCCCTGGAATGCTCTGTGTAAATCTTCGCATTCCTTCTCCCGCAGTTGTTAGTGATTGTTTCCGCAGTTGTTAGTGATTGTTTCCGCAGTTGTTAGTGATTGTTTCCGCAGTTGTTAGTGATTGTTTCCGCAGTTGTTGGTGATTGTTTCCTTGTTAGTGATTGTTTCCGCAGTTGTTAGTGATTGTTTCCGCAGTTGTTAGTGATTGTTTCCGCAGTTGTTAGTGATTGTTTCCGCAGTTGTTAGTGATTGTTTCGGCCGTTGTTAGTGATTGTTTCCGCAGTTGTTAGTGATTGTTTCCGCAGTTGTTAGTGATTGTTTCCGCAGTTGTTAGTGATTGTTTCCGCAGTTGTTGATTGTTTCCGCAGTTGTTAGTGATTGTTTCCGCAGTTGTTAGTGATTGTTTCCGCAGTTGTTAGTGATTGTTTTCGCAGTTGTTAGTGATTGTTTTGGTTTTAATCAATGTTAACCCTGTTACTGCCATTGGTCGCATACCGTGTTTCTGAAAGCTTTGTTAACCCATATCGTCCTGAGGCTGATTTTACAAAATTTGCCTATTGTCCTGTGAAGGCCACATTACAGATTAGGAGATAGATTAACTGTTTTAGTTCAAGGGTGGTGCCAGAATGAGGCGCCAAGTTATTCTGACACCACCCTTGAACTATCAGTCAAATTTATTTTAAAGCAATGGGTGTATCAGGATGAAAAGGGTTAATTCAACGCCCAAGAGCCCCAGCCGTGCAAACATGGATAGTTATTTGGGTTTAACGCCGAGCAGGCAACTAAGGCCATCTCACGGCGGGCAAACTCAGACACAAAGTGGTGTCAGCAAGAGGCATAGATCCTCATGAGCCCCCGCAACTGCGGGGGCTCATGAGGATCTATGTCTCTTGCAGTTGGATTGTGTTCGCGTTTTCTGGACAGCATAGAGGTACATTTTATACTGATGTTCATCCGCTTTTCCCCCACAGTCTTGTATGACTATAATCACTATTTTTAACTATCATCCGACTTAGTTTCTTTGCTTTGTCGCTTGCGATATTTCGGCAGTTACCGTGCGTTTCGCTGGCTCGGGGTACAGGGAAAAACACATTTTCTTATCAACCTTGGCGTTCAAAAGCACTTTGCACAATTTTCCCGTCAGCCCTGGCATTGTATTGCGGCTCATATCCCTGGATATCTGATTGGATAATCGGCTGACGCCTGCTTTTACTGGCTTGAACCGTGACCCCAATAAATTCCTTCGTCTGAAGGGCAGAGGCGTAAATTGTGTCCAGCTTGTCGGTTGAATAAACATAGATTCTTATCAGCCCCTGCGATTGCAGGGGCTCATGAGAATCTATGCCACTTGAAAAATTTGTGGTCGTTATGGAAAAACTAATCCCCGTAACTCGTCTTGCTTCGTCATTTTCTGGCGCAAAAACTTGGATTGGGGCCCGGATTCCATTTTATTGTGTGTTCAGACTCGCATAATTTTGATGCGATTATAAGCAGCTGTTGTATACGTATCCGCGTAAAAATCAATGGAATTGTATGTAAGTTTTATTTAGGCCCCATGTGTTAGGTTTATTTAATTATTTGACCGGCTGGCGACATACATTCAATGTTCTGTTTAGTTTTTTTTCACAAGCAGTGCAGGCACGTCCTGAGAAAGCCTTGTTGCTGTCGGGACGTTAAGCAATGTACAATCAATCAATCGATCAAACCCGGCAGTAATACACGCCTGAACATGTCGATGTAAGAAATAAAGTACGTATTAGTTTGGGTTTAACTCATTTGAGGCGTGCCGCTTCCGGACACGCGGCATAAGCCGCGTATCCGGAGGTGGCACGTCACTCTCGAATGAGTTCATGCTTTTGTTCATGTAAGGTGTTTTGCAAATTATTTGTCAGTCTTCGAAATTCTCCAGGGAATAAAGTGTATTATAACTGTCTTTTTCTAAGCGTGATTGTTTCTCCGCTGGGTTATTCACTGCATTGGCAGTCACCTTTTGGTCTGGATTTTAACAAAATTCTGCTGATATACTTTTCAGTCCGGAAGGCACACAATTAACTATCATGGTCTCGCGATTTTCTGGCAAAAAAATACCGTGGATCACGGATTCCATTTCATGGTTAGTTCAGATGATTTTGGTGGCAGTATGAGCATTTGTGCATGGTGCGAAGGTTGTTTCGTTAGTTGTATCGGTCCTCTTAGTTATCCTTCCATGACTCACGCTATAACTTTACAACTTACACTTGTAATTTTTAGTCGTTTAGTCTTAGCATATTTTTTTTTAATGTGTGTAAGTCTTATTCTTCTTCTCGAACGCCGTCACACTTCGAGTTTGGCTCTCAAAATTAATGAATTCTGTGGTCTTCTGTAGCGCTTCCACAGGCCCGTACAGTTTCTCTTGTATAGTGGCGGGCTTCGGCCATAATGTGTGTAAGTGAGTTTCGGTGTTTTTTGGTGTGTGTATGTATGCGGAACGGTATGGAGAGGGTGGGGGTAGGGGGGTGGGGGAGGGGGGGGGGGAGTGTTGTGGATGACGTGAACATGCAATAAAAAAAATGGTTGTCTCTATTATGTATGTTATACCGCTGCGCTAAAATTTCCCCTCGGGGACAATTAAGTATTGTTGTATTGTACATTGTATTGTATTGTTATTATTATTACATGGTATTTATATGGCGCATTTCTCATATTTATAATATAACTCAATGAGCAGAATGTAGCCGCGAACTGAACCCAACAAGCACGCTCACGTGAATCACGCGCATTCACTCACACACTGTACGTAAACACAGAACATTCACGTGGTGCCGCAAGGGCAAGCTCAAGCGAGCTACTGAAGTGACGGTATTTGGAAATCGTTTTGTATTTGAAATTTTATTAAGTTGGCTAAAACTGACACCAAAGTGGAGGGGGAGGAAGAACCCCCGACGGCCCGCCCGAATTAACGGTGACACTTACTAGAGGAGAAAAGTCCGACGCCGGAACCCGGAATCGAACCTCGCACCTTTAGCATTGGTGGCAGGCGCCTTAACCACTGCGCCACGGACCGCCCCAGTATTGTATATATTGTATTGTATTGTACTATTTTCAACAGCTTAAAATCGATTTCAGTTGACTGCAATCATCGTTGATAATGGCCGATTTTTTTACCCTGTAAAATAAAGTAAGTATACAAGTCAGCTCAGCCCTGTTGAAAATGGTGTACCTTGAGCCCCAATTTTTTTTTGATGTGGGGTAATACTGTCTGCGGCGGAGTTGTTCATGTCACGTGTTTAACCCTTTCCCTGCTACTGGACCCATACTTAGTTTCTGCAGTCTGAGTTCACTCAGCGACCACAAGCCACAAACGTCCAAGTTACATGGATACAAATTAGTCTCAGCAAGAGGCATAGATCCTCATAAGCCCCCGCGAAAGCGGGGGCTTATGAGGATCTATACCTCTTGCAGTTGGATCCAGCTCACTACTGGAGGGGTTAAATTCGAGAAAAGAATGAAGACTGTCTTACAGGCATCGTGGGTAACGCCGAAAGTGTGCGAGAGCATCCGGTTTCAGATTTTATGGAAAGTTAAAGAAATATAGTCCAGAAAACAGATTCCAAAACCAATGGAACAGAAGTCGCGCAGATGAAAGAACAGCCAAACAGGAACGAGAATATCCAGTATGTGGGAAACCGGCCCCGCCAAATTGCGGGATTTGTTTAGACGCCTGTCCGACGGACTGAACTAATTTGCACCCAAAATCAGCTGTAGACGCCCCAAAACCCTCCCCGTTTTCCGGTAGCGTACATGATGCAGACCCCTGTTAGCAAGAGGTAAAGATTGGCATGAGCCCCTGCCTCTGCAGGAGCTCATGATAATCTATACCTCTTGCAGATATTGGGAGGGATAGCGGCTGACTTGTGATACGACAGTAGTGGACTAAAACCTCAATCACGTTCAGTTCTTTATTGGGAGGGATAGTGGCTGACTTGTGATACGACAGTAGTGGACTAAAACCTCAATCACGTTCAGTTCTTAGCTATGGTAATATTGGGAGGGATAGCGGCTGACTTGTGATAGGACAGTAGTGGACTAAAACCTCAATCACGTTCAGTTCTTAGATGGTAATATTGGGAGGGATAGTGGCTGACTTGTGATACGACAGTAGTGGACTAAAACCTCAATCACGTTCAGTTCTTAGATGTTAATATTGGGATGAATAGTGGCTGACTTGTGATACGACAGTAGTGGACTAAAACCTCAATCACGTTCTTAGTTAGATGCTTAATATGTAAATGGGCTTGATCACTGAATACAAGAGACATAGATTCTCATGTACCCCTGCTGATGCAGGGGTACATGAAAATCTGTGCCTCTTGCATTTTTGAGAGAGGGGTCGACTCACAGACTAATTTTTCATCCACGTTAATTTTCTTTTGGACTCGGTGAAGACTAAAGTAAAGCAGATGCGACAGACCGACCTCTCAACTTCTACCTGGCTGCAGGGGCTCGTGAAGATCTGTTGCCGTGGGCAGTATAAGGGGTGCTGACCGAGAGAGTGTTTTGGCCGCTTTTTGATCTCCGCTGATGCGATGCACGTGTGACAGAGATGTGAAGGATTATGGAGGAAATGTATCTTTTGAGTCGGATTGCATACTGATGGATCGTCTGTCTCGAATACGGCAGGATGTTTGGTTGGAGGGGGGGGGGAGGGGGGGGGGCGAGGCTTTGTGTACACGCTGGAGAGGAGAGAAGGGGGGGGGGGGGAGCTGTGGGGGGTGGGGAGAGAGGTAGGGATGGGGGAATGAGTTTTGAGAGGGTGCACGACGTCTGTACTGCTTAACACATTCTACCCCAGGTCCGAAATCCCCAAATGTTGAAGTTGCCCTTTGATGGACTGTATCACAATTCTAGAGACAGATCAAGCATGATAGTTCAAGGGTGGTGCCAGAATAGCTTGACGCCTACGGGCGCCAAGCTATTCTGGCACCACCCTTGAGCTATCGTGCTCGATGCGTGTCTCGCTGTGGTGGGTCGGGGCAGAATGAGTTAAGGAGGCAAGTCTGGGAACTGACAGAACAGTAGCATCGCCAGCAGTGACAGCAACGACATCCGCAACAACAAGAACAATAAAAAGACAACGACAGTTAACAGCCTCTGTGCCGGAGGTATTGCTATATGCATCCGGTTGCTGTATGCATTCTGTGTGACTGCGTGCCGTTCTGCAGACTCTGGCCAGATAGATGCACGTGAAGTTTGTGTTCGACTCTCAATCCAAAGGTCCAGGGTTCGAAACCAGCTGGGGGTCAAAATTTGTTCAGACCCTTTTTCTGTGCCCCGTCTTTGAAAATACTAGTAATCCCTTTGTGCTGGACAAACGATTGACCGTTTAACCTTTCTCCCAACAACACATTCAGCACCACCGCAAGGAATGGATCGACCGTGATATACCGCCGAGCATAAGTGTCCGTGTTTCCGCTGATGCAAAAAATGTCGCATTTTTTTCCCCTCGTGAGTGTAGTTCAAGGGTGGTGCCCAGAAGCTCTATCTGACGCGCCTGATTCAGGTGAACCGTGATGGGTGTAGAAGAGAACGTTCATTTAAAAAAAAAAAAAGCGACTCTAGGGTTCAGTGCGCAGTTTAACCCTTTTCATCCTGACGCACCCATTGCTTGAAATAAACTTGACTATGATAGGTCAAGGGTAGTGCCAGAATAGCTTGGCGCCTCAGGCGCCAAGCTATTCTGACACAACCCTTGAACTAGCCCTCATAGGATAATTAGCAAATTAAAATAAAAAAAAACCCGCGTATTTGAACTGTCATAATCCGGATGGTGCACACAGACTGAGGAGCAGCTGAGGCCGATCTTGACAAGCAAGAGGCGTGACAGCTTGTCATCCAAAAAAATGCGTGCATCTTGCAAATTCTTTGAACTGCATGGCAGGTTGCAAAGCCGAAAATAGAGCCACCTTCCCTATCCCCACCCACAGGGGGAAAAAAAAGTGCTAGCGTTCGGCAGTGTTTTGCCGTCGGATGTTGACCCGAAGGGTGCCCCGCACAAAGGGCAGGTAACCGGAGATGATGAGGGGAGAGAGTCGGCGTGTGCCGGCTTCCGGGTACTGGCGTAATGGGTTTCGTACTTCAAGACGGGCACGCACCACGCGCCTGTCAACTCAAGGTTTCTTCTGGGTCGTAGGTGGAGGAAACTACAGGCTCCTCCCTCGCTGTGAGCAAAAGATGTCTGCGATTTCTGGTCTTGCGAATTGTGCTGGTCTGTGATTTTGGACCTTACGGCTGAAAGCCGTAAGGTCCAAAAACACAGACAAGCGCACACCGCGCGCAAGAACTATCGGTTTGCACGGTACATACATAGCCCTTCCGTCATAGCCGCCAAATGGCCAACTCTAGCAGCTGTTCGACTCGGTGACTTGATAATTCAAAGCGACCTACACTGCAGGCAGTCGTTAAAGGGTTGATAGGTTGTGATCTCTCCTGTATAAATGTTCTTAGCATGTCTGACAGCTCTGCTGGGCAAAAAGGAGCACTTTAGCTCATTCTACCCCAACACCGAAATCCCCAAATTTTGCTGTTGTCCTCTGAAGACTGCATTGCAGTGCAGGATACAGATCGACCATGATAGATCAAGGGTGATGCCAGAATAGCTTGGCGCCCATGGGCGCCAAGCTATTCTGGCATCACCCTTGAACTATCATGGTCGATCCTTATCTTCCTGTGGTGCGTCTGGGGTAGAATGAGTTAAGTTATGAAGCTTGAATGTCGATTTGAAACGAAAGTCTGCTCTCTTTTTTTTCTTTGTGCGCTGACCCCACCCGGTTCTGCCCTGGGAGACTTGGTTGGGGTTAACTACTTTTTAGTTGCCAGGGTCATCCTGGTCAGCCCCACAGGGTGAGTTTTCCCCTCTATTCTGGGGCGGCATGTGTTTCTGTCTACCCTTGGTCCATTCACCTGTATTTGCCTTTACTTTAAACTCTCCCTACTGTCTGCGCTGCCTGTAGCTCTTGATATTGGATGTGTGTTGCTAAATGATGGTCTTGGCTTTATTTAGGCCCCATGTCGTAGGTTTATTTAACGTATTGGACCGGCTGGCGACATACATTCAATATTCTTTTTTTTTTTTTTTTTCACAAGCAGTGCAGGCACGTCCTGAGAAAGTCTTGTTGCTGTCGGGACGTTAAGCAATGTACAATCAATCAATCACTGAATCAATTCTTTGTGCGCTGAGGAGAATTACTTCCGCTACGACGCTCAGAAGGCAAGCGGAAAACCTGCGGGCACTTGTGCCTACCCACGTGGAGGGTGAAAACTGAGAAGGTAGAAAACATGTTAATGGAGGCAAAACAACATTGATAACCCGTTTTATTGGCGAATTTGAGCAATCTAACCCTTTGGTGGAGCTGATCGCTTTAACTCAACAAGCACTCAACCAGCCAACCGACCAGCAAATAGCCAGCATTTCAACCAGCGGCTGATGTAATCGCTCTGACACGATTCAAACATCTGGCCTGCGAACATCTATTTAGCCTTTTGCCGAGCAATTATTTCTGCTCTAACCTATTTATCTCGGAAGCACACCTTAACTTTTCAAGTTGCGGCCTTCGAGAAAATTGTTTCCACTGGCGTGGATATATCTTTCAGAGAACTTCCGCACTTGATGTAAATTGATAAACACGAGGCATAGATCCCCATGAGCCCCCGCGACTGCGGGGGCTCATGAGGATCTATGTCTCTTGGATTTGAGTCAGTCGCGTTCGGCTCACTCGCAGCCCGAGTGTAGAACTCTCTCAAGGCAGTTTCGCGTAAATTACCCACTCATCCACGACCCGGCTCCTTAGAGTCTGGAAACTCCCAATTTCTGTTTCTGGCAGTTCGGTTTTGTGATCCCTGGGTGATTCTTGCGCATTTTCCGGAGGCACAGACGCTCTTCGGGCCCGGTGCTCATAGCTGGCGAGGAGTAGAGTGCTATTTTCGCTTGTGTTTCGCCGGCAGAAAAGAAATCAGTCTTTGTCGGAGTTTGAACAACGATTACGGGGAAGTTGACAGTCGGAGACAGACAGAAACACGCGGATGCTGTTGAGAGTTTGAAATTTAAAAATTTAAAAATTAAATTTGTGTTACCGAGAATTAAAACTATGGGTTGTTTTATATGTATTTTAAAAATAAAATCTGGAGAAAAATAGCATTGCGAATTAATTCAATTTTGAAGACTACTGATTTATGATTACAAAAAATAGTCTTGGTGCATTCGTCTCGTATACGATGTAAGTTTAAGTGGCTGATGTCACGTTATCACTGTGCGGGCCAGCTGCTTTCATATCTTACCACACGATGTGTGCATAGGGGGCTCATTTCACACCAGCAAGAAGTATAGATTCTCATTGGCCCCTGCGACTGCAGGGGTCCATGAGAATCTATGCCTCTTGCAGATCGAAGCGGCTGACGTGATACTGGATCTTAGTGTACACCCACCCAACTTCAAGTTTCTAATTGTTTGGTTTTGTGCAGGAACTCTTGAAAATCTGTGGGTCTGTGTACACTCCCAGCCTCCCCTACCGCCTTCCCTCCCCCCCCAACCCAACCCCACCCCACCCCACCCCTCCTCTTGAGTGGCACGTGGGAGCGTACAGAGGCACGTGCGAGCGTGCACACCTGGGGCGCATGCTGTGCATGATTGTGGCATAGAGCACGGCCGGCCCGGGTGCAGCAGATGGGCTGCATGGCGATGGAACACACCCATGGACAGCTTGGGTTTCACATTGTGCTCCGTGCGGTGTGTGTGTTTGTGTTCATGCAGCGAGTGTGCACACAGAACGTGTATTACTCTGTTGTGTTGAGGATTGTGTCATGAATCAGTTTGAAGTTGTTGTGCCATAGATTCAGGACGTGACGCAGTATTTGTGATTGGTCTGTGCCAGAAGACTTCCTGCTAGGTATCTTTATGTGTATGGATGTGTCTGTGTTTTTAACCCTCTTGTGCATGCACAAGGGGTTAATCTTTTACAAAAAGCTACATTATAGTACTTACAGAAACGGATATAGACCAATGGCTTTAGTTCAAGGGTGGTGCCAGAATAGCTTGGCGCCTAGGGGCGCCAAGCTATTCCGGCACTACCCTTGAACTATTTTAGTCAAACTTATTTCATACACTGGTGTATTCCGAATGACAAGGGTTAAGAAATAAAAGACAGTGATGGTGTTAGGAATACGGTTAGTTTATCCATTTGTCTTGGACTGTTTGTTGAGTGGAAAGTACGGGAACGCTGCATGTTTATATACGGTCAGCAGTAATGGTCTGGCGGACTGCAGAGGTACATTTGATGAGAATCATCAGGACTCACGAAAGTCTATGTCTCTCCTACAGATAATAATAATAATAATAATAATAATAATAATAATAATAATAAGCGCATTAAATAGGCGCTTTATCCCAATTGAAAATCGGCTCAAAGCGCCGCCGCGAACTGAACCCAACAAGCACGCTCACGTGAATCACGCACATTCACTCACACACAGTACATAAACACAGAACATTCACGTGGTGCTAAGGGCAAGCTCAAGCGAGCTACTGTAGTTTTGGAAATTCAAAATCGTTTCGTATTTGAAATTTGATTAAGTGGGCTGAAGCTGATACCAAAGTCGTGGGGGAGGAAGAGCCGGAGTACCCGGAGAAAGAACGCCCCACGGTCCGCCCGAATTAACGGTGACACTTACTAGAGGAGAAAAATCCGACGCCGGAACCCGTAATCGAACCTCGCACCTTTAGCATTGGTGGCAGGCTCCTTAACCACTGCGCCACGGACCGCCTCAGAGATAGATTAGCTGAGAGCGATAGACTGAACGCTGGTAATTGGCAAATCACTCGGCACTAATTAGCCGGAGTTGGTGAGATACATGCAAACCAGTATGACAGTTGTCGGACCTCCTGTTGTGTTAATGAGCTGAGGACTTGTAGCGGTCCTGTGTATTATTGGGAGCTCTGCGTGTTTCCGCTCGGCAGTATTGGGAACAAAGCGTAGGCCTGTGTATTCTTCATTAAAACCAGGAGTAAAAAACAAAACAAAACCTGCCGACATTCAAAGAGATAATAAAAGCAAGCTTTGTGTGCGTCATGTTGTGTTGTGACGTGGGGAGTTGAATTGCGAGTCGCTATCTTCTTCTCCACTTTGTGCTGACTAGCGAGTTCGCCGGGTGTACAGCCTGTCCAAAATGTTCGGACGGCCTTCAGATCCCTCGATTGCCTGTGCTGAATCCTTTACTTTTATTTTTTTTGGTAATTATTTATTTTTTTTTTTTTTTACGTTTTATCACAAACGCTGGATTGACTGCGAGTGTGCTGTGTCACCCCCCCCCCCCCCCACCCTTTGTGTTCGGGAATTTGAGCTTCTCATTGCAAAATTTGGGAATATCTCACTATACAACCCCTTGCAATTTGATCTGACAATTCTTTATTGACGTAGTTCGTCTCGGTCATTTGTAGGCATCCGTTGCATTTGACATACTAACAACGGACGGGATATTCGCCCCCTCCCCCCCAAAAAAAAAAAAAAAAAAAAAAGAGAATAAAATGCACTGACTAGAAGTTGAACTTCTAGGGAATTTTGGTAGTATCCCATCATACCTCGCTGGTTTGACCCGAAAGTAGACCCCACCCGGGTCTGCCCTGGGGGACTTGGGTGGGGTTAACTACTTTTTAGTTGCCAGGGTCACCCTGATCAGCCACAAATGGTGGGGTTTTGCCTCTATTCTGAGGCATGTGTTTCTGTCTGCCCTTGGTCCATTCATCTGTATTTGCCTTTTAAAAACTCTCCCTACTGTCTGCGCTGCCTGTAGCTCTTGATACTGGATGTGTGTTGCTAAATGGTCTTGGCTTTATTTAGGCCCCATGTCGTAGGTTTATTTAACGTATTGGACCGGCTGGCGACATACATTCAATATTTTGTTTAGTTTTTTTTTTAACACGCAGTGCAGGCACGTCCTGAGAAAGTTTTGTTGCTGTCGGGACGTTAAGCAATGTACAATCAATCCGAAAGTAGATGTTGTTTCTGTTTATTTCTTATTGAAGGTGATGACGTGAAGAATTCAGTTTGTCTGGAGACATCATAGGTTCGTCTCTACAGACACCATCACTCAGGAAATTGACTCGTTTAGCGCACTACAGCAGGCGATGGATCGACCATGATAATTATAGGGTCGTGCCAGATTAGCTTGGCGCCTTCAATCCGACACTACCCTTGAATTATCATGATTGATCCATTTCCTGCAAGTGGTACATAGTCGATAGGTAACACCTCCAGATTTTGTAAAACGCAGCCTTAAATTGGTTAAGAAAAGACATTTTCGTGTGTATATTTCCTTGAGTTATTTCGGTGCTGAAATGTGTCTTCAGATTTATGCATAATGGTACTTTAATCATAGGTGACACATTTTGCATTTGTGACACCTCCAGATTTTGTGAAACGCAGCCTTAAATTGGTTAAGAAAAGATAATTTCGCGTATATATTTTCTTGAGTTATTTCTCGTAATTTGTGTGCCCGTGATTTTGGACTTCACGGCTCGTAGTCGTAAGATCCAAGATCACAGACCAGCACACAATCTGACTTTGAATACAGCAGAACCTGTGTTGAGCGAGGTCACCTGTCACGAAAGACCTTCATTGATGTGTTTCCAACTACCTAAATGATAGTCTTTAAAGGCCCACTACCGGCGTAACTGTTCAAAGATACACTTCTGTTGCATATGGTTACGAAACGCTACACCCATGTCTAGCTATGGTTCATTTAGACACAGGACAATCCAGTTCAGCACACCCGTCGTCTTTATATCAAGCAATCTGACAGTGACTCCATTCCGTTCTATAAATACAACGCTTTCAGTACGAGAAACAGCTAAAAATAGATTGACACGCTAACGGCTGCTCAGAATAAATAAGTGCGATTACGCGTGCGCATTTGCTGCGTGTCCCAACTGCTGTTAAAGTTCATTAGGTGTGTCGACAGGGCATAACAAACTCAGATGGCGCTGAAATGTGTCTTCAGATTTACGCGTAATGGTGCTTTAATCATAGGTGACACATTTTGCATTTCAATATTTCAGGCATCTGTCTTTAAGACTAGTATTTTCTAGCAATGACTAAGCGGTTGCTGAAAACAGGTTTTACTGTAATTCTGAGTTTACTCTTCGCTTTAAGTTTTGCTTCTAAAACACACCCTTCACTTGTTTATCAGTTTCACAGAAAGGGGAAAAAAGTATTTTTCACAGATAAAATTGATCCCTCCTTTTCAAGAGGGTGTCGCGGTTTTTGTAGTCTCCCGTATACCTCTTACTTGAAATGTTTAGATAGTGTTGCGCATGCGCAGTCTATTCTTCCTGCATTTCACTGCGCGAGGATCCGTTTTCTTGTTTATCAGTTAGGAAGGGAAAAAAATGAAGTGTTGGGAAGAAGAAGAGAGAAAATGTGGATTCGTCTCGCAGAGATTTGGAGATTGTTGCAGCACCGAGACGGTGTCACTGTTTTTACGGTTCCAGCGTTTCTGTCTTTCACGTCCAAGAGCGACATACTGTGAACTTTGGATGTAAGAAAACTTTGGATATAACGGAAGTTTGTTATATGCGAAGTAACTTGTTGCGTCGAATAAAAAAACTTTTTCAGAGGTCCCTTCGGGACCTCTGAAAAAGTGTTTTATCCGACGTTTTGTCATACTCGACCTCGTTATAAGCGGAGCACACTGTGGTATACATTTTCAGTCTTCCGTACACAACTGACATAGCAATCACAGAAACAACAAACAAACAAACAACCAACCAAACAAAATAATCGACCACGACAGCTTAACGGCAGTGCGTTATTACCTTGGTACCTTTTGGACTGAGCAGGACTGACCGTTCATACGTGTTTTTTTGTTTTTGTGAAATTTGATCAGCGCGTTTTCTTGATAGTACAAGGCTGGTGCCGTAACAGCAAAGCACAGCCAGGTTTCAGTGAACCAGTTTATCAGGCAGTACCCTTGAACTTCTACGGGGCCCCATGAGATGGTGCTGGGTGTGATAAGTCAGTCCACACATACTTTCGTCTGAACTGCACGGCTGTGTCTCTGGTTGCGCACTCGCTTCGGTTGTTTTTTTTCCTTCCCCCAGCAAGCATTGTAGTACAGCAAAGAATCTCAACTCCTTCCACGTTCAAGAAACATAGATTCGCATGAGCCCCTCGCAGTCGCAGGGGCTCATGCGAATCTATGTCTCTTGCGGACAGAAATCGGCTCCAGCTGTGCTTTATTGTAGAGTGTACACGATTTTCTACCTAACACTGGGGTCAGGACAAAATCGTTCTCGTCAATGGTGGGAGGGGGGTCCGTGGGTCTTGGACTATTGCCGATGTGTCTGGGTCTTTTCTGTTGCCAGATTCCCAGAGGGGGGTATCAACAGTTTAGTGAAGGAAGCTCTAGAAGAAAGTGAGGAGGGATGTATTGACGGAGGAGGGGTGGGGCTGGTGGTGGGGGGGTGGGTGGGGGGGGTGGGGGGGGGGAGGGGGTAGGTGAGAGCGATTACAGCCATTTAGGTGTACACACTCAGATCCGATGTACACGGGGCTTTGGATGCCGCAGACACAGTTGTCTCCACCTGGGGCTGAAGTCGGCCGTGCCAGAACTGGTGCCAGGCTCTTGTGCTAGTAGCGCTACCTCTTTGAAGTTGTAATACGTTCTGGTCACTACAGCCCTGTCCTCTTCGTCTGTCATTGTAGACCCTGCGTGCTGGTCTGTGATTTTTGACCTTACGTCTGAAATCGCAGACCAGCACACATCTATTGGCCGCGAGGTCAAAATCCAAGATCCAGACCGAGAAACTTTTTTTTTTCTTTCGGCTGTAGGGCTTCCGGCGTTTACACACCACTTGAAGATTCTTGCAGTTTCGTTTCTTGAAGAATTTTGTGATTTCGGATTTCGTGCGTCTTCAATGAGGATTGTCTTCACAGTGGTGGTTTTGTGTTCAGAGCACGTGGTTCGTGCCTCTTTCGGGTTTCACGCCTGTCTTCGTTGATCGACGGTAAAGAAGAGAATCACTTCTTCATTATGACGTTCAGTGTTGCTTTGCCGATCTACAACTTAAGGTTGTTGAAGTAAGGAATAACTATTTCTTTATTATGACGTTTTTGTTGATCTACAACTTAAGGTTGTTGAAGTAGGGAATAATTATTTCTTCATCATGTCGATCTACTACTTAAGGTTGTTGAAGTGATCCCGGCATCTGGAAATAAGTCCTGTGTCTGTTGTGCTATACTTTCCAGCTTAAAGCGCGTTGAATATATAAGGAATTTCACCTGGGAAAACTGAACTGTAAGTGAAAGGAATCCCCCCCCCCCCCCCCCCTTTTGCCGCAGCATGCGTACGCAAGAGCACCGCGCAACCAATGGACGTGCGAAGTTTTGCCCGAAGGAGTATGGGTCACTAGTGGCCAGTCAGTCCCCACCCGGTCTGCCTGGGGACTGGGGGTAGGTATTTAGTCCAGTCACCTGGTCACCCACAGGTGTTTCTCTCATCGGGCAGTGTTTTGTCACCCTTGCCATCACGTATTCTTAAAACGCGTAGTCTGCACTGCTGGGCTCTGATATTGAGTGTGTGCTAATGTCTAGCTTTATTTAGGCCCCATGTGTTAGGTTTATTTAATGTATTTGACCGGCTGGCGACATACATTCAATGTTCTGTTTAGTTTTTTTTTTTCACAAGCAGTGCAGGCACGTCCTGAGAAAGCCTTGTTGCTGTCGGGACGTTAAGCAATGTACAATCAATCAATCAATCAGTTTTCCAGTCCAATTCTTAGCATGTTTGGCGCGCTTTAAAGAATACCAACGTTGAGGAAATTGTGTCGCGCTTAGTTAAGGCTGGCTGGATAGGCGAATTAATGATCTGGTCGTGGTGTTACACCTTTGTCGCGACACGTGTGATATGGTACCGGCGTAACACTGACACGGTACCACGGTGTTTGTTTTGTGGGTGACGTGTCCAAGGTTAAGTTAACCCATTTAACCCCACGGCCGCATTCCCTACATTTTGGGAAGGTGTCACTTAACGACCATGTACCAGTTGCAGGGGATAGATCGACCGTGATAATTCAAGGGTAGTGCCCGATTAGCTTGGCGCCATCCGGCGCCAAGCTAATTTGGCACTACCCTTGAATTATCATGGTCGATCCATCTCCTGCTGTGGTTCGTCGTGGCTACATGGGTTAACTCACTCCAGGCGTGCTGTGCGCGGATGCGCCGCTTTGTGCCGCGTTTCCAGATGCGGCACTTCTGGAATGTGCTAACACTGAAATTTGAGAGTCGTCATCGGAGGACTACATAACAGCACAGGAGACCGATCGACCATGATAGTTTAAGGGTGGTGCCAGAAGAGTTTGGCATCTAGCTCAGCTGGGCCGTGTAGCCGCTACCTCTCCCTGCATGTCATATACACCCGCCCAGCGGTCGTGCTGAAAGCGGGTATGGGTGCACGATGCCAGGAAGGCAGGCTTCTCAGTGCAGATTTCACTAACAGATGTCTGGAAGCAAGCAAACGTAGAAACGCATGTCATGCATTGGTTCTGATTTTACCTTCTGATGTCTGGGTCTGGGCCCGCGGTGGCTTATTTTGCGGCTGAGTTTGCCGCGGCTTGCCACAATGCATTGTGAACAAGAGGCGAGAACAGAGACTCGATTATTTCGCCATTACTGAGACGGACGCCCTTTCCTTTTTTCTTTTTGAGAGCGAGAACGTTGCCCCCGTACGGCACTGAGAAAACTTTGGGCTTTAGGAAGGTAATCGGCGCATTGACATTCGTGAACTGGTATCTTTTATTGCAATGCAGTCTGTTCCGCTTTGCGGCGCTGGCGCGGCTGGAGCGATCCGTTGTTGGAGCAGTTCGATTGTCTCCGAAAACTCATTTAATACCCTTGTCTTTTGACAAAGCATTCGACACAGCACATCGTTATTAATTACAGAGAACAGCACATCGTTAGCAATTACTGGAACGGCTCCGCAGTTTTGGCATAGGGAAGACTGAGGGGCTGCCGAGACGTGTCAGAAATACGCGGCGGATGGTGTTAGCATCTAAGGACGTGCCGCATACGGACGTCTTGCGGCAAAAAATAGTTACATTTGAGACGTGAGACAAAGGGATACGCGGCGAAATGAAATTAGCGCCGGTCTGAGTCATACATCCTGTATGCGGCATGTCTCGGACGCTAACTTTATTTTTGCCGGCTATCGGTATGCGTATCCACATGCGACACACCGTGATTGAGCTAGTGGGGAGGTTTCGTTTGAAACGAAGACTACCAACAACCAGCGAGAGCGAAGCCACGACGTGTAACCAGCTTGTGCCATCAGCATAGACAACACTCCAGACATCTCCAAGAGGCACAGATCCTCATGAGCCCTCCGGGCTCATGAGGATCTATGCCTCTTGGAGATTTTTGGAGTGTTGTCAGTCCGCCGTGATTTCGTTGTTACGAGTCGTTCGTGGCAAACGAAACCCCACTCATTTCGCATGAAAGAAAACTGAAGTTACGTGAATCAGAATCTCTCTCCTTTCACGGCCGCACGGGGCTCGTGAGAATCCAATGATAGATCTCAGCAACAATGTTTCATTTGTCCGTCTGCTCAGCCGGTACTAAACCGGAGAACTTTTCCACTCTGGTCGTGGATGGCGGTAGTAATTTGGCTTTATGTTTACGCCGCTTCAGAGGCACTCCGCACCTGAGTAGGGGCATAATTAAATTTAGCTCGCAGGGCTCCTACCTGGCATGAACGTAATTGAGTTCAGCCCTGGTCTCCCCAGTGCCGGGTATCTATATCCTGAAGACAAAACACCTCCTCTTTTAGCTTGAGGAGAGCAGACGTTCATAGCGCAAGTTATGTGTCAAAGTTGTTAGTTTATCCCTGTCTCCTTCCCTCCGTCTGTAGACTGACACTCTATGACCTGACTTTGACTGCTGAGGAAACGTAAACGGCACTCAACTGCAAGACGTATAGATCCTCATGAGCACACGCGATTGCGGGCGCTAATGAGGATCTATGCCTCTTGCAGAGACCAATTTGTATCCAGATTCGACAGACGGTTGTGACTTTTGGTCGTTGAATGAACAAAGATTTCACAATTAAAACGTGCGTCACAATCAAAACTCATGCGTCACAATCCAAACATGCATCATGCGTCACAATCAAAACATGCGTCACAATCAAAACACGCGTCACCGTCCAAACATGCGTCACAATCCAAACATACGTCAAAATCCAACATGCGTCACAATCCAAACATGCGTCACAATCCAAACATGCGTCACAATCCAAACATGCGTCACAATCAAAACGTGCGTACAATGGCAGGGAAAGGGGGGGGGGGGGGGGTAAGATGAGGGTCCAGATTTCTTCAAACCACTTCCGTTTGTTGACTGGCGCAGATACAAATTACGACGGGAAGACGTTTTTGGTTTTCATGTACCACTGCAGACTGCGTGAGGTGCGGGATAGTTGCCGGCTGTGGCTTGCGGATGCTATGGTGTTCACAGTCTCTAGAGGAGTGTCTTGTCGAAAATTGGTGTACTGTGGTTTACTGTATTTTCGTTTGAAGTGCTCAGGCCCCTATTCTCTTGAAGTCTCGGTGAGTGCTGGTCTGTGAGTTTGGACCTTACGGCTTTCAGCCGTGACTAAGGGCCAAAACCAATCACAGACCAGCACACCTCCCGAAAATCGAGTTCTGGTCCACAGACAGACAGGCGGAGAGAGAGAGAGAGAGAGAGAGAGAGAGAGAGAGAGAGGTCGGCGATGCTCGTGGCAAGTTAATTCCCTCCCTTGCCACAGAATTACCTCCCTTTGCCGCCGAATTATCGGCCCATCTGTTACACCGTGTGTTAGCTGTCCGTGTCAGAGCCGGCTGGTCGACTTGATTCAGTGGGATCATCTCAACAGCCGTGAACGTTCATTCCCAGCGACAGATCCCTCAGCCGTGTACTCAGTGCGCGCAAGGTCATAGGGCCGAGGTCGACCGTCGTTGGCCCGCGCACGGACGTGCGCGGGCCAACGGCGGCCGTTCGTCGGCCCGACGACCTTGTGCGCATCCGGTGTGCGTAGCCATCATCGTATTACTTAAGGCATAGACTTTCATGAATTATGGTAGGTTGTATCTGATCTGAAACATCTGAGATTCCTAGTTATTTGGCCGAACAGGCGACAAATGCCATCTCTACGGCGGTGTCCATCTGTGATAAGACGAAGCTAATGATTAGGTGTGCAGAAGGCAAAGTCGTCACAGTCGTCGTGTTATCACAGTAAAGTACGCGGCAAGAATCGTTTGAACTGTTGTAATAATTGATGGGTCATATTTGTGATACAGCATTCGAATGGTGATGGCTTACATGTGGTACTAAATCCGTGCTTTTATTTCGTACGCTGATTATCATTTCGTAATATTACAATTTCTGACTTCGTCCTGGGATCTGTAACGTGCGAGGAGGGATATTGAAGGGGGTAGGGGCAGGGAGGTGAAACCCGGGGGGTAGGGTGCGGTGGTGGGGGGGGGGGAGGGGGGTCGAAAAAGATTGCCCTGAGTTCACTTTTTGGAATCATAATTTTTTCTTGCTGAGATCCATTACTACGATGCAGAGAACAGCCTTCGTCCGTCTCTCTCACAACTGGAACTCAGACGCCATCTTTGACCAGCCCCCCCCCCCTCCACCACCCCTTCCTTCAACAGATCCCTAAGATCTACAGTTGAATTAACTTTACTTTGAGGCGTCTTGTGCGCTATCGCTGTATGGATGTTGACAGAAAGGGAAGGCATTGGATTCGAAAAAGAAAAGTTCGCGAGAGGCATAGATTCTCATGAGCCCCTGCGGATGCACGGGGCTCATGAGAATCTACGCCTCTCGCTGACAGCGATGGGTTCATTTACATCTTCAAACTGTGACAATCATCTGGGATTAAGTGGACGGCGACTGAAGAGAGGGACATTGTGGGACGACGCTACGAGAGCGTCTTGAACAGGAAATGAACCACTGAAAAAGATTACGCCTGATGACGGCAGAACTGTTTATGTGCTGGTCTGTGATTTTGGACCTTACCACTTTCAACCGTAAGGTCCAAAATCACAGAACAGCAGACATTTAAATTGCCTCATTTTTTTATTTGCGTGAACTCATTCTACCTCAGACACACCACACGGCCAGATATGGATCGACCATGATAGTTCATGATCGATTCTGTGTCCTGCACTGCAAAGCAGTCTTCAGAGGACAACGGCAAAATTTGGGGATTTCGGTCTTGGGGTACAATGAGTTAACGATGAGAGAAAACTCTTTTCCTAAAATCGCAGCATCTGCCGCTGTAAAGCGTTATTTCAGTTCAGTCAAACTGGGATCTCTGCGCTCGGAAAGGCTCACACCCACTCCCTTTACCCCCTCACCTTACCCCCACCCCACTCACCCGTTCCTTTTGATACCGTACCAATGTTGGTCTGGTTTACGACGGATCTCTCACGTCCTGTCAAGTCTGCCCAACGCCCACTGTCTTTCTCCACAACTCTACTCTAGAGGCGATCGACTGTCGTGGTGCCCTTGGCTCTGTTCTGAAAATTCTTTATCGGGTTTCTCACCACGTCTGATCTGACCACCCGTAGTCTCTGTGTTGACGTTTAGACGTAAGAGCCGGAGATCATGGCCAGTTCGCGTGTGTGTTTCTCCTGCCTACTCAGTTTCTACGTTCAGAAAAGGACATGGGCTAAGGCTTGACCTGATGCATCGATGTGTATGATAATCTTGTTTTTTTGTGGTCTGGCGATCGGGGGGCAGGCGATCTAACTGTGTGTATGCCCAGCGCTGAGTAATTCCCGTTATTATGTGTGTTGCGAGTTCGGCCATCTTACTTTGACTCTGGTGTCTCTCATGGTTTTTTTCTTTCACTTGCATGTTTCGGAGAAAATGTGCACAGGGCCTAGGACTAAACGTTTTGTTTGTTTTTCTCTTCAAAATGTTTGCTTTCAACGTTCCGTGACCTGGAGCGCCGTGGACGTTGTCAGTTCCAGTTCAGCTAGTTCAAGATGGGATCTGTGCGCTTTGAAGGCCCATACGCGCTCCACCTGACCCTTCAGAAGGCTTTTCAACATCATGCCACTATTGGCCTGGTAACGTAACCCTTCCAGTGCCAGACGACGCAGACTCTCTTTTTGACTTTTGTTAGTGTCGACGTCCAACATCCCCAACCGTCACAGGAACTGTCAGCAAGAGGCATAGATCCTCATCAGCCCCCGCAACTGCGGTAAGTTAGTGCGACTGCGTGGGCTCATGAGGATCTAAACCTCTTGCTTTTCAGTGACGTCAGTTTTTCTCGGCAGCGAAGGGGTTAATTAGAAAAAGTTAAACCGTCCTTTAGGATTCACCCCCCAAAAACAACAAACAAACAAACAAACCCCAACAACAACCAAAAAACACAAACAAAACAACAAAAAACAAACAAATAAAAACACAACAACAACAAAACAAACAAACAAACGAACAACAAGAACAAGAACAAGAAGAAGAAGAACAACAACAACAACAACAAAACCGCTGACGTGTCTCGTGGCCTCTTGCGTGAAATCTTGCTGTGGTCTGTTAATTCATATCCGTATTAGTTTTTACTTTTGAGAATTTCTCTTATTTTGTTTATTCATCGCAGACCCCCCAGGGCCCCGCCCCTCCCCCCCCTCCTCTCTTCTCTTTCCTGTTTATGGCATCCTGATGCCACCGTCACATTTTTTCCTCTCATGACTATGTTTTGGTTAGGTGCAGAGTGTTTGTGAAAAGCTCGCTGCCGCAGTACGTGATGTTCCTCAGTATTAGTGAGTCCTTCGCTTCAGCATGCGTTCACTTCCTTCCCCCCCCCCCCCCCCCCCCCGCCTCCTCTGCCAACACTGCTGGTCTCGCTAGCAAGATCTGTGCATACATTATCATGAGCCCCTGCTGATGCCGGGGCTCATGACAATCTGTGCCTCTTGGAAATGGATGCATTTTGGTCGTGGATGGCTGACTTAACAGAGGTACAGAAAAAAACAGAGCTGTACCGTAAACAACCGAAATCTGAAAACGCTGTTCGTGAGGACTGTTTCACTCCAAGTTCCGTTCCTTCACTGTCCCTGGCTGGTTCCACACGGCAGTTCTGGTAGATTTTTGAAGATGAAGATAGCGACAGAAAATTTTGGAATCGGATCGCCCATAATCGGATCGCCCATAATCGGATCGCCCATAGCAGCTGTTTTAACACATTCAACCCCAACACCGAAATCCCCAAATTTTGCCGTCGTCCTCCGAAGACTGACCTTGTAGCGCCATCGCGGTTGTGCTGATCTTGGGTCTTCCTTTTGTTGACTTTGTAGCACCATCATGGTGGCTTTGATCTTAGGTCCTCCTTATGCTGACCGTTTAGCACCATCGTGGTGGCCTTGATCTTACGTCTTCCCATTGTTGACCGTGCAGCACCATCGTGGTGGCGCATCAGCATCATCAAAATGCGTTTAACTTGTGATTGTCAATGGTTTTGTTATGTGTGTTTTAGTTGTATGTGTGTATGTAGATTAAATCTTTTTAAAGGTAGCGAGATTCTGCATATATACATTTTTTTTGTAACTCGCTTAGAGCCCACTGCTCCTGGGGATTCCGCGCGATATAAATGCTCTTTAGTATTATTATTATTAAGACTGCACTCTAGTGCAGGACACAGATCAACCATGATAGTTCAAGGATGATGCCAGAATAGCTTGGCGCCTATGGGCATCACCCTTAAACTATCATGGTCGATCCGTATCTTGCTGTGGTGTGCTCCCCCCCCCCCCCCCCTGGGGTAGAATGAGTTGATACACTTTTTAAAAAATGCGGAATGTCTTGATCAGAGTCTTATTCTCTGGCGACACGCCAGCCTGTCAGTTCATCACTGAGCAGCTACAGCAATCATTTCGGCTGATCTTCGCATGCGCGCTATCCTGGCAAGTCTGGTTAGTCAGGCAGTTAGTCAGTTGCTTGTGCAAGTCAGTCGACTAGTCACTGATTCAGGCAGACGGCGGCGTGGTCTGACAGTTTTCTAAGCGGTATACGTACACGGTGAAATCCCAACAATTTCTTTGCGTCGTAATTTTACATTTTTTGGTATGGATTTCGGTGAGTCTTCGCGCGTCTCAGTCAATTTCAGTTCCAAAAGCTCTTAGAACTAGACTTAGTGAGCCTTCGTTAACCCATTTAACCCCAGAACCGTTTTTAAAAAAAAATGTAAAGATGTGGCATAACGACTGGGCACCATTTGCAGGAGATGGATCGACCATGATAATTCAAGGGTATTTCAGTCCAGATTAGGTTGGCGCCTGAAGGCGCCAAGCTAATATGGAATTAACCTTGAATTATCATGGTCGATCCATCTCCTGCTGTAGTGCTTTGGGGCTAAATAGGTAAAGTGTTAATTGCTATGCAGTGTTTGGTGCGTTACTCTGTTATTTTCACTCATCTTGGCCGAACAGTCTCCACACAGCGTAGTCAGCCAGTGCGTAGTTATAGTACCAAGTCGCTCCCCGTGCTTGCAGGGAACTTCCTCACCCAGGCCGTCCCATGGTATAGTACCAAGTCGCTCCCCGTGTTGCAGGGAACTTCCTCACCCAGGCCGTCCCATGGTATAGTACCAAGTCGCTCCCCGTGCTTGCAGGGAACTTCCTCACCCAGGCCGTCCCATCCGCAGGAGGCATATATCCTCACGAGCACCAGCAGTCGCAGGGGGCTCATGAGAATCTACGCCTTGATGACCGAGACCGGCCTCAGCTGCACCCCGAACCTCGGACTTTATTCCGGGTCAGATTAACGACTGCTGATGGGCGGGTCATTTGGCCGAGCCTACTCCGTAGACGACTAGCACGTGCAATTTTTCTGTGCGGTGTGGTGAATGTAGAGAACGCCAGCTGACGGACTGCTGCTGCCTTCTGGAATTGTCAGCGATTTTTTTTGCCTTCTGTTTTTTTTTTTTTTTTTTTTTTTTTTTGTGCGCGCATGTGTGCCAGTTGGTTTCATCTGCATGAGGCATAGATTCTCATGAGCCTCTGCCTATGCCTCTTGTTGATTGTGATGGGTGTCTTTTCATGTTCCAATTGTTCCTCTTAGACGGAGAGAGGAATGTTTAGAGGATTGAGTTTTACACTGTTTTTGCAAGTTTAACCATCTGCAATGGGAACAGAGTTTCATGGGCACCAGGGATTCAATAGAATGTACGTGTATTGATCTGGCCCTGCTGCAGCTTACCGCGTTTTCTTGTATTTAGATTTTTTCTTTTCTGACGTAGGGTGTTGTAGAGATCTCAGCCTTCGAGTTTCACTTTGTTTTGTATTTTCCAAGAAACCGTTGCATCTACAACGGGCATAGATACTCATCAGTTTGTGTGTGTGACTCCTCTCCACAATCTGTGTTTTTCCTGCAGTTTTCGCTACTTAGAAGGAGGAGGTCCGTGTTGGTTCAAGCCAGAGCGTGTCGGGTTTTTTTGTTTTTTGTCAGTCTGGCGTTGGAGTCAGCCGTGGAACCCAATGCGCTATAAGCCATCGGGCCGACATCGGCCGCTGTTGGTCCGCGCACGACCGTGCCCGGGCCAACGGCGGCCGACGTGGGCCCGATTGCCTTTTGCGCACTAGGTAGGTACTACCTAGCAGGTTCGGTGATGTACTGTGAGGTCTTGCCGTGTGTTTCTCGCATCATGTTTTTGTCTCGCTCGGGGTGTTTTTGTACTGCCGGTAGAAGTGACTTTTTGGAGAACCGTTGAACAGTGTGTGTGGACCGGCGTGTAATTTGTATTGTATGTATGTCATACGATTTCCGAGTTGAAAATCTTCTTCTTTTTTTTTTGCGTGTGTGTGTGTGTTTGTCCGCCGTAAACCTGGCAACGTGACGACGAAATATGGATCGACAGTTCAAGGGTGTAAATTGTAATTCTTGCGATTGAGTTGAAAAAAGTTTTATATCCGTCTTAAACCTGGCACATTTTCAACAAATTTGGATCGACCCATGACAGTGCTAGGGTGTAATTTGTATTTCATGCCATTGAGTTTGAACTCTTTAATAAACCGGTTCGTCCCCGACACATTTTAATAAATGCGGATCGACCATGATAGTTCAAGGGTGGCGCCGGAACAGTTTGGTGTCTGATCGACCATGAAGTTCAAGGGTGGTGCCCGAAAGCTTGGCGCCTTCAGGCACCACCCTTGAGCTTCATGGTTAGGCGCCAAGCTGTTCCGGTACCACTCTTCAACTATCATGGTCGGTCTGTCTACTTAATGGTGCCGAAAGGTTTTGTGTGGAATTTGAGTTGTCCTTTGTCGAGTCATGCTTGTACCTGGAAAAATACTCAGAATTGTTATAGGAGAGGTATTAAATATTGAACAGTTATTGAATATCTGGTTATGGAGATCGACTGAGGCCGTGAGTTTGAAGTGGCTCATGAGAATCTGTTACTCCTGCAGATGACACGGCCCTGTCCAGCCGCCCAGGCGTGTAGTCCGGCTCTCAGGTGTTTGGGACGTGACTAAACCATGCAGTCCAGGTGCGAACAAGCATGGACATTCACCTAGTGAACGTGGTCCTGCCACAACCTTCTGTCCAACAGAGACACAGATCCTCATCAGCATTTGCAGCGTCTAGGTTCTCAATAGAATCTGCGTCTAATGAATCGTGCTCATTTACAGATATCCTGCTTTTCTTGGATGGAGGTTTCAATTCGTGCGCGACTGTATTGTTGTATGGTGGATACCATGTGGCACCGCGCTGTACATGCGTGCGGCAACACCTCTAAATAGCACGATTTATTTGATTAAGACATAGATGCTCATGAGCACCCTCCTCCCCCCCCCCAAGGGCTGCGGGGGGCTCATGAGCATCTATGTCTCGTTCTTCCTCAAATTACGTTTGTGTTTGTTAAATAAGGATAAGCCATCTGCTGCTCTGGCGTCCAACGGAGATCTGGGGATTTTGCGTTGGCAGTCGTGAGAATTATTAGAAATTTTTACTGACTGCTGAGATCCTGGGGTCAGCTTGCCAGCAAAGATACAGAGACGCCTCTGATTAACGAGGACAAAAAGTTGACTTGGTTTTACCCGCTGACTGCAGCTAACGATACCGTTCAGCGGAAATTACGCGTAGGCATGCGTTTTTTTTTTTTTGTTCTTTTCTCCGGCGGCGGTATCGTTGTGTCACAGGGTGAACCTTCGGTTGACGGTAGCGGTTTTTGTCGCGATGATTTCCTGTCGGACTCTAACCCTTCCTGTCGGACTCAAACCCTTCCTGTCGGACTCTAACTCTTCCTGTCGGACTCGAACCCCTCCTGTCGGACGAACACATCCTGTCGGACTCTAACCCTTCCTGTCGGACTCTAACCCTTCCTGTAGGACTCTAACCCTTCCTGTCGGACTCTAACCCTTCCTGCCCCCACCCGGGTCTGCCCTGGGGGACTTGGGTGGGGTTAACTACTTTTTTGTTTCCAGGGTCACCCTGGTCAGCCCCACAGGGTGGGTTTTCCCCTCTATTCTGGGGCACGTGTTTCTGTCTACCCTTTGTCCATTCACCTGTATTTGCCTTTTAAAACTCTCCCTACTGTCTGCACTGCATGCAGCTCTTGATATTGAATGTGTTGCTAAATGGTCTTAGCTTTATTTAGGCCCCATGTATTAGGTTTATTTAATGTATTGGACCGGCTGGCGACATACATGTTCTGTTTAGTTTTTTTTTACAAGCAGTGCAGGCACGTCCTGAGAAAGTCTTGTTGCTGTCGGGACGTTAAGCAATGTACAATCAATCAATCAATCTAACCCTTCCTGTCGGAATCATCGCGACCAAACCCGTTACCGACAGCCAGAGAGTTATTCTTTTTAGCGGCTGATATTGATTATTGAATTAGTGTGTACCGTGGTTTGGTGATCTACAAAGAAAACAACATTGGTTTGATAACTTTTGTTTTAATGGAGTCGGTGTACATGGGTCGTTTATCAATCGCCAACTTTATTGTTCCAAATACACGTTGCCACGTACAGTAAAATTTGTCGTTTGGTCATTTAGATCTCGTGATTGAATCAGATCTTTTTGTTGTTGATCAGGTGTAAATAAGAAACAAAGAGATTAAAAAAAAAAAATAATAATACGGAAGAAACCAACCGTCATTAACCCGATCTGTGCCAGCGGACGCACACTGTGTTTCTGCAATCTGCCTTAACCCTAATCATTCGGAACACACCAGTGTGTGAAATAAGTTTGACTAAAATAGTTCAAGGGTAGTGCCAGAATAGCTTGGCGCCTCTAGGCGCCAAGCTATTCTGGCACTACCCTTGAACTAAAGCCATTGGTCTGTATCCTTCTCCGTAAGGACTATAATGTAGCTTGCATAATATTATGGCAATGTACAAATTTGAAGCTTTTAGCCTCAGTATGATATGGGTCAATTCAACACCCCGAAACCCTAGCTATCCTAGGAACATGGTGTCAAAGTGGTGTTCAGCAAGAGGCATAGATCCTCATGAGCCCCCGGGGGCTCATGAGGATCTATGCCTCTTGCAGCTAGGTGGTGTTCACATTTTCTCGGCATGCACAGGTTTAAGTGAGCCTAGGGAACCGTTTTTTTTTTTGCGTGCGTGAGTGTTGAGGACAAAGTGGATTTTAAAGCGTGTTTTCTGTGGGCGTTACTGATGATGTAAAGCGTTGCCTAACGGTACTACCTTTTGAGGTTCACGCCGGCTGTATCACCTTACCTGTGACTGCTACCTGGATTATTGGCACTTTTCTTGTGGATACTACCTGGATCGTTTTCATTTCACCTGCGGACTGACGTCACCTGTGAATGTTACCTGTGCACGTTTCAAGTGGTGTAACGCGGTGCCTCCAGATACTACCTGGTATTTTACCTTCCTGTTGAACGTTACAAACGGTGATGCAACAGTCACAGTAACGCATTACCTTTGGGATTTACCTATACTCACCTGAGCCGCGTAACGCGTTACCTGCGGATGTTACCTGGAGTCACCTGTGCCCACCTTTGTGTATGAGAAGGCCCGAGACCGTGCCGTCTGGTGCCGGAGGGGAGAAGAGGTTGTTTTGGCAGTTTGCCAAAATGTGGCCAGGCTCCACCTCGCGCCGGAGAAAAGTCCCGCCGCAGCAACAAGGTACGGTATGGGCAAGCAATTAAGGCAAGAAGACACGCGTTTTGAAATATTTATCCTGTCTAACACAGTCGCACACTGGTTGTCTCCCTCGATTTGCTACGCTTACGTAGCAAATCGAGGGAGACATCCAGTGTACGAGAGGCGAATTTAACAGAAAAAAAACCCACCCCGCTAAACAACGTTAGGAAAGTAATTATCACAGAAATAGTTTTGGGATTTGTTTCCTCAGATGCAAACACTGGTTACCTGGTAGAGTGGCAACCGATGTGCGAAGGCGAATTTAACGCTTTTAGCCCCGGATCCCTACAACAGGAGGGAGGCCTGACCATGATAATTCAAGGGTAATGCCAGATTAGCTTGGCGCCCGCAAACTAGCTATATGCAAAAGTTCAAGTATCTGGGTCAACCGACTTCCTATAAACGGTTGTTTATGTCTTCAATGAGACATTCAATTACAATATGCTCGGAGGCTCTCTTAGCAACCCACTTAAGAAAGTAGTTCGCCAAGTTTCAAGCGTGTGTGTACAGAAATGTCGGAGATTCTCTTGCTAACATACATACGCACACACATACATACATACACACATACATACATACACACATGCATACGCACATACGGCGCTTCTCGCCAAATGTAAGTTCAGCAGCGAGGTTAGCGTAACTAGACATGACGTAATTTTTATCTTGTTACTTCAAATGTTAGAGGTGTAGCCTGCCCGCCTTTGACATCAAGGACATGCTATTAAATTCGCCCCACCGCAACCCGTCCTAAAAAGTCCCTTTTATAAATAGAAGTGACTTAAAAAGATAGGAACAGTTTGGGGATTCTTTCGTACCACTCCTAAGATGTACGCACATGCAGCATAGAATCGATGTTTGATGCGTTTTCTGTTCCCGGTGCTGGCGTAGGCCAGAGGACCTTTTTTCTCACATCATCATGGTCACTGACGTCGTCGTCATCATCATCAGTATCATCAACGTCATCGTCATCTTTCTCTCTCAGAAACTGTTGCATCAAATGCCGCTACCGTTATAAAAACTTTTGTTGTTTCTCTTTCTGACTGTCTGTCGTCTGTCTGTCTGTCTCTTTCTGGGGAACTGGGTGGCTCGATGGTAGAGCGTTCGACTCTCGTCTGAAAGGTCCCAGGTTCGAATGCAGCCAGAGTCAAAATTTGTTCAGACCCGACTCGGTGCCCTGTCTTTAAAATCACATTTTGTGGTCAACAAAAGACGTTAAACGTTTTTTTCTCTCTTTCTCTCCCGATTGTCTCTCGGCCTCACTGTCTCTGGCTCTGTCTGTCCGCAGGACAGTTTGGAAGATAGCTATGCCTAAAACTTTTTATCCTGAATAAAAACGTTTCATCATCTCTCAAGCCTCTCTGTCTGTCTGGCTGTCTCTGTCTTTTTGTCAGTCTGTCTGTGTCGGTTTGTCTGCTGTGTCTCTCTGTCTTTCTCTGTCTGCCTGCCTGTCTTTCTCTGACTCTGTCTCTTGTCTGCCTGCTTGCCAGTCTGTCTGTGTCTCTGGCTCTATTTGTCTCACTGTATGCCTGCATATTTGTCTGTCTGTCTGGCTCTGTCTGGCTCTGCCTGTCTGCCTGTTTGTCTGTCTGTCACTCTCTGTGGCTCTGTCTGTCTGTCTGCCTGGCTCACTACCCTCTCCTCTACACAGAATTCTTGGCTGTTTTGGAGAGCGGTGCTCGCTACCCTGTGTAATTACCAAGATAACATTTTCCTCGTTCCACTTTTGCACCCTAGGTCTTTAATCACACTAGCACCCAAACTCACACCGCCTGAAAATCACAGACATAAACGCTCCTCAGCAAGAGGCATGGATCCGCATGAGTCCCCGCACGAGGATCTATGCCTCTGTCAGGTGAGTGTAGTTCTCACATTGAAAGCGCGACTAATTAGGTTCTGCAGCAAACGTGGGACTCACTCAGAGGCTGGACGATTCCGTTATAAAACTGTTTACGGCCCTAAACCCCTTCACTGCTGAGGAAAGGTGAACGCTAGCCAACTGCAAGAGGCATAGATCCTCATGAGCCCCCGCATTCGCGGGGGCTCATGAGGATCCATGCCCCTTGCTTGCTGTGTTTTGTGCCCACGTTGCTCGGATATAGCCGGGGTTGTTAGGCGTTGAGAGTTTAGAGAGAGAGTTCAGCAACACGGCATGTGGCCGCCAGCAGCATTAAACAGGTGATTCTGCGCAAGATGTTGATGAGTAAACATATTTGCGCCTGACTTTTTTGTTCTTTCTTGTTCCGTATTACGTAATGTCGGAGAATTTTGATGGCGTAGACAAGGTGCAGCCCGCTTTTAAAGCAACACCATCTGTAACGAGAGACAACTTTTACAACAGTATTGACTCAACAGCAGCAGTTGCTGCAGCAGCAGCAACAACAAACAACAGCAACAAAAACAACTACAACAACAACAACATCGACAGCATCAGTACATCAACACCAGCATCAGTGGTAGCAACACCAACTAAAACATTAACAACATCAAGTAAGACGACTTGATAACAACAGCAACGACATCAGCATCAGTATTTTGTTAACTCATTCTACCCCAGACACACCAAAGGAAGATAAGGATCGACCATGATAGTTCAAGGGTGATGCCAGAATAGCTTGGCGCCTACGGGCGCCAAGCTATTCTGGCATCACCCTTGAACTATCATGGTCGATCTGTGTCCTGCACTGCAATGCAGTCTTTTAATTAATGCAGTCTGCTCCCTGATAGTATGATTGCCAAACTTCGCCATATAACAGGTAATCTGGACTGCCTGGAGCAAGGCGCTCTAAGGCATAAACTGACGATCAAAAGAAATGCGACATTTTTGAAATCATCGGAAACACTAAAGTGCTTCGATATTCCAAAAATGTCGCGTTTCTTTTGTTTCTATGTTTATGAGATGCAGTGAAGAGACTGCCTTATTTATTTATTGTGCTTTTTTTTTTTTTTGCTTTTGAGTTTGGGGGCTGTGGGGTGGGGGGCTGTGGGGGTGGGGGTGGGGGGTGGGCTGGACCCCCTGACCTATTTTCAACCCCCCCCCTTTCACAAATCCGCCTCCGTGTAAGAGCAAACAGGATGAGTAATAGGCGTTGTAACTTCCGCTGATTGGCAATTAGCAGTGACAGGTACTAGAGGACACGCAGGTGCAAAGGAAATGTGAAATGAGGAAGCGAACAGTGTTGCCTTGAAATGAATTATTTGTCGCCCCCCTCATCCCGAGGTAGACGTCCCCCAGGGGCCAGTTGCATGAGTGAGCTTGAATCCTACGCAAGCCACAGAGGGTCGCCTTGCTTAGTAGCTGACGTAGGATTTAACTCATTCTACCCCAGACACACCACAGCAAAATAAGTATCGACCATGATAGATCAAGGGTGAAGCCAGAATAGCTTGGCGCCTATGGGCGCCAAGCTATTCTGGCATCACCCTTGAACTATCATGGTCGATCAGTGTCCGGCTCTGCAATGCAGTCTTCAGAGGACAACGGCAAAATTGTGGGGATTTCGGTGTTTGGGGTAGAATGAGTTAAGATCGTTCGTGCCGCTGAGCCGTGGTGAGCGTGACCACTCTCTGATCCGTGAGGTTGAGTACTGACGCCTGTTGTAAACTGTAATGACAGCAGTTTAACCCTTTCACCCGCAAGGCCCTGTTCCTCACATTTTGCACGTGTTGCCTAACGGCTATGTACCAATTGCAGGAGATGGATTGACCATGGTAATTCAAGGGTAGTGCCAGATTAGCTTGTGCGTGTGTGTGTGTGTGTGTGTGTGTGTGTGTGTGTGTGTGTGTGTGCGCGCGCGGCTGCGTGCGTGCGTGCGTGCGTGTGTGAGACTGCGTGTGTGTGTGTGTGTGTTTGAGATCTTTACAAATTGAACATCAAACACCCTCAGCTGTCAAAGGAACATGGTTACAAGGTGCTTTGAGCAAGAGGCATAGATCCTCATCAGCCCCCGCAACTGCGGTAAGTTAGTGCGAATGCGGGGGCTCATGAGGATCCATACCTCTTGCTGTTGGGTGGCGTTCAGTTTTCTAGGCAGTGAATTTGGAAGTGAACGAACAAACGAACAATGTCTGCACAACAAATTAAACGAGAAACAAAGATGTCGTTAAACATATCTAGCACTACCCATGCGCACTGCTATCGTTTTTTTGTTTGTAACATGTTGTGTTTGGGATTTAACGTCGGTCGGGCTGCACCCCTCCCCCCCCCCCCCACCTTCCCCGTTGTTTGATATTTTGGCGAGTGCCGTGAGTGTTGACACTGACACACACGTGTTCTTTTCTGCCCCCCCCCCCCCCCCACCCCAACCCTACCCCCGCCCCCCGTTGTTTGATTTTTCGGCCACTGGAAGAAGTACACAAACCAAGGGGACTCACTCAGCGCTGGACAGACAAACAGTTAGATCCCCTGGAAGAAGGTCTAGCGTCGGCAAGGCCTTTTGTGTCAGGTTAAAGGTCTCAAACAGTTTGGACCCCATCCCCCCCCCCCCCCTCTCGAGGTAACTGATTCCCCCCGCCCCCCCCCCCCCCCCCCCCCCCCTGCTATAAGAAATGTCTACTGTGCATTGAAACGCATCCTAAAAACGCGTATCTCCGCCGCAGCCTGTGGCCAGTATTACTTAAAGAGAAACTACAATGATAGTGATAGACTAAGACTTTTTTTTTTTTCTGCACGAAGCATAGAGACGGAGACAGAGGAGATGATGGGAGTTCGGCAGACTACTCCATACTAGAAACATCGCGGGAATCTTGCGTTAAAAGACGTGCCCGCCAGCTAACTTTTGGGTACTGTGCTTGACTGAATTACACACAGTCGCCCCAAAAATCAAAGCAACCCCAATCGACTCTGGCATCCAGCATTTCGCTGGTCTAAATTGGTCCTGAAAAAAAAACCCGATAGCTAAAAAATCTGATAGCGATGTGTTGCAGCAGGCGGCGGCAGAAGCTTTAAACTGCAAGAGGCATAGATTCTCATGAGCCCCTGCGTTCGCAGGGGCTCATGAGAATCTGTGCCTCTTAAGGACCAATTTTACAGGCCAGTGTTTCTCAAAGTGTGTTAATGCGGGTTGAAATGTATCATTCCAGTAGGCGCCGCTTGAGTCCAGCTTTGTGGTTTCATCAGCTTGTTTGGAAAGTTTATGGCAGTCATTGGCTGAAACCTTGCTACCTTCGCAGTCTGAGGATGTGTAGGGGCAGATTTATGTTAGCAAGGTTTATAGATTATCGCAAGCCCCTGAGAGAAGCAGGCAGTCTATTGGTAATATGTGCGTCTTGCATATAAGATTTTTTTTTTTTTTAAAACGGAAATGTACTTTTTTGACCAGAATATATTTCTTTGAAGTTGGGAATCAGATTCTTATATGGGGCGAGGGAAGTTAGGCAGGTGCGGCCGGGGGTTCGAAGGTGGGGTAGGGTGGTGGTGGTGGTGGTGGGAGGGGGGTGGTGTGGAGGGAGTCAGCGCGGGGGAAATTGGTCTAAACTAACTGTTGGGTGCCAACCTCGGCGTCCACGCAACCTCGGCCAAAGTGACTTATACTGCTGACAAATAGTAAGGTATATTAACGTTTAAGCTTGAATTACTGAACGTCCTCAGGATGGGTATAATCACGGGTATATATCGGTGATGAACCATCCCACTGTGGGTCCCTACATTAACCCCTCCTTGCCCACCAGTGGACGCTAAAGAGCGCAAGCCGTCCCAGGAACTCGTGATTCAAAGTGATGTCACTCAGCAGGAGACATAGATCCTCATGAGCCCCCGCAACTGCGGGGGCTCATGAGGATCTATGCCTCTTGCAGTTGGACGGCTGTTTTGATTTTTTTCACGGCAGCCAAAGGGGTCAATGTTGAAGCAGTTGAGGTTTTTGACCCCGCGATTAACCCTTTCAGCCCCGAGTCCCTGCCGCAGGAGCTTGATTGACCATGATAATTCAAGGGTAGTGCCAGATTAGCTTGGCGCCTGCAGGCGCCAAGCTAATCAGGCACTACCCCTGAATTATCATGGTCAAGCCCATCTCCTGCAACTGGTGCATAGGCATTAGGCAACGCCTCCAAAATTTGAGAAATGGGACCTTGGGGCTGGAAGGGTTAACGAGACTAAGGCGGTTCCGGCTGCCATTCCCTAGGGGCTCGTGGGGATCCGCGCTTGCTGTTCGTACGAATGTAACCAGTAATATCGGGGGCGGTCCGGGGCGCAGCGGTAAAAGCGCCTACCACCAATGCAAGAGGTGCGAGGTTCGATACCCGGTTCCGGCGTCGGACTTTTCTCCTCTCCGGCGTCGGACTTTTCCAGTCCGCCCTCAAAACTCGCCTCTTTCAACAGTTCTAGCACTACACCACCACACTCCCCACCCCAAGCTGACTGTCGTAATGTATTTCACTATTTGTGTTACGTGAGTCGTTGTCTAAAGCGTGCGCATGCGTGCGCGAGTTGTGAGTGCGCGCTTAGAGTTATAATTATTATAAGATAAGCGCATTATAAATACCGTACTTATTATTATTGTTATTACTTTTCTCCTCCAGTAACTGTCACCATTAATTCGGGCGGACTCCGGCGAATTTTGTATTAATTTCAGTCCACTTAACCCTTACCATTCGGAATACACCAGTGTGGGAAATAAGTTTGACTAAAATAGTTCAAGGGTAGTGCCAGCATAGCTTGGCGCCTCTAGGCGCCAAGCTATGCTGGCACCACCCTTGAACTAAAAACCATTGGTCTATATCCTTATCTGTAAGTACTATAATGTAGTTTGCATATGGCAGTGTACAAATTTGAAGCTTTTAGCCTCAGTATGATATGGGTTAATCAAATTTCAAAATTATATTTAAAAAAAAGAAACATTTTACTGAAATTGCCAAAAATTTCAGTAGCTCGCTTGAGCTTGCCCTTAGCACCACGTGAATGTTCTGTGTTTATGTACAGTGTGTGAGCGAATGCGCGTGATTTCACGTGAACGTGCTCGTTGGGTTCAGTTCGCGGCTATGTCCTGCGCATATGAGTCCTATTATAAATATGAGAAATGCGCCATATAAATACTATGCATTATTATTATTATTATTATTATTATTATTATTATTATTATTATTATTATTATATCTGTGTGCTCTGGTTTGTCATGCAGGGCCTTGCGGCTAGTATGTGGAACAACTTGTGTAAGCACTGATATTATGTCACTTGCTTCCAGAAAAAGTTAAACGTTGAGATGTTAACCCTTTTAGCCCCAAGGTTTCATTTCTCAAATTTTGGAGGTGTTGCCCAACGACTATGTGGATTGATCATGATAATTCAAGGGTAATTGAAGGCGCCAAACTAATCTGACACTACCCTTGTTGAATTATCATGGTTAATCCATCTCCTGCTGTAGGGACTCGGAACTAAAAGGGTTAACGTCGCACGGCGCACCGAACAGGGTCTGAACAAATGTTGACCCCCAGCTGGATTGGAACCCGCGACTTTTCGGACGAGAGTCGAATGCTCTACCACCTTGCCTACCCAGCTTAAGGTGCAAAATCACGCTTCAGCACGCGTGTGTTTTCCTGCGCAGTGTTTATCACCTGTGTCTCTGTGTCAGGTAATAAACAAAACAAAACGCCCAACTGCCCTGAGGTCCAAGATTACAGCGCAATCAGCACAAGCAATAAGACCTAATTCACGGGTATCTACTCCCCTAAAAAATCAACTCATTTACGTCTGTGTTGGTTACGCGGAGAGCCGCACGTCGGCGGACACTTAACCAACAGGTAAACAGAGCCATCTGCCAGAAGGGCAGGTAATGGAGGGGAAAGGGGAAATATTAATTAACCAAGGGCAAATGATAACTGCCAGGAACTCTTGCCAGATTCCGGGGGCTCGACACCAATCATTGAGAACTCGGGGAAGATTTGTTTGGAAAACCCGGCTGCGCATCTGCCGGGAGGGAAAGCTTTAACCCGTTAACTGACGGGGCCAGGCGAAAGCTACCTACCCTGCAAGAGACATAAACCCTCACGCGCCCCCGCTGTCGCGGGGGCTTTTGAGGGTTTATGTCTCTTTGTGAGTCCTGTGTGCTTTATGCCCATTTCTGGTCCCGTTTGAATTGTGTTCTTCACGCGAGTGTCGGTCAGTGTGCAGTGGGTTTCAGACGCGAAATTGCGATCACTGACAGCGAAGGGGTGAAATCATTACGCTCTGACACGCTGCAACAACACATGGATCGAACAAAATCCCAACAAGGAAAGAAACGCTTAGAAAGGACAATTACAACACAATGTATTAATACATCGGGTTAAATCGTTTATGAAAATAGACTATGCAAATGCACAATGTGTTACTTTTGATTTTTTAAAAATCCAGACGGCAATATACGAATCGATTATGATTGTTAGAGAGTGGTGCCAGAATAGCTTGGCGCCTACAAGGAACCGCTCTCGAGCTATCAGGATCGATCTGTCTCTCTGAACAGTAATGTCACGCCGTATCAACGCCGAGATTTGTTTTGAATACCCGTCCGTCTGAGGCAGTAGGCAGGGGTCCAACACGTTGCACCTATCTCTGCCTTGCTGCCAGGGTTCCCAAAAGACACGACCATGATGGTATGAATGCAAGATGTGAAGCATCCCGTTTAATAATAATAATAATACCGTTATTATATAGGCGCTTATTCTCAATTTTTGGGCGAATCGACTCAAAGCGCCGCGAACTGAAACACAACACGCACACTCACGTAACAGACACGGATTTACGCCATAAAATTTTAAGACAAACACAGTACAAGACAGACGAAGGGCCAGTTCAGCTACTGAAGTTACAGAGATTTTTGATCGCTTGTATTTAAAATTTGTAAAGTGGCCTGAAACCGGTAACAAAGGGTGGGGGGTGGATAGGGGGTGGAAGAACCGGAGTACCCGGAGAAACAATCCCCGACGGTCTGCCCGAATTAACGGTGACACTTACCAGAGGAGAAAAGTCCGACGCCTTAACCTGGTATCGAACCTCGCACCTTTGGCATTGGTGGCAGGCGCCTTAACGACTGCGCCACGGACCGCCCCGAGCTATGTGCTGGTTGATTGATCAGTTCGGGGTATAACGTCCTCGGCACCAGACATTCTTACCTGGGCTTAAAGATGTTTATGTCCGTCTTGTACTATTGTAGTGTGTTTTTTTGCGTGGGCTGGCGATTGGGTGCCAGAAGGAACGAGCAAGGGAGCTAACTGTCTTTCCAGCGCTGAATGGTTTCCCTTCGATTGTACCTTACGACCCAACACACGTGTCGACCATGATAGTTTAAAGGGGATGCCACGAAGCTGTTATGACACCACCCGTGAACTGTCTCGGTTGATGTGTGTAATGCCCTCAGGGGACACCTCCCAAATCAAGTGAGCGTAGGGCCCGATGCGTTAGGCGTGAGTTTATAGTCCTTCTGGTCAGCCTAAGGCAACGCATTCAACCCCCACACTCCACAACAGTACATGGATCGAGCATGATAGTTCAAGGGTGGTGCCAGGCGGCTTGGCGCCTAAGGGCGCCTAGCTATTCTGGCACCACCCTTGAACTATCAAGCTCGATCTGTTTCTAGGATTGTGATACAGTCCTTCAGAGGTCAACTTCAAAATTTTTGGGATTCGGGTCCTGGGGCAGAATGTGTTAACGATACACAAGAAACTTCGGATATAACGACTGAAACACCAGGGGACTCCAATTGTCTGTTGTTATATACGAGGTAAAGTGTGCTTTAACTCTTTCGAGATGTGCCGCCTCGAATGAGTCACGTGCTGCCGGGACGGCCTCAGACTAAAGGCCCCCCACCCGGGTCTGCCCTGGGGGACTTGGGTGGGGTTAGGTACTTTTTAGTTCCCAGGGTCACCCTGGTCAGCCCCACAGGGTAGGTTTCCTTTCTATTCTGGGGCATGTGTTTGTCTACCCTTGGTCCATTCACCTGTATTTGTCTTTTTAAAACTCTCCCAACTGTCTGCACTGCCTGTAGCTCTTGATGTTGGATGTGTGTTGCTAGACGGTCTTAGCTTTATTTAGGCCCCATGTTGTAGGTTTATTTAACGTATTTGACCGGCTGGCGACATACATTCAATTTTCTGTTTAGTTTTTTTTTTTTTTTTTTTTTTTCACAAGCAGTGCAGGCACGTCCTGAGAAAGCCTTGTTGCTGTCGGGACGTTAAGCAATGTACAATCAATCAATCAGACTAAAGGCGTTGGTATATCCGGCTTTTGTTAACTCCGACCTTGTTGTAAGCGGAGTCGACAGTTCTTGTCCTCTCTGGGCTCGAAATCAATACACTATTACGGATAGGAACCGAATGGAAAACCTGTTGTAGACGCTTTGCCAGATGATGCGTGCATAACATGTAACTGTAATCAGTGTACTTATGGCTAGTTTGACTAGAACGCGGCGCCTTAAAGTCATGAACTAGACTTCGCGTGCGCGTTGTTGTTGTTGTTGTTGTTGTTGTTGTTGCTGACTGAATGCAAACACAGACTTACCAAGGAAAGCCAGGCACTGCTTGGCACAAAGGGTTCTTGAAATTTCCGCCGAGCCGCTCTTCTCGTAGCCTAGCAAATCTGATACTAAAGCTACGTTTCCATGAACACGAATCCGATACGATTGCTGTCCGAACCGGATGCGGTGGTACAATTTTGCCGGATGCGAATTCGTTTATCGCGTCGGACAAAATAATAAAAAAAAAAATTATGGAAACACACAAACAAAAAGGACTTGCATGAACTTTCGGACCCTCTTCGGATTTGGATCCGTTTCGTAACCCATATCATATTGAGGCTAAAAGCTTCAGATTTGTACACTGCCATAATTATGCAAGCTACATTATGGTACTTAAAGACAAGGATATAGACCAATGGCTTTAGTTCAAGAGTGGTGCCAGAATAGCTTGGCGCCTAGAGGCTATTCTGGCACTACCCTTGAACTATTTTAGTCAAACTTATTTCACACGCTTGTGTATTCCGAATGATATGGATTATGGCTTGCTGAACCCTTGGGCATGTACTCCTCACAGCTTCTGTCTGTATATCATTATGCCGCCATACCACCTAACGAGGGGTCAGATGGGGGCAGCAGCTCTCACCGCCACGCCTTGGGATCGTGTGTGTGTGGGGGTGGGTGAGTGGGGGGTCGGTGGGGGGTGGGGGTGGGTGGTTGGGGGGTGGGGGGGGGGGGTGATGAGAATAACTGCCAAAATCACCTCATTTGTACCTGACGTAGATCCTCACGAGCGCCTGCAGAACCGGACAATTCATCCATAATAATAACTTGATAATAATACCGTTATTATATAGGCGCTTTTTCTCAATTATTATATAGGCGCTTTTTCTCAATTTTAGGGCAAATCAACTCAAAGCGCCGCGAACTGAAACCCAACACGCACACTCACGTAACAGACACGGATTTACGCCATTTAAGACAAACACAGTTCAAGACAGACGAAGGGCCAGTTCAGCTACTGAAGTTACAGAGATTTTTGATCGCTTGTATATGAAATTTGTAAAGTGGCCTGAAACCGGTACCAAAGTGTGGGGGGTGGGGTGGGGGGGGGGGGGTGGAAGAACCGGAGTACCCGGAGAAAGAACCCTCGACGGTCCGCCCGAATTAAAGGCCTCGCCACACGAGCCGGTTGTGCCCCGATTTTGAAGCCGATTCCGATCCGATTGCGATCGGATGACGTCAATTATCCGATCCTGTCCCAATCGGCTGGGAATCGGGTGTCTAGAACCTGCTCTATTTTCCCGATCCGATTCGGCCCCGGTTGTAAGCTTCAACCAATCAGAGCGCGTCTCGCAAAGCATGTCGTTTCACAGTTTGCAAATGGCCGAACACGCCTGTTGTGATCACTGATCAGTACCACCGCCGTTGCCGCTGATGTTTCGCACGCCTCTTCCCGAATATGATGCAAAACTGCTGATAATGCAAGCACATCATCATCACTGTCAAAACTAGCAGTCATTTTGCAGAACAGGTACGACTTTGATCTTCGGTTCAAACCAGTCGGCTAAACAAGTCGGGAAATGTCAGTGTGGCACTGCTCACGTTTTTTAGTCCGGCCCGATCACCTACCGATTCGAAAACTGATCGGGAATCGGCCTCAAAACCGGGCTCGTGTAGAGGGCCTTAACGGTGACACAAGAGGAGAAAAGTCCGACGCCGGAACCCGGTATCGAACCTCGCACCTTTGGAATTGGTGGCAGGCGCCTTAACCACTGCGCCACGGACCGCAAGAGGCATAGATCCTCATGAGCCCTTGCAGAATGCAGAGACTCATGAGGATCTATGCCTCTTGCTATGTTGGGAAGTTTTTTGGCGTTGGAATTATTGTACATTTTGTAGTAAGGTGGTGAGTGGGCAACCCTTGACGTCTTCCACATTTATATGCGTGTGCTGCTCTGTGATTTTAGACTTATGACTGTGAGCTGTAAAGTGCAGATTCACAGAAGTGCACACCTAATTATGGTCTTGAACCTTTGCTGTTCCGCATGGACGCGCGAAGTTCTCTGTCGCTCTCGCTCACAAATATCAGTATATCTGCACACGTCGGGGTTTTGAAAATATTCCGTGTGCGTCCTGGCCTGTGATTTTGGACCTTACGACTGAAAGCCGAAAGGTCCAGAATCACAGCCCAGCACACGTATAAACGTATGCATGCGTGTATGTGCCTCGTCGGTTACAAGCCGTGTGTGGTTCAGCCAAAGACATTGATATGATAAGCAGATACATCTTGGCATGAACGTCGCCCTGGGGAGCGATTCATTATAAGGCTCCGCTAGCCGGCTAAACTAACCGTTCAGAGTGCAGTCGCGTGAGTGAGCTTAGTCCTGCGCCGGCCTCTAAGCAAGGCGCTCCGCTGCAGCGGAGCACCTTGCTTAGAGGCCGGCGCAGGACTATCATATTGGCCCTAGGACATGTGACTCTGGCATAGGTCACTTCCGGTGCTGTATCGTAACAGCTCAAATGTGGGGCGGTCAGGAACCATCTTGTATGCGAATTCGACGCATCTGCAGTGTATAATTTTTCGGGGCACCTTTCTTTACTTGTGGTAGAGAATTATACTGACAAGCAAACGAAATGCGACGTTTTTGGAATTAGCTTAAAACACTTCCAATTCGAAAAATGTTGCATTTCTCTTGTTTCTCAGTATATTTCTGTGGGCAGAAGGGTGTTTACAAGAGAGAGAGAGAGAGAGAGAGAGACTTTCAGTCTTTTAGTTCTTAGATAGTTTCCGTTTGACAGACACACGGGGTCCGTTTAGCGCACTCACTGATAAAGTTTACCTTTCATGACCCCAGAATGTTATCATTTTACACAAGTTTACGGTTACCAGTGTTCATTGAGGGGGCAGATAACCGCAGCAGGTACCGGTGGTTCTGTAACAAGGGAGATAAGGCAAGAACTGAAGGAAGCTTTCTGAAACCTTTTGACTACCAACGTCTGAGACCCACTGAAGCACTGAGTACAGCTACACCAACAACGTCATTGTGTTAACCGCTTCGATGCCAAACACCGCGAATGGCACGCGCTGAATGGTATTCGCAGTCAACAACACAGACAAAAATGGCACCAACATTAGCCATAAAGAACACAGGACTAACAAGAGCCATACACCCACAGGACTAACAAGAGCCATACACCCACAGGACTAACAAGAGACATACACCACAAGACTAACAAGAGACATACACCACAGGACTAACAAGCGACATACATCACAAGACTAACAAGAGACATACCACCACAGGACTAACAAGAGACATACACCACAGGACTAACAAGAGACATACACCACAGGACTAACAAGAGACATACACCCACAGGACTAACAAGAGACATACACCACAGGACTAACAAGAGACATACGCCCACAGGACTAACAAGAGACATACACCCACAGGACTAACAAGAGACATACACCACAAGACTAACAAGAGACATACACCACAGGACTAACAAGAGACATACACCACAGGACTAACAAGAGACATACACCACAGGACTAACAAGAGACATACACCCACAGGACTAACAAGAGACATACACCCACAGGACTAACAAGAGACATACACCACAGGACTAACAAGAGACATACACCACAAGACTAACAAGAGACATACACCACAGGACTAACAAGAGACATACACCCACAGGACTAACAAGAGACATACACCACAGGACTAACAAGAGACATACACCACAGGACTAACAAGAGACATACACCCACAGGACTAACAAGAGACATACACCCACAGGACTAACAAGAGACATACGCCCACAGGACTAACAAGAGACATACACCACAGGACTAACAAGAGACATACGCCCACAGGACTAACAAGAGACATACGCCCACAGGACTAACAAGAGACATACACCCACAGGACTAACAAGAGACATACACCACAAGACTAACAAGAGACATACAGCACAAGACTAACAAGAGACATACACCACAGGACTAACAAGAGCCATACACCCACAGGACTAACAAGAGACATACACCCACAGGACTAACAAGAGACATACACCACAAGACTAACAAGAGACATACACCACAGGACTAACAAGAGACATACACCACAGGACTAACAAGAGACATACGCCCACAGGACTAACAAGAGACATACACCACAGGACTAACAAGAGACATACGCCCACAGGACTAACAAGAGACATACGCCCACAGGACTAACAAGAGACATACACCACAGGACTAACAAGCGACATACACCACAGGACTAACAAGAGACATACATCACAAGACTAACAAGAGACATACGCCCACAGGACTAACAAGAGACATACGCCCACAGGACTAACAAGCGACATACACCACAGGACTAACAAGCGACATACATCACAAGACTAACAAGAGACATACGCCCACAGGACTAACAAGAGACATACGCCCACAGGACTAACAAGAGACATACACCACAGGACTAACAAGAGACATACGCCCACAGGACTAACAAGAGACATACGCCCACAGGACTAACAAGAGACATACACCCACAGGACTAACAAGAGACATACACCACAAGACTAACAAGAGACATACAGCACAAGACTAACAAGAGACATACACCACAGGACTAACAAGAGACATACACCACAAGACTAACAAGAGACATACACCCACAGGACTAACAAGAGACATACGCCCACAGGACTAACAAGAGACATACACCACAAGACTAACAAGAGACATACGCCCACAGGACTAACAAGAGACATACACCACAAGACTAACAAGAGACATACAGCACAAGACTAACAAGAGACATACACCACAGGACTAACAAGAGACATACACCCACAGGACTAACAAGAGACATACACCACAAGACTAACAAGAGACATACACCACAGGACTAACAAGAGACATACACCCACAGGACTAACAAGAGACATACACCACAAGACTAACAAGAGACATACAGCACAAGACTAACAAGAGACATACACCACAGGACTAACAAGAGACATACACCCACAGGACTAACAAGAGACATACACCACAAGACTAACAAGAGACATACAGCACAAGACTAACAAGAGACATACACCACAGGACTAACAAGAGACATACACCACAAGACTAACAAGAGACATACACCCACAGGACTAACAAGAGACATACGCCCACAGGACTAACAAGAGACATACACCACAGGACTAACAAGAGACATACGCCCACAGGACTAACAAGAGACATACACCACAGGACTAACAAGAGACATACGCCCACAGGACTAACAAGAGACATACGCCCACAGGACTAACAAGAGACATACACCCACAGGACTAACAAGAGACATACACCACAAGACTAACAAGAGACATACAGCACAAGACTAACAAGAGACATACACCACAGGACTAACAAGAGACATACACCACAGGACTAACAAGAGACATACGCCCACAGGACTAACAAGAGACATACACCCACAGGACTAACAAGAGACATACACCACAAGACTAACAAGAGACATACACCACAGGACTAACAAGAGACATACACCACAGGACTAACAAGAGACATACGCCCACAGGACTAACAAGAGACATACACCACAGGACTAACAAGAGACATACGCCCACAGGACTAACAAGAGACATACACCACAGGACTAACAAGCGACATACACCACAGGACTAACAAGCGACATACATCACAAGACTAACAAGAGACATACGCCCACAGGACTAACAAGAGACATACACCACAGGACTAACAAGAGACATACGCCCACAGGACTAACAAGAGACATACGCCCACAGGACTAACAAGAGACATACACCACAGGACTAACAAGAGACATACGCCCACAGGACTAACAAGAGACATACGCCCACAGGACTAACAAGAGACATACGCCCACAGGACTAACAAGAGACATACGCCCACAGGACTAACAAGAGACATACACCACAGGACTAACAAGCGACATACACCACAGGACTAACAAGCGACATACATCACAAGACTAACAAGAGACATACACCCACAGGACTAACAAGAGACATACGCCCACAGGACTAACAAGAGACATACGCCCACAGGACTAACAAGAGACATACGCCCACAGGACTAACAAGAGACATACGCCCACAGGACTAACAAGAGACATACGCCCACAGGACTAACAAGAGACATACCACCACAGGACTAACAAGAGACATACCACCACAGGACTAACAAGAGACATACCACCACAGGACTAACAAGAGACATACCACCACAGGACTAACAAGAGACATACACCACAAGACTAACAAGAGACATACACCCACAGGACTAACAAGAGACATACAGCACAAGACTAACAAGAGACATACAGCACAAGACTAACAAGAGACATACACCACAGGACTAACAAGAGACATACACCACAGGACTAACAAGAGACATACACCACAGGACTAACAAGAGACATACACCACAGGACTAACAAGAGACATACACCACAGGACTAACAAGAGACATACACCACAGGACTAACAAGAGACATACACCACAGGACTAACAAGAGACATACACCACAGGACTAACAAGAGACATACGCCCACAGGACTAACAAGAGACATACACCACAGGACTAACAAGCGACATACGCCCACAGGACTAACAAGAGACATACGCCCACAGGACTAACAAGAGACATACGCCCACAGGACTAACAAGAGACATACGCCCACAGGACTAACAAGAGACATACACCACAGGACTAACAAGCGACATACACCACAGGACTAACAAGAGACATACGCCCACAGGACTAACAAGAGACATAAACCCTCATGAGCCCCTGCTGTCGCGGGGACTCATGAGGGTATATGTCTCTTGCAGCTATGTGGCGTTCGCCCTGCCCCGGCAGTGTAGGGGTTAAGCTCTTCTCTTGTTATGTTGTTGTTGTGTGTCCTTTATGTTTTAACCCCTCCACTGTCAGTGGTCTCAGATTTAAAAAAAAGGTCTTTGTTAATTAAACGCCAAAGCATAAGAGGCATAGATCCTCATGCTGGGGCCCATGAGGATCTATGTCTCTTACAGTCGAATATTGTTCACTCTTTCCTCGACAGCATCGAAGGGGTTATCCACGCCTTGGTTTCACGTTACTACAATCAACAGTCCTTCGTAATTCTTTAACTATCCATTTGTTCTGATCGCTGTCAAAATCCACAACATACTTTTTTGTCGTCTCTCAGTTTCACATCCCAGCCAACAATTTTTGGACGGGTCTGTGGTCGCCTAGAACCGCATGGCCTTACGGACAGTTTTATTTTCTGTCTCTTTACAGGCTCCATGGTTGTACTGGGGCGGTCCAACTACTTTCGCTTCAACCACCCGCAAGAGGCCCGCAAGATCAAGGATGCCATGCAGCCAAACTACCGGATCTCTTGTGTACCGCTCAACTTTCTGCACGGTAAGTCTCTTTTGCCTATCTTTTGGAGCGCGTTTTGTTGTTGTTGTCTGTCTGCAAGAGGCATGGATTCTCAATCGCAGGGGCTCATGAGAATCCATGCCTCTTGCTGACATTCAAATTTTGCGATAGATTCAGGGTAGGAAACCGGAAGTGGATCGCAAAACTGCCCTTCTTTTGATGCAGGCAGCTGCCAGATTGAAAGCCCTGGACAAACACGCGATGTAGTGTGTTTGTCCGGGCTTGTAATTCATTGTTTTTGTCGAGACACTGGTGTGCAAGTTTGACCTGTTTCTGATTTCCGAAGAAATCGTCTTTGACTTGAGAGAGTGAGAGCGTTAATAGTACATTACCTCAAGTACCAAAACCCTCGCGAGGGACCGGGTGATGGTGTGGTATCGAGCTTGCCTTCGAAGGTGTGTGTGTGTGTGTGTGTGTGTGTGTGGAGGCCGGGGGGTGGCGGAGGCGAGGGTTGCTTTTTGTTCAAAGAACAATCTGTAGCATGCTTGACCGCCATCCGCTGTGTATTCCAGTCCTCGTAGACTTCAAGACCTCCGGAATCGCTCGTTTCCTTCTACTGTAAACACTGTCAGACCCGGGAACTGTGGATAGACTGAAAGAGCAAGGGTCACTCCGTGGTATGAGCTGCAGTGGCCACACCGAAAACGCAACGGAAGAGGAATGGGCTGGGGTGATTGTGGGAGGGAGTGTTGGGGGTGGGGTGGTAGCGAAATGAAGGTGCATTGTTTTGTGACCCCCGCCGAGCGCAGTGAGTGAGATTATAATGTAAACATCCGCTACCAAGCAAGCAAAGGTCCTCGTGCCCAACGACGGTCGCAGTGGGCCCGCGCACAGCTGTGCGCGGGCCCACTGCGACCGTCGTTGGCCCGCGGACCTTTTGCTGCAGGGGTACTTGGATTTGAGGGACGTTTCCGGTTAGACACTAGTTGGGTATTGTTACGAGATAATTGTGTTGGGTACAAATGTGGCACACTGATACTCGTTTCTCGTACCCATCAAGTAGCGACCACTCTGAAGTACTGGTGCCCTGTGCATGAATAAAGTTAGCGCTGGTGGCAGGATGTATGAGGTTACGTAGAAGCGTAGTTTTATTTTCCAGACGAAACGCCTTCAATAAGGGGGCCTAAAACGTACCTGCAGTTCATCACAGCTACCATACTATGCACATGCCTGGCCAGTGGCCACCACTTGTGGTCCTACTTAGCAAGTAAAGGGTCACACAAAATGACCTTTGTCAGCGCTGTCTCGGGGTCAGGCCCTCGCTGGAGGACTAAGGGCCAAAGAGGACTCTTTGGCAGGCCCTCGGGCGCTGTTGGACAGAGAAACTTTCGTCTTTTTTTTCCCTCGAACTTGTTCTCTTTGAGTCAGCGCATCGCACTGGTTGTCGGCGGTAGCGAATCGAGGGAGGCACTGTGAAACCAGTTTAACTCGTTCGAGGCGTTACGCATTCGGATATGCGGCATAATGTGAATAAGATAAGTGTGTGTGTGTGTGTGTGTGTGCGCGCGCGCGCGTGCGTGTGTGTTGTGTCAAACGGTGAGAGCAATCATCCGTGTTGAGCGAGCGAAAAAAAATGCAGTGTCGCCAGACGGCACGCTTTTTTGTCTTTGCATTGACGGCTTCATGACGTCCCACAATTTAAAGCACACCATTTAGTCGTCTCGCGTCTGAGTTGATACAGCGATCTATCTCCGATTAGCCTTAAAGCTGAGGTGCAATGAGAAAAACCCGCCCAGCGCGTGTTTTAAAAAGACTACAGGACCCAGCTTGGGCCCTGCCCCTAAGTGGGTCAAATCGGTTCGTAACTCAGTTGACGGAGTTGGCAAGTGCGTATCCCGAGCTTGCAAAACTCTCGGAAAACGACAGACCACTTCCTGTTGCACGGAAATCATCGCGATTAGCAGATCGGACAACAGCAGACGATTCTGTGACACTTTGAAACTGACCGACAGCCACGGATTTTACGCGCTGGGGACTATGATGGCAGAATGCACGGCTGTACATGCTGTAAGTATGACTCCTGACACTTTGTATTTGAACGAATTTTTTCAACACGTACCTCCAGTCCAAAATAGGCTAATATAAATAAATAAAGAAGCATTGTGATGTACAACCAACACAGTAAATTGGATGAGAGAGAGAGAGAGAGAGACAGAGAGAGAGAATCGACTGTTTACATAGATGCCAAAAGATACAAGGTCGCCATGGGTCAAGCTGATTTTTAGTAGCTGCCCTTCGTATGGAGAAAAAATTTGCTGTAGGCCACTCCAGATGAAAAGATATAACAACAAACACTAAACGACAAATAACCCCTCCTTCCTCACCCTTCCGATATCAAATAAGCTTCAGGCTGTACTGTGTAACTTACGGATAGCTCGGCCTGGTCCATATCCAGTGTGCGTCCAGGCAAGGCACAAATGGCCTGCTCTGTCCGTCGGGTGGTCGAGTGTCGTCTGCTACTGTTGATATCAGTAAAATTATCGCTGGTTTAGATCAGTGATCGCGGTGCCCACTCGCTGCAAACAGGAAGTGGCCTGTCTTTTTCACGGGAGTTTTGCCAGCACGACAAACGCAGTTGAAAACTCAGTCAACTGAGTCAGTTGCAAACCGGTTTGCCGAAGTTAGCCGAACGTTCACGAAGACAGGGCCCTCGCTGGGTCCTGCAAAGTTTTTTTAAAACACGTGCGGGGCGGAGTTTTTTGACTGTTTCTCAGCTTTAACTGTCCCTCGCCGCCTCAGTGGGCTGATTGATGATCGGGATATGACGCAGGGGTTTTCCCGTGAAATTAAGCGCATGGTCACAACGCGCAACGCGTAATCTGCTTGTGTGTGCTGGTCTCTGATTTTGGACCTTACGGCTTTCAGCCGTAAGGTCCAAAATCACACACCAACACAAGATGTCAGCGACGATTATAATACGATCAACGCTAGAATGCAGGCTTGCTTACCCGTGCGTCGCAAATAACTAGTGCCCCGCAACCCGTGCAACGCCATAGTTAGTTCGGGATTTAACGTCCACGGCACCGAAGTGATAATGGACGGCCCTGACGGGCGGGGTCATATGGGGGACAGAGAAATCTATTGCCTATGGAGTACGACCTGAACACTGATCAACTCAGGCGCACTGCAACTGTGCCACTTTGATATACCAGGACCTTTCAACGGACATGCGGCCATCGAACAGGCCCGTCTTTTCCCCCTGGATTGCGAGTCCAGCTACCGGGGCCGGGACGGGGATTCGAACCCACGACCCGGCGATTCCCTTCACTCTCCTGCTCCGACGCTTAACCGCCTGAGCTATTTGGGACTCACAACAACGCCATGCAACCCGCGAACACAAATAACGCGTGCCTCCGGAACCCGTGCAACCTAAATAACGTGTGCCCCGCAACCCATAGACCCTATTACGGAGTGTCCAGAATAGAATAGGAAGGAAGCGCCCCGGACGGACCGACGGAAGTGGGCTCTCGTCAACTTTCACAACAATGGAAGAAGATTAATATAGAAGAGGAAAAGGGTAGTGAACGTGTCGCGCCTATAACGTTGAAAACTGAAACCTCTTTGGTTTCCTGCCCAGCCGCGCCAAAAAAAAAAAAAAAAAAAAAAAAAAAAAAAACCCAAACAAACAAACACTACCCCCCCCCCCCCCCCCTCCGTGAAAATACGCGCGTTGTGTACAATACCTGTGTGATAATTGACGTGTGCGCGTTTGTTTGCGGCCTGTTTGTCACCGCCAGGTAAGTCTCCAGTGTTAGGCACAGGTATTGAGACGATCGCAATCCGTCACAGAAGCAGTCTTGATCAACCTGTGACAATTTGGCTGTCGGTATATAACGTTTTTTTGTCGCGATGATTCCTGGCAAGGAATCACGACAAAAAGCGCTAACATACCGACAGCGGCCCAAAGCGTTGAAACGGGTAGTGGGAGAAATACTTTCTGTAGTCGATAGTGATTTCGTGACGTTGATTCCATGCCTGTGCCAGCGTTTTGCATAGAGTTCCTAGTCCAATTTCTTTTTTCTTCTTTTGTACACTGGAAAACTAAGTGACTTACAGCTATCAGGTTAGTAACCCCCAGAACTCATCTAAAGCTACGCAACTTCAAGAGACATAAATCCTCATGAGCCCCCGCATTCGCGGGGGCTCATGAAGATTTATGTCTCTTGTGATTCTCTTGTTAGCTTTGTGTTCTATTTTTGGGGGAACTGGGTGGTTCGTTGGTAGAGCGTTCGACTCTAAAGTTTAACATTTTTTTTTCCTGTGTTTTTTTTTTTTTTTTTTGGTTGTCTCATTTACGTCTGTGGTTTTTCACGCGAATTTCAGTCCACGTGCCGTGGCTTCAGGCGCGAAGTTCGTGGTCCCTAACAGCGAATGGGTTAGTGGCGCTGATGCAATAAGGAGGGCTCCACCCTCACGCAGTTCAGGAGGGCTCCACCCTCACGCAGTTCAGGAGGGCTCCACCCTTACGCAGTTCAGGAGGGCTCCACCCTTACGCTGTTCAGGAGGGCTCCACCCTTAAGCAGTTCAAAGCAAAGTTAAAAACTGACTTTCTCGCAGACTTTCGTGTAATCTCTACGGTATTTCTGTACATACCCCCTGCAGACTGTGTGTGTGTGCGTGTGCGTGCGTGCGTGTGCGTGCGTGCGTGCGTGCGTGTGCGTGTGTGTGTGTTTTGTCGTTGTGTGTGTGTGTGTGTGTGAGTGCGCCTGTGATGCGTGTGTTATTGTGTGTGTGTTTGTGTGTGTGTGTGTGTGTGCTGTGTGTGCTGTGTGCTGTGTGTGTGTGTGGCGTCGTGTGTCCGTAGCTTGCGTGTGTGGCCTGTGTGTGTTGTGCGTGCGTGCGTGTGTGTGTGTGTGTGCGTGCGTGCGTGCGTGCGTGTGTGTGTGTGTGCGTGCGTGCGTGTTGTCTGTGCTTGCTGTGTAGTGTGCTGTGTGTGTGCGTGCGTGCGTGCGTGTGTGTGCGTGCGTGCGTGTGTGCGTGCGTGTGTGTGTGTGTGCGTGCGTGCGTGCGTGCGTGTGTGTGTGTGTGCGTGTGTGTGTGTGTGTGCGTGTGTGTGTGTGTGTGTCGTTTTCGCCTACGCATTGAGTTATATTTTAAATATGAGAAATGCGCCATATAAATACCATGTATTATTATTATTATTATTATTTTTGTTTGTTGCTGTATCGCATACAGTTGTGCCTAAAATAGGCCTGTGTGTGTTGTCAGGCGTACGGTTTTGTCCGTAGCTTGCAGTGTAAAGAGGCCTGTGTGTGTTGTCAGGCGTAAGGTTTTGTCCGTAGCTTGCTGTGTAAAATAGGCCTGTGTGTGTTGTCAGGCGTAAGGTTTTGTCCGTAGCTTGCTGTGTAAAATAGGCCTGTGTGTGTTGTCAGGCGTAAGGTTTTGTCCGTAGCTTGCAGTGTAAAATAGGCCTGTGTGTGTTGTCAGGCGTAAGGTTTTGTCCGTAGCTTGCAGTGTAAAATAGGCCTGTGTGTGTTGTCAGGCGTAAGGTTTTGTCCGTAGCTTGCAGTGTAAAATAGGCCTGTGTGTGTTGTCAGGCGTACGGTTTTGTCCGTAGCTTGCAGTGTAAAATAGGCCTGTGTGTGTTGTCAGGCGTACGGTTTTGTCCGTAGCTTGCAGTGTAGAGGCCTGTGTGTGTTGTCAGGCGTAAGGTTTTGTCCGTAGCTTGCAGTGTAAAATAGGCCTGTGTGTGTTGTCAGGCGTACGGTTTTGTCCGTAGCTTGCAGTGTAAAATAGGCCTGTGTGTGTTGGCAGGCGTAAGGTTTTGTCCGTAGCTTGCAGTGTTTTCATCGCGGTCAGCCGAACGCAAACATGTGGCTTAAACTGCCCATCAACTGTCATCACAGTTTGAAGATATGTGATTTTGAACCTTTGAGCTGTAAGGTTCAAAAGAACAGATTAACACAGAGGTAATTATGTCAATTACGCAGCACGCAAGAGTAACGACTGACTGAGTCTGGGGGTACGGTTCATGATGCACGTCAATCGTTAAGTGGCAAACAATGGTAAGCCAATGGCACTTTGTGGAACATCAATACTAGATAGAAAAACTTCAGCAAGAGACATAGATCCTCATGAGACCCCGCATCTGCGGGGGCTCATGAGGATCTATGTCTCTTGCAGATGGGTGGGTTCGCACTACGACTGAAATAACTAAACGAAAACTGACCTGTCGGTTTCATTCACAACTCATCTCCTCCACGCTCACGGACTGAAAACCCATCGTCTTCCTCGCTAAAAGCAGATCATGTGCGTATACATGAAGGCGATTCTAACCTTTAAAGACTCGCAGATTGTCATCAGCCTCGTAGAGCTCACGTGAATCTGTGATTCTTGTTGGCGAATGGAATTGGCTGGAGGACCGTTCTCACTGTAAGCAGTGCAACTCAGACACATTCGGCTTCGCTATATTTAAGAGCACTTAAACCAACTGCCAACATTTTTTGTCTCCATTTTCTTTGTATCTTGTGTTTTCTTTTTCTTTGCCTCACCTGCTCGCTATTTGGCGTACGTTTCCCCCGTACTTACTTTCCTCATTTGTGTGCTGGTCTGTGATTTTGGACCGTACGGCTTTCAGCATTTCATTGGCCTAGCTTCGTTTCAAGGGCTTCGCTACAGTGTCGTCCCGTCTCTCACCCCTGCGGATCTGCGAAGACTTTTGTGTGTTTCGGACCACCCATGCACATCCGATAACTTTGAGGTAACCGAATAGAGTAGAAATAAAAGCCCTGGGACATTGAAAAGACGCTTGCAAATTTGTTGAATTTGAGACCTGCACAATGTGTCCAGGCTAACGTACACCAACAGTAAATCAGCAAATCGGAGTTCGTTAGGCAGTGTGGTTTTCCTTTTTTTTTTCCTAAGAGGCAGAGCAAGCATTTTGTTATTTAGGCTGCTTTCGGCTTGATTCTTCGAAACTACTGTTTTAATTCACGCTTCAAAGGCACACCCTTACCACACATTATTATTTATTATGCCAATTAATTAATTTATGGCCCGTTCAATGTCGGAGGCGGAAGTCATATCACTAAAACCTTCTATCACAGTTTGAGAATGTAGGCATGGTCGAGGCCAGTAAGAGACATAGATCCTCATGAGCCCCCGCCATGCGGGGGCTCATGAGGATCTATGTCTCTTACATTTATATGTTATACACTGTGTATAGAGCGCGCGACACGGTTACAGGAAAGACACTTGCAACAGGTTTGGCATTGATCAAAGCATGATCGCTGAACGCCATTGTGCGTCATTTTCAGTATCTGTAAACAACTGCCTGGGAATTCACTCCGCTTAGTTTGAATTTCAAAGAGCTCTTTTGAGTCCGTCCTGAATCCTTCAAAGCTGTAATTGTATTTAGTCCCCTCCATTTGATACTAACTGCGGCTTATGGCTGCCACCGTCTGCAGAATTTGCATGCCATTTGCATATCATTAGTGTGCATGCCGGCGCTTTCCGTACCATACTGATAAAGTGATAGCGTCAGAGAGCCCGGTCTTTGAGACCGTGACTGCGACGCAAACCGCGATCGCTTCCTCTGTCAGAGAACAACTGGAGCCTGTCGGTGCCAGCAAGAGGTATAGATTCTCATGAGCCCATGCCCTGCACGGGCTCATGACACTCTATGCCTCTTGCAGTGGTCGCAATTTTGTTGAAGACCTGTTTATTAGTTGACACCTTTGTTTCAACGTGACGTGGGTCCTATAGTAAGGCGTTCTCTAAGCCTTTTTCACACACCTGACCGTTACAACACCTGGGAGATGGGGTGAGGTGGGGGTTGCGGGGTTGGAGGGTGGTAGGTTTACCATGATAGTGCAAGGGTAGTGACATTAACACAGCTTGGCGCCTTTCCAGGCCGCGGCACTAGAACTATTTTTTTCCCCAATCAACTGTGGTGATTAGTTGAGGTTTCAATCACCCAGCTCCGACACGTCTGTATCACAGCAGGAGGCTGTTCGACCATGATAGTTTAAAGGCCCACTACCGCCGTAACCGTTAAAGATACACTTCTGTAACAGGTGGTTACGAAACGCTATACACAGGTCTATTTATGGTTCGGTTAGACACAAGACAATTCACTGAGTTCAGCACAGGTCGTCTTGACATCATAAGTAATTTGACAGTGACTCCACTCCGTTCTATAAATGCAACGCTTTCAGTACGAGAAACATCTAAAAATAGATTGACACGCTAGCGGCTGCGCAGAATAAATAAGTGCGATGACGCGTGTGCTATTGCTGCGTGTCCCAACTGCTGTTAAAGTCCTTTAGGTGTGCATACAAGGCGAAAATAAACACGAATGGTGCTGAAATGTGTCTTTGACTTTATGCGTTTAAGGGCAATGTCAGAATAGCTTGATGCGTATGACAGGAGACTGATGTACCATACTAGTTCAAGGTTAGTGCCATAATAGCTTGGCGCCGAGGCTGTTCGGCCATGACAGTTTAAGGGTTGCGCCAGAAGGTGCCATGATAGTTCAAGGTTGGTGCCACAATAGCTTGGCGCCTATAGGCCTTGAACTATCATGGTCGGTCTATCCACTAAAATAGAACGACGTTTTGAAGGGGGTAGGGGGAGTGGGGGGGGGGGGGGGCGGGCAGCTCCTAATTTTTGGTATTTTCTCCGTAGGGCTTGCCACGTGGATGGTGGATGTAAAACAGCAGTTCATAGGGGACAGGGACAGATATTGCCTGTGAAGCACGACCTGAACACGGATTGATTAAGGTGCGATGCAGCTGTGCCATATTTGCAGCTCTTTGACGTGCTACAAAATGAGTGCCTGCCCAGTGTGTAATTAAAACATATGCCCAGCAGATCCTGTTGTGAGCCACCGCCCTAAAGAGAGATCGCTGGTCACTAAAAGACCATCCTTCAGGTGGCCGTAGCTGTGACTGTGGCTGTAGCTGTGCAGGTCCGGATGCGGGGGGGGGGGGTTGGTTCCCGCCCCCCCCCCATCCCGTTGTTTGATTTTTCGGTCCACTGAACCAAGGTCTATCGCCTAGTCCCCCCCCCCCCCCCCCGTCCCCCCCCTCTCCCGTTGGGGGCCGAAGCAAGGTCTAGCGTCTTGGAGGCCTTTTGTATCAGGTTCAAGGTCCCAAACAAGAAGTTGGACCCCCCCCCCCCTCCTGGAGCTAAGTGATCCGGTCCTGCTGTGGCTGTAGCTGTGGCTGGAGCTGTGACTGTGGCTGTAGCCACCTCAATGTTAGCCCCACGGTCCCATTTCTCAAATTTTGGAGGTGTTGCCCAACGACTATGTACCAGTTGCAGGAGATAATTCAAGGGTAGTGCCAGATGAAACTACCCTTGAATTATCATGATAAATCCGTCTCCTGCTGCAGGGACCCGGGGCTAAAAGCGTTACGACCGTTTTATTTGTTGCGAAAAGAAAGGCTGTTGCTCAAAGGAGGTTATACTGTAACTATTTCTGAGAGAGAGAGAGAGAGAGAGAAAAAAAAAAAAAAAAAGAAGAAGAGAAGATGTTATTTACAGACTATTTCCAACGTGGTAGAAAACACACCTTGTGACAGGTCGCTGGTTTGCTCAGGTGGACTTTCTGTACAGGTGTAAGGTGTGCGCGTGTGTACGAAATACCTGGGGACACCTTTGCTGGGTGATACAGGTACGCCACGCATTCGTGGTATGACTTTGAAAAAGAAAAAAAAAAAAAAACCCATCTGTTGCAGTGCTGACTCTTTCAACTCCAGGGACAACGTTTAGAGGCACCGTCAAATTTCAAGAGTAGCGCATGAACTTTTAGGCACCAACCAGTTCAAGCACTACTCTTGTGCTTTCGTAGTTGAGTCACCTCCACTAAATGGTCGACATACTTCCTGTCGCAAAGGTAGATCTATCTCCTGTCACCAATACACTGTAGGCACTATGATTCGGCGTATTAGAGGTAGATGTGTGTGGAAAAAAAAAAGGTTTTAATGCTAAGTTACAGTGCATTTGTAATCGATCCGTCTTCCGTCACTGAGCGGGGGGTCTATGATCTGTCTCTCCCCCGTCACTAAGCGCTTTGGGCGTGAGGGGAGGGGGGGGGGGTATGACTTAACCCTTTCATTGCCGGGACAAGGTGAACCCTACCCAGCCGCAAGAGACATAAATTCTCATGAGCCTCCCCAGTCGCGGGGGCTCATGAGGGTTTCTGTCTCTTGTTAATCCTGTGTTTTTACATTTTGGCCCCTTTTTACACTGTGTCCTTCACGCCGAATAGCGGTCAGCGTGCATGGAGTTCAGACGCGAATTTCGCGTCCCCGGCAGCGCAGGGGTTAAGGAAATGTTACAGTGCCAATGAGGCACGCGTGAAGGTAACACAACACTGTGTTCTCTCAGTCTGGGTGGAGTTCAGGACCGGAAAATGTGACGAACGTTTCCACAGCCGCCATGTTCAAACATCTGCGACGGTGTTGTCACTTTAATTTCTTTTTTCAGTGCTTTTTTTTTTTTTTTTTTTTTTTTTTTTTTGAGAGCGAGAAGTAGTTAAAATGTGCTCAAATTCGACACAAACATTGAGTTAAAATGGTGGGAAAAATGCAGTGTGTCACATGCTTGTTGGCCCATTTAATTCAATGATTACGTTAAAGTTCGTTCATTCTTTTATCACCTACACGTCTGCCAGTTTTAAATCAACGATTATGTCCGATCCGTGCATTCTTTTGACCTATTTTTAACAACCCTTGTCATCCTGATCTACCCACTGCTGCTGGACTCACAATCCAGGGGGAAAAAAAGGATGTGTTCAATAGCATGTCCGTTGAAAGGTCCTGGTAAATCAAAGTGGCACAGTTGGAGTGCGCCTGAGTTGATCAGTGTTCAGGTCGCTCTTCATAGGCAATAGATTTCCCTGTCCCCCATAACCCGCCCGTCAGGGCCGTGCATGATCACCTCGGTGCTGTGGACGTTAAACTCGAACTAACCAAACCAAAAACCAACACCCACTGCTTAAAATAAAATTGACTATGATAGTACAAGGTTGGTGCCAGAATAGCTTGGCGCCTGAGGCGCCAAGCTATTCTGGCACCGCCCTTGAACTAAAATGGTTGATCTATCACCTAATCTGTAACGCAGCCGTCATAGGACAAGCAGCACATTATTTAAAAAAAAAAAATCAGCCTCAGGGTGTAATAGGTTAAACGAAATCCTCTACAGTTTGTGCCTCAATGTGAAATTTGGGCTGCTTTCCTCGGGGAGAGTGCATCCTCACACAGAAGTACCGCCGCTGGACTTACGTAAGTGTTATTTATAAATCAGTTAGGCGTCACTAAACTCTTCAAACATTCTTTCCTTTCGTCTCATTTTTTTTTCAATTTCAGTATTTTAACTCGTTCAGGACATGCCACAAAGGGACACACGGCGCATGAAGTTACCATTCAAGACATGCTGCACATATGCAACATGTCTTGGAATGGTAACTTCATAAATGCAGCATGTCTTGAATGGTAACTTCATGTGCCGAGAATCCGTCTGTGTCACGTCTCAAATGGTGACTTCACTTGCGACATGATGTCCGTATGCAGCAGTAACTTGTTCCGCCATATATCTGTTTGTGTTGTACATCTACTCTTGTTATGGTCACCCTAGCACAAGTGAAAACAGTCTATCCCACGTCTGGAATAAGTTAAATTTCAGCGCTTGAACGCACCTCTGCGGGTTTAGAATGGGGGACAACCACCAGGCGTGCCGTCGTTACTTAAGCTTCTCGTACATGACAAAACGCCGAGAGCTGCGGAGTCGAAAACTTTCCCTGGGTCGCCTCACGCCAAAACTCTTGCCGTCTGCAAGAGGCGTAGATTCTCATGGGCCCCTGCAGATGGTGTGTGTGTGTGGGGGGGGGGTCATGAGAATTTAGCATCTTGCCGGCCGGACTGTGTTGTGGTTTCTGGGTGGTTCTGTAAGTTCCTCGCTTCCTTCCGGACACAAGAGGCAGATTGCGTTCTCACGAGCCTCTTTTGGCCTGCAGGGAATCCAAAGAAGACATACTTTTTTGGGTACAATTTGGTCGGCGTTAATTCTCGCTTTGTTGCTCCCTAAGCAGAGGTGCATGTTATTTTTATTTATTATTATTATTATTTTTTTTTTTTTGGGGGGGGGGAAGGGCGGGGGGGGGGGGGGGTGTTTAGAAAGGGGGGTTTGGTATGTGAATGCTCCGGATTTTTCTGGGTGTGCGTGATAATACCCTGTGTTACCTTATCTCTGTCGCAGTATGAAAATCTAATAATCTCCTCCCTTTGGGGAACGTAGATGTATGAGTGAAAGGGCCAACACATCTGCAAGAGGCATAGATTCTCATGAGCCCCTGCAAGTGCAGGGACTCATGAGAATATCTGCCTCTTGCAGCTGAAAGGGGCGCTTACCATTGCCGCATCGCCGTGACATTTCAGTGGAATTTATGCCTCGTTGTTACAGTGGCTTACAATAGACTGTATGTATGAGGCAACTATGGCTGCATGTCGCGTTTTTTATGTGTATTAAAAAAAAAAAACCCAGAAAGGTCCCCACCTGGTTCTGCCCTGGGGGACTTGGGTGGGGTTAACTACTCTTTAGTTCCCAGGGTCACCCTGGTCAGCCCTGCAGGGTAGGTTTTCCCCTCTATTCTGGGGCATGTGCCCTTAGTCCATTCACCTGTATTTGCCTTTTTGAAACTCTCCCTACTGTCTGCGCCGTCTGTACCTCTTGATATTGGATGTGTGTTGCTAAATGGTCTTAGCTTTATTGAATTGGACGAACCGCCCACCGCTGAAGAGACCCTCACAGCCATCCACCAGCTCAAGAGTGGCAAAGCAGCAGGCATTGATGGAATACCGCCAGAGATCTGGAAACATGGAGGCACAGCACTGCACAACAAGCTCCATGATCTCTTTCTCTGCTGCTGGGAGGAAGGAACACTACCAAAAGATCTCCGTGATGCAGTCCTTATCACCCTGTACAAGAACAAAGGCGAGAAGTCTGACTGTTCCAACTATCGGGGAATTACCCTGCTGTCCATTGCTGGGAAAATCCTTGCAAGGCTGCTCCTGAATCGGCTGGTACCTGCCATCGCTGAAGACCAACTCCCAGAGGGCCAGTGTGGCTTCAGAGCAAACAGGAGCACCACCGATATGGTCTTTGTGCTGAGACAGCTACAGGAGAAGTGCCGCGAGCAGAACAAAGGGCTGTACGTAACATTTGTCGACCTAACAAAAGCGTTCGACACTGTGAGCAGGCAAGGCATGTGGCAGATCCTGGAGCGACTTGGCTGTCCCCCAAAGTTCCTCAACACGATTGTCCAGCTACACGAGGACCAGCAAGGCCAGGTCAGACTCAACAATGATCTCTCAGAACCATTCCCTATTCCCAACGGCGTAAAGCAGGGCTGCGTGCTGGCACCGACCCTCTTCACCATCTTTTTTTAGCATGATGTTGAAGCAGGCCACAGTGGACCTCGATGATGACGATGCAGTGTACATCAGGTATCGTCTCGATGGCAGCCTGTTCAACCTCAGACGACTGCAGGCCCACACGAAAACCCTAGACCAACTGATTCGTGAGCTGCTTTTTGCTGATGATGCTGCCCTCGTTGCACACACAGAGAGAGCCCTGCAGCGCATCACGTCTTGCTTCGCAGATGCTGCCCAGCTCTTTGGACTCGAGGTCAGTCTGAAAAGGACAGAGGTCCTCCATCAGCCGGCACCCAAGACAGTGTATCGTCCTCCTCACATCACCATTGGCGAGTCTGAACTAAAGTCAGTGCACCAGTTTACTTACCTTGGCTGCATTATCACGTCGGACGCCAAGCTGGACAAGGAGCTTGACAGCAGGCTGGCAAAAGCGAACAGCGCTTTCGGGCGACTTTTCAAGCGGGTGTGGCACAATCAACAGCTGAAAACAGGCACCAAGATCAGCGTGTACAGAGCTGTGGTCCTCACCACCCTGCTGTATGGTTCCGTGTCCTGGGCCCTCTACCGCAGCCAACTACGACTCCTCGAACGCTTCCACCAGCGCTGCCTGCGTACCATCCTGGGCATTCACTGGAGTGACTATGTCACCAACGTCGAGGTCCTTGAACAGGCTGAAACTGTGAGCATCGAGGCTTTGCTGCTGCGGACACAGCTCCGCTGGGCGGGGCATGTCTCCAGGATGGAGGATCATCGCCTACCAAAGATCACCCTGTTCGGCGAGCTTGCTACTGGACACCGTGACAGAGGGGCACCAAAGAAGAGATACAAAGACTGTCTCATGAAGTCACTTAGTGCCTGCCAAATCGACCACTGACCACCAGTGGTCTTCGCTTGCTGCGGACCGTGACACCTGGCGCTCCACCATTTACAAGGCAGTTGTCTCCTTTGAAGACTTTCACAGAGCTAGCCTTAAGGACAAGCGGCTCAGGAGAAAAAACAGAGATGCCGCAGCTCAGAACCCTGGCCACTGCGGTCGAACCTGCCTGTCTCGGATTGGCCTCCGCAGCCACGAACAAGCCTGCAGACGTCGTGGGCAACTCCTATAAAATCTTCGTTCGCGAAGTCAAGCCAAGCCAAGAGAGGCCGGCTGGCGACATACATTCAATATTGTGTTTATTTTTTTGTTCACAAGCAGTGCAGTCACGTCCTGAGAAAGTCTTGTTGCTGTCGGGACGTTAAGCAATGTACAACCAACCAACCAGAAAGGTGATATTGCGAGCTGATAGAAATTTGTGGATTAAATGTACCGTGAGAGAGGGAATCAATGGAATCAATGTTGGCATGGGTGTGGAGATTTGCAGCTGTAGGACAAGGGTGGGTGGGTGAAGGGACTACAAACTGCGCCCACCCGTCGCACTGTCACAAGTTAACGTGTTGAGGATCATCAACGATTTGTTTTACAGCCCCACAAATCGCGCGCTGTTTGGAATCAACAAAAGAGAAAAGAGTCGACGAGAAAAACAAAACGAAAAGAGGAAAGTAAAGAACAACATAACAAAAGGGGAGATCAAAAGAAAATAAAATGTAAGAAACCAAAACAGAAACAATCATAAACGAAAGGAGAAAAAAAAGAAAAGAACATTTAAAAAACACACAACTAAACTGAATAGAAAAGAGAAAAAAAGAAAGAGGACAGAAAAGAACAGAACAAAGAAGAAAAAAGTCTCTTTGGGTATGACTGAGATTCCACGGTTGTGTTTAGTCAGTGCATAGACCCACAATGCCGAACACCTGTTGGTATGAAGGTGCATTGAGTGCACATCCCACCGTGTCTTGTGTGCAGAATCCTCTAGCCAACCCCAAGAGGCATAGATTCTCATGAGCCCCTGCAACAGCAGGGGCTCATGAGAATCTTATGTCTCTTGCAGACTAAGATTTCGCACATTTACATCCCGATAATGAGTTAACTATGGAAGTTTGAGTGTAGTATTGTGTAGACAAAGACCCTCTGTGTAAACAGCGCGGAGGGGTGATGTTTTTACTATGTCATTTGTGTTGCAGTTAGCCTTATGGGTCCCACCCTGTATTCAGAGATGGATTACTTGGGGAGGGGGTGGGAGGTGTGTGTGGGAGGGGGAGGTGTGTGTGTGTGTGTGTGTGTGTGTGTGTGTGTGTGTGTGTGTGTGTGTGTGTGTGTGTGGGCAGTACTAGTAAGTCCCCTTTTGACTGCTGGTAACATAGATTTTCATGAGCCCCAGCTGCGTCGGGGGGCTGGTTAGAAGATGCGCCTCTTGTTTCAGTTAGTTGATAGTTTACAAGGTTACATGCGAACACCGACCTATGTAGGTCCGATGTTCGCATGCAACTTTGTAAACTATCAGTTTTATGTTCTCGAAAAAACGAATACACTTGAAAGAAACTGTTTGTCTTTGGTGATAATGTAATATGTGATCCGAGGCATTTCACGTCCTCCTCTAGACGGGTATAGGCATTTCTTGTTGATCTAAAGGCGCCAGGTTGATTGCGTGAGAAAATGGGAAAACTTCATTGGAGGCGAGCATGTCAAAACATGACTTCCTGCCAAATGTCACTAGGTTGTGTGCGGCGAATACCATTCTTACGAGTGTTACATCAACGTGTTACAGACAACGCCTTTGATTTGTGTGTGTGTGTGTGTGTGTGTGTGTGTGTGTGTGTGTGTGTGTGTGTGCGTGCGTGCGTGCGCGTGCGCGTGCGCGCGTGAGTGTGTGTGTGTGTGTGTGTGCGCGTGTGCGCGTGCGTATGTGTGTGTCCGTGCGTGCATGCAATATGACGGTTACATCAAAGATCCTACATAGACTATTTAGGATCTTTGGTTACATCAACGCGTTACGGGTAATGACTGTTACAATTTGTGTGCGTGCCTGTGCGTGCGTGAGAGAGAGAGAGAGAGAGAGAGAGAGAGAGAGAGAGAGAGAGAGAGAGAGAGAGAGAGAGAGAGAGCTGGTGGTGGTGGTGGTGATGATGATGAAACTTTATTTATTAACGGTAAAAAGTTTGACAGAAACAAATCGTCATTTGACAAACTTGCCGTTGCTAAAGGCTTCCTCAGACGGAGAAACGAAACGAAACATTTCGTCGAAATTTCTCCAACATTTCACCGTTTCACGAAATGCGAAACGACACATTTCACGAAATAGAACTTGTCTCTATTTTGCGAAACATTTCGCCGAAACATTTTACCCGTCGCCCAATCAGCGCTGTCGCTCGGTCACACCCCAATCTGACGTCATTCAAGCCCAAACACTGAGGACTGCAACGGTAAAGCGATGCCGTGGAGTCAGGTCTATTATGGCTAGAATTGCGTGATGTGACGCACGATTCTGTACGATTTAAGCGGAGAAATCATTTTCGAAATGGAATCTATAAAGTATCATCACTAAAGTACCACCAAAATATGATTTTAGGTCAGTTTTCTGAACCCCACTTTCATCTGCTGCTCTTCGAAGCAGCCTACAAGATGGCGGCTATCGCTTCGAGACGGCGGCATCCTCGATTCACTTGAACCAGCCTTGTTTACGCATTCAAAAGCCTTTATTCGATATGGTCGGCAATTCACTTTAATTGTGTAAGTGAAGGCACACATGTCTTATAATTTATGTTTAGTTTTTAAGCGTCAGTAGTCAGAAATATGACCCGATATCCACCGATACAAACCAGAGCATGTGTCAGTGAACAGTTACTTCCCCTGTACCAGGCGAAATGAATTTTCACCGCGTTTCTGCGTGTGCGGAAAAGGCATTTCGATGCAATGAAATGTTTCGTTTCTTGTGCATTTCGTTTCTCCGTGTAGGGAAGCCATGAACATCTACAGCATAAAATATGTGAAAAAAGACAATGTATTTACACACATCATTTGAGGCAGAGAGAGAGAGAGAGAGAAGAGAGAGAGAGATCGAGAGAGAGAGAGAGAGAGAGAGAGAGAGAGAGAGAGAGAGAGAGAGAGAGGAGAGAGAGAGAGACGAGAGAGAGAGAGAGAGAGCGTTCGTTTAGTTAAGCTTGAGCTTGATCGTAATCCACTCAGTGTACAGAGCCGCAGACCACTGGACTGCCTTTCAACCGTAAACTTGGCTGTAACGGTCAGTCTTATAGTGGTCTGTCGCAAACTCACGCCACCCACAGGCGGCATTGAGTCTCATGGGTCCCTGCAGGAACGCTAATCAACGACATTCCCGTCCCCACGTTCGGTTCGGCGATTACGAAAATGACGCATGTTTAACGGTAAATGTACGAACGCAACTGCAAGAGGCATAGATCCTCATGAGCCCCCGCGAATGCGGGGGCTCATGAGGATCTATGCCTCTTGCCGGTCCTTTTTACATTGGCGTGTTTGTGGTTGAGATCGTGAGCGCGTGTGAAAGCTTACATCAGTGGATGGTGTGAGTTTGTAGGAGGCAAAGTTACAGTGGTTGTCTATCATCATTATTAGCTTGATGCGGGCTATCACCGTGTGTTTAGCTTGACGATGGTATACAGTCAGGTGCGTGTTGAGGGGGAGAGGGGTGTGGGTGGGGTGGGGTGAGGGGTGGTGGTGGTGGGGGGGGGGGTGAGGGTGAGGGGAGAGTTGGGGTGTAAAAGACGGCGCCGGTAGGGGGTGGGGTAGGAAGGGGGGGGGGCGGGGGTGGGTGGTCGGATGACAGGTGGTTTGAGGACGGTGAAGGTCAGGGGGCGAGGGGGCGTATCTTGTCATCATCATCATCATCAGTCCCTTGCCCAAACTGGGCGTTGGGGGGACTGAAAGGCAGCAGCAACAGACAGTGCTCTCCACTGAGTTCTATTTTGGGCGGTGGCAAGCAAGTCTGACATCTCGAGTTCGGTCCATTCTTTTATGTTTGCGACCCAACTCTTTCTCTGACGACCTCGCCGACGACTTCCTTCGAGAGTGCCTTGGAGGATAGTCTTGGACAAGGTGTTGTGTCGGGTCACGTGGCCAAACCAAGCAAGCTTGCGCCGTTTCACGGTTGCCAGAAGGGGTTCATGTGGGCCCACCAGGGAAGTGACGATGCTCCGTACATATTCGTTGGTCTTGTGCTCGCGGTACGAGATGCGGAGCAACTTCCTCAGGCACTTGTTCTCAAAGGCCTGGATTTTCTTTTCTGAGTCTGCAAGCAGTGTCCAAGTCTTACAGCCGTAGAGTAGAATAGACACTACGAGGGACTTGTAAAGCCTGTACTTGATGGTGAAGCTGATGGCGTTACTTCGCCATATCCTGTCCAGCCTGGCCATTGCGGATGTTGCTGTACCTATCCTGATACGGATCTCTGCTATGCAACTACCGTCTTTGGACAGGGTGGCTCCCAAGTACTTGAAGCTATTGACCTCTTCTAGCTTTTGGCCATTCATGTGAATGTTGCTGCTGCTGTCGCTTGTGGTGTTGATCATCACTTTGCTTTTATCCGTACTGATCTCCATGCCATAAGACCCTGCGCTACTTGAAAGTTTGTCTGTCAGGTTTTGGAGCTCACTATTGCTGCCTGCCATGAGGTCAATGTCGTCTGCGAATCGAAGATTGCACAGGGATCTGCCACCAATAGAGATTGAAGTATGGTGGTCGTGGAGGGTTTCCTGCATGATCTTCTCCAGGAATATGTTGAAAAGGACAGGAGAGAGCAGGCATCCTTGACGGACACCGATCGTCGTCCTGAAGAACTCGCCTGACTGATTGTTAAGTAGAACCGCGCTGCAGGCGTTCTTGTAAAGCGCTTCTATCATTTGGATCAGTCCCTCCTCTATGTTGAACGATCTCATGACTTGCCAGAGTCCGTCGTGCCAGACGCTATCAAATGCTTTCCTGAAATCAATGAAGTTGTGGTAGAGTTCGCGCTGATGCTGCAGATGTTTCTCGATCAGGACGCGGCAGTTGAAAATCTGCTCTACAGTGCTTCTTCCAACTCTGAAGCCAGCCTGTTCTTCTGCCAGCAGTTCCTCGGCGAAAGTTTTGAGGCGGTTGAGAATGATTCTAAGCATTACTTTGCTAGGGTGACTTATCAGACTGATAGTTCTGTAGTTCTGGCACTGTTTCAGGTTTCCTTTCTTGGGGAGCGGGATCACTAGAGACTGTGTCCATTCTACTGGCCATTTCTTTTGCTCCCAGATCTTTTGACAGAGTGTAGTGAGGACCTTCGTTGTTACTTCTCCTCCATGTTTCAACAGTTCAGCAGGTACGTTGTCTACACCTGGAGACTTTCCTCCCTTCAGGCCGCGTACGGCTGCTTCCACCTCTTCAGCTAACACTGGCAGGTCTTCAGCCTTCCTGGCCCCAGCCTGGTTGTTTTGGAGGATGCTGGTGTCTGGCTCAGCCTTGTAGTTATACAAGTCTCGGCAGTACTCAGTCCATCTGTTTAGTACAGCAATGTTTTCCGTAAGGAGTTGGCCGCTGCTGTCTTCGATGACTGTGGCTGTTCGCTGTTGAGTCTTGGTGAGGGTCCTTAGCGTTTCATAAGCCTTCTTGCTGTTGCCATTTGCCATGCCCTCTTCCACGCTACAACACTGGTCTTCAATCCAATCTTCTTTGGCTTCTTTCATCCTCTTCCTGATCTTCTTGTTGACAAGTCTGTACTTGTTTGCTGATGTGAGGTCTTGGCCTCTCTTTTTCTTCCAGGCTCTCCTCTCATCACAGAGATCGAGGATGTCATCGGTGACCCAGGGATGTTTGCGCTTCCTCTGCTTCCCCAGCACTTCTTCTGCTGTAGAAAGTAACACCTCTTTTATATTTCCAGCAAGGGTGTCTACGTCGCAGTCCAAAGTAGCCAAGGCTGCAAATCTGCCTCCCACCTGGGCTTGGAAGAGCTCTTCTACTTCCGGGTCTTGTATCTTGTACAGGTGTCAACTCTCTCTCTCTGTCTCTCTTTCTCTCTCTCTCACTCTCTCTCTCTCTCTGTGTCTCTCTCTCACTGTTTTTCTGTCTGTCCGTTTGTGTGTGTGTGTGTGTGTGTGTGTGTGTGTGTGTGTGTGTGTGTGTGTTTATCTCTCTTTTTCTCTATCTCTCTCCCTCCCTCCCTCCGCAAAAAAATCATGCTCTCTCTCTGTCTGTTTGTCGGTCGGTCGGTCAGTAAGTTTGTCTGTGTGTCTGTCGGTCGGTCGGTCTGTAAGTCGGTCGGTCTGTCTGTCTGTCGGTCGGTCTGTAAGTCTGTAAGTCTGTCTGTCGGTCGGTCTGTATGTCTGTCTGTCAGTGTCTGTCTGTCGGTCTTCCTAGCTCTTTCTGTCTATAAGTCGGTCTGCCTGTCCCTCCTCCCTCCCTCTCTCACAGTTTTTCTGTCCGTCCGTCCGTCCGTCCGTCCATCCGTCCGTTCGTCCGTTCGTCTGTCTGTCTGTCTGTCTCTCTGTCTGTCTGACAGTCTCTCTCTCTCTCTCTCTCTCTCTCTCTCTCTCTCTCTCTCTCTCTCTCTCTCTCTCTCGCACACACGCTTTGTCTCTCTCTTACCGTCGAGTGGAAGTTGTGATTACCTGCATAAAAAACAAAAAAAAAGCGGAGTCGGCCTTTGCGCTGTATCACCAAATTGCCCGTGCATGTGATGCTAAGTACACTGGGCCAACTTCCCCTGACATTTATTCCAGTCTTCCCTGCATGTTTGGCCTGCAGTGGTAGGGGGCGCGTTTAGCGTCACGGTAATTACTGATTAATTATGCTCTCAATAGGCAGTAACAAGTGGCCAGCCGGCGGTTATACGTTCCTGTTTGACATTAACCAGTAGGATGCCAATTGAATGTTGCTGTAACAAGTGGCCAGCCGGCGGTTATACGTTCCTGTTTGACATTAACCAGTAGGATGCAAATTGAATGTTGCTGTAACAAGTGGCCAGCCGGCGGTTATACGTTCCTGTTTGACATTAACCAGTAGGATGCAAATTGAATGTTGCTGTAACAAGTGGCCAGCCGGCGGTTATACGTTCCTGTTTGACATTAACCAGTAGGATGCAAATTGAATGTTGCTGTTACAAGTGGCCAGCCGGCGGTTATACGTTCCTGTTTGACATTAACCAGTAGGATGCCAATTGAATGTTGCTGTAACAAGTGGCCAGCCGGCGGTTATACGTTCCTGTTTGACATTAACCAGTAGGATGCCAATTGAATGTTGCTGTACACATGGGTGGCTTAACGCCTTCGTGCACGCAGCCGATGGTGTCGTTTACTGTATCGGTGATTGCACGCGCAAGGGGGTTAAACCATTGTTTAGATGTTTCAAGGCGCCCCGCATCAATAGCTGCGGAAGTGTCGTATAGCGTTGCCGAGGCAAATTTGTATCGTTACATTGTTGTGTAATGTTCTGTGCATCTACTGTGGGAAATCAGGGTATTTACCCGACCACATTATGTTTGTGTATGTATGTTTCTCCTGCCTACTTCCTAAGTTCCGGAGAAAGACATGGGTTATATAAGAGACCTGATCCATTCTTTATTGAGGATGGAAATGATCGTCTTGTTCTATACCTGCGTATTTCTCTGTGGGCTGGCGATTGGGTGCCTGATAGGCGGGGGCAGGGGATCTAACTGTTTGTCTGTCCAGCGCTGTGATTCCCCTTGGTTTGAGTACACCACAGATTAGAATTAGAGTTTGTAGTACTCCCCCGCATCTATTCAATATACCTCCTCGCCCCCCCCCCCCCTCCTCCTTGCCCGATACCATGACGGTCGACCCATACATATGGCTGCTATATGTGAGACTAAAAGCTTACGATATCAGAAGATTGTCGAACACAGGCACACGCCCAGCTATTCCGGCACTACCCTTGTAATATCACAGTCGGCCCATGTCTATTGTTGTGGTGTGTGTGTGTGTGTGTGTGTGTGTGTGTGTGTGTGTGTGTGTGTGTGAGAGAGAGAGAGAGAGAGAGAGAGAGAGAGAGAGAGAGAGAGAGAGAGAGAGAGAGAGAGAGAGAGAGAGAGAGAGAGAGAGAGAGAGGTAAATCTGTGAATGGACTGCGGTGTAGGAAGACTGTAGGCATACCTATGTTCACTCTGCCTTGGGGGTTCCGTGTCACAGGTCAGTGTCGGCCAACACAAGCACTGAGATTAAATAGAGCCACCGCGGGCACAGGTACAGGATCTAGGAGCTAGTGAAACCTACACGCCGCAGTTAGTTAGTTTAGTGTTATTAATGTTTAACCCTATTAACACTGTAGTTAGTTAGTTAGTTCTCAGTCAAGGCCGCATTTCCCAAATTTTTGAGGTATCTAACGACAGTTACCACTTGCACGAGATGGATTGACCATGATAATTCAAGGGTAGTGCCAGATTAGCTTGGCGCCTTCAGGCGCCAAGCTAATCTGGCACTACCTTTGAATTATCATAGTCGTCGGCGCCACGCTAATCTGGCACTACCCTTGAATTATCATGGTCGATCCATCTCCCGTCGGTGCCAAGCTAATCTGACACTACCCTTGAATTATCATGGTCGTCGGCGCCACGCTAATCTGGCACTACCCTTGAATTATCATGGTCGATCCATCTCCCGTCGGTGCCAAGCTAATCTGACACTACCCTTGAATTATCATGGTCGTCGGCGCCACGCTAATCTGGCACTACCCTTGAATTATCATGGTCGATCCATCTCCCGTCGGTGCCAAGCTAATCTGACACTACCCTTGAATTATCATGGTCGTCGGCGCCACGCTAATCTGGCACTACCCTTGAATTATCATGGTCGATCCATCTCCCGTCGGTGCCAAGCTAATCTGACACTACCCTTGAATTATCATAGTCAGTCCGTCTCCTGCGTTGGGGCGTTGGCTGACGGTAGCGTTTGTTGTCGCATCTGAAAGGAATGATTGTGACAAAAAGCGCCACTGACAGTTAAATGGTTAACGCGAAGAAGACATAGCGCCAGGTTCAGTAGTCACTGTACAAAGCTATGATGATTTGTAGCTGTGCAATAGAAGGTTTTTTTTGTGTGTGTGTTTTGTTTTGAGAATGATAAGTAGATAAAACAGTCGCAAATTTGACACCTTCATTTATTTAAAAAAGAATCTAAATTGATATGAATTGAAAGGGTAGAGAAACGTGCAATCGTCGCATGGTTTGTCTGCCCTTTTAATTCAAAGATTGTGTCAAATTCATGCATTGTTTTGACCTACTTTTTCATATTCATCCTGTACATACCAAGGGGAATCACTCAGCACTGGACAAATACGTAAACACATGTTGGTTTAGGTTTGTCCGCCTTGTGACTTACCTTGTATGATATCAAGAGAGAGAGAGAGAGAGAGAGAGAGAGAGAGAGAGAGAGAGAGAGAGAGAGAGAGAGAGAGAGAGAGAGAGAGAGAACGCCAAACAAACAAACAAACAAACCTAAAACTTTTTGAAAGACCTTTGTCGGGTCAGACAGGGTGGAGCATGTCTGGGCATTTCCCAGAGCCGAGATTCCCTCTTGATGACATGAACTGAGCTTTTTCCTTCAGGAAGTTCAGTTCAGTTCATCAAGATGGAAACTCTGTACTCGGAGAAAAAAAAAAAAGAAAAAAAAAAAAAAAAAAAGGATTCAGTGCCGGAATAACCGAAAGGGTAAAGGTATGAGGATCTGTTTATTTTGTGACGTAGATTAGAGTGATTTCCTTTGTAGTGTGTACCGGAAGAAGGCATTACAGATGCAGCAGAGGTTATGTCGTTTTTGTCTTTGGCGGTTATGATTCAGATGCTTCTTTTGGGTGCTAGCGTCTTCCGGTTGGAAACATCTCAAGGAAGAAAAAAACACGCTTAGAAAAGACAGTTACAACGCATTGTATTGATATTTTGGGTTAAAACCCAAAATATTAATACATCGTGTTGTAGCTGTTTTTTCTAAGCGTGTTTTCTTCTTCCTACGAACAAGTTCACAATTTGCTACTTCTCTTTGCGTAGTGGAAAGTGGCAGTGCTTGGCAGTCACCATTTTAGGTCTGGATTTCGCCGTCAGGGTTACTTGACGTTAAGGTCACACCCACTCTGGGTCATGTCCACCTGTTAAAGAACGGGGGCCCGGGCTGTACAACAGTCTACTTACATCAACACACAGCGACTTAGTCCCACCACTTCAAGGCTGACAGGCAGGACACAAGCCCAGCGTTAAATCGGTTACATTCAACTTAACGTTATATCGGTCTTACTTTCCAGTCCGTCTGATGAGGGGACAGAGGCGGGAGTAAAATGGAACTGACCGACTTACGGCAAGAGGCATAGATTCTCATGAGCCCCTGCGGACGCAGGGGCTCATGAGAATCTATGCCTCTTGCAGACGTGAATGTGTTCAGCAGTGGAACGACATTCATGTAGACTTCAGGTTTTAGGCGTGCGTGCCGCCGCTCTTCATTTAAAAGTAAAAAAGTTGGAGCGTGGATACTCGGCGCTTTCCAAAAGTGGAGTGGTCGCGTGGCAGGCTTTCAAGCAGAGAGAATAACTGTGCGGGTTTTTTTTTTGTGGCGGTGAATTACGTACGGTACGTATTCAAATCTTCGTGGTGTCAGTGAAGCGAGGCTGAAGTCTGTGAATGGATTATCACTGCACGTGTAGGAGCCATTTTTCAGCGCGGCCTTTCACGATTAATGACTACTTGCTACAGCGAGCGTGGTAGCCAAACTTACTGCTACGGTGTCGGTGGCGGAATATTGTGTTCCGAGTTTAGTTTCGTGCTTGACTGTGCGTGACATAATTCGTACTGTGATTTCATGCTTGGCTGGTGCAGCAGATGGTAGACTAATTTAGTCTTTTTTTTCCCCGTGTGAGGCCTGCTGTTTCAAACACGTATGTTACTTACATGCTTTCGGTTTTGTGTTTTCTAATCTGCGATTTCTGCGTGTTAGTGTCAGTGTATTGTATGCACGTGCTTGTCTGTGATTTCAGACCTTACGCATTGGGGGCGTAAGGTAAATAAATCGGGCACAGACCAGCACTCAAGCAGCTCTCCATGAATGTAGTGTCGTTCGTTACCTGTCAGTAAAGACCCTTATTTTGGTGGATACAGCCACAGTCACAGCTACAGCCACCAAAATGATGGTCTTTAATGACAGGTTACCTCTCATAAGGGGGGGGGGGGCGCTCATACTGCGAGTAGAAGAGTCCAGCAGGACCTGTTTTGAGCGACCACCCGTGTGACGGATGACCTGTCATTAAAGACCATCATTTTGGTGGCTGTAGCTGTGACTGTAGCCACCTCAATGATGGTCTTTAATGACAGGTGACACCTTTTTGCTGTCAAGAATCTTGTTGAGAGAGCGCCTGTCTTTAAGACCACTTTCTTGCAAGAAAGTTAGTTACTCAAAACAGGGTTGACTGTAGGTTTAACTCTTAGAATCTCGTCGCAAACGGCTGACGATCTTGCCATTGTATTCGTTCCTGGTGTAAGCTCGGCCAGACATCTGTTGAACAAATTCTAGCTGTTTGGGCGTCGGTGTGAGCCGCGCTTTCAGTTTTCAAGACGAATGTGCTTTTAATGTTTTTCAACTTTGAAGATCGGCTTCCTGCGGGCGGATACTGGTAAACAAGGCGCCCCCAGCGGGCAAACCGTACTAGGGTCGACATTACGGAACGGCACCTAACCTAAACAGTTGGGACATAGCAGATAAGTTCTTTGGAGAATAAAAGTTGTTTAGCCGCGTCAGCTTTAGCTGGTCCGCGCGCAGCCGTGCGCGGACCAGCTAAAGCTTACGCGGCCCGAGGGACTTTTGGTTACTTTGACTGTATAGTTGATCTGAAAGTTGGTCAGTGACAAATGGCGCAAAGGTGATGTCGGTTTTAGGACGTTTGTTCCTTGCTGGGTCGGCAGAGTTAAAATCCAAACCCAAAAGCTGACCGCCAAGCGTGTAAAATGCTATGAAGAACCCAACCGGAGAAAGAAACACACTTAGAAATGACCGTTACAAAATAGACCAACAAACAAGTATACAGTTCAGTGGCTACTTATCCTCTCAGTGTGAAGAAGTAAGATGACAGCTGAAGGATATGACGTCAAACAAAAGATGAATAGCAAAAGTGCGTCAGTAATAAAAGAAGTAACAAGAGTGACGTCAAATAAAAGTGTCAAGAAAACGGAGAGAAAAAAAAATGTCTCTGCCTGGGCGTATGTTCTGGCTAATTAAGTCCGACGTGGGCCTGATAATCTTTTGCTTACTGCCACTGTATTCAGCCTGGCCAGCTAAGGCTCACTAGGGCGCAGTTACCATTTGCTAGCTGGCACTGTACACTTACGATTTCGCAATTTTGTGGTGTTGTCAGTGTACGGAAAATGCGACGCCCAGACGTTTTAGAATTGTGAGAACACCAGCTGTTATTCCTTGTGCAGTTTTTGTTTGAAATGGAATGCCTGTTTTGTTTACCTGAGTAGGTCTGCTTTTCAAAGATTACAATCTCCCGGCATAAGGGTTTGTGGAAAATACACCCGTTTTATGATGTCACAGCTGTTTAACCCGTGGAGTGTCGGTAGCGGTTTTAGTCGCGATATTCATTTCTGCAGGCATCATAGCGACTAAAACCGCTATCGACACCCAAAGGGTTACATACGATTAACACTGTTGTGCCGCGTACAGCCACCGTTACAGTAATCAGCATTGAGGGCTACATGCACGAGAGGGTTAACAGGAAGTTTTGTAACCCCTTTGCTCTCAGCGGCTCGACATAATGTTTCTGAAAAATCGTCTGCCGCAAAAAAATCTTTGCATAGTGTCGAGACACGTAAAGGAATTGACTGCCTCTTTAAAATCGATCTATTGGGTCGACAGTCCGAAATCTGGGTGCTGTACTCTGAAGACAGTATCACAGCTCAGGAGACGGATCGACCATGATAGTTAAAGGGTGGTGCCGGAATAGCTTGGCGCCCGAAGGCGCCAAGCTATTCCGGCACCACCCTTTAACTATCATGGTCGATCCATATCTTGTAGTTGCGGTGTGTCGGGGGCTGATGTGAAGATGCAAATCTCGCTGTTCTGGCACTTCCCTTGAACTACATACTACAAAGGTCGTGTTTTGGTGCGTCAGAATTGAATAAGGGAAAAGTTGCCGTCGTTTGTTGTGTAGGCGTGGCCGGCCGCTCACCAGCTAAATTGCGATACCAGCTGTAGATCGAGTTAACAGATTTTTGCGCGCCGGGGCTAAAAAAAAAAAATAATAAAAAAAAATTATTAATGTCTTTAACCCCTTCACTGCCGAGGTAACAACTGAACGCCACCCAACTGCAAGAGACAGATTTTCGTGAGCCCTCGCAAAATGGCGGGGGCTGATGAGGATCTATGCCTCTTGCTGACACCACGTTGTACCTGTGACGGCTGGGGTTCTTTGACGTTGAGTTTTCAATGATTTCAAAAACACGGTAAAGGGGTTAATGCCTTTTAGTTATGCGTATGGCGGAAGACGTGGGCAGAAAAAGTGTTTTTCCTAAACAGCCACTTTGTGCACACGCGCTTTTTGGGGTTTAGAAGAAAGTTCCCTACTAGTATAATACACAGACTGGGAAAGGAGTGCCCCTTCTTCAATGATGGAATAACTACAAACACGCCAGCGGCTGAAAATCGTGTATGCCGGCCCTGAATCTGGTTTTGTGTGGCAGGGACGGTCCGCAAACAACTAGTGTGTGTTTTAGTGTGACTCGCGTGCTTGGTATTATTGTGGTGACGCCTTGTTCCACCTGAAACAGGAATACATCGCTTGTGGAGTACTTTTCTTTCAGCGCATCAGCTTTAAAGGTAAGAACGGTATCGTGTGGGTGGGGGAGGGGCGTTGAGGGTGCACATTGTAGGAAGGAGTGGAGGGAGGTGGGGGGAGGGGGGGGGGAGGGGGAAGGAGAGTACACGGGTTGTCTTCCTCAGCGCAGCAATCGAGACAAGTGAGTGTTTGGTCGATGAGTGAGACGAGGTTGGTGTGTTTATGTGTGAATATATATAATGAGTGTGTATGTGTGTGCATGTGTGTGTATGCGTGTGCATGTGTGTGTGCATGTGTGCGTGTATTGTACGCGAAAGCATGTATCGGTTTGTATGTGTACATGCGTGTAATCGTGTACCTGAGTATGTGTGTGTGAATCTGTACGCACACACGTATGTGTCTGTGTGTGTGTGTGTGTGTGTGTGTGTGTGTGTGCACTTGCTTTCGTGTGTTTGTGTGTGTGTGTTTGTGTGTGTGTGTGTGTGTGTGTGCCCACACGTGTGATATTTTTTAATGAATTACACCTCAGGTGTTCGTGTTCATTACTCCAAGCTAATAACACCGCACTAAAACTCTCGTACCGCTAACACCTGGCTGCAATACGAGCCTACAGGTAAAACATTTATAGCTTCAGTGACCCTCTTTGGATTGTCCTGAATCGGCCCCTCAACCGTTTGCGACAGCAGGGGCTCATGAGAATCTATGCCTCTTGCTTGGAGTTTTAGCTCATTGTCCTCACGCCGCAGCGAGTAGTTGGAAGCCAGGTTTGGGTGTGTGGCTTTGACTTGTATGCATGCATTGTGTTTATGATATCGATAGGCGCTCCACCCTAAATTCCTGTAGGGATATTTGATTAGTGTCGACCTGTCGATGTTGTTGTGTACTACAGGCAAGAACGACTGCGCGGGGGGTTGCGTACCTTTTATGTGTCTCGACACGTGTTTAGTGGCGACTGGCATTTTTTCATTTTTTTGTCTACCGTATTGAAAATACGGTAGACTTTCAAATGGGGCTGGTCGGAGCGCATTCCGTAGCTTGCACATGACGTTTTTGGCGTGCGGGGCAGAAACTCTGGCAAAGAAGTAACAAGATAAAAATTACGTCACGTCTAGCTACGCAAACCTTGATAGAGAACGTCTTTTGGGCGCCAAAGCGCCGCGCGCGCGCGCGCGCGCGTGCGTGCGTGCGTGCGTGCGTGCGTGCGTGCGTGCGCGCGTGCGCGGCGTGCGTATGTGTGTGTCCGTGCGTGCATGCAATATGACGGTTACATCAAAGATCCTACATAGACTATTTAGGATCTTTGGTTACTTCGCTTACAAACTGTCCTGAGAGAGAGAGAGAGAGAGAGAGAGAGAGAGAGAGAGAGAGAGAGAGAGAGAGAGAGAGAGAGAGAGAGAGAGAGAGAGACAACGACTAGAGCCCGCGTTTGAGGACGGACAAGCTTGAAATTGCATGACATAGAATAATCCCGAGGAGTATTTTTAAGTCATTTAAAAATGCTCATTGGCGAGAAAATGGCCGTTTCACACACACACACACACACACACACACACAAAACACACACACAAAAAACCCCGGTTGATCCACACTGAAGTCCGTAATGTTTGTTATTTTTTACTAGATATTTTGCATATAGCTAGATAAAAGGGACATATTGAATGAGTTCGTTAACCAGCATTGTACCTCAAGAACGTTTTGAGTGATAATTAAATAAATTTAAAAAAAATTGCACGTTTTGGGGATTAATTTCACGAATTATATGAGTTAATCTTAAAACAATTGAATCTTTTTTACGAAAAAAACACCATTCTTATCATTAATAATCCCATGATTTTTCATAGACGGTGTTTAGATAAGCCTACAGTTTGTCTCGGCTGTCGGGTATGATTAGGTCTATTGTGACCTGTATGCCCTAGGTGTGAAAATCAGACAATTTTCTGCAGCACTTTTTCGGAGTCATCTGTAAAACGGCTAACATAACTTTAATTTTTCTTTTACGAAAAACCGCCGTGAGATGGCCTTAGTCACCTGCTCGGCGTTAAACCCAAATATCTAACTTTTACGAAAAATAAAAGCTATATTCTCATTAATTACTTACTTACTTACGCCTGTCACCCCTACCCGGGTATAGGCCGTCGACGAGAGACCTCCAGGAACTCCTGTCCTGTGCTTCTCCTTCGATTCTACTCCAGGTGGTTCCCAGTCTCTTGATGTCTGCTTGGAGGTCTCGACGCCAGGAGTTTCTCGGCCTACCTCTTTTCCTCTTTCCCTGGGGGTTCCATGACAATGCCTGCCTAGTGATACTGGAAGCTGGCTTTCTCAGACTGTGACCGATCCATCCCCATCTTCTTCGCCCAATTTCATTCTCTGCTGTTATCTGCTCTGTTCTCTCCCAGAGTCTGACGTTGCTGATCTTCTCTGGCCAGTGGATTTTCAAAATTCTTCTAAGGCAACTGTTCATGAAGGTCTGTACTCTGTTGACTGTGGTTTTTGTCAATCTCCATGTCTCTGCTCCATATAGGAGAACTGCTTTTACATTGGAGTTGAAAATCCGGACTTTGGTGTGTTGTGACAGCTCTCTGGAACTCCACACTTTTTTCAACTGGAGAAAGGCTGCTCTGGCTTTACCGATTCGTGCTCTGACATCTGCATCAGTGCCGCCTTTTTTGTCTATGATGCTCCCGAGATAGGTGAAGGACTCCACCTCCTCCAACGGGGTGCCAGCAAGCAAGACTGGTTCTTCCCTGGTTGCGTTCAGCCTCATTGTCTTTGTTTTCTGTTTGTGAATGGCGAGGCCCACTTGGGACGAGATGTCAGCAAGCCTCGTGGTCTTGTCCTGCATTTGTTGATGAGTGTGGGACAGTAATGCCAAGTCGTCTGCAAAATCGAGGTCGTCAAGCTGTGTCCACAGTGTCCACTGTATTCCACTTCGTCTGTGCTCTGTGGTCATCTTCATGACCCAGTCTATGGCCAGTAGGAAGAGGAACGGAGACAGCAGACACCCCTGCCTGACACCAGTTCTGACCTGGAGCTCTCTGGTGAACTGCCCTTCGTGGATCACGCGACATGTCATGCCATCATAGCTGCTCTTGATCAGGCGGACGAGCTTTGTGGGTACACCGTAGTGTCGTAGGAGTTTCCACAGAGTCTCTCGGTCCACGCTGTCAAATGCTTTATCATAATCCACAAAGTTGACGTACAGCGGGGAGCTCCACTCCAGAGACTGTTCCACGATGATGCGGAGAGTGGCGATCTGGTCTGTACATGATCGGTTCTTCCTGAATCCTGCTTGCTGGTCTCTCAGCTGGGGGGTCAACGGAGCTCTTCATTCTCTCTAGGATGATCCTGTTGAAGACCTTTCCTGGTACTGACAGCAAGGTGATTCCTCTGTAGTTGGAACACTTGCTGAGGTCGCCTTTCTTGGGAAGCTTGATTAGGTACCCCTCCTTCCAGTCAGCTGGCATCACCTCCTCTTCCCAGATCTTTCCAAACAGTGGGTACAGCATCTCAACTGTTGTCTATAGGTCTGCTTTCAGAGACTCCGCTGGGATGCCATCTGGCCCTGCTGCTTTGCCATTCTTCAAAAATGCCACTGCTTTTCTGATCTCTTCCCGGCTGGGTCTGTCACAGCTGATGGGTAGGTCGGTCTCTGCCGGCTGGATGTCGGGGGGGGGGGGGGGGGGGGGGGGTGGGGTGGCCTAGGTCTGTTCAGTAACTCTTCAAAATACTCGGCCCATCTGTCGAGTTGGTCTGCTCTGTCTGCAATAGGCTTGCCTTCTTTGTCTTTTACTGGTCTTTCTGTATGGCCATACTTACCCGACAATCTTCTGGTAATGTCGTAGAGCTGTTTCATGTTGCCGCTGCCTGCTGCCTTTTCTGCCTCTGCTGCCAGGCTGTCTGTGTAGGCCCTCTTGTCTGCCCTGATACTCCTCTTCACCTCGCGGTTGGCTTCCGAGTATTCCCCCTGTGCCCTTACTTTGGCTGCTCTCGTGCGACTGTTGTTGACCGCTGCTTTCTTCTGCTTCCTTGCTTCCATCTTCTTCAAGGTCTGTGCCGACAGCCAGTCCTTGTGGTGGTGTTTCCTGAACCCTACAGTGTCTTTGCAGGTTGAGTTCAGCGCCTCTCTAACTGCCTTCCACTGCTGCTCTGTGGTGACCGCCTCCTCTTCATTTACTAGCTCCTGTAGCGCTTGAAACCGGTTGGACAGCACCAGTTTGAACTCTTCTCTAACTCCAGTTTCTCTCAGGAGGCCTACATTATAGCGCTGTCTTCTTGTTGTCTCTGTGCGGCTTTTCTTTAGCTTGAGCTTCATTCTTAAGGTAAGCAGATGGTGGTCTGAGGCGACATCTGCTCCCCTCCTCACTCGAACATCTTGAAGGGATCTTCTAAATTTCTTGCTAATGCAGATATGGTCTATTTGGTTCTCTGTTGTATGGTCAGGTGAGACCCAAGTTGCTTTGTGTATTCTTCTGTGTGGGAAGATGCTGCCTCCAATGACAAGTCGGTTTAGAGCACAAAAGTCTACAAACCTCTCCCCGTTCTCACTCATCTCTGAGCCTAGTCCCTGTCTCCCCATCACCTCTTCGTATCCGGTGTTGTCCTCCCCTATTTTGGCATTAAAATCGCCCATGACGATGGTGATGTCTCGCTCCGCACATTTGTCCACGGCACTCTGGAGTCGGTCGTAGAACTCTTGTTTCTCTTCCTCGTCACTGTCATTGGTGGGCGCATAACACTGGATGACGTTCAGCTTGAGCTTTTTCTTAGTTCTAAAGGCTGCTGTTATAATTCTTGGCCCAAGAGGTTCCCAGCCCATCAGCGCTCTCTGTGCCACTGGTGACAGCATGAGTGCTACTCCTTCTGTATGGGGGGCATTCTCCTCTTCATGACCTGAATACAGAATCATCTCCCCACTTAACAGCATTTTCTGGCCAGACTGCGTCCATCTGGCTTCACTGATGCCTAGCAGGGAAAGGTTGTACTTTTGCATTTCCGCTGCTATCTGGGCGGCCTTGCCGCTCTGGTACATGGTCTTGACGTTCCATGTGCCCATGGTTGTATCCCTGGATAGAGAGAGGCGGCTCGGTCCTGTGGCTTCCGAAGACTTCCGGCTTTCACCACAGGACGTCATAAGTCTTCTAGTAGAAGAACCTTCCTCCTCCAGGAAAGGAATTACTGTTAATCTTTTCGTCGGCGTTTTTGTAGCTATTTCCTTTCTTTGCAGGGTGGGGAAGCTACCCCCACGCCCAACCCCCTTACTAGGAGGACCAGGGGTTTTCTGTCGGGGTCACCTTCCCTTAGACCATGTTGGTTCACGGCACCTTATTTCATTCGGTGCACCCCTCTCACGAGGGACCCCCTATCCACCACCCAGGGGACGCGCCTCAACGCCGTATGGTCCCAGCGCGAGGATTCTCATTAATACCCGCATGATTTTTCATAACAGTGTTTGCATAAGCCTGCTATTTGTCCCGGCCCTCAGGTAGGATTAGGTCAAATTGTGACCTGTAAGCTCCAGGCGTGAAAATCGGCAAGAAAATTGCAAAGTTGATCCTCTGATACGTCAAATGTTAGTACTGCGATGATGTTTCGAGTCGTCGCAATAAACACGGCGTCGTGGGACTAATGATGCCATGACGTGAAGCTTGAAGTGACGTCATTTCGCTGCTCGTGCTATTGTTCTTCAGAATAGCTATGCTACGTCAGACCACAGAGCTTATAAATGGCGGGAATCGCCGTGTGTCCGTCTTTATTTCTGTGTGCCAGTGTGTGTGGATCAGAGGGTGGGTTAGAGTAGAAGGAGATGGATTCCTGTCGCTACACGAGCCCACATAGCGTACTAATGGCGGGAAGCGCCGTGTGTCCGTCTTATTTGTGTGCGCCGACGTGTGTGTTGATCACATGTTGGCTTAGAGAGGAGGGAAATGGATCAGCATTATAAGCCTAAAAATATGAACAACTCTGAATGTTGCTAAAAGATAAAGGCATCTGAGCTCCAAACAATACGGTAGACTTTGGGATGAAATCCTCATCTTGATTTTTTTTCACCCCCGCGTTAACCCATTGACTTGTGAGGCATAGTGAACACCGCCCACCTGTAGAGGCACACAAACTGTGATTCCCTGTAGGGTTCCATGAGGATCTATGCCTCATTTCTGGCTTCATGTATTTCACTCATTCTACCCCAACACCGAAATCCCCAAATGTTGCCGTTGTCCTCGGAAGACGGCTTTGCAGTGCAGGACACAGATCGACCATGATAGTTCAAGGGTGATGCCAGAATAGCTTGGCGCCCATAGGCGCCAAGCTATTCTGGCATCACCCTTGAACTATCACGGTCGATCCATATCTTGCTGTGGTGTGTCTGGGGTAGAACCAGTTAACTGTTTCGTGTGTTTCTGCATACTTTTAGTGGTGACTTGCATACGCGTCTCTGTGTTAGTATTCTGAAATGCACTGAACACCATACAACCGCAAAAGGCTTAGACCGTCATGAAGCCCCCGCATATGCGGTTGCTCATGAGGGTCTATGTTTCTTGATAACTTCATTTATATATGTGTTCCTCACACAGTTGATTTACTAGGTATTCTGTCTGCCATCATTCTTACTGGCAACGAAGAGGTTTAAGTTTTTCGGAATATGGTCGGCAACGGTAGATTATGGTCTGTGAAAATGTGGTTTTCTGGCTACGAAAGATAGTCACCATTGCAAATTATCACGGAGAGCTTGGATGTGGGGATGGTGGTAATTGTGGGATGGAGGAGGGTGGTGGTCGGGGGGTGGGGGGTGATGGGTGGGTAGGTGGATTACTGTCACAACTAAATAAAGACATTTTTTTCCTTAACAACAACAACAACAAAAAAATCATAAAATGTAATAATTATTTGTTCCATAACTATTTTGTGACTTTCTTTTGTTGTCGCGGGTCACTTTCTGGGTCTTTTGAGTCACGAAACCCTAACACGACAATCACGTGTCACGGTATTCACCAACCCAACCCCCCCCCCCCCTCTTTTGGCTCATCGTAGAATGTTTATATTGAAAGGAAGTTCACAGCGTGCGTCGCTAGTACAGCTGATAAGGTTTTATTCACTTTTAGTAACGGTTATTCCCCTTTGATACGGGTGTGTTCCCGTTCACAGTCGTTTGGTGCGGTGTTGTCGGGTTAGTGAGAAAGTGTATTTTCTCAGAAATGTGTTCTGCAAGACAGGTTTAACCCCCTGATAGCTGCTGACGACACCGGAAAAGACGCGTTACAACGTCACTATCTAACTACGCTACAACGTCACTATCTAATTACGCTACAACGTCAATATCTAACTACGCCACAACGTCACTATCTAACTACGTCACTACGTCACTACCTAACTACGCCACAAAGTCACTATCTAACTACGCTACAACGTCACTATCTAATTACGCCACAAAGTCACTCTAACTACGCTACAACATCACTATCTAACTACGCTACGTCACTATCTAACTACGTTACTACGTCACTAACTAACTACGTTACAACGTTTTTATCTAACTACGCTACAACATCGCTACCCCACCCGGGTCTGCTCTGGAGGACTTGGGTGGGGTTAACTACTTTTTAGTTCCCAGGGTCACCCTGGTCAGCCCCACAGGGTGGGTTTTCCTCTCTATTCTGGGGCATGTATTTCTGTCTACCCTTTGTCCATTCACCTGTATTTGCCTTTTTAAAACTCTCCCTACTGTCTGCGCTGACTGTAGCTCTTGATATTGGATGTGTGTTGCTAAATGGTCTTAGCTTTATTTAGGCCCCATGTGTTAGGTTTATTTAACGTATTGGACCGACTGGCGACATACATTCAATGTTCTGTTTAGTTTTTTTTTTCACAAGCAGTGCAGGTACGTCCTGAGAAAGTACCCCACCCGGGTCTGCCCTGGGGGACTTGGGTGGGGTTGACTACTTTTTAGTTCCCAGGGTCACCCTGGTCAGCCCCACAGGGTGGGTTTTCTCCTCAATTCTGGGGCATGTGTTTCTGTCTACCCTTGGTCCATTCACCTGTATTTTCCTTTTTTAAACTCTCCCTATTGTCTGCGCTGCCTGTAGCTCTTGATATTGGATGTGTGTTGCTAGATGGTCTTGGCTTTATTTAGGCCCCGTGTCGTAGGTTTATTTAATGTATTGGACTGGCTGGCGACATACATTCAATATTCTGTTGGGTTGTTTTTCACAAGCAGTGCAGGCACGTCCTGAGAAGGCCTTGTTGCTGTCGGGACGTTAAGCAATGTACAGTCAATCATTAATCCTGAGAAAGTCTTGTTGCTGTCGGGACGTTAAGCAATGTACAATCAATCAATACAACATCACTATCTAACTACGCTACAACGTCACTAATTATGCTACAACGTCACTATATGACTACGTTACTACGTCACTATCTAACTACGTCACTACGTCACTATCTAACTATGTCACTACGTCACTATCTAACTACATCACTACCTAACTGCGTCACTACGTCACTATGTAACTACGTTACTACGTCACCTTCCTAACTACGTCACTACATCACCGTCGAACGCGTCACTACGTCACTATCTAACTACGTCACTATCTAACTACGTCACTATCTAACTACGTCGCTAACTACGTCACTAACTACGTCACTACGTCACTATCTAACTACGTCACTAGCTAACTACGTCACCACGTCACTATCTAACTACGCCACTACGTCACTATCTAACTACGTTACTACGTCACTATCTAACTACTACCCCACCCGGGTCTGCCCTGGGGGACTTGGGTGGGGTTAGGTACTTTTTAGTTCCCAGGGTCACCCTGGTCAGCCCCACAGGGTGGGTTTTTCTCTCTATTCTGGGGCATGTGTTTCTGTCTACCCTTTGTCCATTCACCTGTATTTCCCTTTTTAACACTCTCCCTACTGTCTGCACTGCCTGTAGCTCTTGATATTGGATGTGTGTTGCTAAATGGTCTTAGCTTTATTTAGGCCCCATGTGTTAGGTTTATTTAATGTATTTGACCAGCTGGCGACATACATTCAATGTTCTGTTTAGTTTTGTTTTTTTTCACAAGCAGTGCAGGCACGTCCTGAGAAAGCCTTGTTGCTGTCGGGACGTTAAGCAGTGTACAATCAATCAATCACTATCTAACTACGTCACTACGTCACTATCTAACTACGTTAATACACGTTATTTCCGCGGAGCGGTATCGTCAGTATCAGTCAAGGGATTAATACGATAATTACACTCATGCTGGCACTACTATTATGTGTAGGCTTCAACCATTACCTAATCCAGCCCGGTCCGTCTTCAGCAGCACAGACCCCGCCCGGGTCTGCCCTGGGGGACTTGGTGGGGTTAACTACATTTTAGATCCCAGGGTCACCCAGGTCAGCCCCACAGGTTGGGTTTTCCCCTCTATTCTGGGGCATGTGTTTCTGTCTACCCTTGGTACATTCACCTGTATTTTCTCTCTGTCTGCTCTGCCTGTAGCTCTTGACATTGGATGTGTGTTGCTAAATGGTCTTAGGTTTATTTAACGTATTAGACCGGCTGGCGACATACATTCAATATTCTGTTTAGTTTTTTTTTTCACAAGCAGAGCAGGCACGTCCTGAGAAAGTCGTGTTGCTGTCGGGACGTTAAGCAATATACAACCAAATCAGTTGCACAGATGCTCATGCGTCCAATGAGAACCTGTGTCTTGCGTTGGCACGGGAAGTTGTCGGTCCCATGTCCACGTTGAGGTTATCACTTAACCCATAAAATTCGGAATACACCAGTGTGTGAAATAAGTTTGACTAAAATAGTTCAAGGGTAGTGACAGAATAGCTCTAGGCGCCAAGCTATTCTGGCACTACCCTTGAACTAAATCCATTAAATCTGTACAATGCAATATGCAAGCTACATTATAGTACTTACAGATAAGGATAGAAACCAATGGATTTAGTTCAAGTTAGTTAGTTAATTACGTTAAACCCAAATAACTAACTAACTTGAACTAAATCCATTGGTCTCTATCCTTATCTGTAAGTACTTTAATGTAGCTTGCATATTGCATTGCACAGATTTGAAGCTTTTAGCCTCAGTATGACATGGGTTAATTCAACCCAGGAGAGCCCTTGACGTCCCAGGAACACGGATTTGTTCTGGCGCCTCCCCGGGTGTTCAGCTTGACGCTTGGAGGTCATCAGAGGTCACCCACGGCATCTGTCACGCGTCAACACGTCATGTGAACTAATTTACACACTGACTAGTGTCGCATATCGCAGCGGGACACTCGCTTTGTCGCGGTTATCGCGAGCGTCAGGGTGAGTCGTCACGTTAATATCTTGACAGAAAGCCATTTAAAGTTGTAGGTGTTTGTTGCGCTTTGTGTGTGTGTGTGTGTGTGTGTGTGTGTGTGTGTGTGTGTGTGTGTGTGCTTTGTGTGTGCTTTGTGTGTGTGTGTGTGTGTGTGTGTGTGTGTGTGTGCGCGCGTGTGTGTGTGTGTGTGTGTGTTGGTCTGTGATTTTGGACCGGTACCGGCCGTAAAGTCCAAAATCACAGACCAACACACTGACATCCTCTGCGTATCGTAAGGTTAAAAAAATCAAAAGGCGATCAAAGATGTTTCGTTCGCTATCCGTGCGGTCATATGTTTGAATTGTGAGTTGTCTAAACGACTTGAGGACACGTCGAAGAACCATTTTCTAGCCAGTTTTTGCTTGAAATTTTTCACTGAACACTCTGCTTACCTGAGACGCAGCGGGTCAGGGGAGGTGACCAATGCGTCTAGTCTATGGTAACGTCTGCGCCGACGCCAGTATTTTCGCCGGCAGTACTGCGAGTGGTGGCCGGCTTTGTTGCTGAAGTCATTGTTAAGTGCAACTCTAAAGAAGCCCCGTACAAAGTGGTGTCGCAAGAGACATAGATCCTCATGAGCCCCTGCGACAGCAGGGGCTCATGAGGATCTATGTCTCTTGCAGTTGGATCGTGTTCTCTTTTTCCTCGGCAATGAATTGGATTAAAAAAAAAAAAAAAATTTGGGTTAAAACTCCTCGTATGATTTTCTGCCATTGTTGACGTGAGGTTGGCGCGTGTGAGGAGAGAAGAAGACATGAGTGTGACAAAAGAGCCAGATAGCGTGACAGACAAAAAGGAGCCTCGCACTTTATCTGATTGATCGAGCATTGATCCCGCCAAGGGACGGGGCAGAGTAGACTTACCGTCGCATGAAACCACAGGCGTCTGATGCGAAAGTCCCAAAGGGGTCCCAAAGCCTGACAGTCGAAAGCCATTAAACAGTAGAAAAAATATTTCGCTCAGGGCTGTAAGGTTTTCTATAAGTTTGTCAGTGTCGCCGATCCACAGTGAAAGTTGTTGTGTCCAGCTGGTAAACTGACGATGGAAATCATTTATCATGTGCCTGTATAGGAGAGGGGGGGGGGGGACCCACTATACATAGTTACGTGCTGTTTGGAGTCCCGAGGCTGAAATTTCACGTCAGGTGCCTGTGTATGCGCTCAAGCGGTCTTGTTACACGTGCGTTCTGAAGATGGTGTCAAGTGTCTGTGTGTTAGACAGTGTTTTTGGTAGCCATCGCAGGACTTGGTATTTGAGTCTAGTGTTGGTTTGACAGTTCAGTAGTCAGAACACAGGAATGTGACGTCAGGTGCCTGTGTATTAGACAAAGTTTTTTTTTTGGTGTGTGGTAGTCATCGCAGAACTTGGTATTTGAATCTAGCGTTGGTTTATGCCAGTTCTGTAGTCAGAAGACAGGAATGTGCCATCAGGTGCCTGTGTATTAGACACAGTGGGTATTTTTGTTTTGTGGTAGCCATCGCAGAACTTGGTATTTGAGTTCAGTAGTCAGAACACAGGAATGTGCCATCAGGTGCCTGTGTAGGAGACCTATTGCTGTAGTTAGCCCGGCTGAAGGTGAGTGTTTTAGCCTGGTATGAGCTAGTACGCAGTGGGCCACCACTCACTGTAGCCGTCTAGCCACGAGGCGCAGAACCCGCGTGTGGTTTACCTGTAGTGCACAAGGTAAGCTTTTCACTCTAACACCTGGCGTACTTTTTGCCGCTATTCGCGGTATTTGGGGCTTTGCTGTTTATTTTTTTTTGTACTTTTATGACGAGGGCGTGCGGTACTGAGTTGGGGGGGGGTGGTTTGGGGGGGGGGTGGAGAGAGAGAGAGAGAGAGAGAGAGAGAGAGAGAGAGAGAGAGAGAGAGAGAGAGAGAGAGAGAGAGAGAAAACGAAACTTTATTTTCCAAGGATTGAGAATTGGGCGCGCAGGCCTTTCTTACAATCTGTCATTGCTAAGCTTCTTTAAAAAATAAAAAAATATATATAAAAGGAACACCAACCAAACAACAAAAACTAACTAGAGAGAGAGAGAGAGAGAGAGAGAGAGAGAGGGAGAGAGAGTCGCCTTGATTCCTTCAGGAACACAACCCATACCTCCCTTAACTCTTACCAGTTCGCTCCCTTGGCCATCGTATGTATACATACGAAGCCACGCCCATGGAAAATTCCATCGTGTTTACTGAATTAAAACCAATTAATTTTTACTCTCAGTATTATTGTCATAACTTATTGACATTAGAAAGTCACTTTCATATGATAGAATGAAAAAAATATTAATTTTGAGTTTGTTCGTGACCTTTGTTATCGATTGAGTCACTACGTCTGCCATCTTGCTTTCCCTACTGCGTTATTTTCACTGCTTGCGATTTCTCTCTGCGAATATTCCGTCAAAATGAGTTCATCTGAGTCCGAAAGTGAAGTGTATCTCACTGAAGGGGAATCTTCCAGCAACCAGGCCACTGAAAATGATTCTAGCACCAGCGATGTGGAAAAAATGAAAGAAAACCATCGCAGGTCATTGTGACACTTTCTATTTTGGTTTGACCATGTGCTATCCATGTGAGTCTTTGTTTACCTATTGTCTGGTTCAGAATCGTGAAACTTTATGAAGTACATAAACAAGTTTTATTACTTGCTGTGTATTGCCTCAGTGATATTTTCAGCAAGTCAGAGATTTTCAGAGAAGCACATGTTTGTTGTCTCAGTCATGCCAGATGTTGACACGCCCACTTTTTCCTGCCCTTGACCGGTGTAGATTATGTTGTGTAACTCTTAGAAATTCAAACACATTTTCTTGAAACTTCACAAAAATGTGTAGAAATGATTTGTCCACACACTGGATTCACATTTTAAACAAAGGGGCAAGAAACAAAAAAAATTTCTTCTTAGTGACTTTCGTGAAAACTGTTTTTGGAAACCGGACACCATTTTTTCTTCGTCGCTAAATAAACAACAACTTCTAAACTACGTTAAGTACAGACTTTTTACTTATCCTGACTGAAAGCTGACTCAATGCACTTTAATATGATGTATAATAAGCCAACTTTTGACCACTAGAAGAGCTTTCAGCAGCATTTGTTCTTGGTCATGTGTGAGGGTAAAAGTCATTTTGTTCACTGGCCTCAAATAGAGCGAACTGGTAAGAGTTAAGGAATGCGACTAGAACCGCTACCGACAAGCAAAGGGTTAATACTTGTTGTTATTAAAACGTCAGTTCGGTCGCAGACGTAACCCTTTAACCTTCCTCAACCTTACGATGTAAATGTGAATCTCAGTTCAGCAAGAGGCATAGAGTCTCATGCCTCTTGCAAATGGAACCTAGTCGGCTGAGAACAAACAAAACCTAACACATTTTTTTTTTAAACAGTGTTTGCAGAACCGTTTTACGAAACCCACCTCCGACCCTTCCTTACGAATTGTCAACATGTCGCTTACAGGGTGGAGGGGGGGGGGAGGGGGGGGGGGGAAGAGAGCAGTACCATGTAGCGGTTTTAATGCCTTGTACTGCTAGGTTATCCACCGCGGTGTGAGCGACCTTGTAGCTAAAGTACGCAGCATTGATTAGACTGCGCACTTTAATTAGCCACATTGATGCGCGACCTTTGCGATGATTAGCACGCAATTCAACGACTACTGGACACACTGATTAACGCGGAGCTTGCAGTTTGAAGTACACACTCTGTGTAATCCCAACTGAGCGCTGCGTGTGACTTTTCAAATTCCTGCGCATGCCCTTCAACGCTTGTGGTCACAGTTATTTGGGGTATCACAGTATTATCACGTTAAACGTTATAAAGCTCTCCAGCGGTCAAAGGAACATGGATTCAAGGTGGTTTCAGCAAGAGGCATAGATCCTCATGAGCCCCCGCAACTGCGGGGGCTCATGAGGATCTGTGCCTCTCGCGGTTGGGTGGTGTTGAGTGTTGTCTCGGCACTAAACGGATTCCAGTGATTACACGAAGTCGCTGCTGGTAACTAATTTGAAAGAGACCTCGAAATGTGACCTGACCGTACCGGAGTTATATTTAGCATTTAAAAAAAAAAGAAAAAAAAATAAGTTCGCTGCAGAGTGAAATTGAACAGCACCCAACTGCAAGAGGTATAGATCCTCATGAGCCCCCGCAGTTGCGGGGGCTCATGAGGATCTATGCCTCTTGCAGACACCATTTTGTATCTATGTTTTTTTTCCGGCTGTGTATCTGTGACGTTGAATGTATAATCATTTCCAAACGGCAATCAGCGTTGACTTGCAGGGACGGGTTACTTAAGCAGACGAAGTCAGACCTGTCGTAATGGGTTCACTTCGTGGTCAGACCTGTCGTAAGGGGTTCACTTCGTGATCAGACCTGGCCTAAAGGGTTCACTTCGTGGTCAGACCTGTCGTAAGTGGTTCACTTCGTGGTCAGACCTGTCGTAAGGGGTTCACTTCGTGGTCATACCTGTCGTAAGGGGTTCACTTCGTGGTCAGACCTGTCGTAAAGGGTTTACTTCGTGGTCATACCTGTCGTAAGGATTTCACTTTGTGGTCAGACCTGTCGTAAGGGGTTCACTTCGTGGTCATACCTGTCGTAAAGGGTTCACTTCGTGGTCATACCTGTCGTAAGGGGTTCACGTAGTGGTCAGACCTGTCGTAAAGGGTTCACTTCGTGGTCAGACCTGTCATAAGGGGTTCACTTCGTGGTCAGACCTGTCGTAAGGGGTTCACTTCGTGATCAGACCTGTCGCAAGGGGTTCACTCCATGGTCATACCTGCGCAACTCTTTCAGAAATTATTTTTTAAAAAAAACTTTGCCTGTTTTGCATAACAAGATCGGCTTCAGCAGTTCTACAGGTTAAGATTATTTCGAAGTATGCGACTAGGCAAACGCGTTGCCATTTTTACCTGTGACAAAAGGAAAACATACAACGGTAGATGTCTGGACTGAGCTATCGTGGCTTCAAAACCGGGCGTGTTCAGTAATAGCGTACGCTGTTAAAGACCCACTACCGCCGTAAATGTTCAAAGATACACTTCTGTAACAGATGGTTACCAAACAGGTACACACAGGTCTAGATATGGTTCATTTAGACACAGGGCAATCCAGTTCAGCACGTCGTTTTGGTATGAAGTAGTTTGGCAATGACTCTACTCCGTTTAATAAATGCAACGCTTTCAGTACGAGAAACAGCTAAAAATAGATTGACACTCTAACGGCTGGGCAGAATAAATAAGTGCAACTACGCGTGTGCCTTTGCTGCGTGTCCCAACTGTTGTGAAAGTTCATTAGGTGTGTGGACAAGGCATAACAAACACAGATGGTGCTGAAATGTGTCTTCACATTTACGCGTAATGGTACTTTAACTCAGTCATTCTGTCCGCGACACACCGCAGCAAGATATGGTTCGACCATGATAGTTCAAGGGTGGTGGCAGAATAGGCGCCAAGCTATTCTGCCACCACCCTTGAACTATCATGGTCGATCTGTCTCCTGAATTGTAATGCAGTCCCGGAGGATAACTCCAAAATGTGGGGATTTCGTATTTCGGGCACAATACAAGGAGTTAAACTTGACATTGTTTACAATTCTGTCAGGTCCATTAGTTCCATCTACAAGATGGCCTAGATTGTCGTGATCCCTCGCACAATGCAGGGGCTCGTGAGAAGCCGCGCCCCTTGCTGGCAGATCTTGGTTCCATTTGCATCTTGAAATGAGGAAGTTGAGAGGGTTTCAGTCTATGTTTACCGTGTACTTTAAAGAGGGGCGGGTGGAGGTGGTTGAAAAACTTACTTACTTACGCCTGTCACCCCTCCCAGGGTATAGGCCGTCGACGAGAGACCTCCAGCGACTCCTGTCCTGTGCTTCTCCTTCGATTTTACACCAGCTGGTTCCCAGTCTCTTGATGTCTGCTTGGAGGTCTCGACGCCAGGTGTTTCTCGGCCTGCCTCTTTTCCTCTTTCCCTGGAGGTTCCATGACAATGCCTGCCTAGTGATAGTGGAAGCTGGCTTTCTCAGACTGTGACCAATCCATCCCCATCTTCTTCGTCCAGTTTCATTCTCTGCTGTTATCTGCTCTGTTCTCTCCCAGAGTCTGACGTTGCTGATCTTCTCTGGCCAGTGGATTTTCAAGATTCTTCTAAGGCAACTGTTTATGAAGATCTGTACTCTGTTGACTGTGGTTTTTGTCAACCTCCAAGTTCTGCTCCATATAAGAGAACTGCTTTTACGTTTGAGTTGAAAATCCGGACTTGGTGTGTTGTGACAGCTCTCTGGAACTCCACTTTTTTTTCAACTGAAGAAAGGCTAAGAAGTACCCAACGGAGAAAGAAACACGCTTAATAAAGGCGGGTACAACACAATTTTATTAATATTTCGGGTAAATACCCTTTGTCAAAATAGACAAACAAACAAACAGAGAGATTAGCCGCTACTTATCTTCATTGGCAGTCACCTTTTTGGTCTGGATTGAAGAAAGGCTGCTCTGGCTTTACCGATTCGTGCTCTGACATCTGCATCAGTGCCACCTTTTTTGTCGATGATGCTCCCGAGATAGGTGAAGGACTCTACCTCGTCCAATGGGGTGCCAGCAAGCAAGACTGGTTCTTCCCTGGTTGCGTTCAGCCTCATTGTCTTTGTTTTCTGTTTGTGGATGGTGAGGCCCACTTGGGACGAGATGTCAGCAAGCCTCGTGGTCTTGTCCTGCATTTGTTGATGAGTGTGGGACAGTAAAGCCAAGTCATCTGCAAAATCGAGGTCGTGTGGTTGAAAAAGATACGCCATTTTTACCGTCTGCAGAGCGGACATCCAGACCCTATGCTCTTACGTTTCGCACACTGGTTGCCTGGTTGTTACAACTGCAGCGAGTCGAGGGAGACATCCGCTGTGGCCGTTTGCAAGAGTAATAGACCCTGCAGTATCCGGCCAGTTGAACCCATTTGTGTCACAGAGGTCAAGATTCCCAAATTGTGCAGCTGTACTCTGAAGACTGTGTTACAATTTAGAGGCAATCGACCGTGATACTTCAAGGGTGGTGCCAGAATAGCTTGGCGCCTACGGGCGCCAAACTATTCTGGCACCACCCTTGAATTATCTGTTCGATCGTCATCTTGCTGTGGCGTGTCGGGGCTGACTGAGTTCGTTGATTAGACGCCCGAAGCTTTGTCCCGCTAGTAGTATGACTGAAGAGTATATAGGTCTAGCTGGGCATAGCCAGAGAGTATACAGGCTTCGCACAGCCTGTATACTCTTTTGCATAACTCACTGTACCTTAAGACCGAAATCCCCGTCCCGCTAGTAGTATGACTGAAGAGTATAGGTATAGCTGGGCATAGCCAGAGAGTATACAGGCTTCGCGCAGCCTGTATACTCTTTTGCATAACTCATTGTACCCTATCCGAAATCCCGTCCCGCTAGTAGTATGACTGAAGCGTATAGGTCTAGCTGGGCATAGCCAGAGACTATACAGGCTTCGCGCAGCCTGTATACTCTTTTGCATAACTCATTGTACCTTTAGACCGAAATCCCCAAATTACCGTTGAAGACTGCATTGCAGTGCAGGACACAGATCGACCATGATAGTTCAAGGGTGATGCCAGAATAGCTTGGCGCCCATAGGCGGTCAGTCAGTCAGCCCATCGGCGCCAACCTATTCTGGCACCACCCTTGAACTATCATGGTCGATCCATATCTTGCTGTGGTGTGTCTGGGGTAGAATGAGTTCACGAAGCCTACGGTCTACACACTCTCCTTCAACAGTGAGGTTACGTTGACGCCGAAATAACTCGCAACAAGGAACGAGAGCGAAATCAGGTCGAACAACCAGCTTGTGTCATAAGCATAGACAAAACACTTTAAACATCTCCAAGAGGCCTATGGGCTCACGAGGATCTATGCCTCTTGGAGATGTTTGGAGTGGTGTCAGTCCGCCGTGATTTCGTGATCTCGTTCGTTGTTGCGAGTCGTTTGTTGCAAACAAAAGCTTGCTGTTGCGTGAGTGGGGGACAAGCTGGATGTAACATGGGATATTGCTGTCTGTCCTTACGAAGCCTGTAGACATTAACCCATACCATACTGAGGCTAAAAGCTTCAAATGTGTACACTGCCATATGCAAGCTACGTTATAGTATTTACAGATAAGGATATTGACCAATGGCTTTAGTTCAAGGGTGGTGCCAGACTAGCTTGGCGCCTAGAGGCGCCAAGCTATTCTGGCACTACCCTTGAACTATGTTAGTCAAACTTATTTCACACACTGGTGTATTCCGAATGATAAGGGTTCAATCGTTTTGCTGGATAAATTCTCGATACCTGGTCTGTGTGGTTGCCTGACCCTGAGACAGTGTACCCACAGGCACTTTGTGATCGTTTTGTGGACGTGCACCAGTGGTGCTGTGTCCTGCTTCCCGTGTTGCAGAGGTGGTGGATTATGCAGTGATCATCGTATGCCTGTGGGTGTACCTCGCCTAACGATACTAATCTATGTATCTGCCGCTCCACCCCCACCTCCTCGCCTCCCCCCCCCCCCCTGACACACACGCGCACATACACAGACACGAACACAGACATCATTCCCGCCCCCCCCCCCCCCCCCCCCCCCCCCCGTTACTACCACCTCCTCCACCCCCCCCCGGGGCCCCCTTATCCCGCTTATCTTCTTTCACACACACGCACACACACACATGCACGCACGCACGCACGCACACACACACACACACACACACACACACACACACACACACACACACACACACACACACACACACACACACACGCGCGCGCGCGCGCATCCTTCCTCTCCCCCACAATCCGTATTCCGCTCACCTCTTTGACACAGACAGCGTGTCAGTCAAGCTGGTTGGTTGGTTGGTTAGTTCGGGTTTAACGTCCACAGCACCGAGGTGATCATGGACGGCCCTGACGGGCGGGTTATGGGGACAGGGAAATCTATTGCCTATGGAGTACGACCTGAAAAACTGATCAACTCAGGCGCACTCCAAATGTGCCACTTTGATTTACCAGGACCTTTCAACGGACATGCTATTGAACAAATCCGTTTTTCCCCCTGGATTGTGAGTCCAGCTACCGGGGCCGGGACGGGATTCGAACCCACGACCCGGCGATTCCCTTCGCTCTCCTGCTCCGACGTTTAACCGCCTGAGCTATTTCGGACTCAAGTCAAGCTGCACTAATTAACACCGTTTGTAGTCTGCCCGGCATTTGAAGTCAGGCCTGTGAAGGGGACACGGGACACACAGGGCTTTTCTTGTTCCTCAATCACTGTAGCTGTAGATCCTGTTTAAACGCCTGTTTTTACATAGAACAGTGGCCTCGAAAGGCAGTCGCTCTCTCTCAGAAGTCTTGAAGGGCACCTGTCATTAAAGACCATCATTTAGTGGGCTACAGCCAGGGCTAGGGTTGGTGGCGACAGCCAGGGTTAGGGTTGGTGGCGACAGCCAGGGCTAGGGTTGGTGGCGACAGCCAGGGTTAGGGTTGATGGGGACAGCCAAGGTTAGGGTTGGTGGCTACAACCAGGGTTAGGGTTGGTGGCTACAGCCAGGGTTAGGCTTGGTGGTTACAACCAGGGCTAAGGTTGGTGGCTACAACCAGGGTTAGGGTTGGTGGCTACAGCCAGGGCTAGGGTTGGTGGCTACAACCAGGGTTAGGGTTGGTGGCTACAGCCAGGGTTAGGGTTCGTGGCTACAACCAGGGTTAGGGTTGGTGGCTACAGCCAGGGTTAGGGTTGGTGGCTACAACCAGGGCTAAGGTTGGTGGCTACA